>CAWWDK010000366.1:1200000-2400000 GCA_963942575.1 Priocnemis perturbator | reverse complement strand
CAGAATGTACAAGATTTGTGCGGTCGCCCTTGTCCAAAGCGACTCTCTTTGGACTCAGGTCGAATCATAAGCCGGGGCATCCAGAATTGCCAATGTCGTCCAATGATATAGATGCAAATATCTTTACTGCTACCAATTTGACAGGATTCTGCCAAATTGTATCTTGACCAGGGGGTCCAAATGTACACGATTTGTGAGGTAGCACGTGTCCTAAGCGACTCTCTTTGGCCACCGGTCGAATCATATGCCGAAGCATCCAGAATTGCCATGTCGTCCAATGATACAGATACAAATATCTTTACTGCTATCAATTTGACAGGATTCTGCCTCATCATACCTTGTACAGGAGGATCAAATGTACAAGATTTGTGCGGTAGCCATTGTCCAAAGCGACTGTCTTTGGATTCAGGTCGAATCATAAGCCGGAGCATCCAGAATTGCCATTGTCGTCCAATGATATAGATGCAAATATCTTTACTGCTATCAATTTGACAGGATTCTGCCTCATCATACCTTGTCGAGTAGGTCAGAATGTACAAGATTTGTGCGGTCGCCCTTGTCCAAAGCGACTCTCTTTGGATTCAGGTCGAATCATAAGCCGGAGCATCCAGAATTGCCATTGTCGTCCAATGATATAGATGCAAATATCTTTACTGCTATCAATTTGACAGGATTCTGCCTCATCATACCTTGTCGCGTAGGTCAGAATGTACAATATTTGTGCGGTCGCCCTTGTCCAAAGCGACTCTCTTTGACTCAGGTCGAATCATATGCCGATCATCCAGAATTGCCAATGTCGTCCAATGATGTAGATGCAAATATCTTTACTGCTATCAATTTGACAGGATTCTGCCTCATCATATCTTGTGCAATAGGTCAAAATGTACAAGATTTGTGCGTTAGCACTTCACAAAAGCGAATCTCTTTGGACTCAGGTCGATTCATATGCCGAAGCATCCAGAATTGCCATGTCGTCCAATGATACAGTTGCAAATATCATCACTCCTATGAATGTGATGGGATTCTGCCTCATCATACCTTGTACAGGAGGTTCCAATGTAAACGATTTGTTGCGGAACCACTTGTCCAAAGCGACATTCTTTGGACTTATGTCGAACCATAAGCCGGACCATCCAGAATTGCCGATGTTGACCAATGATATAGATGCAAATATCTTTGCTGCTATCAATTTGACAGGATTCTGTCTCATCATACCCTGTTCCGGATGTTCAAATGTACAAGGTTTGGGTGGTAGCACTTGTCCAAAGCGACTGTCTTTGGATTAAGGTCGAATCATAAGCCGGAGCATCCAGAATTGCCATTGTCGTCCAATGATATAGATGCAAATATCTTTACTGCTATCAATTTGACAGGATTCTGCCTCATCATACCTTGTCGAGTAGGTCAGAATGTACAAGATTTGTGCGGTCGCCATTGTCCAAAGCGACTCTCTTTGACTCAGGTCGAATCATATGCCGATCATCCAGAATTGCCAATGTCGTCCAATGATATAGATGCAAATATCTTTACTGCTATCAATTTGACAGGATTCTGCCTCATCATATCTTGTCCAATAGGTCAAAATGTACAAGATTTGTGCGTTAGCACTTCACAAATGCGAATCTCTTTGGACTCAGGTCGATTCATATGCCGAAGCATCCAGAATTGCCATGTCGTCCAATGATACAGTTGCAAATATCATCACTCCTATGAATGTGATGGGATTCTGCCTCATCATACCTTGTACAGGAGGTTCCAATGTACAAGATTTGTGAGGTAGCCCTTGTCCAAAGCGACTGTCTTGGGATTCAGGTCGAATCATAAGCCGGAGCATCCAGAATTGCCAATGTCGTCCAATGATATAGATGCAAATATATTTACTGCTATCAATTTGACAGGATTCTGCCTCATCGTATCTTGTACAGGGGGTCCAAATGTAAACGATTTGTTGCGGAACCACTTGTCCAAAGCGACATTCTTTGGACTTATGTCGAACCATAAGCCGGACCATCCAGAATTGCCGATGTTGAGCAATGATATAGATGCAAATATCTTTACTGCTATCAATTTGACAGGATTCTGTCTCATCATACCCAGTTCCGGATGTTCAAATGTACAAGGTTTGGGTGGTAGCACTTGTCCAAAGCGACTCTCCTTGGACTCAGGTCGAATCATAAACCGGAGCATCCAGAATTGCCAATGTCGTGCAATGATATAGATGCAAATATCTTTACTCCTATCAATTTGACAGGATTCTGCCTCATCGTATATTGTCCAGGGGGTCCAAATGTACAAGACTTGTGCGGCAGCACTTGACAAAAGCCAATCTCTTTGACTCAGGTCGAATCATATGTCGATCATCCAGAATTGCCAATGTCGTCCAATGATATAGATGCCAATATCTTTACTCCTATCAATGTGATAGGATTCTGCCTCATCATGCCTTGTTCCGGAGGTTCAAATGTACAAGATTTGTGCGGTCGCCCTTGTCCAAAGCGACTCTCTTTGGACTCAGGTCGAATCATAAGCCGGGGCATCCAGAATTGCCAATGTCGTCCAATGATATAGATGCAAATATCTTTACTGATCTCAATTTGACAGGATTCTGCCTCATCATACCTTGTCCAGTAGTTCAAAATGTACAAGATTTGTGCGGTAGCACTAGACAAAAGCGAAACTCTTTGGACTCAGGTCGATCCATAAGCCGAACCATCCAGAATTGCCAATGTCGTGCAATGATATAGATGCAAATATCTTTACTGCTACCAATTTGACAGGATTCTGCCTCATCGTATGTTGGCCAGGGGGTCCAAATGTACAAGATTTGTGCGGTAGCACGTGTCCGAAGCGACTCTGTTTGGCCACCGGTCGAATCGTATGCCGGAGCATCCAGAATTGCCAATGTCGTACAGTGATAAAGATGCAAATATCTTTTCTCCTATCAATTTGACAGGATTCTCCCTCTATCATATCTTGTCCAGGGGGTCAAAATGTACAAGACTTGTGCGGTAGCACATGACAAATGTCAATCTCTTTGACTCAGGTCGAATCATATGCCGATCATCCAGAATTGCCATGTCGTCCAATGACACAGATGCAAATATCATCACTCCTAGGAATGTGATAGGATTCTGCCTCATCATACCTTGTACAGGAGGTTCAAATGTTCAAGATTTGTGCGGTAGCTCTTGTCCAAAGCGACTGTCTTTGGATTCAGGTCGAATCATAAGCCGGAGCATCCAGAATTGCCATTTTCGTCCAATGATATAGATGCAAATATATTTACTCCTATCGATTTTACAGGATTCTCCCTCATCATACATTGTCCAGTAGATCAAAATGTACAAGATTTGTGCGGTAGCACTAGACAAAAGCGAAACTCTTTGGACTCAGGCCGATCCATAAGCCGAACCATCCAGAATTGCCAATGTCGTGCAATGATATAGATGCAAATATCTTTACTGCTATCAATTTGACAGGATTCTGCCTCATCATATCTTGTCCAATAGGTCAAAATGTACAAGATTTGTGCGTTAGCACTTCACAAAAGCGAATCTCTTTGGACTCAGGTCGATTCATATGCCGAAGCATTCAGAATTGCCATGTCGTCCAATGATACAGATGCAAATATCATCACTCCTATGAATGTGATGGGATTCTGCCTCATCATACCTTGTACAGGAGGTTCAAATGTACAAGATTTGTGAGGTAGCCCTTGTCCAAAGCGACTGTCTTGGGATTCAGGTCGAATCATAAGCCGGAGCATCCAGAATTGCCAATGTCGTCCAATGATATAGATGCAAATATATTTACTGCTATCAATTTGACAGGATTCTGCCTCATCGTATCTTGTACAGGGGGTCCAAATGTACACGATTTGTTGCGGAACCACTTGTCCAAAGCTACATTCTTTGGACTTATGTCGAACCATAAGCCGGACCATCCAGAATTGCCGATGTTGACCAATGATATAGATGCAAATATCTTTACTCCTATCAATGTGATAGGATTCTGCCACATCATACCTTGTTTCGCAGGTTCGAATGTACAAGATTAGTCCGCTAGCACTATACAAAAGCGAAACTCTTTGAACTCAGGTCGAATCATATGACGAGCATCCAGCATTGCCATGGCGTCCAATGATAGAGATGCAAATATCTTCACTCCTATTAATTCGACAGGATTCTGGCTCATCGTGTCTTGTCCAGGAGGATCAAGTGTACAAGATTTGTGGGTTAGCATTTCACAAAAGCGAATCTGTTTGGACTCAGGTCGATTCATATGCCGAAGCATCCAGAATTGCCATGTCGTCCAATGATACAGATGCAAATATCTTTACTGCTATCAATTTGACAGGATTCGGCCTCATCATACCTTGTCCAGTATGTCAGAATGTACAAGATTTGTGCGGTCGCCCTTGTCCAAAGCGACTCTCTTTGGACTCAGGTCGAATCATAAGCCGGGGCATCCAGAATTGCCAATGTCGTCCAATGATATAGATGCAAATATCTTTACTGCTACCAATTTGACAGGATTCTGCCTCATTGTATCTTGACCAGGGGGTCCAAATGTACAAGATTTGTGAGGTAGCACGTGTCTTAAACGACTCTCTTTGGCCACCGGTCGAATCATATGCCGAAGCATCCAGAATTGCCACGTCGTCCAATGATACAGATACAAATATCTTTACTGCTATCAATTTGACAGGATTCTGCCTCATCATACCTTGTACAGGAGGATCAAATGTACAAGATTTGTGCGGTAGCCATTGTCCAAAGCGACTGTCTTTGGATTCAGGTCGAATCATAAGCCGGAGCATCCAGAATTGCCATTGTCGTCCAATGATATAGATGCAAATATCTTTACTGCTATCAATTTGACAGGATTCTGCCTCATCATACCTTGTCCAGTAGGTCAGAATGTACAAGATTTGTGCGGTCGCCCTTGTCCAAAGCGACTCTCTTTGGATTCAGGTCGAATCATAAGCCGGAGCATCCAGAATTGCCATTGTCGTCCAATGATATAGATGCAAATATCTTTACTGCTATCAATTTGACAGGATTCTGCCTCATCATACCTTGTCGAGTAGATCAGAATGTACAAGATTTGTGCGGTCGCCATTGTCCAAAGCGACTCTCTTTGACTCAGGTCGAATCATATGCCGATCATCCAGAATTGCCAATGTCGTCCAATGATATAGATGCAAATGTCTTTACTGCTATCAATTTGACAGGATTCTGCCTCATCATATCTTGTCCAATAGGTCAAAATGTACAAGATTTGTGCGTTAGCACTTCACAAAAGCGAATCTCTTTGGACTCAGGTCGATTCATATGCCGAAGCATCCAGAATTGCCATGTCGTCCAATGATACAGTTGCAAATATCATCACTCCTATGAATGTGATGGGATTCTGCCTCATCATACCTTGTACAGGAGGTTCCAATGTACAAGATTTGTGAGGTAGCCCTTGTCCAAAGCGACTGTCTTGGGATTCAGGTCGAATCATAAGCCGGAGCATCCAGAATTGCCAATGTCGTCCAATGATATAGATGCAAATATATTTACTACTATCAATTTGACAGGATTCTGCCTCATCGTATCTTGTACAGGGGGTCCAAATGTAAACGATTTGTTGCGGAACCACTTGTCCAAAGCGACATTCTTTGGACTTATGTCGAACCATAAGCCGGACCATCCAGAATTGCCGATGTTGACCAATGATATAGATGCAAATATCTTTACTGCTATCAATTTGACAGGATTCTGTCTCATCATACCCAGTTCCGGATGTTCAAATGTACAAGGTTTGGGTGGTAGCACTTGTCCAAAGCGACTCTCCTTGGACTCAGGTCGAATCATAAACCGGAGCATCCAGAATTGCCAATGTCGTGCAATGATATAGATGCAAATATCTTTACTCCTATCAATTTGACAGGATTCTGCCTCATCGTATATTGTCCAGGGGGTCCAAATGTACAAGACTTGTGCGGCAGCACTTGACAAAAGCCAATCTCTTTGACTCAGGTCGAATCATATGTCGATCATCCAGAATTGCCAATGTCGTCCAATGATATAGATGCCAATATCTTTACTCCTATCAATGTGATAGGATTCTGCCTCATCATGCCTTGTTCCGGAGGTTCAAATGTACAAGATTTGTGCGGTCGCCCTTGTCCAAAGCGACTGTCTTGGGATTCAGGTCGAATCATAAGCCGGAGCATCCAGAATTGCCAATGTCGTCCAATGATATAGATGCAAATATATTTACTGCTATCAATTTGACAGGATTCTGCCTCATCGTATCTTGTACAGGGGGTCCAAATGTAAATGATTTGTTGCGGAACCACTTGTCCAAAGCGACATTCTTTGGACTTATGTCGAACCATAAGCCGGACCATCCAGAATTGCCGATGTTGACCAATGATATAGATGCAAATATCTTTACTGCTATCAATTTGACAGGATTCTGTCTCATCATACCCTGTTCCGGATGTTCAAATGTACAAGGTTTGGGTGGTAGCACTTGTCCAAAGCGACTCTCCTTGGACTCAGGTCGAATCATAAACCGGAGCATCCAGAATTGCCAATGTCGTGCAATGATATAGATGCAAATATCTTTACTCCTATCAATTTGACAGGATTCTGCCTCATCGTATATTGTCCAGGGGGTCCAAATGTACAAGACTTGTGTGGCAGCACTTGACAAAAGCCAATCTCTTTGACTCAGGTCGATTCATATGCCGAAGCATCCAGAATTGCCATGTCGTCCAATGATACAGATGCAAATATCTTTACTGCTATCAATTTGACAGGATTCGGCCTCATCATACCTTGTACAGGAGGTTCAAATGTACAAGATTTGTGCGGTAGCCCTTGTCCAAAGCGACTGTATTTGGATTAAGGTCGAATCATAAGCCGGAGGATCCAGAATTGCCATTGTCGTCCAATGATATAGATGCAAATATCTTTACTGCTATCAATTTGACAGGATTCTGCCTCATCATACCTTGTCCAGTATGTCAGAATGTACAAGATTTGTGCGGTCGCCCTTGTCCAAAGCGACTCTCTTTGGACTCAGGTCGAATCATAAGCCGGGGCATCCAGAATTGCCAATGTCGTCCAATGATATAGATGCAAATATCTTTACTGCTACCAATTTGACAGGATTCTGCCAAATTGTATCTTGACCAGGGGGTCCAAATGTACACGATTTGTGAGGTAGCACGTGTCCTAAACGACTCTCTTTGGCCACCGGTCGAATCATATGCCGAAGCATCCAGAATTGCCATGTCGTCCAATGATACAGATACAAATATCTTTACTGCTATCAATTTGACAGGATTCTGCCTCATCATACCTTGTACAGGAGGATCAAATGTACAAGATTTGTGCGGTAGCCATTGTCCAAAGCGACTGTCTTTGGATTCAGGTCGAATCATAAGCCGGAGCATCCAGAATTGCCATTGTCGTCCAATGATATAGATGCAAATATCTTTACTGCTATCAATTTGACAGGATTCTGCCTCATCATACCTTGTCGAGTAGGTCAGAATGTACAAGATTTGTGCGGTCGCCCTTGTCCAAAGCGACTCTCTTTGGATTCAGGTCGAATCATAAGCCGGAGCATCCAGAATTGCCATTGTCGTCCAATGATATAGATGCAAATATCTTTACTGCTATCAATTTGACAGGATTCTGCCTCATCATACCTTGTCGAGTAGGTCAGAATGTACAAGATTTGTGCGGTCGCCCTTGTCCAAAGCGACTCTCTTTGACTCAGGTCGAATCATATGCCGATCATCCAGAATTGCCAATGTCGTCCAATGATATAGATGCAAATATCTTTACTGCTATCAATTTGACAGGATTCTGCCTCATCATATCTTGTCCAATAGGTCAAAATGTACAAGATTTGTGCGTTAGCACTTCACAAAAGCGAATCTCTTTGGACTCAGGTCGATTCATATGCCGAAGCATCCAGAATTGCCATGTTGTCCAATGATACAGTTGCAAATATCATCACTCCTATGAATGTGATGGGATTCTGCCTCATCATACCTTGTACAGGAGGTTCCAATGTAAACGATTTGTTGCGGAACCACTTGTCCAAAGCGACATTCTTTGGACTTATGTCGAACCATAAGCCGGACCATCCAGAATTGCCGATGTTGACCAATGATATAGATGCAAATATCTTTGCTGCTATCAATTTGACAGGATTCTGTCTCATCATACCCTGTTCCGGATGTTCAAATGTACAAGGTTTGGGTGGTAGCACTTGTCCAAAGCGACTCTCCTTGGGCTCAGGTCGAATCATAAACCGGAGCATCCAGAATTGCCAATGTCGTGCAATGATATAGATGCAAATATCTTTACTCCTATCAATTTGACAGGATTCTGCCTCATCGTATATTGTCCAGGGGGTCCAAATGTACAAGACTTGTGCGGCAGCACTTGACAAAAGCCAATCTCTTTGACTCAGGTCGATTCATATGCCGAAGCATCCAGAATTGCCATGTCGTCCAATGATACAGATGCAAATATCTTTACTGCTATCAATTTGACAGGATTCGGCCTCATCATACCTTGTACAGGAGGTTCAAATGTACAAGATTTGTGCGGTAGCCCTTGTCCAAAGCGACTGTCTTTGGATTAAGGTCGAATCATAAGCCGGAGGATCCAGAATTGCCATTGTCATCCAATGATATAGATGCAAATATCTTTACTGCTATCAATTTGACAGGATTCTGCCTCATCATACCTTGTCCAGTATGTCAGAATGTACAAGAATTGTGCGGTCGCCCTTGTCCAAAGCGACTCTCTTTGACTCAGGTCGAATCATATGTCGATCATCCAGAATTGCCAATGTCGTCCAATAATATAGATGCCAATATCTTTACTCCTATCAATGTGATAGGATTCTGCCTCATCATGCCTTGTTCCGGAGGTTCAAATGTACAAGATTTGTGCGGTCGCCCTTGTCCAAAGCGACTCTCTTTGGACTCAGGTCGAATCATAAGCCGGGGCATCCAGAATTGCCAATGTCGTCCAATGATATAGATGCAAATATCTTTACTGATCTCAATTTGACAGGATTCTGCCTCATCATACCTTGTCCAGTAGTTCAAAATGTACAAGATTTGTGCGGTAGCACTAGACAATAGCGAAACTCTTTGGACTCAGGTCGATCCATAAGCCGAACCATCCAGAATTGCCAATGTCGTGCAATGATATAGATGCAAATATCTTTACTGCTACCAATTTGACAGGATTCTGCCTCATCGTATGTTGGCCAGGGGGTCCAAATGTACAAGATTTGTGCGGTAGCACGTGTCCGAAGCGACTCTGTTTGGCCACCGGTCGAATCGTATGCCGGAGCATCCAGAATTGCCAATGTCGTACAGTGATACAGATGCAAATATCTTTTCTCCTATCAATTTGACAGGATTCTCCCTCTATCATATCTTGTCCAGGGGGTCAAAATGTACAAGACTTGTGCGGTAGCACATGACAAATGTCAATCTCTTTGACTCAGGTCGAATCATATGCCGATCATCCAGAATTGCCATGTCGTCCAATGACACAGATGCAAATATCATCACTCCTAGGAATGTGATAGGATTCTGCCTCATCATACCTTGTACAGGAGGTTCAAATGTTCAAGATTTGTGCGGTAGCTCTTGTCCAAAGCGACTGTCTTTGGATTCAGGTCGAATCATAAGCCGGAGCATCCAGAATTGCCATTTTCGTCCAATGATATAGATGCAAATATATTTACTCCTATCGATTTTACAGGATTCTCCCTCATCATACATTGTCCAGTAGATAAAAATGTACAAGATTTGTGCGGTAGCACTAGACAAAAGCGAAACTCTTTGGACTCAGGCCGATCCATAAGCCGAACCATCCAGAATTGCCAATGTCGTGCAATGATATAGATGCAAATATCTTTACTGCTATCAATTTGACAGGATTCTGCCTCATCATATCTTGTCCAATAGGTCAAAATGTACAAGATTTGTGCGTTAGCACTTCACAAAAGCGAATCTCTTTGGACTCAGGTCGATTCATATGCCGAAGCATCCAGAATTGCCATGTCGTCCAATGATACAGTTGCAAATATCATCACTCCTATGAATGTGATGGGATTCTGCCTCATCATACCTTGTACAGGAGGTTCCAATGTAAACGCTTTGTTGCGGAACCACTTGTCCAAAGCGACATTCTTTGGACTTATGTCGAACCATAAGCCGGACCATCCAGAATTGCCGATGTTGACCAATGATATAGATGCAAATATCTTTGCTGCTATCAATTTGACAGGATTCTGCCTCATCATACCTTGTACAGGAGGTTCCAATGTACAAGATTTGTGAGGTAGCCCTTGTCCAAAGCGACTGTCTTGGGATTCAGGTCGAATCATAAGCCGGAGCATCCAGAATTGCCAATGTCGTCCAATGATATAGATGCAAATATATTTACTGCTATCAATTTGACAGGATTCTGCCTCATCGTATCTTGTACAGGGGGTCCAAATGTAAACGATTTGTTGCGGAACCACTTGTCCAAAGCGACATTCTTTGGACTTATGTCGAACCATAAGCCGGACCATCCAGAATTGCCGATGTTGACCAATGATATAGATGCAAATATCTTTACTGCTATCAATTTGACAGGATTCTGTCTCATCATACCCAGTTCCGGATGTTCAAATGTACAAGGTTTGGGTGGTACCACTTGTCCAAAGCGACTCTCCTTGGACTCAGGTCGAATCATAAACCGGAGCATCCAGAATTGCCAATGTCGTGCAATGATATAGATGCAAATATCTTTACTCCTATCAATTTGACAGGATTCTGCCTCATCGTATATTGTCCAGGGGGTCCAAATGTACAAGACTTGTGCGGCAGCACTTGACAAAAGCCAATCTCTTTGACTCAGGTCGAATCATATGTCGATCATCCAGAATTGCCAATGTCGTCCAATGATATAGATGCAAATATATTTACTGCTATCAATTTGACAGGATTCTGCCTCATCGTATCTTGTACAGGGGGTCCAAATGTAAACGATTTGTTGCGGAACCACTTGTCCAAAGCGACATTCTTTGGACTTATGTCGAACCATAAGCCGGACCATCCAGAATTGCCGATGTTGAGCAATGATATAGATGCAAATATCTTTACTGCTATCAATTTGACAGGATTCTGTCTCATCATACCCAGTTCCGGATGTTCAAATGTACAAGGTTTGGGTGGTAGCACTTGTCCAAAGCGACTCTCCTTGGACTCAGGTCGAATCATAAACCGGAGCATCCAGAATTGCCAATGTCGTGCAATGATATAGATGCAAATATCTTTACTCCTATCAATTTGACAGGATTCTGCCTCATCGTATATTGTCCAGGGGGTCCAAATGTACAAGACTTGTGCGGCAGCACTTGACAAAAGCCAATCTCTTTGACTCAGGTCGAATCATATGTCGATCATCCAGAATTGCCAATGTCGTCCAATGATATAGATGCCAATATCTTTACTCCTATCAATGTGATAGGATTCTGCCTCATCATGCCTTGTTCCGGAGGTTCAAATGTACAAGATTTGTGCGGTCGCCCTTGTCCAAAGCGACTCTCTTTGGACTCAGGTCGAATCATAAGCCGGGGCATCCAGAATTGCCAATGTCGTCCAATGATATAGATGCAAATATCTTTACTGATCTCAATTTGACAGGATTCTGCCTCATCATACCTTGTCCACTAGTTCAAAATGTACAAGATTTGTGCGGTAGCACTAGACAAAAGCGAAACTCTTTGGACTCAGGTCGATCCATAAGCCGAACCATCCAGAATTGCCAATGTCGTGCAATGATATAGATGCAAATATCTTTACTGCTACCAATTTGACAGGATTCTGCCTCATCGTATGTTGGCCAGGGGGTCCAAATGTACAAGATTTGTGCGGTAGCACGTGTGCGAAGCGACTCTGTTTGGCCACCGGTCGAATCGTATGCCGGAGCATCCAGAATTGCCAATGTCGTACAGTGATACAGATGCAAATATCTTTTCTCCTATCAATTTGACAGGATTCTCCCTCTATCATATCTTGTCCAGGGGGTCAAAATGTACAAGACTTGTGCGGTAGCACATGACAAATGTCAATCTCTTTGACTCAGGTCGAATCATATGCCGATCATCCAGAATTGCCATGTCGTCCAATGACACAGATGCAAATATCATCACTCCTAGGAATGTGATAGGATTCTGCCTCATCATACCTTGTACAGGAGGTTCAAATGTTCAAGATTTGTGCGGTAGCTCTTGTCCAAAGCGACTGTCTTTGGATTCAGGTCGAATCATAAGCCGGAGCATCCAGAATTGCCATTTTCGTCCAATGATATAGATGCAAATATATTTACTCCTATCGATTTTACAGGATTCTCCCTCATCATACATTGTCCAGTAGATAAAAATGTACAAGATTTGTGCGGTAGCACTAGACAAAAGCGAAACTCTTTGGACTCAGGCCGATCCATAAGCCGAACCATCCAGAATTGCCAATGTCGTGCAATGATATAGATGCAAATATCTTTACTGCTATCAATTTGACAGGATTCTGCCTCATCATATCTTGTCCAATAGGTCAAAATGTACAAGATTTGTGCGTTAGCACTTCACAAAAGCGAATCTCTTTGGACTCAGGTCGATTCATATGCCGAAGCATTCAGAATTGCCATGTCGTCCAATGATACAGATGCAAATATCATCACTCCTATGAATGTGATGGGATTCTGCCTCATCATACCTTGTACAGGAGGTTCAAATGTACAAGATTTGTGAGGTAGCCCTTGTCCAAAGCGACTGTCTTGGGATTCAGGTCGAATCATAAGCCGGAGCATCCAGAATTGCCAATGTCGTCCAATGATATAGATGCAAATATATTTACTGCTATCAATTTGACAGGATTCTGCCTCATCGTATCTTGTACAGGGGGTCCAAATGTAGACGATTTGTTGCGGAACCACTTGTCCAAAGCTACATTCTTTGGACTTATGTCGAACCATAAGCCGGACCATCCAGAATTGCCGATGTTGACCAATGATATAGATGCAAATATCTTTACACCTATCAATGTGATAGGATTCTGCCACATCATACCTTGTTTCGCAGGTTCGAATGTACAAGATTAGTCCGCTAGCACTATACAAAAGCGAAACTCTTTGAACTCAGGTCGAATCATATGACGAGCATCCAGCATTGCCATGGCGTCCAATGATAGAGATGCAAATATCTTCACTCCTATTAATTCGACAGGATTCTGGCTCATCGTGTCTTGTCCAGGAGGATCAAGTGTACAAGATTTGTGGGTTAGCATTTCACAAAAGCGAATCTGTTTGGACTCAGGTCGATTCATATGCCGGAGCATCCAGAATTGCCATTGTCGTCCAATGATATAGATGCAAATATCATCACTCCTATGAATGTGATGGGATTCTGCCTCATCATACCTTGTACAGGAGGTTCCAATGTACAAGATTTGTGAGGTAGCCCTTGTCCAAAGCGACTGTCTTGGGATTCAGGTCGAATCATAAGCCGGAGCATCCAGAATTGCCAATGTCGTCCAATGATATAGATGCAAATATATTTACTGCTATCAATTTGACAGGATTCTGCCTCATCGTATCTTGTACAGGGGGTCCAAATGTAAACGATTTGTTGCGGAACCACTTGTCCAAAGCGACATTCTTTGGACTTATGTCGAACCATAAGCCGGACCATCCAGAATTGCCGATGTTGACCAATGATATAGATGCAAATATCTTTACTGCTATCAATTTGACAGGATTCTGTCTCATCATACCCAGTTCCGGATGTTCAAATGTACAAGGTTTGGGTGGTAGCACTTGTCCAAAGCGACTCTCCTTGGACTCAGGTCGAATTATAAACCGGAGCATCCAGAATTGCCAATGTCGTGCAATGATATAGATGCAAATATCTTTACTCCTATCAATTTGACAGGATTCTGCCTCATCGTATATTGTCCAGGGGGTCCAAATGTACAAGACTTGTGCGGCAGCACTTGACAAAAGCCAATCTCTTTGACTCAGGTCGAATCATATGTCGATCATCCAGAATTGCCAATGTCGTCCAATGATATAGATGCCAATATCTTTACTCCTATCAATGTGATAGGATTCTGCCTCATCATGCCTTGTTCCGGAGGTTCAAATGTACAAGATTTGTGCGGTCGCCCTTGTCCAAAGCGACTGTCTTGGGATTCAGGTCGAATCATAAGCCGGGGCATCCAGAATTGCCAATGTCGTCCAATGATATAGATGCAAATATCTTTACTGCTATCAATTTGACAGGATTCTGCCTCATCGTATCTTGTACAGGGGGTCCAAATGTACACGATTTGTTGCGGAACCACTTGTCCAAAGCTACATTCTTTGGACTTATGTCGAACCATAAGCCGGACCATCCAGAATTGCCGATGTTGACCAATGATATAGATGCAAATATCTTTACTCCTATCAATGTGATAGGATTCTGCCACATCATACCTTGTTTCTCAGGTTCGAATGTACAAGATTAGTCCGGTAGCACTATACAAAAGCGAAACTCTTTGAACTCAGGTCGAATCATATGACGAGCATCCAGCATTGCCATGGCGTCCAATGATAGAGATGCAAATATCTCCACTCCTATTAATTCGACAGGATTCTGGCTCATCGTGTCTTGTCCAGGAGGATCAAGTGTACAAGATTTGTGGGTTAGCATTTCACAAAAGCGAATCTGTTTGGACTCAGGTCGATTCATATGCCGAAGCATCCAGAATTGCCATGTCGTCCAATGATACAGATGCAAATATCTTTACTGCTAACAATTTGACAGGATCCGGCCTCATCATACCTTGTACAGGAGGTTCCAATGTACAAGATTTGTGAGGTAGCCCTTGTCCAAAGCGACTGTCTTGGGATTCAGGTCGAATCATAAGCCGGAGCATCCAGAATTGCTAATGTCGTGCAATGATATAGATGCAAATATCTTTACTGCTATCAATTTGACAGGATTCTGCCTCATCGTATATTGTCCAGGGGGTCCAAATGTACAAGACTTGTGCGGCAGCACTTGACAAAAGCCAATCTCTTTGACTCAGGTCGATTCATATGCCGATCATCCAGAATTGCCAATGTCGTCCAATGATATAGATGCAAATATCTTTACTCCTATCAATTTGACAGGATTTTGCCTCATCGTAACTTGTCCAGGGTGTCCAAATGTACAAGATCTGCGCGGTAGCACTTGTCCAAAGCGACTCTCTTTGTACTCAGGTCGAATCATAAGACGGGGCATCCAAAATTGCGAATGTCGTCCAATGATATAGATGCAAATATCTTTACTGCTGTCAATTTGGCAGGATTCTGCCTCATCGTATATTGTCCAGGGGGTCCAAATGTACAAGACTTGTGCGGCAGCACTTGACAAAAGCCAATCTCTTTGACTCAGGTCGAATCATATGCCGATCATCCAGAATTGCCAATGTCGTCCAATGATATAGATGCAAATATCTTTACTCCTATCAATGTGATAGGATTCTGCCTCATCATACCTTGTACAGGAGGTTCAAATGTACAAGATTTGTGAAGTAGCCCTTGTCCAAAGCGACTGTCTTTGGATTCAGGTCGAATCATAAGCCGGAGCATCCAGAATTGCCATTGTCGTCCAATGATATAGATGCAAATATATTTACTGCTATCAATTTGACAGGATTCTGCCTCATCGTATCTTGTCCAGGGGGTCCAAATGTACACGATTTGTTGCGGTACCACTTGTCCAAAGCGACATTCTTTGGACTTATGTCGAACCATAAGCCGGACCATCCAGAATTGCCGATGTTGACCAATGATATAAATGCAAATATCTTTACTCCTATTAATTTCACAGGATTCTGCCTCATCATACCTTTTCCAGGAGGTCCAAATGCACATGTATTGGGCGGCAGCATTTGCCCAAACCGACTCTCTTTGCACTCAGGTCGAATCATATGCCGAGCATCCAGAATTGCCAATGTCGTCCAATGATATAGATGCAAATATCTTTACTCCTATCAATGTGATAGGATTCTGCCTCATCATACCTTGTTTCGCAGGTTCGAATGTACAAGATTAGTCCGGTAGCACTATACAAAAGCGAAACTCTTTGAACTCAGGTCGAATCATATGACGAGCATCCAGCATTGCCATGGCGTCCAATGATAGAGATGCAAATAACTTCACTCCTATTAATTCGACAGGATTCTGGCTCATCGTGTCTTGTCCAGGAGGATCAAGTGTACAAGATTTGTGGGTTAGCATTTCACAAAAGCGAATCTGTTTGGACTCAGGTCGATTCATATGCCGAAGCATCCAGAATTGCCATGTCGTCCAATGATACAGATGCAAATATCATCACTCCTATGAATGTGATGGGATTCTGCCTCATCATACCTTGTACAGGAGGTTCAAATGTACAAGATTTGTGAGGTAGCCCTTGTCCAAAGCGACTGTCTTGGGATTCAGGTCGAATCATAAGCCGGAGCATCCAGAATTGCCAATGTCGTCCAATGATATAGATGCAAATATATTTACTGCTATCAATTTGTCAGGATTCTGCCTCATCGTATCTTGTACAGGGGGTCCAAATGTAGACGATTTGTTGCGGAACCACTTGTCCAAAGCTACATTCTTTGGACTTATGTCGAACCATAAGCCGGACCATCCAGAATTGCCGATGTTGACCAATGATATAGATGCAAATATCTTTACTCCTATCAATGTGATAGGATTCTGCCACATCATACCTTGTTTCGCAGGTTCGAATGTACAAGATTAGTCCGCTAGCACTATACAAAAGCGAAACTCTTTGAACTCAGGTCGAATCATATGACGAGCATCCAGCATTGCCATGGCGTCCAATGATAGAGATGCAAATATCTTCACTCCTATTAATTCGACAGGATTCTGGCTCATCGTGTCTTGTCCAGGAGGATCAAGTGTACAAGATTTGTGGGTTAGCATTTCACAAAAGCGAATCTGTTTGGACTCAGGTCGATTCATATGCCGGAGCATCCAGAATTGCCATTGTCGTCCAATGATATAGATGCAAATATCATCACTCCTATGAATGTGATGGGATTCTGCCTCATCATACCTTGTACAGGAGGTTCCAATGTACAAGATTTGTGAGGTAGCCCTTGTCCAAAGCGACTGTCTTGGGATTCAGGTCGAATCATAAGCCGGAGCATCCAGAATTGCCAATGTCGTCCAATGATATAGATGCAAATATATTTACTGCTATCAATTTGACAGGATTCTGCCTCATCGTATCTTGTACAGGGGGTCCAAATGTAAACGATTTGTTGCGGAACCACTTGTCCAAAGCGACATTCTTTGGACTTATGTCGAACCATAAGCCGGACCATCCAGAATTGCCGATGTTGACCAATGATATAGATGCAAATATCTTTACTGCTATCAATTTGACAGGATTCTGTCTCATCATACCCAGTTCCGGATGTTCAAATGTACAAGGTTTGGGTGGTAGCACTTGTCCAAAGCGACTCTCCTTGGACTCAGGTCGAATCATAAACCGGAGCATCCAGAATTGCCAATGTCGTGCAATGATATAGATGCAAATATCTTTACTCCTATCAATTTGACAGGATTCTGCCTCATCGTATATTGTCCAGGGGGTCCAAATGTACAAGACTTGTGCGGCAGCACTTGACAAAAGCCAATCTCTTTGACTCAGGTCGAATCATATGTCGATCATCCAGAATTGCCAATGTCGTCCAATGATATAGATGCCAATATCTTTACTCCTATCAATGTGATAGGATTCTGCCTCATCATGCCTTGTTCCGGAGGTTCAAATGTACAAGATTTGTGCGGTCGCCCTTGTCCAAAGCGACTGTCTTGGGATTCAGGTCGAATCATAAGCCGGGGCATCCAGAATTGCCAATGTCGTCCAATGATATAGACGCAAATATCTTTACTGCTATCAATTTGACAGGATTCTGCCTCATCGTATCTTGTACAGGGGGTCCAAATGTACACGATTTGTTGCGGAACCACTTGTCCAAAGCTACATTCTTTGGACTTATGTCGAACCATAAGCCGGACCATCCAGAATTGCCGATGTTGACCAATGATATAGATGCAAATATCTTTACTCCTATCAATGTGATAGGATTCTGCCACATCATACCTTGTTTCTCAGGTTCGAATGTACAAGAATAGTCCGGTAGCACTATACAAAAGCGAAACTCTTTGAACTCAGGTCGAATCATATGACGAGCATCCAGCATTGCCATGGCGTCCAATGATAGAGATGCAAATATCTCCACTCCTATTAATTCGACAGGATTCTGGCTCATCGTGTCTTGTCCAGGAGGATCAAGTGTACAAGATTTGTGGGTTAGCATTTCACAAAAGCGAATCTGTTTGGACTCAGGTCGATTCATATGCCGAAGCATCCAGAATTGCCATGTCGTCCAATGATACAGATGCAAATATCTTTACTGCTAACAATTTGACAGGATCCGGCCTCATCATACCTTGTACAGGAGGTTCCAATGTACAAGATTTGTGAGGTAGCCCTTGTCCAAAGCGACTGTCTTGGGATTCAGGTCGAATCATAAGCCGGAGCATCCAGAATTGCTAATGTCGTGCAATGATATAGATGCAAATATCTTTACTGCTATCAATTTGACAGGATTCTGCCTCATCGTATATTGTCCAGGGGGTCCAAATGCACAAGACTTGTGCGGCAGCACTTGACAAAAGCCAATCTCTTTGACTCAGGTCGATTCATATGCCGATCATCCAGAATTGCCAATGTCGTCCAATGATATAGATGCAAATATCTTTACTCCTATCAATTTGACAGGATTTTGCCTCATCGTAACTTGTCCAGGGTGTCCAAATGTACAAGATCTGCGCGGTAGCACTTGTCCAAAGCGACTCTCTTTGTACTCAGGTCGAATCATAAGACGGGGCATCCAAAATTGCGAATGTCGTCCAATGATATAGATGCAAATATCTTTACTGCTGTCAATTTGGCAGGATTCTGCCTCATCGTATATTGTCCAGGGGGTCCAAATGTACAAGACTTGTGCGGCAGCACTTGACAAAAGCCAATCTCTTTGACTCAGGTCGAATCATATGCCGATCATCCAGAATTGCCAATGTCGTCCAATGATATAGATGCAAATATCTTTACTCCTATCAATGTGATAGGATTCTGCCTCATCATACCTTGTACAGGAGGTTCAAATGTACAAGATTTGTGAAGTAGCCCTTGTCCAAAGCGACTGTCTTTGGATTCAGGTCGAATCATAAGCCGGAGCATCCAGAATTGCCATTGTCGTCCAATGATATAGATGCAAATATATTTACTGCTATCAATTTGACAGGATTCGGCCTCATCATACCTTGTACAGGAGGTTCAGATATACAAGATTTGTGCGGTAACCCTTGTCCAAAGCGACTGTCTTTGGATTAAGGTCGAATCATAAGCCGGAGGATCCAGAATTGCCATTGTCGTCCAATGATATAGATGCAAATATCTTTACTGCTATCAATTTGGCAGGATTCTGCCTCATCATACCTTGTCCGGTTGGTCAGAATGTACAAGATTTGTGTGGTCGCCCTTGTCCAAAGCGACTCTCTTTGGACTCAGGTCGAATCATATGCCGATCATCCAGAATTGCCAATGTCGTCCAATGATATAGATGCAAATATCTTTACTGCTATCAATGTGATAGGATTCTGCCTCATCGTATCTTGTCCAGGGGGTCCAAATGTACACGATTTGTTGCGGTACCACTTGTCCAAAGCGACATTCTTTGGACTTATGTCGAACCATAAGCCGGACCATCCAGAATTGCCGATGTTGACCAATGATATAGATGCAAATATCTTTACTCCTATTAATTTCACAGGATTCTGCCTCATCATACCTTTTCCAGGAGGTCCAAATGCACATGTATTGGGCGGCAGCATTTGCCCAAACCGACTCTCTTTGCACTCAGGTCGAATCATATGCCGAGCATCCAGAATTGCCAATGTCGTCCAATGATATAGATGCAAATATCTTTACTCCTATTAATTTGACAGGATTCTGCCTCATCATACCTTTTCCAGGAGGTCCAAATGCACATGTATTGGGCGGCAGCATTTGCCCAAACCGACTCTCTTTGCACTCAGGTCGAATCATATGCCGAGCATCCAGAATTGCCAATGTCGTCCAATGATATAGTTGCAAATATCTTTACTCCTATCAATGTGATAGGATTCTGCCTCATCATACCTGCTTCCGGAGGTTCAAATGTACACGATTTGTGCGGTAGCCCTTGTCCAAAGCGACTCTCTTTGGACTCAGGTCGAATCATAAGTCTGAGCATCCAGAATTGCCAGTCACGTCCAATGATATTGATGCAAATATCTTCACTCATATCAATGTGACAGGATTCTGCCTCATCATACCTTTTCCAGGAGGTCCAAATGCACATGTTTTGCGCGGCAACATTTGCCCAAACCGACTCTCTTTGGATTCAGGTCGAATCACATGCCGGAGCATCCAGAATTGCCAATGTCGTTCAATGATATAGATGCAAATATCTTTACTCCTATCAATTTGACAGGATTCTGCCTCATCGTATACTGTCCAGGGGGTCCAAATGAACAACATGTGTGCGGTAGCACTTGTCCAAAGCGACTCTCTTTGGAATCAGGTCGAATCATAAGCCGGAGCATCCAGAATTGCCAATGTCGTCCAATGATATAGATGCAAATATCTTTACTCCTATCAATTTGACAGGATTCTGCCTCATCGTATCTTGTCCAGGCGGTTTCAAATGTACAAGATTTGTGCGGTAGCACTTGTCCAAAGCGACTCTCCTTGCACTCAGGTCGAATCATAAACCGGAGCATCCAGCATTGCCAATGTTGTCCAATGATATAGATGCAAAAAACCTTGACTCCTATCAATTTGACAGGATTCTGGCTCATCGTGTCTTGTCCAGGAGGATCAAGGGTACAAGATTTGTGCGGTAGCACTAGACAAAAGCGAAAGCCTTTGGACTCATGCCGATCCATAAGCCGAAGCATCCAGAATTGCCAATGTCGTCTAATGATATAGATGCAAATATCTTTACTCCTATTAATTTCACAGGATTCTGCCTCATCATACCTTTTCCAGGAGGTCCAAATGCACATGTATTGGGCGGCAGCATTTGCCCAAACCGACTCTCTTTGCACTCAGGTCGAATCATATGACGAGCATCCAGAATTGCCACTGTCGTCCAATGATACAGTTGCAAATATCATCACTCCTATGAATGTGATGGGATTCTGCCTCATCATACCTTGTACAGGAGGTTCCAATGTACAAGATTTGTGAGGTAGTCCTTGTCCAAAGCGACTGTCTTGGGATTCAGGCCGAATCATAAGCCGGAGCATGCAGAATTGCCAATGTCGTCCAATGATATAGATGCAAATATATTTACTGCTATCAATTTGACAGGATTCTGCCTCATCGTATCTTGTACAGGGGGTCCAAATGTACACGATTTGTTGCGGAACCACTTGTCCAAAGCTACATTCTTTGGACTTATGTCGAACCATAAGCCGGACCATCCAGAATTGCCGATGTTGACCAATGATATAGATGCAAATATCTTTACTCCTATCAATGTGATAGGATTCTGCCTCATCATACCTTGTTTCGCAGGTTCGAATGTACAAGATTAGTCCGGTAGCACTATACAAAAGCGAAACTCTTTGAACTCAGGTCGAATCATATGACGAGCATCCAGCATTGCCATGGCGTCCAATGATAGAGATGCAAATATCTTCACTCCTATTAATTCGACAGGATTCTGGCTCATCGTGTCTTGTCCAGGAGGATCAAGTGTACAAGATTTGTGGGTTAGCATTTCACAAAAGCGAATCTGTTTGGACTCAGGTCGATTCATATGCCGAAGCATCCAGAATTGCCATGTCGTCCAATGATACAGATGCAAATATCTTTACTGCTATCAATTTGACAGGATTCGGCCTCATCATACCTTGTACAGGAGGTTCAAATGTACAAGATTTGTGCGGTAGCCCTTGTCCAAAGCGACTATCTTTGGATTAAGGTCGAATCATAAGCCGGAGGATCCAGAATTGCCATTGTCGTCCAATGATATAGATGCAAATATCTTTACTGCTATCAATTTGACAGGATTCTGCCTCATCATACCTTGTCCAGTAGGTCAGAATGTACAAGATTTGTGCGGTCGCTCTTGTCCAAAGCGACTCTCTTTGGATTCAGGTCGAATCATAAGCCGGAGCATCCGGAATTGCCATTGTCGTCCAATGATATAGATGCAAATATCTTTACTGCTATCAATTTGACAAGATTCTGCCTCATCATACCTTGTCGAGTAGGTCAGAATGTACAAGATTTGTGCAGTCGCCCTTGTCCAAAGCGACTCTCTTTGACTCAGGTCGAATCATATGCCGATCATCCAGAATTGCCAATGTCGTCCAATGATATAGATGCAAATATCTTTACTGCTATCAATTTGACAGGATTCTGCCTCATCATATCTTGTCCAATAGGTCAAAATGTACAAGATTTGTGCGTTAGCACTTCACAAAAGCGAATCTCTTTGGACTCAGATCGATTCATATGCCGAAGCATCCAGAATTGCCATGTCGTCCAATGATACAGTTGCAAATATCATCACTCCTATGAATGTGATGGGATTCTGCCTCATCATACCTTGTACAGGAGGTTCCAATGTACAAGATTTGTGAGGTAGCCCTTGTCCAAAGCGACTGTCTTGGGATTCAGGTCGAATCATAAGCCGGAGCATCCAGAATTGCCAATGTCGTCCAATGATATAGATACAAATATATTTACTGCTATCAATTTGACAGGATTCTGCCTCATCGTATCTTGTACAGGGGGTCCAAATGTAAACGATTTGTTGCGGAACCACTTGTCCAAAGCGACATTCTTTGGACTTATGTCGAACCATAAGCCGGACCATCCAGAATTGCCGATGTTGACCAATGATATAGATGCAAATATCTTTACTCCTATTAATTTGACAGGATTCTGCCTCATCATACCTTTTCCAGGAGGTTCAAATGCACATGTTTTGGGCGGCAGCATTTGCCCAAACCGACTCTCTTTGGATTCAGGTCGAATCATAAGCCGAAGCATCCTGAATTGCCAATGTCGTCCAATGATATAGATGCAAATATCTTTTCTCCTATCAATTTGACAGGATTCTGCCTCTATCATATCTTGTCCAGGGGGTCAAAATGTACAAGACTTATGCGGTAGCACTTGACAAAAGTCAATCTCTTTGACTCAGGTCGAATCATATGCCGATCATCCAGAATTGCCAATGTCGTCCAATGATACAGATGCAAATATCATCACTCCTATGAATGTGATAGGATTCTGCCTCATCATACCTTGTACAGCAGGTCCAAATGTACAAGACTTGTTGCGGGAGCACTTGTCCGAAGCGACTCTCTTTGGATTCAGGTCGAATCATAAGCCGGAGCATCCAGAATTGCCATTGTCGTCCAATGATATAGATGCACATATCTTTACTGCTACCAATTTGACAGGATTCTGCCTCATTGTATCTTGACCAGGGGGTCCAACTGTACAAGATTTGTGAGGTAGCACGTGTCCAAAGCGACTCTCTTTGGCCACCGGTCGAATCATATGCCGGAGCATCCAGAATTGCCAATGTCGTCCAGTGATATAGATTCAAATATCTTCACCCCTATCAATTCGACAGGATTCTCGCTCATCGTGTCTTGGCCAGGAGGATCAAGTGTACAAGATTTGTGCGTTAGCACTTCACAAAAGCGAATCTCTTTGGACTCAGGTCGATTCATATGCCGAAGCATCCAGAATTGCCATGTCGTCCAATGATACAGATACAAATATCTTTACTGCTATCAATTTGACAGGATTCTGCCTCATCATACCTTGTACAGGAGGATCAAATGTACAAGATTTGTGCGGTAGCCATTGTCCAAAGCGACTGTCTTTGGATTCAGGTCGAATCATAAGCCGGAGCATCCAGAATTGCCATTGTCGTCCAATGATATTGATGCAAATATCTTTACTGCTATCAATTTGACAGGATTCTGCCTCATCATACCTTGTCGAGTAGGTCAGAATGTACAAGATTTGTGCGGTCGCCCTTGTCCAAAGCGACTCTCTTTGACTCAGGTCGAATCATATGCCGATCATCCAGAATTGCCAATTTCGTCCAATGATATACATGCAAATATCTTTACTGCTATCAATTTGACAGGATTCTGCCTCATCATAATTTGTCCAATAGGTCAAAATGTACAAGATTTGTGCGTTAGCACTTCACAAAAGCGAATCTCTTTGGACTCAGGTCGATTCATATGCCGAAGCATCCAGAATTGCCATGTCGTCCAATAATACAGTTGCAAATATCATCACTCCTATGAATGTGATGGGATTCTGCCTCATCATACCTTGTACAGGAGGTTCCAATGTACAAGATTTGTGAGGTAGCCCTTGTCCAAAGCGACTGTCTTGGGATTCAGGTCGAATCATAAGCCGGAGCATCCAGAATTGCCAATGTCGTCCAATGATATAGATGCAAATATATTTACTGCTATCAATTTGACAGGATTCTGCCTCATCGTATCTTGTACAGGGGGTCCAAATGTATACGATTTGTTGCGGAACCACTTGTCCAAAGCGACATTCTTTGGACTTATGTCGAACCATAAGCCGGACCATCCAGAATTGCCGATGTTGACCAATCATATAGATGCAAATATCTTTACTCCCATTAATTTGACAGGATTCTGCCTCATCATACCTTTTCCAGGAGGTCCAAATGCACATGTTTTGGGCGGCAGCATTTGCCCAAACCGACTCTCTTTGGATTCAGGTCGGACTATAAGCCGGAGCATCCTGAATTGCCAATGTCGTCCAATGATATAGATGCAAATATCTTTTCTCCTATCAATTTGACAGGATTCTGCCTCTATCATATCTTGTCCAGGGGGTCAAAATGTACAAGACTTGTGCGGTAGCACATGACAAATGTCAATCTCTTTGACTCAGGTTGAATCATATGCCGATCATCCAGAATTGCCAATGTCGTCCAATGATATAGATTCAAATATCTTTACTCCTATCAATGTGATAGGATTCTGCCTAATCATACCTTGTTCCGGAGGTTCAAATGTACAAGATTTGTGCGGTAGCCCTTGTCCAAAGCGACTCTCTTTGGACTCATGTCGAATCATAAGACGGGGCATCCAGAATTGCCAATGTCGTCCAATGATACAGATGCAATTATCATCACTCCTATGAATGTGATGGGATTCTGCCTCATCATACCTTGTACAGGAGGTTCCAATGTACAAGATTTGTGAGGTAGCCCTTGTCTAAAGCGACTGTCTTGGGATTCAGGTCGAATCGTAAGCCGGAGCATCCAGAATTGCCAATGTCGTCCAATGATATAGATGCAATTATCTTTTCTCCTATCAATTTGACAGGATTCTGCCTCTATCATAGCTTGTCCAGGGGGTCAAATTGTACAAGACGTGTGCGGTAGCACTTGACAAAAGCGATCTCTTTGGATTCACGTCGAATCATAAGCCGGAGCATCCAGAATTGCCATTGTCGTCCAATGATATAGATGCAAATATATTTACTGCTATCAATTTAACAGGATTCCGCCTCATCGTATCTCGACCAGGGGGTCCAAATGTACAAGATTTGTGCGGTAGCACGTGTCCAAAGCGACTCTCTTTGGCCCCCGGTCGAATCATATGCCGGAGCATCCAGAATTGCCTATGTCGTCCAGTGATATAGATTCAAATATCTTTTCTCCTATCAATTTGACAGGATTCTGCCTCTATCATATCTTGTCCAGGGGATCAAAATGTACAAGACTTTTGCGGTAGCACTTGACAAAAGTCAATCTCTTTGACTCAGGTCGAATCATATGCCGATCAAACAGAATTGCCAATGTCGTCCAATGATACAGATGCAAATATCATCACTCCTATGGATGTGATAGGATTCTGCCTCATCATACCTTGTACAGGAGGTTCCAATGTACAAGATTTGTGAGGTAGCCCTTGTCCAAAGCGACTGTCTTGGGATTCAGGTCGAATCATAAGCCGGAGCATCCAGAATTGCCAATGTCGTGCAATGATATAGATGCAAATATCTTTACTCCTATCAATTTGACAGGATTCTGCCTCATCGTATATTGTCCAGGGGGTCCAAATGTACACGATTTGTTGCGGTACCACTTGTCCAAAGCGACATTCTTTGGACTTATGTCGAACCATAAGCCGGACCATCCAGAATTGCCGATGTTGACCAATCATATAGATGCAAATATCTTTACTCCCATTAATTTGACAGGATTCTGTCTCATCATACCCTGTTCCGGATGTTCAAATGTACAAGGTTTGGGTGGTAGCACTTGTCCAAAGCGACTCTCTTTGGATTCAGGTCGAATCATAAGCCAGAGCATCCAGAATTGCCAATGTCGTCCAATGATATAGATGCAAATATTTTTTCTCCTATCAATTTGACAGGATTCTGCCGCTATCATATCTTGTCCAATAGGTCAAAATGTACAAGATTTGTGCGTTAGCCCTTGTCCGAAGCGACTCTCTTTGGCCCCCGGTCGAATCACATGCCGGAGCATCCAGAATTGCCTATGTCGTCCAGTGATATAGATTCAAATATCTTTTCTCCTATCAATTTGACAGGATTCTGCCTCATCATACCTTGTCCAGTAGGTCAAAATGTACAAGATTTGTGCGGTAGCCCTTGTCCGAAGCGACTCTCTTTGGACTCAGGTGGAATCATAAGCGAGAGCATCCAGAATTGCCAATGTCGTCCAATGATATAGATGCAAATATCTTTTCTCCTAGCAATTTGACCGGATTCTGCCTCAATCATATCTTGTCCAGGGGGTCAAAATGTACAAGACTTGTGCGTTAGCACTTGACAAAAGTCAATCTCTTTGACTCAGGTTGAATCATAAGCCGATCATCCAGAATTGCCATTGTCGTCCAATGATATAGATGCAAATATATTTACTGCAATCAATTTCACAGGATTCTGCCTCATCGTATCTTGTCCAGGGGGTCCAAATGTACACGATTTGTTGCGGTACCACTTGTCCAAAGCGACATTCTTTGGACTTATGTCGAACCATAAGCCGGACCATCCAGAATTGCCGATGTTGACCAATGATATAGATGCAATTATCTTTTCTCCTATCAATTTGACAGGATTCTGCCTCTATCATATCTTGTCCAGGGGGTCAAATTGTACAAGACGTGTGCGGTAGCACTTGACAAAAGCGATCTCTTTGGACTCAGGTCGAATCATATGCCGATCATCCAGAATTGCCAATGTCGTCCAATGTTATAGATGCAAATACCTTTACTCCTATCAATGTGATAGGATTCTGCCTCATCATACCTTGTTCCGGAGGTTCAAATGTACAAGATTTGTGCGGTAGCACTAGACAGAAGCGAAACTCTTTGGACTCAGGTCGAATCATAAGCCGGGGCATCCAGAATTGCCAATGTCGTCCAATGATATAGATGCAAATATCTTCACTCCTATCAATTCGACAGGATTCTGGCTCATCGTGTCATGACCAGGAGGATCAAGTGTACAAGATTTGTGCGGTAGCACTAGACAGAAGCGAAACTCTTTGGACTCAGGTCGAATCATAAGCCGGAGCATCCAGAATTGCCATTGTCGTCCAATGATATAGATGCAAATATATTTACTGCTATCAATTTAACAGGATTCCGCCTCATCGTATCTCGACCAGGGGGTCCAAATGTACAAGATTTGTGCGGTAGCACGTGTCCAAAGCGACTCTCTTTGGCCCCCGGTCGAATCATATGCCGGAGCATCCAGAATTGCCTATGTCGTCCAGTGATATAGATTCAAATATCTTTTCTCCTATCAATTTGACAGGATTCTGCCTCTATCATATCTTGTCCAGGGGATCAAAATGTACAAGACTTTTGCGGTAGCACTTGACAAAAGTCAATCTCTTTGACTCAGGTCGAATCATATGCCGATCAAACAGAATTGCCAATGTCGTCCAATGATACAGATGCAAATATCATCACTCCTATGGATGTGATAGGATTCTGCCTCATCATACCTTGTACAGGAGGTCCAAATGTACAAGACTTGTTGCGGTAGCACTTGTCCGAAGCGACTCTCTTTGGACTCAGGTCGAATCATAAGCCAGAGAATCCAGAATTGCTAATGTCGTCCAATGATATAGATGCAAATATCTTTTCTCCTATCAATTTGACAGGACTCTGCCTCAATCATATCTTGTCCAGGGGGTCAAAATGTACAGGACTTGTGCGGTAGCACTTGACAAAAGTCAATCTCTTTGACTCAGGTCGAATCATATGCCGATCATCCAGAATTGCCAATGTCGTCCAATGTTATAGATGCAAATACCTTTACTCCTATCAATGTGATAGGATTCTGCCTCATCATACCATGTTCCGGAGGTTCAAATGTACAAGATTTGTGCGGTAGCCCATGTCCAAAGCGACTCTCTTTGGACCCAGGTCGAATCATAAGCCGGGGCATCCAGAATTGCCACTGTCGTCCAATGATATAGATGCAAATATCTTTACTGCTATCAATTTGACAGGATTCTGCCTCATCGTATCTTGTCCAGGGGGTCCAAATGTACACGATTTGTTGGGGTACCACTTGTCCAAAGCGACATTCTTTGGACTTATGTCGAACCATAAGCCGGACCATTCAGAATTGCCGATGTTGACCAATGATGTAGATGCAAATATCTTTACTCCCATTAATTTGACAGGATTCTGCCTCATCATACCTTTTCCAGGATGTCCAAATGCACAGGTTTTGGGCGGCAGCATTTGCCCAAACCGACTCTCTTTGGATTCAGGTCGAATCATAATCCGGAGCATCCAGCATTGCCAATGTCGTAAAATGATATAGATGCAAATATCTTTACTCCTATCAATTTGACAGGATTCTGCCTCATCATACCTTGTCCAGTAGTTCAAAATGTACAAGATTTGCGCGGTAGCCCTTGTCCAAAGCGACTCTCTTTGGACCCAGGTCGAATCATAAGCCGGGGCATCCAGAATTGCCACTGTCGTCCAATGATATAGATGCAAATATCTTTACTGCTATCAATTTGACAGGATTCTGCCTCATCGTATCTTGTCCAGGGGGTCCAAATGTACACGATTTGTTGGGGTACCACTTGTCCAAAGCGACATTCTTTGGACTTATGTCGAACCATAAGCCGGACCATTCAGAATTGCCGATGTTGACCAATGATATAGATGCAAATATCTTTACTCCCATTAATTTGACAGGATTCTGCCTCATCATACCTTTTCCAGGATGTCCAAATGCACAGGTTTTGGGCGGCAGCATTTGCCCAAACCGACTCTCTTTGGATTCAGGTCGAATCATAATCCGGAGCATCCAGCATTGCCAATGTCGTAAAATGATATAGATGCAAATATCTTTACTCCTATCAATTTGACAGGATTCTGCCTCATCATACCTTGTCCAGTAGGTCAAAATGTACAAGATTTGCGCGTTAGCACTTCACAAAAGCGAATCTCTTTGGACTCAGGTCGATTCATATGCCGAAGCATCCAGGATTGCCATGTCGTCCAATGATACAGATGCAAATATCATCACTCCTATGAATGTGATAGGATTCTGCCTCATCATACCTTGTACAGGAGGTCCAAATGTACAAGACTTGTTGCGCGTGCACTTGTCCGAAGCGACTCTCTTTGAACTCAGGTCGATCCATATGCCGAAGCATCAAGAATTGCCAATCTCGTGCAATGGTATAGATGCAAATACCTTTACTCCTATCAATGTGATAGGATTCTGCCTCATCATACCTTGTACAGGAGGTCCAAATGTACAAGATTTGTTCGGTAGTACGTGTCCAAAGCGACTCTCTTTGGACTCAGGTCGAATCATATGCCGGGGCATCCAGAATTGCCAATGTCGTCCAATGATATAGATGCACATATCTTTACTCCTATCAATGTGATAGGATTCCGCCTCATCATACCTTGAACAGGAGGTCCAAATGTACAAGAATTATTGCGGTAGCACTTGTCCGAAGGGACTCTCTTTGGACTCAGGTCGAATCATAAGCCTGAGCATCCAGAATTGCCAATGTCGTCCAATGATATAGATGCAAATATCTTCACTCCTATCAATTTGACAGGATTCGGCCTCATCATATCTTGTCCAGGAGGTCCAAATGGACAAGATTTGGGCGGCCGTGTTTGTCCAAAGCGACTCTCTTTGAACTCAGGTCGAATCATATGCGAGAACTTCCAGAATTGCCAATGTCGTCCAATGATATAGATGCAAATATCTTTACTCCTATTAATTTGACAGGATTCGGCCTCATCATACCTTTTCCAGGAGGTGCAAATGCACATGTTATGTGCCGCAGCATTTGTCCAAACTGACTCTCGTTGGACTCAGGTCGATCCATATGCCGAAGTAACTAAAATTGCCGATCTTATTGGAATGATATAGATGCAAATATCTTTACTGCTATCAATTTGACAGGATTCTGCCTCATCGCATCTTGTCCAGGGGGTCCAAATGTACAAGATTTGTGCGGTAGCACGTGTCCACAGCGACTCTCTTTGAGCTCAGGTCGAATCATAAGCCGAGCATCCAGAAATGCCAATGTCGTCCAATGATATAGATGCAAATATATTTACTCCTATCAATATGATAGGATTCTGCCTCATCATACCTTGTACAGGAGGTCCAAATGTACAAGATTTGTGCGGTAGCACTTGTCCAAAGCGACTCTCTTTGGACTCAGGTCGTATCATAAGCCGGTGCATCCAGAATTGCCAATGCCGTCTATTGATATAGATGCAAATATCTTCACTCCTATCAATGTGACAGGATTCTGCCTCATCACACCTTTTCCAGGAGGTCCAAATGCACATGTTTTGGGCGGCAGCATTTGCCCAAACCGACTCTCTTTGGATTCAGGTCGAATCATGAGCCGGAGCATCCAGAATTGCCAATGTCGTCCAATGATATACATGCAAATATCTTTACTGCTATCAATTTGACAGGATTCTGCCTCATCGTATATTGTCCAGGGGGTCCAAAAGTACATAAAGTGTGTGGTAGCACTTGTCCAAAGCGACTCTCTTTGGCCTCCGGTCGAATCATACCCCGGAGCATCCAGAATTGCCAATGTCGTCCAATGATATAGATGCAAATATCTTTACTCCTATCAATGTGATAGGATTCCGCCTCATCATACCTTGAACAGGAGGTCCAAATGTACAAGAATTATTGCGGTAGCACTTGTCCGAAGGGACTCTCTTTGGACTCAGGTCGAATCATAAGCCTGAGCATCCAGAATTGCCAATGTCGTCCAATGATATAGATGCAAATATCTTCACTCCTATCAATTTGACAGGATTCGGCCTCATCATATCTTGTCCAGGAGGTTCAAATGGACAAGATTTGGGCGGCCGTGTTTGTCCAAAGCGACTCTCTTTGAACTCAGGTCGAATCATATGCGAGAACTTCCAGAATTGCCAATGTCGTCCAATGATATAGATGCAAATATCTTTACCCCTATCAATGTGATAGGATTCTGCCTCATCATACCTTGTACAGGACATCCACACATACAAGATTTGTGCGGTAGCACTTGTCCAAAGCGACTCTCTTTGGATTCATGTCGAATCATAAGCCGGTGCATCCAGAATTGCCAATGTCGTCCAATTATATAGATGCAAATATCTTTACTCCTATCAATTTGACAGGATTCTGCCTCATCATACCTTATTCCGGAGGTCCAAATGTACAAGATTTGTGCGGTAGAACTTGTCCAAAGCGACTCTCTTTGGACCCAGGTCGAATCATAAACCGGAGCATCCAGAATTGCCAATGTCGTCTAACCTCGAGTGAAACCACATGTGAGTAATGTGCTCTGATTTTAATTGCTTTCATTGTAAACGTTTAAATGTGAATTTACTTCTAATTTATCTCTATTGGACGAATGTCTATTAAATACAATTTTCCTTCTTCTTTCTCTCTATTTATTGCAGTTAACATATTTCATGCTAAACTTACATTAAACAAACTCTTATAAATTAGCTTAATAAATAACATTTAATTATCACATTATATTTTCTCGCTTCTCTTATTTATACAGTTCAACAGTCCCTGAGGAGGGCCAGGAAAACCGGCCGAAACGTTGGACAACTATATTCTATTTATTGACCGATATAACACGCCAAATAATTAATTAGGAACATCATCGTTAAAACCGGTCAGGTAAACTATAATGAACACCAATGTCGTCCAATGATGTAGATACAAACATCTTCACACCTATCAATTTGACAGGATTCTGCCTCATCGTATCTTGTCCACGAGGTTCAAATGTAAAGATTTGTGCGGTAGCACTTGTCCAAAGCGACATTTTTTGGACTCAGGTCGAATCATAAGCCGGAGCATCCAGAATTGCCAATGTCGTCCAACGATATAGATGCAAATATATTTACTCCTATCAATATGATAGGATTCTGCCTCATCATACCTTGTACAGGAGGTCCAAATGTACAAGATTTGTGCGGTAGCACTTGTCCAAAGCGATTCTCTTTGGACTCAGGTCGAATCATAAGCCGCAGCGTCCAGAATTGCCATTGTCGTCCAATATTATAGATGCAAATATCTTCACTCCTATCAATGTGACAGGATTCTGCCTCATCATACCTTTTCCAGGAGGTAAAAATGCACAAGTTTTGGGCGGCAGCATTTCCCCAAACCGACTCTCTTTGGATTCAGGTCGAATCATGAGCCGGAGCATCCAGAATTGCCAATGTCGTCCAATGATATAGATGCAAACATCTTCACTCCTATCAATGTGATAGGATTCTGCCTCATCATACCTTGTTCCGGAGGTTCAAGTGTACAAGATTTGTGCGGTAGCACTTGTCCAAAGCGACTCTCATTGGACTCAGGTCGAATCATATGCCGAAGTAACAAAAATTGCCGATCTTATCCGAATGATATAGATGCAAACAAATTAACTCCTATCAATTTGCCAGGATTCTGCCTCATTATATCGGGTCCAGGAGGTCCAAATGGACAAGGTTTGGGCGGCAGAATTTGTCCAAAACGACTCTCTTTGGACTCAGGTCGAATGATATGCTGAGCATCCACAATTGCCAATGTCGTCCAATGATATAGATGCAAATATCTTTACTTCTACCAATGTAATAGGATTCTGCCTCATCCTGCCTGGTCCAGGAGGTCCAAATGTAAAAGATTTGTGCGGTAGAACTTGTCCAAACGACTCTCTTTGGACTCAGGTCGAATCATAAACCGGAGCATCCAGAATTGCCAATGTCGTCCAATGATATAGATGCAAATATATTTACTGCTATCAATATGATAGGATTCTGCCTCATCATACCTTGTACAGGAGGTCCAAATGTACAAGATTTGTGCGGTAGCACTTGTGCAAAGCGATTCTCTTTGAACTCAGGTCGAATCATAAGCCGAGCATCCAGAATTGCCAATGTCTCTCCAATGATATAGATGCAAATATCTTTACTCCTATCAATTTGACAGGATTCTGCCTCATCATACCTTTTCCAGGAGGTGCAAATGCACATGTTTTTTGCCGCAGCATTTGTCCAAACTGACTCTCGTTGGATTCAGGTCGATCCATATGCCGAAGTAACTAAAATTGCCGATCTTGTCGGAATGATATAGATGCAAATATCTTTACTGCTATCAATTTGACAGGATTCTGCCTCATCGCATCTTGTCCAGGGGGTCCAAATGTACAAGATTTGTGCGGTAGCACGTGTCCACAGCGACTCTCTTTGAGCTCAGGTCGAATCATAAGCCGAGCATCCAGAAATGCCAATGTCGTCCAATGATATAGATGCAAATATATTTACTCCTATCAATATGATAGGATTCTGCCTCATCATACCTTGTACAGGAGGTCCAAATGTACAAGATTTGTGCGGTAGCACTTGTCCAAAGCGATTCTCTTTGGACTCAGGTCGAATCATAAGCCGAAGCATCCAGAATTGCCAATGTTGTCTAGTGATATAAATGCAAACATTTTCACTCCTATCAATGTGATAGGATTCTGCCTCATCATACCTTGTTCCGCAGGTTCAAATGTACAAGATTTGTGCGGTATTCCTTGTCCAAAGCGACTGTCTTTGGATTCAGGTCGAATCATAAGCCGGAGCATCCAGAATTGCCAATGTCGTCCAATGATATACATGCAAATATCTTTACTGCTATCAATTTGACAGGATTATGCCTCATCGCATATTGTCCAGGGGGTCCAAAAGTACATAAAGTGTGTGGTAGCACTTGTCCAAAGCGACTCTCTTTGGCCTCCGGTCGAATCATACGCCGGAGCATCCAGAATTGCCAATGTCGTCCAATGATATAGATGCAAATATCTTCACTCCTACCAATGTAATAGCATTCTGCCTTATCCTGCCTGGTCCAGGAGGTCAAAATGTACAAGATTTGTGCGGTAGCACTTGTCCAAAGCGACTCTCATTGGACTCAGGTCGAATCATATGCCGAAGTAACAAAAATTGCCGATCTTATCCGAATGATATAGATGCAAACATATTAACTCCTGTCAATTTGCCAGGATTCTGCCTCATTATATCGGGTCCAGGAGGTCCAAATGGACAAGGTTTGGGCGGCAGAATTTGTCCAAAACGACTCTCTTTGGACTCAGGTCGAATGATATGCTGAGCATCCACAATTGCCAAAGTCGTCCAATGATATAGATGCAAATATCTTTACTCCTACCAATGTAATAGGATTCCGCCTCATCCTGCCTGGTCCAGGAGGTCCAAATGTACAAGATTTAACTCAGGTAGACCAATAAGCCGAAGCACCCAGAATTGCCAATGTCTCTCCAATGATATAGATGCAAATATCTTTACTCCTATCAATTTGACAGGATTCTGCCTTATCATACCTTTTCCAGGAGGTGCAAATGCACATGTTTTGTGCCGCAGCATTTGTCCAAACTGACTCTCGTTGGACTCAGGTCGATCCATATGCCGAAGTAACTAAAATTGCCGATCTTATCGGAATTATATAGATGCAAATATCTTTCCTGCTATCAATTTGACAGGATTCTGCCTCATCGCATCTTGTCCAGAGGGTCCAAATGTACAAGATTTGTGCGGTATTACTTGTCCAAAGCGACTCTCTTTGGACTCAGGTCGTATCAAAAGCCGGAGCATCCAGAATTGCCAATGTCGTCCAATGATATAGATGCAAATATCTTCGCTCCTATCAATGTGACATGCTTCTGCCTCATCATACCTTGTTCCGGAGGTACAAATGTACACGATTTGTGCGGTAGCACTTGACAAAAGAGGATCTCATTGGACTCAGGTCGAATTATATGCCGAAGTAACAAAAATTGCCGATCTTATCCGAATGATATAGATGCAAACATATTAACTCCTATCAATTTGCCAGGATTCTGCCTCATTATATCGGGTCCAGGAGGTCCAAATGGACAAGGTTTGTGCGGTACTGCTTGTCCAGAGCGACTCTCGTTGGACTCAGGTCGAATCATATGCCGAAGTAACAAAAATTGCCGATCTTATCCGAATGATATAGATGCAAACATATTAACTCCTATCAATTTGCCAGGATTCTGCCTCATCATTACTTTTCCAGGACGTCCAAATGCACAAGTTTTGGGCGGCAGCATTTGCCCAAACCGACTCTCTTTGGATTCAGGTCGAATCATAAGCCGGAGCATCCAGAATTGGCATTGTCGTCCAATAATGTAGATGCAAATATCTTTACTGCTATCAATTTGAGAAGATTCTGCCTCATCAAACCTTGTCCAGTAGGTCAAAATGTAAAAGATTTGTGCGGTAGCCCTTGTCCAAAGCGACTCTCTTTGGACTCAGGTCGAATCATAAGCCGGAACATCCGGAATTGCCAATGTCGTCCAATGATATAGATGCAAATATCTTTACTCCTATTAATTTGACAGGATTCTGCCTCATCGTATCTTGTCCAGGGGGTCCAAATGTACAAGATTTGTTGCGGGAGCATTTGTCCAAAGCGACTCTCCTTGGACTCATGTCGAATCATAAGCCTGAGCATTCAGAATTGCTAAGGCCGTCTAATGATATAGATGCAAATATCTTCACTCCTATCAATGTGACAGGATTCTGCCTCATCATACCTTTTCCAGGAGATCCAAATGCACATGTTCTTTTGCGGCAGCATTTGCCCAAACCGACTCTCTTTGGATTCAGGTCGAATCATAAGCCGGACCATCCAGAATTGCCGATGTTGACCAATGATATAGATGCAAATATCTTTACTCCTATTAATTTGACAGGATTATGCCTCATCGTATATTGTCCAGGGGGTCCAAATGTACCAGACTTGTGCGGTATTACTTGTCCAAAGCGACTCTCTTTGGAGTCAGGTCGATCCATAAGCCGGAGCATCCAGAATTGCCAATGTCGTCCAATGATATAGATGCAAATATCTTTACTGCTATCAATGTGACAGGATTCTGCCTCATCATACCTTTTCCAGGAGGTCCAAATGCACATGTTCTTTTGCGGCAGCATTTGCCCAAACCGACTCTCTTTGGAGTCAGGTCGATCCATAAGCCGGAGCATCCAGAATTGCCAATGTCGTCCAATGATATAGATGCAAATATCTTTACTCGTATCAATGTGATAGGATTCTGCCTCGTCATATCTTGTTCCGGAGATTCAAATGTACAAGATTTGTGCGTTAATACTTCACAAAAGCGAAACTCTTTGGAATCAGGTCAAATCATATGCCGATCATCCAGAATTGCCTATGTCGTCCAATGATATAGATGCAAACATCTTTACTCCTATCAATTTGACAGGATTCTGCCTCATCATACCTTGTCCAGTAGGTCAAAATGTACAAGATTTGTGCGTTAACGTTTCACAAAAGCGAATATCTTTGGACTCAGGTCGATTCATATGCCGAAGCATCCAGTATTGCCATGTCGTGCAATGATACAGATGCAAATATCATCACTCCTATGAACGTGATAGGATTCTGCCTCATCATACCTTGTACAGGAGGTTCAAATGTACAAGATTTGTGCGGTAGCCCTTGTCCAAAGCGACTCTCTTTGGACTCAGGTCGAATCATAAGCCGGGGCATCCAGAATTGCCAATGTAGCCCAATGATATAGATGTAAATATCGTTACTGCTATCAATTTGACAGGTTTCTACCTCATCATATCTTGTCCAATAGGTCAAAATGTACAAGATTTGTGCGGTAGCACTTGACAAAAGTCAATCTCTTTGACTCAGGTCGAATCATAAGCCGATCATCCAGAATTGCCAATGTCGTCCAATGATATAGATGCAAATATCCTTACTGCTATCAATTTGACAGGTTTCTGCCTCATCATATCTTGTCCAATAGGTCAAAATGTACAAGATTTGTGCGTTAGCACTTGACAAAAGTCAATCTCTTTGAATCAGGTCGAATCATATGCCGATCATCCAGAATTGCCTATGTAGTCCAATGATATAGATGCAAATATCTTTTCTCCTATCAATTTGACAGGATTCTGCCGCTATCATATCTTGTCCAGGGGGTCAAAATGTACAACACTTGTGCGGTAGCACTTGACAAAAGTCAATCTCTTTGACTCAGGTCGAATCATATGCCGATCATTCAGAATTGCCAATGTCGTCCAATGATATAGATGCAAATTTCTTTACTGCTATCAATTTGACAGGATTCTGCCTCATCATACCTTGTCCAGTAGGTCAAAATGTAAAAGATTTGTGCGGTAGCCCTTGTCCAAAGCGACTCTCTTTGGACTCAGGTCGAATCATAAGCCGGAACATCCGGAATTGCCAATGTCGTCCAATAATGTAGATGCAAATATCTTTACTGCTATCAATTTGAGAAGATTCTGCCTCATCAAACCTTGTCCAGTAGGTCAAAATGTACAAGATTTGTGCGGTAGCCCTTGTCCAAAGCGACTCTCTTTGGACTCAGGTCGAATCATAAGCCGGAACATCCGGAATTGCCAATGTCGTCCAATGATATAGATGCAAATATCTTCGCTCCTGTCAATTTGATATGATTGTGGCTCATCGTGTCTTGTCCAGGAGGATCAAGTGTACACGATTTGTGCGGTAGCACCAGACAAAAGCGAAACTCTTTGGACTTATGTCGAACCATATGCCGGACCATCCAGAATTGCCGATGTTGACCAATGATATAGATGCAAATATCTTTACTCCTATTAATTTGACAGGATTCTGCCTCGTCGTATCTTGTCCAGGGGGTCCAAATGTACAAGATTTCTTGCGGGAGCATTTGTCCAAAGCGACTCTCCTTGGACTCATGTCGAATCATAAGCCTGAGCATTCAGAATTGCTAAGGCCGTCTAATGATATAGATGCAAATATCTTCACTCCTATCAATGTGACAGGATTCTGCCTCATCATACCTTGTCCAGTAGGTCAAAATGTAAAAGATTTGTGCGGTAGCCCTTGTCCAAAGCGACTCTCTTTGGACTCAGGTCGAATCATAAGCCGGAACATCCGGAATTGCCAATGTCGTCCAATAATGTAGATGCAAATATCTTTACTGCTATCAATTTGAGAAGATTCTGCCTCATCAAACCTTGTCCAGTAGGTCAAAATGTACAAGATTTGTGCGGTAGCCCTTGTCCAAAGCGACTCTCTTTGGACTCAGGTCGAATCATAAGCCGGAACATCCGGAATTGCCAATGTCGTCCAATGATATAGATGCAAATATCTTCGCTCCTGTCAATTTGATATGATTGTGGCTCATCGTGTCTTGTCCAGGAGGATCAAGTGTACACGATTTGTGCGGTAGCACCAGACAAAAGCGAAACTCTTTGGACTTATGTCGAACCATATGCCGGACCATCCAGAATTGCCGATGTTGACCAATGATATAGATGCAAATATCTTTACTCCTATTAATTTGACAGGATTCTGCCTCGTCGTATCTTGTCCAGGGGGTCCAAATGTACAAGATTTCTTGCGGGAGCATTTGTCCAAAGCGACTCTCCTTGGACTCATGTCGAATCATAAGCCTGAGCATTCAGAATTGCTAAGGCCGTCTAATGATATAGATGCAAATATCTTCACTCCTATCAATGTGACAGGATTCTGCCTCATCATACCTTTTCCAGGAGGTCCAAATGCACATGTTCTTTTGCGGCAGCATTTGCCCAAACCGACTCTCTTTGGATTCAGGTCGAATCATAAGCCGGACCATCCAGAATTGCCGATGTTGACCAATGATATAGATGCAAATATCTATACTCCTATTAATTTGACAGGATTATGCCTCATCGTATATTGTCCAGGGGGTCCAAATGTACCAGACTTGTGCGGTATTACTTGTCCAAAGCGACTCTCTTTGGAGTCAGGTCGATCCATAAGCCGGAGCATCCAGAATTGCCAATGTCGTCCAATGATATAGATGCAAATATCTTTACTGCTATCAATTTGACACGATTCTGCCTCATCGCATCTTGTCCAGGGGGTCCAAATGTACAAGATTTGTGCGGTAGCACGTGTCCAAAGCGGCTCTCTTTGGCCTCCGATCGAATCATATGCCGGAGCATCCAGAATTGCCAATGTCGTCCAGTGATATAGATGCAAATATCTTCACTCCTATCAATGTGATAGGATACTGCCTCATCATATCTCTCCAGGAGGTCCAACTGGACAAGATTTGGGTAGCAGCATTTGCCCAAACCGACTCTCTTTGGATTCAGGTCGAATCATAAGCCGGAGCATCCAGAATTGGCATTGTCGTCCAATAATGTAGATGCAAATATCTTTACTGCTATCAATTTGAGAAGATTCTGCCTCATCAAACCTTGTCCAGTAGGTCAAAATGTACAAGATTTGTGCGGTAGCCCTTGTCCAAAGCGACTCTCTTTGGACTCAGGTCGAATCATAAGCCGGAACATCCGGAATTGCCAATGTCGTCCAATGATATAGATGCAAATATCTTCGCTAATATCAATTTGATATGATTCTGGCTCATCGTGTCATGTCCAGGAGGATCAAGTGTACACGATTTGTGCGGTAGCACCAGACAAAAGCGAAACTCTTTGGACTTATGTCGAACCATATGCCGGACCATCCAGAATTGCCGATGTTGACCAATGATATAGATGCAAATATCTTTACTCCTATTGATTTGACAGGATTCTGCCTCGTCGTATCTTTTTCAAGAGGTTCAAATGTACGAGATTTGTGCGGTCGCACTTATTCAAAGCGAATCTCTTTGGACTCAGGTCGAATCATGAGCAGGAGCATCCAGAATTGCCAATGTCGTCCAATGATGTAGATGCAAATATCTTTACTCCTATCAATTTGACAGGATTCTGCCTCATCGTATATTGTCCAGGGGGTCCAAATGTACAAGATTTGTGCGGTAGCACTAGACAAAAGCGAAACTCTTTGGACTCAGGTCGATCCATAAGCCGAAGCATCCAGAATTGCCAATGTCGTCCAATGATATAGATGCAAATATCTTTACTGCTATCAATTTGACACGATTCTGCCCCATCGCATCTTGTCCAGGGGGTCCAAATGTACAATATTTGTGCGGTAGCACGTGTCCAAAGCGGCTCTCTTTGGCCTCCGATCAAATCATATGCCGGAGCATCCAGAATTGCCAATGTCGTCCAGTGATATAGATGCAAATATCTTCACTCCTATCAATCTGCCAGGATTCTGCCTCATTATATCGGGTCCAGGAGGTCCAAATGGACAAGGTTTGTGCGGCACTGCTTGTCCAAAGCGACTCTCTTTGGACTCAGGTCGAATCATAAGCCGAAGCATCCAGAATTGCCGATGTCGTGCAATGATATAGATGCAAATATCTTAACTGCTATCAATTTGCCAGGATTCTACCTCACCGTATCTTGTCCAGGAGGTTCAAATGTACAAGATTTGTGCGGTAGCACGTTTCCAAAGCGACTCTATTTGGCCTCCGGTCGAATCATATGCCGGAGCATCCAGAATTGCCAATGTCGTCCAATGAAATAGATGCAAACATCTTCACTCCTATCAATGTGACAGGATTCTGCCTCATCATACCTTGTTCCGGAGGTTCAAATGTACAAGATTTGTGCGGTAGCACGTGTCCAAAGCGGCTCTCTTTGCCCTCCGATCGAATCATATGCCGGAGCATCCAGAATTGCCAATGTCGTCCAGTGATATAGATGCAAATATCTTCACTCCTATCAATGTGATAGGATACTGCCTCATCATATCTGTCCAGGAGGTCAAAATGTACAAGATTTGTGCGGTAGCACTTGGCAAATATCAATATCTTTGACTCAGGTCGAATCATATGCCGATCATCCAGAATTGCCAATGTCGTCCAATGATATAGATTCAAATATCTTTACTCCTATCAATGTGATAGGATTCTGCCTCATCATACCTTGTTCCGGAGGTTCAAATGTACAAGACTTGTGCGTTAGCACTTGTCCGAAGCGACTCTCTTTGGACTCAGGTCGAATCATAAGCCAGAGCATCCAGAATTGCCAATGTCGTCCAATGATATAGATGCAAATATATTTACTCCTATCAATTTGACAGGATTCTGCCTCATCGTATCTTGTCCAGGGTGTCCAAATGTACACGATTTGTTGCGGTACCACTTGTACAAAGCGACATTCTTTGGACTTATGTCGAACCATAAGCCGAACCATCCAGAATTGCAATGTCGTGCAATGATATAGATGCAAATATCTTTACTGCTACCAATTTGACAGGATTCTGCCTCATCGTATGTTGGCTAGGGGGTCCAAATGTACAAGGTTTGTGCGGTAGCACGTGTCCAAAGCGACTCTCTTTGGCCACCCGTCGAATCATATGCCGGAGCATCCAGAATTGCCAATGTCGTCCAGTGATATAGATTCAAATATCTTTTTTCCTATCAATTTGACAGGATTCTGCCTCTATCATATCTTGTCCAGGGGGTCAAAATGTACAAGACTTGTGCGGTAGCACTTGGCAAATATCAATATCATTGACTCAGGTCGAATCATATGCGGATCATCCAGAATTGCCATTGTCGTCCAATGATATAGATTCAAATATCTTTACTCCTATCAATGTGATAGGATTCTGCCTCATCATACCTTGTTCCGGAGGTTCAAATGTACAAGACTTGTTGCGGTAGCACTTGTCCGAAGCGACTCTCTTTGGACTCAGGTCGAATCATAAGCCAGAGCATCCGGAATTGCCAATGTCGTCCAATGATATAGATGCAAATATCTTTACTGCTATCAATGTGACAGGATTCTGCCTCATCATACCTTTTCCAGGAGGTCCAAATGCACATGTTCTTTTGCGGCAGCATTTGCCCAAACCGACTCTCTTTGGAGTCAGGTCGATCCATAAGCCGGAGCATCCAGAATTGCCAATGTCGTCCAATGATATAGATGCAAATATCTTTACTCGTATCAATGTGATAGGATTCTGCCTCGTCATATCTTGTTCCGGAGATTCAAATGTACAAGATTTGTGCGTTAATACTTCACAAAAGCGAAACTCTTTGGAATCAGGTCAAATCATATGCCGATCATCCAGAATTGCCTATGTCGTCCAATGATATAGATGCAAACATCTTTACTCCTATCAATTTGACAGGATTCTGCCTCATCATACCTTGTCCAGTAGGTCAAAATGTACAAGATTTGTGCGTTAACGTTTCACAAAAGCGAATATCTTTGGACTCAGGTCGATTCATATGCCGAAGCATCCAGTATTGCCATGTCGTGCAATGATACAGATGCAAATATCATCACTCCTATGAACGTGATAGGATTCTGCCTCATCATACCTTGTACAGGAGGTTCAAATGTACAAGATTTGTGCGGTAGCCCTTGTCCAAAGCGACTCTCTTTGGACTCAGGTCGAATCATAAGCCGGGGCATCCAGAATTGCCAATGTAGCCCAATGATATAGATGTAAATATCGTTACTGCTATCAATTTGACAGGTTTCTACCTCATCATATCTTGTCCAATAGGTCAAAATGTACAAGATTTGTGCGGTAGCACTTGACAAAAGTCAATCTCTTTGACTCAGGTCGAATCATAAGCCGATCATCCAGAATTGCCAATGTCGTCCAATGATATAGATGCAAATATCCTTACTGCTATCAATTTGACAGGTTTCTGCCTCATCATATCTTGTCCAATAGGTCAAAATGTACAAGATTTGTGCGTTAGCACTTGACAAAAGTCAATCTCTTTGAATCAGGTCGAATCATATGCCGATCATCCAGAATTGCCTATGTAGTCCAATGATATAGATGCAAATATCTTTTCTCCTATCAATTTGACAGGATTCTGCCGCTATCATATCTTGTCCAGGGGGTCAAAATGTACAACACTTGTGCGGTAGCACTTGACAAAAGTCAATCTCTTTGACTCAGGTCGAATCATATGCCGATCATTCAGAATTGCCAATGTCGTCCAATGATATAGATGCAAATTTCTTTACTGCTATCAATTTGACAGGATTCTGCCTCATCATACCTTGTCCAGTAGGTCAAAATGTAAAAGATTTGTGCGGTAGCCCTTGTCCAAAGCGACTCTCTTTGGACTCAGGTCGAATCATAAGCCGGAACATCCGGAATTGCCAATGTCGTCCAATAATGTAGATGCAAATATCTTTACTGCTATCAATTTGAGAAGATTCTGCCTCATCAAACCTTGTCCAGTAGGTCAAAATGTACAAGATTTGTGCGGTAGCCCTTGTCCAAAGCGACTCTCTTTGGACTCAGGTCGAATCATAAGCCGGAACATCCGGAATTGCCAATGTCGTCCAATGATATAGATGCAAATATCTTCGCTCCTGTCAATTTGATATGATTGTGGCTCATCGTGTCTTGTCCAGGAGGATCAAGTGTACACGATTTGTGCGGTAGCACCAGACAAAAGCGAAACTCTTTGGACTTATGTCGAACCATATGCCGGACCATCCAGAATTGCCGATGTTGACCAATGATATAGATGCAAATATCTTTACTCCTATTAATTTGACAGGATTCTGCCTCGTCGTATCTTGTCCAGGGGGTCCAAATGTACAAGATTTCTTGCGGGAGCATTTGTCCAAAGCGACTCTCCTTGGACTCATGTCGAATCATAAGCCTGAGCATTCAGAATTGCTAAGGCCGTCTAATGATATAGATGCAAATATCTTCACTCCTATCAATGTGACAGGATTCTGCCTCATCATACCTTGTCCAGTAGGTCAAAATGTAAAAGATTTGTGCGGTAGCCCTTGTCCAAAGCGACTCTCTTTGGACTCAGGTCGAATCATAAGCCGGAACATCCGGAATTGCCAATGTCGTCCAATAATGTAGATGCAAATATCTTTACTGCTATCAATTTGAGAAGATTCTGCCTCATCAAACCTTGTCCAGTAGGTCAAAATGTACAAGATTTGTGCGGTAGCCCTTGTCCAAAGCGACTCTCTTTGGACTCAGGTCGAATCATAAGCCGGAACATCCGGAATTGCCAATGTCGTCCAATGATATAGATGCAAATATCTTCGCTCCTGTCAATTTGATATGATTGTGGCTCATCGTGTCTTGTCCAGGAGGATCAAGTGTACACGATTTGTGCGGTAGCACCAGACAAAAGCGAAACTCTTTGGACTTATGTCGAACCATATGCCGGACCATCCAGAATTGCCGATGTTGACCAATGATATAGATGCAAATATCTTTACTCCTATTAATTTGACAGGATTCTGCCTCGTCGTATCTTGTCCAGGGGGTCCAAATGTACAAGATTTCTTGCGGGAGCATTTGTCCAAAGCGACTCTCCTTGGACTCATGTCGAATCATAAGCCTGAGCATTCAGAATTGCTAAGGCCGTCTAATGATATAGATGCAAATATCTTCACTCCTATCAATGTGACAGGATTCTGCCTCATCATACCTTTTCCAGGAGGTCCAAATGCACATGTTCTTTTGCGGCAGCATTTGCCCAAACCGACTCTCTTTGGATTCAGGTCGAATCATAAGCCGGACCATCCAGAATTGCCGATGTTGACCAATGATATAGATGCAAATATCTATACTCCTATTAATTTGACAGGATTATGCCTCATCGTATATTGTCCAGGGGGTCCAAATGTACCAGACTTGTGCGGTATTACTTGTCCAAAGCGACTCTCTTTGGAGTCAGGTCGATCCATAAGCCGGAGCATCCAGAATTGCCAATGTCGTCCAATGATATAGATGCAAATATCTTTACTGCTATCAATTTGACACGATTCTGCCTCATCGCATCTTGTCCAGGGGGTCCAAATGTACAAGATTTGTGCGGTAGCACGTGTCCAAAGCGGCTCTCTTTGGCCTCCGATCGAATCATATGCCGGAGCATCCAGAATTGCCAATGTCGTCCAGTGATATAGATGCAAATATCTTCACTCCTATCAATGTGATAGGATACTGCCTCATCATATCTCTCCAGGAGGTCCAACTGGACAAGATTTGGGTAGCAGCATTTGTCCAAAGCGACTCTCTTTGTACTCAGGTCGAATCATATGCCGAGCATCCAGAATTGCCAATGTCGTCCAATGATATAGATGCAAATATCTTCGCTCCTATCAATTTGCCAGGATTATACCTCACCGTATCTTGTCCAGGAGGTCCAAATGTATAAGATTTGTGCGGTAGCACTTGTCCAAAGCGACATTCTTTGGACTTAGGTCGAACCATAAGCCGGACCATCCAGAACTGCTGATGTTGACCAATGATATAGATGCAAATAACTCTACTCCTATCAATTTGACAGGATTCTGGCTCATCGTGTCTTGTCCAGGAGGATCAAGTGTACAAGATTTGTGCGGTAGCACTAGACAAAAGCGAAACTCTTTGGACTCAGGTCGATCCATAAGCCGAAGCATCCAGAATTGCCAATGTCGTCTAGTGATATAGATGCAAATATCTTCACTTCTATCGATGTGATAGGATTATGCCTCATCATACCTTGTCCAGAAGGTCCAAATATACAAGATTTGTGCGGTAGCACTTGTCCAAACCGACTCTCTTTGGACTCAGGTCGAATCATAAGCCGAAGCATCCAGAATTGCCGATGTCGTGCAATGATATAGATGCAAATATCTTAACTCCTATCAATTTGCCAGGATTATACCTCACCGTATCTTGTCCAGGAGGTCCCAATGTACAAGATTTGGGGGGTAGCAGTAGTCCAAAGCGACTCTCTTTGAACTCAGGTCGAATCATAAGCCGAGCATCGAGAATTGCCAATGTCTCTCCAATGATATAGATGCAAATATCTTTACTCCTATCAATTTGACAGGATTCTGCCTCATCATACCTTTTCCAGGAGGTGCAAATGCACATGTTTTGTGCCGCAGCATTTGTCCAAACTGACTCTCGTTGGACTCAGGTCCATCCATATGCCGAAGTAACTAAAATTGCCGATCTTATCGGAATTATATAGATGCAAATATCTTTCCTGCTATCAATTTGACAGGATTCTGCCTCATCGCATCTTGTCCAGGGGGTCCAAATGTACAAGATTTGTGCGGTAGCACGTGTCCAAAGCGACTCTATTTGGCCTCCGGTCGAATCATATGCCGGAGCATCCAGAATTGCCAATGTCGTCCAATGATATAGATGCAAACATCTTCGCTCCTATCAATGTGACAGGATTCTGCCTCATCATACCTTGTTCCGGAGGTACAAATGTACACGATTTGTGCGGTAGCACTTGACAAAAGAGGATCTCATTGGACTCAGGTCGAATCATATGCCGAAGTAACAAAAATTGCCGATCTTATCCGAATGATATAGATGCAAACATATTAACTCCTATCAATTTGCCAGGATTCTGCCTCATTATATCGGGTCCAGGAGGTCCAAATGGACAAGGTTTGTGCGGTACTGCTTGTCCAAAGCGACTCTCGTTGGTCTCAGGTCGAATCATATGCCGAAGTAACAAAAATTGCCGATCTTATCCGAATGATATAGATGCAAACATATTAACTCCTATCAATTTGCCAGGATTCTGCCTCATCATTACTTTTCCAGAACGTCCAAATGCACAAGTTTTGGGCGGCAGCATTTGCCCAAACCGACTCTCTTTGGATTCAGGTCGAATCATAAGCCGGAGCATCCAGAATTGGCATTGTCGTCCAATAATGTAGATGCAAATATCTTTACTGCTATCAATTTGAGAAGATTCTGCCTCATCAAACCTTGTCCAGTAGGTCAAAATGTACAAGATTTGTGCGGTAGCCCTTGTCCAAAGCGACTCTCTTTGGACTCAGGTCGAATCATAAGCCGGAACATCCGGAATTGCCAATGTCGTCCAATGATATAGATGCAAATATCTTCGCTAATATCAATTTGATATGATTCTGGCTCATCGTGTCATGTCCAGGAGGATCAAGTGTACACGATTTGTGCGGTAGCACCAGACAAAAGCGAAACTCTTTGGACTTATGTCGAACCATATGCCGGACCATCCAGAATTGCCGATGTTGACCAATGATATAGATGCAAATATCTTTACTCCTATTGATTTGACAGGATTCTGCCTCGTCGTATCTTTTTCAAGAGGTTCAAATGTACGAGATTTGTGCGGTCGCACTTATTCAAAGCGAATCTGTTTGGACTCAGGTCGAATCATGAGCAGGAGCATCCAGAATTGCCAATGTCGTCCAATGATGTAGATGCAAATATCTTTACTCCTATCAATTTGACAGGATTCTGCCTCATCGTATATTGTCCAGGGGGTCCAAATGTACAAGATTTGTGCGGTAGCACTAGACAAAAGCGAAACTCTTTGGACTCAGGTCGATCCATAAGCCGAAGCATCCAGAATTGCCAATGTCGTCCAATGATATAGATGCAAATATCTTTACTGCTATCAATTTGACACGATTCTGCCCCATCGCATCTTGTCCAGGGGGTCCAAATGTACAATATTTGTGCGGTAGCACGTGTCCAAAGCGGCTCTCTTTGGCCTCCGATCAAATCATATGCCGGAGCATCCAGAATTGCCAATGTCGTCCAGTGATATAGATGCAAATATCTTCACTCCTATCAATCTGCCAGGATTCTGCCTCATTATATCGGGTCCAGGAGGTCCAAATGGACAAGGTTTGTGCGGCACTGCTTGTCCAAAGCGACTCTCTTTGGACTCAGGTCGAATCATAAGCCGAAGCATCCAGAATTGCCGATGTCGTGCAATGATATAGATGCAAATATCTTAACTGCTATCAATTTGCCAGGATTCTACCTCACCGTATCTTGTCCAGGAGGTTCAAATGTACAAGATTTGTGCGGTAGCACGTTTCCAAAGCGACTCTATTTGGCCTCCGGTCGAATCATATGCCGGAGCATCCAGAATTGCCAATGTCGTCCAATGAAATAGATGCAAACATCTTCACTCCTATCAATGTGACAGGATTCTGCCTCATCATACCTTGTTCCGGAGGTTCAAATGTACAAGATTTGTGCGGTAGCACGTGTCCAAAGCGGCTCTCTTTGCCCTCCGATCGAATCATATGCCGGAGCATCCAGAATTGCCAATGTCGTCCAGTGATATAGATGCAAATATCTTCACTCCTATCAATGTGATAGGATACTGCCTCATCATATCTGTCCAGGAGGTCAAAATGTACAAGATTTGTGCGGTAGCACTTGGCAAATATCAATATCTTTGACTCAGGTCGAATCATATGCCGATCATCCAGAATTGCCAATGTCGTCCAATGATATAGATTCAAATATCTTTACTCCTATCAATGTGATAGGATTCTGCCTCATCATACCTTGTTCCGGAGGTTCAAATGTACAAGACTTGTGCGTTAGCACTTGTCCGAAGCGACTCTCTTTGGACTCAGGTCGAATCATAAGCCAGAGCATCCAGAATTGCCAATGTCGTCCAATGATATAGATGCAAATATATTTACTCCTATCAATTTGACAGGATTCTGCCTCATCGTATCTTGTCCAGGGTGTCCAAATGTACACGATTTGTTGCGGTACCACTTGTCCAAAGCGACATTCTTTGGACTTATGTCGAACCATAAGCCGAACCATCCAGAATTGCAATGTCGTGCAATGATATAGATGCAAATATCTTTACTGCTACCAATTTGACAGGATTCTGCCTCATCGTATGTTGGCTAGGGGGTCCAAATGTACAAGGTTTGTGCGGTAGCACGTGTCCAAAGCGACTCTCTTTGGCCACCCGTCGAATCATATGCCGGAGCATCCAGAATTGCCAATGTCGTCCAGTGATATAGATTCAAATATCTTTTTTCCTATCAATTTGACAGGATTCTGCCTCTATCATATCTTGTCCAGGGGGTCAAAATGTACAAGACTTGTGCGGTAGCACTTGGCAAATATCAATATCATTGACTCAGGTCGAATCATATGCGGATCATCCAGAATTGCCATTGTCGTCCAATGATATAGATTCAAATATCTTTACTCCTATCAATGTGATAGGATTCTGCCTCATCATACCTTGTTCCGGAGGTTCAAATGTACAAGACTTGTTGCGGTAGCACTTGTCCGAAGCGACTCTCTTTGGACTCAGGTCGAATCATAAGCCAGAGCATCCGGAATTGCCAATGTCGTCCAATGATATAGATGCAAATATATTTACTCCTATCAATTTGACAGGATTCTGCCTCATCGTATCTTGTCCAGCGTGTCCAAATGTACACGATTTGTTTGCGGTACCACTTGTCCAAAGCGACATTCTTTGGACTTATGTCGAACCATAAGCCGGACCATCCAGAATTGCCGATGTTGACCAATCATATAGATGCAAATATCTTTACTCGTATTAATTTGACAGGATTCTGCCTCATTATAACTTTTCCAGGAGGTCCAAATACACATGATTTGGGCGGCAGCATTTGCCCAAACCGACTCTCTTTGGATTCAGGTCGAATCATAAGCCGGAGCATCCTGAATTGCCAATGTCGTCCAATGATATAGATGCAAATATCTTTACTCCTATCAATGTGATAGGATTCTGCCTCACCATGCCTTGTTCCGGAGGTTCAAATGTACAAGATTTGTGCGGTCGCCCTTGTCCAAAGCGACTCTCTTTGGACTCAGGTCGAATCATAAGCCGGGGCATCCAGAATTGCCAATGTCGTCCAATGATATAGATGCAAATATCTTTACTGCTATCAATTTGACAGGATTCTGCCTCATCATAACTTGTCCAGTATGTCAGAATGTACAAGATTTGTGCGGTCGCCCTTGTCCAAAGCGACTCTCTTTGGATTCAGATCGAATCATAAGCCGGAGCATCCAGAATTGCCATTGTCGTGCAATGATATAGATGCAAATATCTTTACTGCTATCAATTTGACAGGATTCTGCCTCATCATACCTTGTCGAGTAGGTCAGAATGTACAAGATTTGTGCGGTCGCCCTTGTCCAAAGCGACTCTCTTTGGACTCAGGTCGAATCATATGCCAGAGCATCCAGAATTGCCAATGTCGTCCAATGATATAGATGCAAATATCTTTTCTCCTATCAATTTGACAGGATTCTGCCGCTATCATATGTTGTCCAGGGGGTCAAAATGTACAAGACTTGTGCGGTAGCACTTGACAAAAGTCAATCTCTTTGACTCAGGTCGAATCTTATGCCGATCATTCAGAATTGCCAATGTCGTCCAATGATATAGATGCAAATATCTTTACTGCTATCAATTTGACAGGATTCTGCCTCATCGTATCTTGTACAGGGGGTCCAAATGTACACGATTTGTTGCGGGACCACTTGTCCAAAGCGACATTCTTTGGACTTATGTCGAACCATAAGCCGGGCCATCCAGAATTGCCGATGTTGACCAATGATATAGATGCAAATATCTTTACTGCTATCAATTTGACAGGATTCTGTCTCATCATACCCTGTTCCGGATGTTCAAATATACAAGATTTGTGCGGTCGCCCTTGTCCAAAGCGACTCTCTTTGGACTCAGGTCGAATCATAAGCCGGAGCATCCAGAATTGCCAATGTCGTCCAATGATATAGATGCAAATATCTTTACTCCTATCAATGTGATAGGATTCTGCCTCATCATACCTTGTCCAGTAGGTCAGAATGTACAAGATTTGTGCGGTCGCCCTTGTCACAAAGCGACTCTCTTTGGATTCAGGTCGAATCATAAGCCGGAGCATCCAGAATTGCCATTGTCGTCCAATGATATAGATGCAAATATCTTTACTGCTATCAATTTGACAGGATTCTGCCTCATCATACCTTGTCGAGTAGGTCAGAATGTACAAGATTAGTGCGGTCGCCCTTGTCCAAAGCGGCTCTCTTTGGACTCAGGTCGAATCATATGCCAGAGCATCCAGAATTGCCAATGTCGTCCAATGATATAGATGCAAATATCTTTTCTCCTATCAATTTGACAGGATTCAGCCGCTATCATATCTTGTCCAGGTGGTCAAAATGTACAAGACTTGTGCGCTAGCACTTGACAAAAGTCAATCTCTTTGACTCAGGTCGAATCATATGCCGATCATCCAGAATTGCCAATGTCGTCCAATGATATAGATGCAAATACCTTTACTGCTATCAATTTGACAGGATTCTGCCTCATCATACCTTGTCCAGTAGGTCAAAATGTACAAGATTTGTGCGGTATTACTAGACAAAAGCGAAACTCTTTGGACTCAGGTCGATCCATAAGCCGAACCATCCAGAATTGCAATGTCGTGCAATGATATAGATGCAAATATCTTTACTGCTACCAATTTGACAGGATTCTGCCTCATCGTATGTTGGCTAGGGGGTCCAAATGTACAAGGTTTGTGCGGTAGCACGTGTCCAAAGCGACTCTCTTTGGCCACCCGTCGAATCATATGCCGGAGCATCCAGAATTGCCAATGTCGTCCAGTGATATAGATTCAAATATCTTTTTTCCTATCAATTTGACAGGATTCTGCCTCTATCATATCTTGTCCAGGGGGTCAAAATGTACAAGACTTGTGCGGTAGCACTTGGCAAATATCAATATCATTGACTCAGGTCGAATCATATGCGGATCATCCAGAATTGCCATTGTCGTCCAATGATATAGATTCAAATATCTTTACTCCTATCAATGTGATAGGATTCTGCCTCATCATACCTTGTTCCGGAGGTTCAAATGTACAAGACTTGTTGCGGTAGCACTTGTCCGAAGCGACTCTCTTTGGACTCAGGTCGAATCATAAGCCAGAGCATCCAGAATTGCCAATGTCGTCCAATGATATAGATGCAAATATATTTACTCCTATCAATTTGACAGGATTCTGCCTCATCGTATCTTGTCCAGCGTGTCCAAATGTACACGATTTGTTTGCGGTACCACTTGTCCAAAGCGACATTCTTTGGACTTATGTCGAACCATAAGCCGGACCATCCAGAATTGCCGATGTTGACCAATCATATAGATGCAAATATCTTTACTCGTATTAATTTGACAGGATTCTGCCTCATTATAACTTTTCCAGGAGGTCCAAATACACATGATTTGGGCGGCAGCATTTGCCCAAACCGACTCTCTTTGGATTCAGGTCGAATCATAAGCCGGAGCATCCTGAATTGCCAATGTCGTCCAATGATATAGATGCAAATATCTTTACTCCTATCAATGTGATAGGATTCTGCCTCACCATGCCTTGTTCCGGAGGTTCAAATGTACAAGATTTGTGCGGTCGCCCTTGTCCAAAGCGACTCTCTTTGGACTCAGGTCGAATCATAAGCCGGGGCATCCAGAATTGCCAATGTCGTCCAATGATATAGATGCAAATATCTTTACTGCTATCAATTTGACAGGATTCTGCCTCATCATAACTTGTCCAGTATGTCAGAATGTACAAGATTTGTGCGGTCGCCCTTGTCCAAAGCGACTCTCTTTGGATTCAGATCGAATCATAAGCCGGAGCATCCAGAATTGCCATTGTCGTGCAATGATATAGATGCAAATATCTTTACTGCTATCAATTTGACAGGATTCTGCCTCATCATACCTTGTCGAGTAGGTCAGAATGTACAAGATTTGTGCGGTCGCCCTTGTCCAAAGCGACTCTCTTTGGACTCAGGTCGAATCATATGCCAGAGCATCCAGAATTGCCAATGTCGTCCAATGATATAGATGCAAATATCTTTTCTCCTATCAATTTGACAGGATTCTGCCGCTATCATATGTTGTCCAGGGGGTCAAAATGTACAAGACTTGTGCGGTAGCACTTGACAAAAGTCAATCTCTTTGACTCAGGTCGAATCATATGCCGATCATTCAGAATTGCCAATGTCGTCCAATGATATAGATGCAAATATCTTTACTGCTATCAATTTGACAGGATTCTGCCTCATCGTGTCTTGTACAGGGGGTCCAAATGTACACGATTTGTTGCGGAACCACTTGTCCAAAGCGACATTCTTTGGACTTATGTCGAACCATAAGCCGGGCCATCCAGAATTGCCGATGTTGACCAATGATATAGATGCAAATATCTTTACTGCTATCAATTTGACAGGATTCTGTCTCATCATACCCTTCTCCGGATGTTCAAATGTACAAGATTTGTGCGGTCGCCCTTGTCCAAAGCGACTCTCTTTGGACTCAGGTCGAATCATAAGCCGGAGCATCCAGAATTGCCAATGTCGTCCAATGATATAGATGCAAATATATTTACTGCTATCAATTTGACAGGATTCTGCCTCATCGTATCTTGTACAGGGGGTCCAAATGTACACGATTTGTTGCGGAACCACTTGTCCAAAGCGACATTCTTTGGACTTATGTCGAACCATAAGCCGGGCCATCCAGAATTGCCGATGTTGACCAATGATAAAGATGCAAATATCTTTACTGCTATCAATTTGACAGGATTCTGTCTCATCATACCCTGTTCCGGATGTTCAAATGTACAAGATTTGTGCGGTCGCCCTTGTCCAAAGCGACTCTCTTTGGACTCAGGTCGAATCATAAGCCGGGGCATCCAGAATTGCCAATGTCGTCCAATGATATAGATGCAAATATCTTTACTGCTATCAATTTGACAGGATTCTGCCTCATCATACCTTGTCCAGTAGGTCAGAATGTACAAGATTTGTGCGGTCGCCCTTGTCCAAAGCGACTCTCTTTGGATTCAGGTCGAATCATAATCCGGAGCACCCAGAATTGCCATTGTCGTCCAATGATATAGATGCAAATATCTTTACTGCTATCAATTTGTCAGGATTCTGCCTCATCATACCTTGTCGAGTAGGTCAGAATGTACAAGATTTGTGCGGTCGCCCTTGTCCAAAGCGACTCTCTTTGGACTCAGGTCGAATCATATGCCAGAGCATCCAGAATTGCCAATGTCGTCCAATGATATAGATGCAAATATCTTTACTGCTATCAATTTGACAGGATTCTGCCTCATCATATCTTGTCCAATAGGTCAAAATGTACAAGATTTGTGCGTTAGCACTTCACAAAAGCGAATCTCTTTGGACTCAGGTCGATTCATATGCCGAAGCATCCAGAATTGCCATGTCGTCCAATGATACAGATGCAAATATCATCACTCCTATGAATGTGGTGGGATTCTGCCTCATCATACCTTGTACAGGAGGTTCAAATGTACAAGATTTGTGAGGTAGCCCTTGTCCAAAGCGACTGTCTTGGGATTCAGGTCGAATCATAAGCCGGAGCATCCAGAATTGCCAATGTCGTCCAATGATATAGATGCAAATATATTTACTGCTATCAATTTGACAGGATTCTGCCTCATCGTATCTTGTACAGGGGGTCCAAATGTACACGATTTGTTGCGGATCCACTTGTCCAAAGCTACATTCTTTGGACTTATGTCGAACCATAAGCCGGACCATCCAGAATTGCCGATGTTGACCATTGATATAGATGCAAATATCTTTACTCCTATCAATGTGATAGGATTCTGCCTCATCATACCTTGTTTCGCAGGTTCGAATGTACAAGATTAGTCCGGTAGCACTATACAAAAGCGAAACTCTTTGAACTCAGGTCGAATCATATGACGAGCATCCAGCATTGCCATGGCGTCCAATGATAGAGATGCAAATATCTTCACTCCTATTAATTCGACTGGATTCTGGCTCATCGTGTCTTGTCCAGGAGGATCAAGTGTACAAGATTTGTGGGTTAGCATTTCACAAAAGCGAATCTGTTTGGACTCAGGTCGATCCATATGCCGAAGCATCCAGAATTGCCATGTCGTCCAATGGTACAGATGCAAATATCTTTACTGCTATCAATTTGACAGGATTCTGCCTCATCATACCTTGTCCAGTATGTCAGAATGTACAAGATTTGTGCGGTCGCCCTTGTCCAAAGCGATTCTCTTTGGACTCAGGTCGAATCATATGCCGATCATCCAGAATTGCCAATGTCGTCCAATGATATAGATGCAAATATCTTTACTGCTATCAATGTGATAGGATTCTGCCTCATCATACCATGTTTCGCAGGTTCAAATGTACAAGATTTGTGCGGTAGCACTATACAAAAGCGAAACTCTTTGAACTCAGGTCGAATCATATGACGACCATCCAGCATTGCCATGGCGTCCAATGATACAGATGCAAATATCTTTACTGCTATCAATTTGACAGGATGCGGCCTCATCATACCTTGTACAGGAGGTTCAAATGTACAAGATTTGTGCGGTAGCCCTTGTCCAAAGCGACTGTCTTTGGATTAAGGTCGAATCATAAGCCGGAGGATCCAGAATTGCCAATGTCGTCCAATGATATAGATGCAAATATCTTTACTGCTATCAATTTGACAGGATTCTGCCTCATCATACCTTGTCCAGTATGTCAGAATGTACAAGATTTGTGCGGTCGCCCTTGTCCAAAGCGATTCTCTTTGGACTCAGGTCGAATCATATGCCGATCATCCAGAATTGCCAATGTCGTCCAATGATATAGATGCAAATATCTTTACTGCTATCAATGTGATAGGATTCTGCCTCATCATACCATGTTTCGCAGGTTCAAATGTACAAGATTTGTGCGGTAGCACTATACAAAAGCGAAACTCTTTGAACTCAGGTCGAATCATATGACGACCATCCAGCATTGCCATGGCGTCCAATGATAGAGATGCAAATATCTTCACTCCTATTAATTCGACAGGATTCTGGCTCATCGTGTCTTGTCCAGGAGGATCAAGTGTACAAGATTTGTGGGTTAGCATTTCACAAAAGCGAATCTGTTTGGACTCAGGTCGATTCATATGCCGAAGCATCCAGAATTGCCATGTCGTCCAATGATACAGATGCAAATATCTTTACTGCTATCAATTTGACAGGATTCGGCCTCATCATACCTTGTACAGGAGGTTCAAATGTACAAGATTTGTGCGGTAGCCCTTGTCCAAAGCGACTGTCTTTGGATTCAGGTCGAATCATAAGCCGGAGGATCCAGAATTGCCATTGTCGTCCAATGATATAGATGCAAATATCTTTACTGCTATCAATTTGACAGGGTTCTGCCTCATCATACCTTGTCCAGTATGTCAGAATGTACAAGATTTGTGCGGTCGCCCTTGTCCAAAGCGACTCTCTTTGGACTCAGGTCGAATCATAAGCCGGGGCATCCAAAATTGCCAATGTCGTCCAATGATATAGATGCAAATATCTTTACTGCTACCAATTTGACAGGATTCTGCCTCATTGTATCTTGACCAGGGGGTCCAAATGTACAAGATTTGTGAGGTAGCACGTTTCCAAAGCGACTCTCTTTGGCCACCGGGTCGAATAATAAGCCGGGGCATCCAAAATTGCCAATGTCGTCCAATGATATAGATGCAAATATCTTTACTGCTACCAATTTGACAGGATTCTGCCTCATTGTATCTTGACCAGGGGGTCCAAATGTACACGATTTGTGAGGTAGCACGTGTCCAAAGCGACTCTCTTTGGCCACCGGTCGAATCATATGCCGGAGCATCCAGAATTGCCAATGTCGTCCAGTGATATAGATACAAATATCTTTACTGCTATCAATTTGACAGGATTCTGCCTCATCATACCTTGTACGGGAGGATCAAATGTACAAGATTTGTGCGGTAGTCATTGTCCAAAGCAACTGTCTTTGGATTCAGGTCGAATCATAAGCCGGAGCATCCAGAATTGCCATTATCGTCCAATGATATAGATGCAAATATCTTTACTGCTATCAATTTGTCAGTATTCTGCCTCATCATACCTTGTCCAGTAGGTCAGAATGTACAAGATTTGTGCGGTCGCCCTTGTCCAAAGCGACTCTCTTTGGATTCAGGTCGAATCATAAGCCGGAGCATCCAGAATTGCCATTGTCGTCCAATGATATAGATGCAAATATCTTTACTGCTATCAATTTGACAGGATTCTGCCTCATCATACCTTGTCGAGTAGGTCAGAATGTACAAGATTTGTGCGGTACCACTTGTCCAAAGCGACATTCTTTGAACTTATGTCGAACCATAAGCCGGACCATCCAGAATTGCCGATGTTGACCAATCATATAGATGCAAATATCTTTACTCCTATTAATTTGACAGGATTCTGCCGCATCATACCTTTTCCAGGAGGTCCAAATGCACATGTTTTGGGCGGCAGCATTTGCCCAAACCGACTCTCTTTGGATTCAGGTCGAATCATAAGCCGGAGCATCCTGAATTGCCAATGTCGTCCAATGATATAGATGCAAATATCTTTTCTCCTATCAATTTGACAGGATTCTGCCTCTATCATATCTTGTCCAGTGGGTCAAAATGTACAAGATTTGTGCGTTAGCACTTCACAAAAGCGAATCTCTTTGGACTCAGGTCGATTCATATGCCGAAGCATCCAGAATTGCCATGTCGTCCAATGATACAGATGCAAATATCATCACTCCTATGAATGTGATGGGATTCTGCCTCATCATACCTTGTACAGGAGGTTCAAATGTACAAGATTTGTGAGGTAGCCCTTGTCCAAAGCGACTGTCTTGGGATTCAGGTCGAATCATAAGCCGGAGCATCCAGAATTGCCAATGTCGTCCAATGATATAGATGCAAATATATTTACTGCTATCAATTTGACAGGATTCTGCCTCATCGTATCTTGTACAGGGGGTCCAAATGTACACGATTTGTTGCGGAACCACTTGTCCAAAGCTACATTCTTTGGACTTATGTCGAACCATAAGCCGGACCATCCAGAATTGCCGATGTTGACCAATGATATAGATACAAATATCTTTACTCCTATCAATGTGATAGGATTCTGCCTCATCATACCTTGTTTCGCAGGTTCGAATGTACAAGATTAGTCCGGTAGCACTATACAAAAGCGATACTCTTTGAACTCAGGTCGAATCATATGACGAGCATCCAGCATTGCCATGGCGTCCAATGATAGAGATGCAAATATCTTCACTCCTATTAATTCGACAGGATTCTGGCTCATCGTGTCTTGTCCAGGAGGATCAAGTGTACAAGATTTGTGGGTTAGCATTTCACAAAAGCGAATCTCTTTGGACTCAGATCGATTCATATGCCGAAGCATCCAGAATTGCCATGTCGTCCAATGATACAGATGCAAATATCATCACTCCTATGAATGTGATGGGATTCTGCCTCATCATACCTTGTACAGGAGGTTCAAATGTACAAGATTTGTGCGGTCGCCCTTGTCCGAAGCGACTCTCTTTGGACTCAGGTCGAATCATAAGCCGGGGCATCCAGAATTGCCAATGTCGTCCAATGATATAGATGCAAATATCTTTACTGCTACCAATTTGACAGGATTCTGCCTCATTGTATCTTGACCAGGGGGTCCAAATGTACAAGATTTGTGAGGTAGCACGTGTCCAAAGCGACTCTCTTTGGCCACCGGTCGAATCATATGCCGGAGCATCCAGAATTGCCAATGTCGTCCAGTGATATAGATACAAATATCTTTACTGCTAACAATTTGACAGGATTCTGCCTCATCATACCTTGTACGGGAGGATCAAATGTACAAGATTTGTGCGGTAGTCATTGTCCAAAGCAACTGTCTTTGGATTCAGGTCGAATCATAAGCCGGAGCATCCAGAATTGCCATTATCGTCCAATGATATAGATGCAAATATCTTTACTGCTATCAATTTGTCAGTATTCTGCCTCATCATACCTTGTCCAGTAGGTCAGAATGTACAAGATTTGTGCGGTCGCCCTTGTCCAAAGCGACTCTCTTTGGATTCAGGTCGAATCATAAGCCGGAGCATCCAGAATTGCCATTGTCGTCCAATGATATAGATGCAAATATCTTTACTGCTATCAATTTGACAGGATTCTGCCTCATCATACCTTGTCGAGTAGGTCAGAATGTACAAGATTTGTGCGGTACCACTTGTCCAAAGCGACATTCTTTGAACTTATGTCGAACCATAAGCCGGACCATCCAGAATTGCCGATGTTGACCAATCATATAGATGCAAATATCTTTACTCCTATTAATTTGACAGGATTCTGCCGCATCATACCTTTTCCAGGAGGTCCAAATGCACATGTTTTGGGCGGCAGCATTTGCCCAAACCGACTCTCTTTGGATTCAGGTCGAATCATAAGCCGGAGCATCCTGAATTGCCAATGTCGTCCAATGATATAGATGCAAATATCTTTTCTCCTATCAATTTGACAGGATTCTGCCTCTATCATATCTTGTCCAGTGGGTCAAAATGTACAAGATTTGTGCGTTAGCACTTCACAAAAGCGAATCTCTTTGGACTCAGGTCGATTCATATGCCGAAGCATCCAGAATTGCCATGTCGTCCAATGATACAGATGCAAATATCATCACTCCTATGAATGTGATGGGATTCTGCCTCATCATACCTTGTACAGGAGGTTCAAATGTACAAGATTTGTGAGGTAGCCCTTGTCCAAAGCGACTGTCTTGGGATTCAGGTCGAATCATAAGCCGGAGCATCCAGAATTGCCAATGTCGTCCAATGATATAGATGCAAATATATTTACTGCTATCAATTTGACAGGATTCTGCCTCATCGTATCTTGTACAGGGGGTCCAAATGTACACGATTTGTTGCGGAACCACTTGTCCAAAGCTACATTCTTTGGACTTATGTCGAACCATAAGCCGGACCATCCAGAATTGCCGATGTTGACCAATGATATAGATACAAATATCTTTACTCCTATCAATGTGATAGGATTCTGCCTCATCATACCTTGTTTCGCAGGTTCGAATGTACAAGATTAGTCCGGTAGCACTATACAAAAGCGATACTCTTTGAACTCAGGTCGAATCATATGACGAGCATCCAGCATTGCCATGGCGTCCAATGATAGAGATGCAAATATCTTCACTCCTATTAATTCGACAGGATTCTGGCTCATCGTGTCTTGTCCAGGAGGATCAAGTGTACAAGATTTGTGGGTTAGCATTTCACAAAAGCGAATCTCTTTGGACTCAGATCGATTCATATGCCGAAGCATCCAGAATTGCCATGTCGTCCAATGATACAGATGCAAATATCATCACTCCTATGAATGTGATGGGATTCTGCCTCATCATACCTTGTACAGGAGGTTCAAATGTACAAGATTTGTGCGGTCGCCCTTGTCCGAAGCGACTCTCTTTGGACTCAGGTCGAATCATAAGCCGGGGCATCCAGAATTGCCAATGTCGTCCAATGATATAGATGCAAATATCTTTACTGCTACCAATTTGACAGGATTCTGCCTCATTGTATCTTGACCAGGGGGTCCAAATGTACAAGATTTGTGAGGTAGCACGTGTCCAAAGCGACTCTCTTTGGCCACCGGTCGAATCATATGCCGGAGCATCCAGAATTGCCAATGTCGTCCAGTGATATAGATACAAATATCTTTACTGCTAACAATTTGACAGGATTCTGCCTCATCATACCTTGTACGGGAGGATCAAATGTACAAGATTTGTGCGGTAGCCATTGTCCAAAGCGACTGTCTTTGGATTCAGGTCGAATCATAAGCCGGAGCATCCAGAATTGCCATTATCGTCCAATGATATAGATGCAAATATCTTTACTGCTATCAATTTGTCAGTATTCTGCCTCATCATACCTTGTCCAGTAGGTCAGAATGTACAAGATTTGTGCGGTCGCCCTTGTCCAAAGCGACTCTCTTTGGATTCAGGTCGAATCATAAGCCGGAGCATCCAGAATTGCCATTGTCGTCCAATGATATAGATGCAAATATCTTTACTGCTATCAATTTGACAGGATTCTGCCTCATCATACCTTGTCGAGTAGGTCAGAATGTACAAGATTTGTGCGGTACCCCTTGTCCAAAGCGACATTCTTTGAACTTATGTCGAACCATAAGCCGGACCATCCAGAATTGCCGATGTTGACCAATCATATAGATGCAAATATCTTTACTCCTATTAATTTGACAGGATTCTGTCGCATCATACCTTTTCCAGGAGGTCCAAATGCACATGTTTTGGGCGGCAGCATTTGCCCAAACCGACTCTCTTTGGATTCAGGTCGAATCATAAGCCGGAGCATCCTGAATTGCCAATGTCGTCCAATGATATAGATGCAAATATCTTTTCTCCTATCAATTTGACAGGATTCTGCCTCTATCATATCTTGTCCAGTGGGTCAAAATGTACAAGACTTATGCGGTAGCACTTGACAAAAGTCAATCTCTTTGACTCAGGTCGAATCATATGCCGATCATCCAGAATTGCTAATGTCGTCCAATGATATAGATGCAAATATCTTTACTCATATCAATGTGATAGGATTCTGCCTCATCATACCTTGTTCCGGAGGTTCAAATGTACAATATTTGTGCGGTAGCCCTTGTCCAAAGCGATTCTCTTTGGACTCCGGTCGAATAATAAGCCGGGGCATCCAGAATTGCCAATGTAGACCAATGATATAGATGCAAACGTCTTTACTCCTATCAATTTTACAGGATTCCGCCTCATCGTGTCTTGTCCAGGAGGATCAAGTGTACAAGATTTGTACGGTAGCACTAGACAAAAGCGAAACTCTTTGCACTCAGGTCGAATCATATGCCGAGCATCCAGAATTGCCAATGTCGTCCAATGATATAGATGCAAATATCTTTACTCCTATCAATGTGATAGGATTCTGCCTCATCGTACCTTGTTCCGGAGGTTCATATGTACAAGATTTGTGCGGTAGCACTAGACAAAAGCGAAACTCTTTGGACTCAGGTCGATCCATCAAGCCGAACCATCCAGAATTGCCAATGTCGTGCAATGGTATAGATGCGAATATCTTTACTCCTACCAATGTGATAGGATTCTGCCTCATCATGCCTGGTTCCGGAGGTACAAATGTACAAGATTTGTGCGGTCGCCCTTGTCCAAAGCGACTCTCTTTGGACTCAGGTCGAATCATAAGCCGGGGCATCCAGAATTGCCATTGTCGTCCAATGATATAGATGCAAATATCTTTACTGCTATCAATTTGACAGGATTCTGCCTCATCATACCTTATCCAGTAGGTCAGAATGTACAAGATTTGTGCGGTCGCCCTTGTCCAAAGCGACTCTCTTTGACTCAGGTCGAATCATATGCCGATCATCCAGAATTGCCAATGTCGTCCAATGATATAGATGCAAATATCTTTACTGCTATCAATTTGACAGGATTCTGCCTCATCATATCTTGTCCAATAGGTCAAAATGTACAAGATTTGTGCGTTAGCACTTCACAAAAGCGACTCTCTTTGGACTCAGGTCGATTCATATGCCGAAGCATCCAGAATTGCCATGTCGTCCAATGATACAGTTGCAAATATCATCACTCCTATGAATGTGATGGGATTCTGCCTCATCATACCTTGTACAGGAGGTTCCAATGTACAAGATTTGTGAGGTAGTCTTTGTCCAAAGCGCCTGTCTTGGGATTCAGGTCGAATCATAAGCCGGAGCATCCAGAATTGCCAATGTCGTCCAATGATATAGATGCAAATATATTTACTGCTATCAATTTGACAGGATTCTGCCTCATCGTATCTTGTACAGGGGGTCCAAATGTACACGATTTGTTGCGGAACCACTTGTCCAAAGCTACATTCTTTGGACTTATGTCGAACCATAAGCCGGACCATCCAGAATTGCTGATGTTGACCAATGATATAGATGCAAATATCTTTACTCCTATCAATGTGATAGGATTCTGCCTCATCATACCTTGTTTCGCAGGTTCGAATGTACAAGATTAGTCCGGTAGCACTATACAAAAGCGAAACTCTTTGAACTCAGGTCGAATCATATGACGAGCATTCAGCATTGCCATGGCGTCCAATGATAGAGATGCAAATATCTTCACTCCTATTAATTCGACAGCATTCTGGCTCATCGTGTCTTGTCCAGGAGGATCAAGTGTACAAGATTTGTGGGTTAGCATTTCACAAAAGCGAATCTTGTTGGACTCAGGTCGATTCATATGCCGAAGCATCCAGAATTGCCATGTCGTCCAATGATACAGATGCAAATATCTTTACTGCTATCAATTTGACAGGATTCGGCCTCATCATACCTTGTACAGGAGGTTCAAATGTACAAGATTTGTGCGGTAGCCCTTGTCCAAAGCGACTGTCTTTGGATTAAGGTCGAATCATAAGCCGGAGGATCCAGAATTGCCAATGTCGTCCAATGATATAGATGCAAATATCTTTACTGCTATCAATTTGACAGGATGCTGCCTCATCATACCTTGTCCAGTATGTCAGAATGTACAAGATTTCTGCGGTCGCCCTTGTCCAAAGCGACTCTCTTTGGACTCAGGTCGAATCATATGCCGATCATCCAGAATTGCCAATGTCGTCCAATGATATAGATGCAAATATCTTTACTGCTATCAATGTGATAGGATTCTGCCTCATCATACCTTGTACAGGAGGTTCAAATGTACAAGATTTGTGCGTTAGCACTTCACAAAAGCGACTCTCTTTGGACTCAGGTCGATTCATATGCCGAAGCATCCAGAATTGCCATGTCGTCCAATGATACAGTTGCAAATATCATCACTCCTATGAATGTGATGGGATTCTGCCTCATCATACCTTGTACAGGAGGTTCCAATGTACAAGATTTGTGAGGTAGTCTTTGTCCAAAGCGCCTGTCTTGGGATTCAGGTCGAATCATAAGCCGGAGCATCCAGAATTGCCAATGTCGTCCAATGATATAGATGCAAATATATTTACTGCTATCAATTTGACAGGATTCTGCCTCATCGTATCTTGTACAGGGGGTCCAAATGTACACGATTTGTTGCGGAACCACTTGTCCAAAGCTACATTCTTTGGACTTATGTCGAACCATAAGCCGGACCATCCAGAATTGCCGATGTTGACCAATGATATAGATGCAAATATCTTTACTCCTATCAATGTGATAGGATTCTGTCTCATCATACCTTGTTTCGCAGGTTCGAATGTACAAGATTAGTCCGGTAGCACTATACAAAAGCGAAACTCTTTGAACTCAGGTCGAATCATATGACGAGCATCCAGCATTGCCATGGCGTCCAATGATAGAGATGCAAATATCTTCACTCCTATTAATTCGACAGCATTCTGGCTCATCGTGTCTTGTCCAGGAGGATCAAGTGTACAAGATTTGTGGGTTAGCATTTCACAAAAGCGAATCTTGTTGGACTCAGGTCGATTCATATGACGAAGCATCCAGAATTGCCATGTCGTCCAATGATACAGATGCAAATATCTTTACTGCTATCAATTTGACAGGATTCGGCCTCATCATACCTTGTACAGGAGGTTCAAATGTACAAGATTTGTGCGGTAGCCCTTGTCCAAAGCGACTGTCTTTGGATTAAGGTCGAATCATAAGCCGGAGGATCCAGAATTGCCAATGTCGTCCAATGATATAGATGCAAATATCTTTACTGCTATCAATTTGACAGGATTCTGCCTCACCATACCTTGTCCAGTATGTCAGAATGTACAAGATTTGTGCGGTCGCCCTTGTCCAAAGCGACTCTCTTTGGACTCAGGTCGAATCATATGCCGATCATCCAGAATTGCCAATGTCGTCCAATGATATAGATGCAAATATCTTTACTGCTATCAATGTGATAGGATTCTGCCTCATCATACCATGTTTCGCAGGTTCAAATGTACAAGATTTGTGCGGTAGCACTATACAAAAGCGAAACTCTTTGAACTCAGGTCGAATCATATGACAAGCATCCAGCATTGCCATGGCGTCCAATGATAGAGATGCAAATATCTTCACTCCTATTAATTCGACAGGATTCTGGCTCATCGTGTCTTGTCCAGGAGGATCAAGTGTACAAGATTTGTGGGTTAGCATTTCACAAAAGCGAATCTGTTTGGACTCAGGTCGATTCATATGCCGAAGCATCCAGAATTGCCATGGCGTCCAATGATAGAGATGCAAATATCTTCACTCCTATTAATTCGACAGGATTCTGGCTCATCGTGTCTTGTCCAGGAGGATCAAGTGTACAAGATTTGTGGGTTAGCATTTCACAAAAGCGAATCTGTTTGGACTCAGGTCGATTCATATGCCGAAGCATCCAGAATTGCCATGTCGTCCAATGATACAGATGCAAATATCTTTACTGCTATCAATTTGACAGGATTCGGCCTCATCATACCTTGTACAGGAGGTTCAAATGTACAAGATTTGTGCGGTAGCCCTTGTCCAAAGCGACTGTCTTTGGATTAAGGACGAATCATAAGCCGGAGGATCCAGAATTGCCATTGTCGTCCAATGATATAGATGCAAATATCTTTACTGCTATCAATTTGACAGGATGCTGCCTCATCATACCTTGTCCAGTAGGTCAGAATGTACAAGATTTGTGCGGTCGCTCTTGTCCAAAGCGACTCTCTTTGGATTCAGGTCGAATCATAAGCCGGAGCATCCGGAATTGCCATTGTCGTCCAATGATATAGATGCAAATATCTTTACAACTATCAATTTGACAGGATTCTGCCTCATCATACCTTGTCGAGTAGGTCAGAATGTACAAGATTTGTGCGGTCGCCCTTGTCCAAAGCGACTCTCTTTGACTCAGGTCGAATCATATGCCGATCATCCAGAATTGCCAATGTCGTCCAATGATATAGATGCAAATATCTTTACTGCTATCAATTTGACAGGATTCTGCCTCATCATATCTTGTCCAATAGGTCAAAATGTACAAGATTTGTGCGTTAGCACTTCACAAAAGCGAATCTCTTTGGACTCAGATCGATTCATATGCCGAAGCATCCAGAATTGCCATGTCGTCCAATGATACAGTTGCAAATATCATCACTCCTATGAATGTGATGGGATTCTGCCCCATCATACCTTGTACAGGAGGTTCCAATGTACAAGATTTGTGAGGTAGCCCTTGTCCAAAGCGACTGTCTTGGGATTCAGGTCGAATCATAAGCCGGAGCATCCAGAATTGCCAATGTCGTCCAATGATATAGATGCAAATATATTTACTGCTATCAATTTGACAGGATTCTGCCTCATCGTATCTTGTACAGGGGGTCCAAATGTAAACGATTTGTTGCGGAACCACTTGGCCAAAGCGACATTCTTTGGACTTATGTCGAACCATAAGCCGGACCATCCAGAATTGCCGATGTTGACCAATGATATAGATGCAAATATCTTTACTGCTATCAATTTGACAGGATTCTGTCTCATCATACCCTGTTCCGGATGTTCAAATGTACAAGGTTTGGGTGGTAGCACTTGTCCAAAGCGACTCTCCTTGGACTCAGGTCGAATCATAAACCGGAGCATCCAGAATTGCCAATGTCGTGCAATGATATAGATGCAAATATCTTTACTCCTATCAATTTGACAGGATTCTGCCTCATCGTATATTGTCCAGGGGGTCCAAATGTACAAGACTTGTGCGGCAGCACTTGACAAAAGCGAAACTCTTTGGACTCAGGCCGATCCATAAGCCGAACCATCCAGAATTGCCAATGTCGTGCAATGATATAGATGCAAATATCTTTACTGCTATCAATTTTACAGGATTCTGCCTCATCATATCTTGTCCAATAGGTCAAAATGTACAAGACTTGTGCGGTAGCACATGACAAATGTCAATCTCTTTGACTCAGGTCGAATCATATGCCGATCATCCAGAATTGCCAATGTCGTCCAATGATATAGATGCAAATATCTTTACTGCTATCAATTTGACAGGATTCTGCCTCATCATATCTTGTCCAATAGGTCAAAATGTACAAGATTTGTGCGTTAGCACTTCACAAAAGCGACTCTCTTTGGACTCAGGTCGATTCATATGCCGAAGCATCCAGAATTGCCATGTCGTCCAATGATACAGTTGCAAATATCATCACTCCTATGAATGTGATGGGATTCTGCCTCATCATACCTTGTACAGGAGGTTCCAATGTACAAGATTTGTGAGGTAGTCTTTGTCCAAAGCGCCTGTCTTGGGATTCAGGTCGAATCATAAGCCGGAGCATCCAGAATTGCCAATGTCGTCCAATGATATAGATGCAAATATATTTACTGCTATCAATTTGACAGGATTCTGCCTCATCGTATCTTGTACAGGGGGTCCAAATGTACACGATTTGTTGCGGAACCACTTGTCCAAAGCTACATTCTTTGGACTTATGTCGAACCATAAGCCGGACCATCCAGAATTGCTGATGTTGACCAATGATATAGATGCAAATATCTTTACTCCTATCAATGTGATAGGATTCTGCCTCATCATACCTTGTTTCGCAGGTTCGAATGTACAAGATTAGTCCGGTAGCACTATACAAAAGCGAAACTCTTTGAACTCAGGTCGAATCATATGACGAGCATTCAGCATTGCCATGGCGTCCAATGATAGAGATGCAAATATCTTCACTCCTATTAATTCGACAGCATTCTGGCTCATCGTGTCTTGTCCAGGAGGATCAAGTGTACAAGATTTGTGGGTTAGCATTTCACAAAAGCGAATCTTGTTGGACTCAGGTCGATTCATATGCCGAAGCATCCAGAATTGCCATGTCGTCCAATGATACAGATGCAAATATCTTTACTGCTATCAATTTGACAGGATTCGGCCTCATCATACCTTGTACAGGAGGTTCAAATGTACAAGATTTGTGCGGTAGCCCTTGTCCAAAGCGACTGTCTTTGGATTAAGGTCGAATCATAAGCCGGAGGATCCAGAATTGCCAATGTCGTCCAATGATATAGATGCAAATATCTTTACTGCTATCAATTTGACAGGATGCTGCCTCATCATACCTTGTCCAGTATGTCAGAATGTACAAGATTTCTGCGGTCGCCCTTGTCCAAAGCGACTCTCTTTGGACTCAGGTCGAATCATATGCCGATCATCCAGAATTGCCAATGTCGTCCAATGATATAGATGCAAATATCTTTACTGCTATCAATGTGATAGGATTCTGCCTCATCATACCTTGTACAGGAGGTTCAAATGTACAAGATTTGTGCGTTAGCACTTCACAAAAGCGACTCTCTTTGGACTCAGGTCGATTCATATGCCGAAGCATCCAGAATTGCCATGTCGTCCAATGATACAGTTGCAAATATCATCACTCCTATGAATGTGATGGGATTCTGCCTCATCATACCTTGTACAGGAGGTTCCAATGTACAAGATTTGTGAGGTAGTCTTTGTCCAAAGCGCCTGTCTTGGGATTCAGGTCGAATCATAAGCCGGAGCATCCAGAATTGCCAATGTCGTCCAATGATATAGATGCAAATATATTTACTGCTATCAATTTGACAGGATTCTGCCTCATCGTATCTTGTACAGGGGGTCCAAATGTACACGATTTGTTGCGGAACCACTTGTCCAAAGCTACATTCTTTGGACTTATGTCGAACCATAAGCCGGACCATCCAGAATTGCCGATGTTGACCAATGATATAGATGCAAATATCTTTACTCCTATCAATGTGATAGGATTCTGTCTCATCATACCTTGTTTCGCAGGTTCGAATGTACAAGATTAGTCCGGTAGCACTATACAAAAGCGAAACTCTTTGAACTCAGGTCGAATCATATGACGAGCATCCAGCATTGCCATGGCGTCCAATGATAGAGATGCAAATATCTTCACTCCTATTAATTCGACAGCATTCTGGCTCATCGTGTCTTGTCCAGGAGGATCAAGTGTACAAGATTTGTGGGTTAGCATTTCACAAAAGCGAATCTTGTTGGACTCAGGTCGATTCATATGACGAAGCATCCAGAATTGCCATGTCGTCCAATGATACAGATGCAAATATCTTTACTGCTATCAATTTGACAGGATTCGGCCTCATCATACCTTGTACAGGAGGTTCAAATGTACAAGATTTGTGCGGTAGCCCTTGTCCAAAGCGACTGTCTTTGGATTAAGGTCGAATCATAAGCCGGAGGATCCAGAATTGCCAATGTCGTCCAATGATATAGATGCAAATATCTTTACTGCTATCAATTTGACAGGATTCTGCCTCACCATACCTTGTCCAGTATGTCAGAATGTACAAGATTTGTGCGGTCGCCCTTGTCCAAAGCGACTCTCTTTGGACTCAGGTCGAATCATATGCCGATCATCCAGAATTGCCAATGTCGTCCAATGATATAGATGCAAATATCTTTACTGCTATCAATGTGATAGGATTCTGCCTCATCATACCATGTTTCGCAGGTTCAAATGTACAAGATTTGTGCGGTAGCACTATACAAAAGCGAAACTCTTTGAACTCAGGTCGAATCATATGACAAGCATCCAGCATTGCCATGGCGTCCAATGATAGAGATGCAAATATCTTCACTCCTATTAATTCGACAGGATTCTGGCTCATCGTGTCTTGTCCAGGAGGATCAAGTGTACAAGATTTGTGGGTTAGCATTTCACAAAAGCGAATCTGTTTGGACTCAGGTCGATTCATATGCCGAAGCATCCAGAATTGCCATGGCGTCCAATGATAGAGATGCAAATATCTTCACTCCTATTAATTCGACAGGATTCTGGCTCATCGTGTCTTGTCCAGGAGGATCAAGTGTACAAGATTTGTGGGTTAGCATTTCACAAAAGCGAATCTGTTTGGACTCAGGTCGATTCATATGCCGAAGCATCCAGAATTGCCATGTCGTCCAATGATACAGATGCAAATATCTTTACTGCTATCAATTTGACAGGATTCGGCCTCATCATACCTTGTACAGGAGGTTCAAATGTACAAGATTTGTGCGGTAGCCCTTGTCCAAAGCGACTGTCTTTGGATTAAGGACGAATCATAAGCCGGAGGATCCAGAATTGCCATTGTCGTCCAATGATATAGATGCAAATATCTTTACTGCTATCAATTTGACAGGATGCTGCCTCATCATACCTTGTCCAGTAGGTCAGAATGTACAAGATTTGTGCGGTCGCTCTTGTCCAAAGCGACTCTCTTTGGATTCAGGTCGAATCATAAGCCGGAGCATCCGGAATTGCCATTGTCGTCCAATGATATAGATGCAAATATCTTTACAACTATCAATTTGACAGGATTCTGCCTCATCATACCTTGTCGAGTAGGTCAGAATGTACAAGATTTGTGCGGTCGCCCTTGTCCAAAGCGACTCTCTTTGACTCAGGTCGAATCATATGCCGATCATCCAGAATTGCCAATGTCGTCCAATGATATAGATGCAAATATCTTTACTGCTATCAATTTGACAGGATTCTGCCTCATCATATCTTGTCCAATAGGTCAAAATGTACAAGATTTGTGCGTTAGCACTTCACAAAAGCGAGTCTCTTTGGACTCAGGTCGAATCATATGCCGATCATCCAGAATTGCCAATGTCGTTCAATGATATAGATGCAAATATCTTTACTGCTATCAATGTGATAGGATTCTGCCTCATCATACCATGTTTCGCAGGTTCAAATGTACAAGATTTGTGCGGTAGCACTATACAAAAGCGAAACTCTTTGAACTCAGGTCGAATCATATGACAAGCATCCAGCATTGCCATGGCGTCCAATGATAGAGATGCAAATATCTTCACTCCTATTAATTCGACAGGATTCTGGCTCATCGTGTCTTGTCCAGGAGGATCAAGTGTACAAGATTTGTGGGTTAGCATTTCACAAAAGCGAATCTGTTTGGACTCAGGTCGATTCATATGCCGAAGCATCCAGAATTGCCATGTCGTCCAATGATACAGATGCAAATATCTTTACTGCTATCAATTTGACAGGATTCGGCCTCATCATACCTTGTACAGGAGGTTCAAATGTACAAGATTTGTGCGGTAGCCCTTGTCCAAAGCGACTGTCTTTGGATTAAGGACGAATCATAAGCCGGAGGATCCAGAATTGCCATTGTCGTCCAATGATATAGATGCAAATATCTTTACTGCTATCAATTTGACAGGATGCTGCCTCATCATACCTTGTCCAGTAGGTCAGAATGTACAAGATTTGTGCGGTCGCTCTTGTCCAAAGCGACTCTCTTTGGATTCAGGTCGAATCATAAGCCGGAGCATCCGGAATTGCCATTGTCGTCCAATGATATAGATGCAAATATCTTTACAACTATCAATTTGACAGGATTCTGCCTCATCATACCTTGTCGAGTAGGTCAGAATGTACAAGATTTGTGCGGTCGCCCTTGTCCAAAGCGACTCTCTTTGACTCAGGTCGAATCATATGCCGATCATCCAGAATTGCCAATGTCGTCCAATGATATAGATGCAAATATCTTTACTGCTATCAATTTGACAGGATTCTGCCTCATCATATCTTGTCCAATAGGTCAAAATGTACAAGACTTGTGCGGTAGCACATGACAAATGTCAATCTCTTTGACTCAGGTCGAATCATATGCCGATCATCCAGAATTGCCAATGTCGTCCAATGATATAGATGCAAATATCATCACTCCTATGAATGTGATGGGATTCTGCCCCATCATACCTTGTACAGGAGGTTCCAATGTACAAGATTTGTGAGGTAGCCCTTGTCCAAAGCGACTGTCTTGGGATTCAGGTCGAATCATAAGCCGGAGCATCCAGAATTGCCAATGTCGTCCAATGATATAGATGCAAATATATTTACTGCTATCAATTTGACAGGATTCTGCCTCATCGTATCTTGTACAGGGGGTCCAAATGTAAACGATTTGTTGCGGAACCACTTGTCCAAAGCGACATTCTTTGGACTTATGTCGAACCATAAGCCGGACCATCCAGAATTGCCGATGTTGACCAATGATATAGATGCAAATATCTTTACTGCTATCAATTTGACAGGATTCTGTCTCATCATACCCTGTTCCGGATGTTCAAATGTACAAGGTTTGGGTGGTAGCACTTGTCCAAAGCGACTCTCCTTGGACTCAGGTCGAATCATAAACCGGAGCATCCAGAATTGCCAATGTCGTGCAATGATATAGATGCAAATATCTTTACTCCTATCAATTTGACAGGATTCTGCCTCATCGTATATTGTCCAGGGGGTCCAAATGTACAAGACTTGTGCGGCAGCACTTGACAAAAGCGAAACTCTTTGGACTCAGGCCGATCCATAAGCCGAACCATCCAGAATTGCCAATGTCGTGCAATGATATAGATGCAAATATCTTTACTGCTATCAATTTTACAGGATTCTGCCTCATCATATCTTGTCCAATAGGTCAAAATGTACAAGACTTGTGCGGTAGCACATGACAAATGTCAATCTCTTTGACTCAGGTCGAATCATATGCCGATCATCCAGAATTGCCAATGTCGTCCAATGATATAGATGCAAATATCTTTACTGCTATCAATTTGACAGGATTCGGCCTCATCATACCTTGTACAGGAGGTTCAAATGTACAAGATTTGTGCGGTAGCCCTTGTCCAAAGCGACTGTCTTTGGATTAAGGTCGAATCATAAGCCGGATGATGCAGAATTGCCATTGTCGTCCAATGATATAGAATCAAATATCTTTACTGCTATCAATTTGACAGGATTCTGCCTCATCATATCTTGTCCAGTATGTCAGAATGTACAAGATTTGTGCGGTAGCACGTGTCCAAAGCGACTCTCTTTGGCCACCGGTCGAATCGTATGCCGGAGCATCCAGAATTGCCAATGTCGTCCAGTGATATAGATTCAAATATCTTTACTCCTATCAATGTGATAGGATTCTGCCTCATCATACCTTGTCCAGTAGGTCAAAATGTACGAGATTTGTGCGTTAGCACTTCACATAAGCGAATCTCTTTGGACACAGGTCGATTCATATGCCGAAGCATCCAGAATTGCCATGTCGTCCAGTGATATAGATTCAAATATCTTTACTCCTATGAATGTGATAGGATTCTGCCTCATCATACCTTGTTCCGGAGGTTCAAATGTACAAGATTTGTGGGGTAGCCCTTGTCCAAAGCGACTCTCTTTGGACTTATGTCGAATCATAAGACGGGGCATCCAGAATTGCCAATGTCGTCCAATGATACAGATGCAAATATCATCACTCCTATGAATGTGATAGGATTCTGCCTCATCATACCTTGTACAGGAGGTCCAAATGTACAAGACTTGTTGCGGTAGCACTTGTCCGAAGCGACTCTCTTTGGACTCAGGTCGAATCATAAGCCAGAGCATCCAGAATTGCCATTGTCGTCCAATGATATTCATACTTTCGTTGCCAATACGGTGTAAGATAGAAAATCAAAAAATAAATAATAACGACCAAGTGTGTGACCGATTACCGCCTCCTCTACACTTGGCCGCCAGGCATTTCCTCAAAAATGGGACAATCCTGGATTATAATTACGTTTCGTCCTGGATCCACTCGACAGGACTCATCAGTAGGGCTGATGTCGAGTGGAACCTGCCCTAGACGTGCCATTGGTTACAGTGGCTAAGGTGGTTACGGTCTCGGAATATGTCCATTAACTCGCGAACAATGTTTGCGAGAAATGTACAATTCCTATACGCCATCTATTGGGGAACAATTTAATCAAAAATATTACGGCGTATGTAATGTATGTAAAAGTTAATTATTTCACCGGTGCATATATGATATTCATACTTTCGTTGCCAATACGGTGTAAGATAGAAAATCAAAAAATAAATAATAACGACCAAGTGTGGGACCGATTACCGCCTCCTCTACACTTGGCCGCCAGGCATTTCCTCAAAAATGGGACAATCCTGGATTATAATTACGTTTCGTCCTGGATCCACTCGACAGGACTCATCAGTAGGGCTGATGTCGAGTGGAACCTGCCCTAGACGTGCCATTGGTTACAGTGGCTAAGGTGGTTACGGTCTCGGAATATGTCCATTAACTCGCGAACAATGTTTGCGAGAAATGTACAATTCCTATACGCCATCTATTGGGGAACAATTTAATCAAAAATGTTACGGCGTATGTAATGTATGTAAAAGTTAATTATTTCACCGGTGCATATATGATATTCATACTTTCGTTGCCAATACGGTGTAAGATAGAAAATCAAAAAATAAATAATAACGACCAAGTGTGGGACCGATTACCGCCTCCTCTACACTTGGCCGCCAGGCATTTCCTCAAAAATGGGACAATCCTGGATTATAATTACGTTTCGTCCTGGATCCACTCGACAGGACTCATCAGTAGGGCTGATGTCGAGTGGAACCTGCCCTAGACGTGCCATTGGTTACAGTGGCTAAGGTGGTTACGGTCTCGGAATATGTCCATTAACTCGCGAACAATGTTTGCGAGAAATGTACAATTCCTATACGCCATCTATTGGGGAACAATTTAATCAAAAATATTACGGCGTATGTAATGTATGTAAAAGTTAATTATTTCACCGGTGCATATATGATATTCATACTTTCGTTGCCAATACGGTGTAAGATAGAAAATCAAAAAATAAATAATAACGACCAAGTGTGGGACCGATTACCGCCTCCTCTACACTTGGCCGCCAGGCATTTCCTCAAAAATGGGACAATCCTGGATTATAATTACGTTTCGTCCTGGATCCACTCGACAGGACTCATCAGTAGGGCTGATGTCGAGTGGAACCTGCCCTAGACGTGCCATTGGTTACAGTGGCTAAGGTGGTTACGGTCTCGGAATATGTCCATTAACTCGCGAACAATGTTTGCGAGAAATGTACAATTCCTATACGCCATCTATTGGGGAACAATTTAATCAAAAATATTACGGCGTATGTAATGTATGTAAAAGTTAATTATTTCACCGGTGCATATATGATATTCATACTTTCGTTGCCAATACGGTGTAAGATAGAAAATCAAAAAATAAATAATAACGACCAAGTGTGTGACCGATTACCGCCTCCTCTACACTTGGCCGCCAGGCATTTCCTCAAAAATGGGACAATCCTGGATTATAATTACGTTTCGTCCTGGATCCACTCGACAGGACTCATCAGTAGGGCTGATGTCGAGTGGAACCTGCCCTAGACGTGCCATTGGTTACAGTGGCTAAGGTGGTTACGGTCTCGGAATATGTCCATTAACTCGCGAACAATGTTTGCGAGAAATGTACAATTCCTATACGCCATCTATTGGGGAACAATTTAATCAAAAATATTACGGCGTATGTAATGTATGTAAAAGTTAATTATTTCACCGGTGCATATATGATATTCATACTTTCGTTGCCAATACGGTGTAAGATAGAAAATCAAAAAATAAATAATAACGACCAAGTGTGGGACCGATTACCGCCTCCTCTACACTTGGCCGCCAGGCATTTCCTCAAAAATGGGACAATCCTGGATTATAATTACGTTTCGTCCTGGATCCACTCGACAGGACTCATCAGTAGGGCTGATGTCGAGTGGAACCTGCCCTAGACGTGCCATTGGTTACAGTGGCTAAGGTGGTTACGGTCTCGGAATATGTCCATTAACTCGCGAACAATGTTTGCGAGAAATGTACAATTCCTATACGCCATCTATTGGGGAACAATTTAATCAAAAATATTACGGCGTATGTAATGTATGTAAAAGTTAATTATTTCACCGGTGCATATATGATATTCATACTTTCGTTGCCAATACGGTGTAAGATAGAAAATCAAAAAATAAATAATAACGACCAAGTGTGGGACCGATTACCGCCTCCTCTACACTTGGCCGCCAGGCATTTCCTCAAAAATGGGACAATCCTGGATTATAATTACGTTTTGTCCTGGATCCACTCGACAGGACTCATCAGTAGGGCTGATGTCGAGTGGAACCTGCCCTAGACGTGCCATTGGTTACAGTGGCTAAGGTGGTTACGGTCTCGGAATATGTCCATTAACTCGCGAACAATGTTTGCGAGAAATGTACAATTCCTATACGCCATCTATTGGGGAACAATTTAATCAAAAATATTACGGCGTATGTAATGTATGTAAAAGTTAATTATTTCACCGGTGTGATTTGTGAGGTAGCCCTTGTCTAAAGCGACTGTCTTGGGATTCAGGTCGAATCATAAGCCGGAGCATCCAGAATTGCCAATGTCGTCCAATGATATAGATGCAAATATCTTTACTGCTATCAATTTGACAGGATTCTGCCTCATCATACCTTGTCCAGTAGGTCAGAATGTACAAGATTTGTGCGGTCGCCCTTGTCCAAAGCGACTCTCTTTGGATTCAGGTCGAATCATAAGCCGGAGCATCCAGAATTGCCATTGTCGTCCAATGATATAGATGCAAATATCTTTACTTTAGCACTTCACAAAAGCGAATTTCTTTGGACTCAGGTCGATTCATATGCCGAAGCATCCAGAATTGCCATGTCGTCCAATGATACAGATGCAAATATCATCACTCCTATGAATGTGATGGGATTCTGCCTCATCATACCTTGTCCAGTAGGTCAGAATGTACAAGATTTGTGAGGTAGCCCTTGTCTAAAGCGACTGTCTTGGGATTCAGGTCGAATCATAAGCCGGAGCATCCAGAATTGCCAATGTCGTCCAATGATATAGATGCAAATATATTTACTCCTATCAATTTGACAGGATTCTGCCTCATCGTATATTGTCCAGGGGGTCCAAATGTACAAGACTTGTGCGGCAGTACTTGACAAAAGCCAATCTCTTTGACTCAGGTCGAATCATAAGGCGAGGCATCCAGAATTGCCAATGTCGTGCAATGATATAGATGCAAATATCTTTACTCCTATCAATTTGACAGGATTCTGCCTCATCGTATATTGTCCAGGGGGTCCAAATGTACAAGACTTGTGCGGCAGCACTTGACAAAAGCGAAACTCTTTGGACTCAGGCCGATCCATAAGCCGAACCATCCAGAATTGCCAATGTCGTGCAATGATATAGATGCAAATATCTTTACTGCTATCAATTTGACAGGATTCTGTCCCATCATACCCTGTTCCGGATGTTCAAATGTACAAGGTTTGGGTGGTAGCACTTGTCCAAAGCGACTCTCCTTGGACACAGGTCGAATCATAAACCGGAGCATCCAGCATTGCCATGGCGTCCAATGATAGATATGCAAATATCTTCACTCCTATCAATTCGACAGGATTCTGCCTCATCATACCTTGTACAGGAGGTTCAAATGTACAAGATTTGTGCGGTCGCCCTTGTCCAAAGCGACTCTCTTTGGACTCAGGTCGAATCATATGCCGGGGCATCCAGAATTGCCAATGTCGTCCATTGAAATAGATGCAAATATCTTCACTCCTATCAATTTGACAGGATTCTGTCCCATCATACCCTGTTCCGGATGTTCAAATATACAAGGTTTGGGTGGTAGCACTTGTCCAAAGCGACTGTCTTTGGATTCAGATCGATTCATAAGCCGGAGCATCCAGAATTGCCATTGTCGTCCAATGATATAGATGCAAATATCTTTACTGCTATCAATTTGACAGGATTCTGCCTCATCGAATCTTGTCCAGGGGTTCCAAATGTACACGATTTGTTGCGGTACCACTTGTCGAAAGCGACATTCTTTGGACTTATGTCGAACCATAAGCCGGACCATCCAGAATTGCCGATGTTGGCCAATGATATAGATGCAAATATCTTTACTCCTATTAATTTGACAGGATTCTGCCTCATCACACCTTTTCCAGGAGGTCCAAATGCACATGTTTTGGGCGGCAGCATTTGCCCAAACCGACTCTCTTTGGTTTCAGGTCGAATCATACGCCGGAGCATCCAGAATTGCCAATGTCGTCCAATGATATAGATGCAAATATCTTTACTCCTATCAATTTGATAGGATTCTGCCTCATCGTATATTGTCCAGGGGGTCCAAATGTACAAGACTTGTGCGGCAGCACTTGACAAAAGCTAATCTCTTTGACTCAGGTCGAATCATATGCCGATCATCCAGAATTGCCAATGTCGTCCAATGATATAGATGCAAATATCTTTACTCCTATCAATGTGATGGATTCTGCCTCATCATGCCTTGTTCCGGAGGTTCAAATGTACAAGATTTGTGTGGTCGCCCTTGTCCAAAGCGACTCTCTTTGGGCTCAGGTCGAATCATAAGCCGGGGCATCCAGAATTGCCAATGTCGTCCAATGATATAGATGCAAACGTCTTCACACCTATCAATTTGACAGGATTCTGTCCCATCATACCCTGTTCCGGATGTTCAAATGTACAAGGTTTGGGTGGTAGCACTTGTCCAAAGCGACTCTCCTTGGACACAGGTCGAATCATAAACCGGAGCATCCAGCATTGCCATGGCGTCCAATGATAGAGATGCAAATATCTTCACTCCTATCAATTCGACAGGATTCTGCCTCATCGTATCTTGTCCAGGAGGTCCAAATGTACACGATTTGTTGCGGTACCAATTGTCCAAAACGACATTCTTTGGACTTATGTCGAACCATAAGCCGGACCATCCAGAATTGCCAATGTTGACCAATGATATAGATGCATATATCTTTACTCCTATTAATTTGACAGGCTTCTGCCTCATCATACCTTGTTCCGGAGGTTCAAATGTACAAGATTTTTGCGGTCGCCCTTGTCCAAAGCGACTCTCTATGGACTCAGGTCGAATCATATGCCGGGGCATCCAGAATTGCCAATGTCGTCCAATGATATAGATGCAAACATCTTAACTCCTATCAATTTGACAGGATTCTGTCCCATCATACCCTGTTCCGGATGTTCAAATGTACAAGGTTTGGGTGGTTGCACTTGTCCAAAGCGACTCTCCTTGGACTCAGGTCGAATCATAAACCGGAGCATCCAGCATTGCCATGGCGTCCAATGATAGAGATGCAAATATCTTCACTCCTATCAATTCGAAAGGATTCTGGCTCATCGTGTCTTGTCCAGGAGGATCAAGTGTACAAGATTTGAGCGGTAGCACTAGACAAAAGCGAAACTCTTTGGACTCAGGTCGATCCATAAGCAGAACCATCCAGAATTGCCAATGTCGTGCAATGATATAGATGCAAATATCTTTACTGCTACCAATTTGACAGGATTCTGCCTCATCGTATCTTGACCAGGGGGTCCAAATGTACAAGATTTGTGCGGTAGCACGTGTCCAAAAAGACTCTCTGTGGCCCCCGGTCGAATCATATGCCGGAGCATCCAGAATTGCCAATGTCGTCCAGTGATATAGTTTCAAATATCTTTACTCCTATCAATGTGACAGGATTCTGCCTCATCATACCTTGTCCAGTAGGTCAAAATGTACAAGATGTGTGCGTTAGCACTTCACGCAAGCGAATCTCTTTGGACTCAGGTCGATTCATATGCCGATGCATCCAGAATTGCCATGTCGTCGAATGATACTGATGCAAATATCATCACTCCTACGAATGTGATAGGATTCTACCTCATCATACCTTGTACAGGAGGTTCAAATGTACAAGATTTGTTGCGGTACCACTTGTCGAAAGCGACATTCTTTGGACTTATGTCGAACCATAAGCCGGACCATCCAGAATTGCCGATGTTGGCCAATGATATAGATGCAAATATCTTTACTCCTATCAATTCGACAGGATTCTGCCTCATCGTATCTTGTCCAGGAGGTCCAAATGTACACGATTTGTTGCGGTACCAATTGTCCAAAACGACATTCTTTGGACTTATGTCGAACCATAAGCCGGACCATCCAGAATTGCCGATGTTGGCCAATGATATAGATGCAAATATCTTTACTGCTATCATTTTGACAGGATTCTGCCTCATCATACCTTGTTCCGGAGGTTCAAATGTACAAGATTTTTGCGGTAGCCCTTGTCCAAAGCGACTCTCTGTTGCCTCCGGTCGAATCATACGCCGAAGCTTCCAGAATTGCCAATGTCGTCCAATGATATAGATGCAAATATCTTCACTCCTATCATTGTTTCAGGATTCTGCCTCAGCATACCTTTTCCAGGAGGTCCAAATGCACAAGTTTTGTGCCGCAGCATTTGTACAAACCGACTCTCGTTGGACTTATGTCGAACCATAAGCCGGACCATCCAGAATTGCCGATGTTGACCAATGATATAGATGCAAATATCTTTACTGCTATCAATTTGACAGGATTCTGCCTCATCATACGTTGTCCAGTAGGTCAAAATGTACAAGATTTGTGCGGTAGCCCTTGTCCGAAGCGACTCTCTTTGGACTCAGGTCGAATCATAAGCGAGAGCATCCAGAATTGCCAATGTCGTCCAATGATATAGATGCAAATATCTTTTCTCCTAGCAATTTGACCGGATTCTGCCTCTATCATATCTTGTCCAGCGGGTCAAAATATACAAGACTTGTGCGGTAGCACTTGACAAAAGTCAATCTCTTTGACTCAGGTCGAATCATATGCCGATCATCCAGAATTGCCAATGTCGTCCAATGATATAGATGCAAATATCTTTACTGCTATCAATTTGACAGGATTCTGCCTCATCATACCTTGTCCAGTAGGTCAGAATGTACAAGATTTGTGCGGTCGCCCTTGTCCAAAGCGACTCTCTTTGGATTCAGGTCGAATCATAAGCCGGAGCATCCAGAATTGCCATTGTCGTCAAATGATATAGATGCAAATATCTTTACTCCTATCAATGTGATAGGATTCTGCCTCATCATGCCTTGTTCCGGAGGTTCAAATGTACAAGATTTGTGCGGTCGCCCTTGTCCAAAGCGACTCTCTTTGGACTCAGGTCGAATCATAAGCCGGAGCATCCAGAATTGCCATTGTCGTCCAATGATATAGATGCAAATATCTTCACTCCTATCAATTTGACAGGATTCTGTCCCATCATACCCTGTTCCGGATGTTCAAATGTACAAGCTTTGGGTGGTAGCACTTGTCCAAAGCGACTGTCTTTGGATTCAGATCGATTCATAAGCCGGAGCATCCAGAATTGCCATTGTCGTCCAGTGATATAGTTTCAAATATCTTTACTCCTATCAATGTGATAGGATTCTGCCTCATCATACCTTGTCCAGTAGGTCAAAATGTACAAGATTTGTGCGTTAGCACTTCACGCAAGCGAATCTCTTTGGACTCAGGTCGATTCATATGCCGAAGCATCCAGAATTGCCATGTCGTCGAATGATACTGATGCAAATATCATCACTCCTATGAATGTGATAGGATTCTGCCTCATCACACCTTTTCCAGGAGGTCCAAATGCACATGTTTTGGGCGGCAGCATTTGCCCAAACCGACTCTCTTTGGTTTCAGGTCGAATCATACCCCGGAGCATCCAGAATTGCCAAAGTCGTCCAATGATATAGATGCAAATATCTCTACTCCTATCAATTTGACAGGATTCTGCCTCATCGTATATTGTCCAGGGGGTCCAAATGTACAAGACTTGTGCGGCAGCACTTGACAAAAGCCAATCTCTTTGACTCAGGTCGAATCATATGCCGATCATCCAGAATTGCCAATGTCGTCCAATGATATAGATGCAAATATCTTTACTCCTATCAGTTTGATAGAATTCTGCCTCATCATGCCTTGTTCCGGAGGTTCAAATGTACAAGATTTGTGTGGTCGCCCTTGTCCAAAGCGACTCTCTTTGGACTCAGGTCGAATCATAAGCCGGGGCATCCAGAATTGCCAATGTCGTCCAATGATATAGATGCAAATATCTTTACTGCTATCAGATTGACAGGATTCTGCCTCATCGTATCTTGTCCAGGGTGTCCAAATGTACACGATTTGTTGGGGTACCACTTGTCCAAAGCGACATTCTTTGGACTTATGTCGAACCATAAGCCGGACCATCCAGAATTGCCGATGTTGACCAATGATATAGATACAAATATCTTTACTCCTATTAATTTGACAGGATTCTGCCTCATCATACCTTTTCCAGGATGTCCAAATGCACATGTTTTGGGCGGCAGCATTTGCCCAAACCGACTCTCTTTGGACTCAGGTCGAATCATAAGCCGGATCATCCAGAATTGCCAATGTCGTCCAATGATATAGATGCAAATATCTTTACTGCTATCATTTTGACAGGATTCTGCCTCATCATACCTTGTTCCGGAGGTTCAAATGTACAAGATTTTTGCGGTAGCTCTTGTCCAAAGCGACTCTCTGTTGCCTCCGGTCGAATCATACGCCGAAGCTTCCAGAATTGCCAATGTCGTCCAATGATATAGATGCAAATATCTTCACTCCTATCATTGTTTCAGGATTCTGCCTCAGCATACCTTTTCCTTGAGGTCCAAATGCACAAGTTTTGTGCCGCAGCATTTGCCCAAACCGACTCTCTTTGGTTTCAGGTCGAATCATACGCCGGAGCATCCAGAATTGCCAATGTCGTCCAATGATATAGATGCAAATATCTTTACTCCTATCAATTTGATAGGATTCTGCCTCATCGTATATTGTCCAGGGGGTCCAAATGTACAAGACTTGTGCGGCAGCACTTGACAAAAGCTAATCTCTTTGACTCAGGTCGAATCATATGCCGATCATCCAGAATTGCCAATGTCGTCCAATGATATAGATGCAAATATCTTTACTCCTATCAATGTGATAGGATTCTGCCTCATCATGCCTTGTTCCGGAGGCTCAAATGTACAGGATTTGTGCGGCAGCACTTGTTCATAGCGACTCTCTTTGGCCTCCGGTCGAATCATATGCCGCAGCATCCAGAATTGCCAATGTCGTCCAAAGATATAAATGCAAATATCTTCACTCCTATCAATTTGACAGGATTCTGCCTCATCATATCTTGTCCAGGAGGTTCAAATGTACACGATTTGTGCGGTAGCACTTGACAAAAGCGAATCTCTTTGGACTCACGTCGATCCGTAAGCCGAAATATACAGAATTGCCAAAGTGGCCAAATGATATAGATGCAAATATGTTTACTCCTATCAATGTGATAGGATTCTGCCTCATCATACCTTGTCCAGGAGATACAAATATACAAGATTTGTGCGGCAGCACTTGTTCATAGCGACTCTCTTTGGCCTCCGGTCGAATCATATGCCGCAGCATCCAGAATTGCCAATGTCGTCCAAAGATATAAATGCAAATATCTTCACTCCTATCAATTTGACAGGATTCTGCCTCATCATATCTTGTCCAGGCAGTGCAAATGTACAAGATTTGTGCGGTAGCACTTGACAAAAGCGAATCTCTTTGGACTCAGGTCGATCCATAAGTCGAGCATCCAGAATTGCCAATGACGTCCAATTATATAGATGCAAATATCTTTACTCCTATCAATGTGATAGGATTCTGCCTCATCATATCTTGTCCAGGAGGTGCAAATGTACAAGATTTGTGGGGCAGCACATGTCGAAAGCGACTCTCTTTGGCCTCCGTTCGAATCATAAGCCGGATCATCCAAAATTGCCAATGTCGTCCAATGATATAGATGCAAATATCTTCACTCCTATCAATTTGACAGGATTCTACCTCATCGTATCTTGTCCAGGGGGTCCGAATGTACCACATTTGTGCGGTAGCACTTGACAAAAGCGAATCTCTTTGGACTCAGGTCGAATCATAAGCCGAGCATCCAGAATTGCCAATGTCGTCCAATTATATAGATGCAAATATCTTTCTCCTATCAATGTGATAGGATTCTGCCCCATCATACCTTGTGCAAGAGGTCCAAATGTACAAGATTTGTGCGGTAGGATTTGTCCAAAGCGACTCTCTTTGGCCTCCGGGCGAATCATATACCGCAGCACCCAGAATTGCCAATGTCGTCCAATGATATAGACGCAAACATCTTTACTCCTATCAATTTGACAGGATTCTGCCTCATGATATATTGTCCAGGGGGTCCAAATGTACAAGACTTGTGCGGTAGCACTTGACAAAAGCCAATCTCTTTAACTCAAGTCGAATCATATGCCGAGCATCCAGAAATGCCAATGTCGTCCAATGATATAGATGCAAATATCTTTACTCCTATCAATTTGACAGGATTCTGCCTCATCGTGTCTTGTCCAGGGGGCCCAAATGTACAAGACTTATTGCGGTAGCACTTGTCCGAAGCGACTCTCTTTGGACTCAGGTCGAATCATATGCCGAACTTCCAGAATTGCCAATGTCGTCCAATGATATAGATGCAAACATCTTCACTCTCATCAATTTGACAGGATTCTGCCTCATCGTATCTTGTCCAGGGGGCCCAAATGTACAAGACTTGTGCGGTAGCACTTGTACAATGCGACGCTCTTTGGCCTCCGGTCGAATCATACGCCGGACCATCCAGAATTGCCGATGTTGACCAATGATATAGATGCAAATATCTTCAATCCTATCAATTTGACAGGATTCTGTCTCATCATACCCTGTTCCGGATGTTCAAATGTACAAGGTTTGTGTGGTAGCACTTGTCCAAAACGAATCTCTTTGGACATAGGTCGAACCATAAGCCGGACCATCCAGAATTGCCGATGTTGACCAATGATATAGATGCAAATATCTTTACTCCTATCAATGTGATAGGATTCTGCCACATCATATCTTGTACAGGAGGTCCAAATGTACAAGATTTGTGCGGTAGCACTTGTCCAAAGCGAAACACTTTGGGCTCAGGTCGATCCATAAACCGAAGCATCAAGAATTGTCAATGTCGTGCAATGGTATAGATGCAAATATCATTACTGCTATCAATTTGACAGGATTCTGCCTCATCGTATCTTGTCCAGGGGGTCCAAATGTACAAGATTTGTGCGGTAGCACGTGTCCAAAGCGACTCTCTTTGGCCTCCGGTCGGATCATAAGCCGGGGCATCCAGAATTGCCAATGTCGTCCAATGATATAGATGCAAATATCTTCACTCCTATCATTTTGACAGGAATCTGCCTCATCATATCTTGTCCAGGAGGTCCAAATGGACAAGATTTGTGCGGTAGCACTTGACAAAAGCCAATCTCTTTGACTCTGGTCGAATCATATGCCGAAGCATCCAGAATTGCCAATGTCGTCCAGTGATATAGATGCAAATATCTTTACTCCTATCAATGTGATAGGATTCTGCCTCATCATACCTTGTGCAGGAGGTCCAAATGTACACGATTTGTGCGTTAGCACTTCACAAAAACGACTCTCTTTGGATTCAGGTCGAATCATAAACCAGAGCATCCAGAATTGCCAATGTCGTCCAATGATATAGATACAAATATCTTTACTGCTATCAATTTGACAGGATTCTGGCTCATCGTGTCTTGTCCAGGAGGATTAAGTGTACAAGAATTGTGCGGTAGCACTAGACAAGAGCGATACGCTTTCGACTCGGGTCGATCCATAAGCCGAAGCATTCATAATTGCCAATATCGTGCAATGATATAGATGCAAATATCTTTACTGCTATCAATTTGACAGGATTCTGCCTCATCGTATCTTGTCCAGGGGGTTCAAATGTACACGATTTGTTGCGGTAGCACTTGTCCAAAGCGACATTCTTTGGACTAATGTCGAACCATAAGCCGGACCATCCAGAATTGCCGATGTTGACCAATGATATAGGTGCAAATATCTTTACTCCTATCAATTTGACAGAATTCTGCCTCATCGTATCTTGTCCAGGGGGTCCTATGTACAAGATTTGTTGCGGTAGCTCTTGTCCAAAACGACTCTCCTTGAACTCAGGTCGCATCATAAGCCTGAGCATCCAGAATTGCCAATGCCGTCTAATGATATAGATGCAAATATCTTCATTCCTATCAATTTGACTGGATTCTGGCTCATCATGTCTTGTCCAGGGGGTCCAAATGTGCAAGACTTGTGCGGCAGCACTTGACAAAAGCCAATCTCTTTGACTCAGGTCGAATCATATGCCGAGCATCCAGAATTGCCAATGTCGTCCAATGATATAGATGCAAATATCTTTACTCCTATCAATGTGATAGGATTCTGCCTCATCATACCTTGTACAGGAGGTCCAAATGTACAAGACTTATTGCGGTAGCACTTGTCCGAAGCTACTCTCTTTGGCCTCCGGTCGAATCATATGCCGGAGCATCCAGAATTGCCAATGTCGTCCAGTGATATTAATGCAAACATCTTTACTCCTATCAATGTGATGGGATTCTGCCTCATCGTATCTTGTCCAGGGGGTCCAAATGTACACGATTTGTTGCGGTAGCACTTGTCCAAAGGGACATTCTTTGGACTAATGTCGAACCATGAGCCGGACCATCCAGAATTGCCGATGTTCACCAATGATATAGATGCAAATATCTTTACTCCTATTAATTTGACAGAATTCTGCCTCATCGTATCTTGTCAAGGGGGTCCAAATGTACAATATTTGTTGCGGTAGCATTTGTCCAAAACGACTCTCCTTGGACTCAGGTCGAATCATAAGCCTGAGCATCCAGAATTGCCAATGACGTCCAATGATATAGATGCACATATCTTTACTCCTATCAATGTGATAGGATTCTGCCTCATCATACCTTGTTCCGGAGGTCCAAATGGTCAAGATTTGGGCGGCAGTATTTGTCCAAAGCGACTCTCTTTGAACTCAGGTCGAATCATATGCCGAACTTCCAGAATTGCCAATGTCGTCCAATGATATAGATACAAATATCATTACTCCTATTAATGTGATACGATTCTGCCTCAACATACCTTGTACAGGAGGTTCAAATGTACAAGATTTGTGCGGTAGCCCTTGTCCAAAGCGACTGTCTTTGGATTCAGGTCGAATCATAAGCCGGAGCATCCAGAATTGCCATTGTCGTCCAATGATATAGATGCAAATATATTTACTCCTATCAATTTGACAGGTTTCTGCCTCATCGTATCTTGTCCAGGGGGTCCAAATGTACACGATTTGTTGCGGTACCACTTCTCCAAAGCGACATTCTTTGGACTTATGTCGAACCATAAGCCGGACCATCCAGAATTGCCAATGTCGTCCAATGATATAGATGCAAATATCTTTACTGCTATCAATTTGACAGGATTCTGCCTCATCATTCCTTGTCCAGTAGGTCAAAATGTACAAGATTTGTGCGGTAGCCCTTGTCCAAAGCGACTCTCTTTGGAATCAGGTCGAATCATAAGCCGGAGCATCCAGAATTGCCAATGTCGTCCAATGATATAGATGCAAACATCTTCACTCCTATCAATTTGACAGGATTCTGTCTCATGATACCCTGTTCCGGATGTTCAAATGTACAAGGTTTTTGCCGTAGCCCTTGTCCAAAGCGACTCTCTTTGGACTCAGGTCGAATCGTAAGCCGGGGCATCCAGAATTGCCAATGTCGTCCAATGATATAGATGCAAATATCTTTACTCCTATCAATTTGACAGGATTCTGCCTCATCGTATATTGTCCAGGGGGTCCAAATGTACAAGACTTGTGCGGCAGCACTTGACAAAAGCCAATCTCTTTGACTCAGGTCGAATCATATGCCGATCATCCAGAATTGCCAATGTCGTCCAATGATATAGATGCAAATATCTTTACTGCTATCAATTTGACAGGATTCTGCCTCATCATTCCTTGTCCAGTAGGTCAAAATGTACAAGATTTGTGCGGTAGCCCTTATCCAAAGCGACTCTCTTTGGAATCAGGTCGAATCATAAGCCGGAGCATCCAGAATTGCTAATGTCGTCCAATGATATAGATGCAAACATCTTCACTCCTATCAATTTGACAGGATTCTGTCTCATCATACCCTGTTCCGGATGTTCAAATGTACAAGGTTTGCGCGGTAGCACTTGTCCAAAGCGACTCTCCTTGGACTCTGGTCGAATCATAAACCGGAGCATCCAGCATTGCCATTGTCGTCCAATGATATAGATGCAAATATATTTACTCCTATCAATTTTACAGGATTCTGCCTCATCGTATCTTGTCCAGGGGGTCCAAATGTACACGATTTGTTGCGGTACCACTTGTCCAAAGCGACATTCTTTGGACTTATGTCGAACCATAAGCCGGACCACCCAGAATTGCCGATGTTGAACAATGATATAGATGCAAATATCTTTACTCCTATTAATTTGACAGGATTCTGCCTCATCATTCCTTTTCCAGGAGGTCCAAATGCACATGTTTTGGTCGGCAGCATTTGCCCAAACCGACTCTCTTTGGATTCAGGTCGATTCATAAGCCGGAGCATCCAGAATTGCCAATGTCGTCCAATGATATAGATGCAAATATCTTTACTCCTATCAATTTGACAGGATGCTGCCTCATCGTATATTGTCCAGGGAGTCCAAATGTACAAGATTTGTGCGGCAGCACTTGACAAAAGCCAATCTCTTTGACTCAGGTCGAATCATATGCCGATCATCCAGAATTGCCAATGTCGTCCAATGATATAGATGCAAATATCTTCACTCCTATCAATTTGACAGGATTCTGTCTCATCATACTCTGTTCCGGATGTTCAAATGTACAAGGTTTGGCGGTAGCACTTGTCCAAAGCGACTCTCCTTGGACTCAGGTCGAATCATAAACCGGAGCATCCAGCAGTGCCATGGCGTCCAATGATATAGATGCAAATATCTTTACTGCTATCAATTTGACAGGATTCTGCCTCATCGTATCTTGTCCAGGGGGTCCAAATGTACACGATTTGTTTCGGTACCACTTGTCCAAAGCGACATTCTTTGGACTTATGTCGAACCATAAGCCGGACCATCCAGAATTGCCGATGTTGACCAGTCATATAGATGCAAATATCTTTACTCCTATCAATTTGACAGGATTCTGTCTCATCATACCCTGTTCCGGATGTTCAAATGTACAAGATTTGTGCGGTAGCCCTTGTCCAAAGCGACTGTCTTTGGATTCAGGTCGAATCATAAGCCGCAGCATCCAGAATTGCCATTGTCGTCCAATGATATAGATGCAAATATATTTACACCTATCAATTTGACAGGTTTCTGCCTCATCGTATCTGGTCCAGGGGGTCCAAATGTACACGATTTGTTACGGTACCGCTTGTCCAAAGCGACATTCTTTGGACTTATGTCGAACCATATGCCGGACCATCCAGAATTGCCGATGTTGACCAATGATATAGATGCAAATATCTTTACTCCTATTAATTTGACAGGATTCTGCCTCATCATACCTTTTCCAGGAGGTCCAAATGCACATGTTTTGGGCGGCAGCATGTGCCCAAACCGACTCTCTTTGGATTCAGGTCGAATCATAAGCCGGAGCATCCAGAATTGCCAATGTCGTCCAATGATATAGATGCAAATATCTTTACTCCTATCAATTTGACAGGATTCTGCCTCATCGTATATTGTCCAGGGGGTCCAAATGTACAAGACTTGTGCAGCAGCACTTGACAAAAGCCAATCTCTTTGACTCAGGTCGAATCATATGCCGATCATCCAGAATTGCCAATGCCGTCCAATGATATAGATGCAAATATCTTTACTCCTATCAATGTGATAGGATTCTGCCTCATCATGCCTTGTTCCGGTGGTTCAAATGTACAAGATTTGTGTGGTCGCCCTTGTCCAAAGCGACTCTCTTTGGACTCAGGTCGAATCATAAGCCAGGGCATCCAGAATTGCCAATGTCGTCCAATGATATAGATGCAAATATCTTTACTGCTATCAATTTGACAGGATTCTGCCTCATCATACCTTGTTCCGGAGGTTCAAATGTATAAGATTTTTGCGGTAGCCCTTGTCCAAAGCGACTCTCTTTGGACTCAGGTCGAATCGTAAGCCGGGGCATCAAGAATTGCCAATGTCGTCCAATGATATAGATGCAAATATCTTTACTGCTATCAATTCGACAGGATTCTGCCTCATCATACCTTGTCCAGTAGGTCAAAATGTACAAGATTTGTGCGGTAGCCCTTGTCCAAAGCGACTCTCTTTGGAATCAGGTCGAATCATAAGCCGGAGCATCCAGAATTGCCAATGTCGTCCAATGATATAGATGCAAACATCTTCACTCCTATCAATTTGACAGGATTCTGTCTCATCATACCCTGTTCCGGATGTTCAAATGTACAAGGTTTGCGCGGTAGCACTTGTCCAAAGCGACTCTCCTTGGACTCAGGTCGAATCATAAACCGGAGCATCCAGCATTGCCATTGTCGTCCAATGATATAGATGCAAATATATTTACTCCTATCAATTTGACAGGATTCTGCTTCATCGTATCTTGTCCAGGGGGTCCAAATGTACACGATTTGTTGCGGTACCACTTGTCCAAAGCGACATTCTTTGGACGTATGTTGAACCATAAGCCGGACCATCCAGAATTGCCGATGTTGACCAATGATATAGATGCAAATATCTTTACTCCTATTAATTTGACAGGATTCTGCCTCATCATTCCTTTTCCAGGAGGTCCAAATGCACATGTTTTGGGCGGCAGCATTTGCCCAAACCGACTCTCTTTGGATTCAGGTCGATTCATAAGCCGGAGCATCCAGAATTGCCAATGTCGTCCAATGATATAGATGCAAATATCTTTACTCCTATCAATTTGACAGGATTCTGCCTCATCGTATATTGTCCAGGGGGTCCAAATGTACAAGACTTGTGCGGCAGCACTTGACAAAAGCCAATATCTTTGACTCAGGTCGAATCATATGCCGATCATTCAGAATTGCCAATGTCGTCCAATGATATAGATGCAAATATCTTTACTCCTATGAATGTGATAGGATTCTGCCTTATCATACCTTTTCCAGGAGGTCCGAATGCACATGTTTTGTGCGGTAGCCCTTGTCCAAAGCGACTCTCCTTGTACTCAGGTCGAATCATAAGCCGGTGCATCCAGAATTGCCAATGTCGTCCAATGATATAGATGCAAACATGTTCACTCCTATCAATTTGACAGGATTCGGCCTCATCGTATCTTGTCCGGATGTTCAAATGTACAAGGTTTGCGCGGTAGCACTTGTCCAAAGCGACATTCTTTGGACTTATGTCGAACCATAAGCCGGACCATCCAGAATTGCCATTGTCGTCCAATGATATAGATGCAAATATATTTACTCCTATCAATTTGACAGGATTCTGCCTCATCGTATCTTGTCCAGGGGGTCCAAATGCACATGTTTTGGGCGGCAGCATTTGCCCAAACCGACTCTCTTTGGATTCAGGTCGAATCATAAGCCGGAGCATCCAGAATTGCCAATGTCGTCCAATGATATAGATGCAAATATCTTTACCCCTATCAATTTTACAGGATTCTGCCTCATCGTATCTTGTCCAGGGGGTCCAAATGTACACGATTTGCTGCGGTACCACTTGTCCAAAGCGACATTCTTTGGACTCAGGTCGAATCATAAACCGGAGCATCCAGCATTGCCATTGTCGTCCAATGATATAGATGCAAATATATTTACTCCTATCAATTTGACAGGATTCTGCCTCATCGTATCTTGTCCAGGGGGTCCAAATGTACACGATTTGTTGCGGTACCACTTGTCCAAAGCGACATTCTGTGGACTTATGTCGAACCATATGCCGGACCATCCAGAATTGCCGATGTTGACCAATGATATAGATGCAAATATCTTTACTCCTATTAATTTGACAGGATTCTGCCTCATCATACCTTTTCCAGGAGGTCCAAATGCACATGTTTTGGGCGGCAGCATTTGCCCAAACCGACTCTCTTTGGATTCAGGTCGAATCATAAGCCGGACCATCCAGAATTGCCGATGTTGACCAATGATATAGATGCAAATATCTTTACTCCTATCAATGTGATAGGATTCTGCCTCATCATGCCTTGTTCCGGAGGTTCAAATGTACAAGATTTGTGCGGTCGCCCTTGTCCAAAGCGACTCTCTTTGGACTCAGGTCGAATCATAAGCCGGGGCATCCAGAATTGCCAATGTCGTCCAATGATATAGATACAAATATCTTTACTGCTATCAATTTGACAGGATTCTGCCTCATCATACCCTGTTCCGGATGTTCAAATGTACAAGGTTTAGGCGGTAGCACTTGTCCAAAGCGACTCTCCTTGGACTCAGGTCGTATCATAAACCGGAGCATCCAGCATTGCCATGGCGTCCAATGATATAGATGCAAATATCTTTACTCCTATCAATGTGATAGGATTCTGCCTCATCATACCTTGTACAGGAGGTTCGAATGTACAAGATTTGTGCGGTAGCCCTTGTCCAAAGCGACTGTCTTTTGATTCAGGTCGAATCATAAGCCGGAGCATCCAGAATTGCCATTGTCGTCCAATGATATAGATGCAAATATATTTACTCCTATCAATTTGACAGGTTTCTGCCTCAGCTTATCTTGTCCAGGGGGTCCAAATGTACACGATTTGTTGCGGTACCACTTGTCCAAAGCGACATTCTTTGGACTCAGGTCGAATCATAAACCGGAGCATCCAGCATTGCCATTGTCGTCCAATGATATAGATGCAAATATATTTACTCCTATCAATTTGACAGGATTCTGCCTCATCGTATCTTGTCCAGGGGGTCCAAATGTACACGATTTGTTGCGGTACCACTTGTACAAAGCGACATTCTTTGGACTTATGTCGAACCATAAGCCGGACCATCCAGAATTGCCCATGTTCACCAATGATATAGATGCAAATATCTTTACTCCTATGAATGTGATAGGATTCTGCATCATCATACCTTGTACAGGAGGATCAAATGTACAAGATTTGTGCGGTAGCCCTTGTCCAAAGCGACTGTCTGTGGATTCAGGTCGAATCATAAGCCGGAGCATCCAGCATTGCCATGGCGTCCAATGATATAGATGCAAATATCTTTACTCCTATCAATGTGATAGGATTCTGCCTCATCATACCTTGTTCCGGAGGTTCAAATGTACAAGATTTGTGCGGTAGCACTAGGAAAAGGTATGACGAGGCAGAATCCTTACACATTGATAGGAGTGAAGATATTTGCATTATATCATTGGTCAACAATGGCAATTCTGGATGGTCCGGCTTATGGTTCGACATAAGTCCAAAGAATGTCGCTTTGGACAAGTGCTACCGCAACAAATCGTGTACATTTGCACCCCCTGGACAAGATACGATGAGGCAGAATCCTGTCAAATTGATAGCAGTAAAGATATTTGTATCTATATCATTGGACGACATTGGCAATTCTGGATGCCCCGGCTTATGAATCGACCTGAGTCCAAGGAGTTTCGCATTTGTCTAGTGCTACCGCACACATCTTCTATACTTGATCCTCCTGGACAAGACATGATGAGCCAGAATCCTGTCAAATTGATAGGAGTGAAGATGTTTGCATCTATATCATTGGACGACATTGGCAATTCTGGAAGTTCGGCATATGATTCGACCTGAGTTCAAAGAGAGTCGCTTCGGTCAAATACTGCTGCCCAAATCTTGTCCATTTGGACCTCCTGGACAAGATATGATGAGGCAGAATCCTGTCACATTGATGGGAGTGAAGATATTTGCATCTATATCATTAGAAGGCATTGGCAATTCTGAATGCTCAGGCTTATGATTCGACCTGAGTCCAAGGAGAGTCGCTTTGGACAAGTGCTACCGCAACAAATCTTGTACATTTGAACCTCCTGGACAAGATACGATGAGGCAGAATCCTGTCAAATTGATAGGAGTGATGATGTTTGCATCTATATCATTGGACGACATTGGCAATTCTGGAAGATCGGCATATGATTCGACCTGAGTCCAAGGAGAGTCGTTTTCGACAAGTGCTACCGCAACAAATCTTGTACATTTTGACCCCCTGGACAAGATACGATGAGGCAGAATCCTGTCAAATAAATAGGAGTAAAGATATTTGCATCTATATTATTGGTCAACATCGGCAATTCTGGATGGTCCGGCTTATGGTTCGACATAAGTCCAAAGAATGTCGCTTTGGACAAGTGCTACCGCAACAAATCGTGTACATTTGGACCCCTGAACAAGATACGATGAGGCAGAATCCTATCACATTGATAGGAGTAAAGATATTTGCATCAATATCACTGGACGACATTGGCAATTCTGGATGCTCCGGTTTATGATTCGACCTGAATCCAAGAGAGTCGGTTTGGGCAAATGCTGCCGCCCAAAACTTGTGCATTTGGACCTCCTGGAAATGGTATGATGAGGCAGAATCCTGTCACATTGATAGGAGATAAGATATTTGCATCTATATCATTAGACGGCATTGGCAATTCTGGATGCTCAGGCTTATCATTCGGCCTGAGTCCAAGGAGAGTCGCTTTGTACAAGGGCTACCGCACAAATCTTGTACATTTGAACCTCCGGAACAAGGTATGATGAGGCAGAATCCTATCACATTGATAGGAGTAAAGATATTTGCATCTATATCATTGGTCAACATCGGCAGTTCTGGATGGTCCGGCTTATGGTTCGACCTAAGTCCAAAGAATGTCGCTTTGGACAAGTGCTACGCACAAATCTTGTGCATTTGGACCTCGTGGAAAAGGTAAGATGAGGCAGAATCCTGTCACATTGATAGGAGAGAAGATATTTGCATCTATATCATTTGACGGCATTGGCAATTCTGGATGCTCAGGCATATGATTCGACCTGAGTCCAAGGAGAGTCGCTTTGGACAAGTGCTACCGCAACAAATCTTGTACATTTGAACCTCCGGAACAAGGTATGATGAGGCAGAATCCTATCACATTGATAGGAGTAAAGATATTTGCATCTATATCATTGGTCAACATCGGCAGTTCTGGATGCTCAGGCATATGATTCGACCTGAGTCCAAGGAGAGTCGCTTTGGACAAGTGCTACCGCAACAAATCTTGTACATTTGAACCTCCGGAACAAGGTATGATGAGGCAGAATCCTATCACATTGATAGGAGTAAAGATATTTGCATCTATATCATTGGTCAACATCGGCAGTTCTGGATGCTCAGGCATATGATTCGGCCTGAGTCCAAGAAGAGTCGCTTTGGACAAGTGCTACCGCAACAAATCTTGTATATTTGGACCCCCTGGACAAGATACGATGAGGCAGAATCCTGTCAAATAAATAGGAGTAAAGATATTTGCATCTATATCATTGGTCAACAACGGCAATTCTGGATGGTCCGGTTTATGGTTCGACATAAGTCCAAAGAATGTCGCTTTGGACAAGTGCTACCGCACAAATCTTGTACATTTGAACCTCGTGGACAAGATACGATGAGGCAGAATCTTGTCAAATTGATAGCAGTAAAGATATTTGCATCTATATCATTGCACGACATTGGCAATTCTGGATGCTTCGGCTTATGGATCGACCTGAGTCCAAGGAGTTTCGCTTTTGTCTAGTGCTACCGCACACATCTTCTACACTTGATCCTCCTGGACAAGACATGATGAGCCAGAATCCTGTCAAATTGATAGGAGTGAAGATATTTGCATCTATATCATTGGACGACATTGGCAATTCTGGAAGTTCGGCATATGATTCGACCTGAGTGCAAAGAGAGTCGCTTCGGACAAGTGCTACCGCAATAAGACTTGTACATTTGGATCTCCTGTACAAGGTATGATGAGGCAGAATCCTATCACATTGATAGGAGTAAAGATATTTGCAACTATATCATTGGTCAACATCGGCAGTTCTGGATGGTCCGGATTATGGTTCGACCTGAGTCAAAGAGATTGGCTTTTGTCAAGTGCTACCGCACAAGTCTTGTACATTTGGACCCCCTGGACAATATACGATCAGGCAGAATCCTGTCAAATTGATAGGAGTAAAGATATTTGCATCTATATCATTGGACGACATTGGCAATTCTGGATGCTCCGGTTTATGATTCGACCTGAATCCAAAGAGAGTCGGTATGGGCAAATGCTGCCGCCCAAAACTTGTGCATTTGGACCTCCTGGAAAAGGTATGACGAGGCAGAATCCTTACACATTGATAGGAGTGAAGATATTTGCATTATATCATTGGTCAACAACGGCAATTCTGGATGGTCCGGCTTATGGTTCGACATAAGTCCAAAGAATGTCGCTTTGGACAAGTGCTACCGCAACAAATCGTGTACATTTGCACCCCCTGGACAAGATACGATGAGGCAGAATCCTGTCAAATTGATAGGAGTGAAGATATTTGCATCTATATCATTGGACGACATTGGCAATTCAAGAAAGTTCGGCAAATGATTCGACCTGAGTGCAAAGAGAGTCGCTTCGGACAAGTGCTACCGCAATAAGTCTTGTACATTTGGATCTCCTGTACAAGGTATGATGAGGCAGAATCCTATCACATTGATAGGAGTAAATATATTTGCATCTATATGATTCGACCTGAGTCCAAAGAGAGTCGCTTTGGACAAATACTGCCGCCCAAATCTTGTCCATTTGGACCTCCTGGACAAGATATGATGAGGCCGAATCCTGTCAAATTGATAGGAGTGTAGATATTTGCATCTATATCATTGGACGACATTGGCAATTCTGGATGCTCAGGCTTATGATTCGACCTGAGTCCAAAGAGAATCGCTTCGGACAAGTGCTACCGCAATAAGTATTGTACATTTGGACCTCCTGTACAAGGTATGATGAGGCAGAATCCTATCACATTGATAGGAGTATAGATATTTGCATCTATATCATTGGACGACATTGGCAATTCTGGAAGTTCGGCATATGTTTCGACCTGAGTTCAAAGAAAGCCGCTTTGGACAAATACCGCCGCCCAAATCTTGTCCATTTGGACCTCCGGAACAAGGTATGATGAGGCAGAATCCTATCACATTGATAGGAGTAAAGATATGTGAATCTATATCATTGGATGACATTGGCAATTCTGGATGCTCAGGCTTATGATTCGACCTAAGTCCAAGGAGAGTCGCTTCGGACAAATACTGCCGCCCAAATCTTGTCCATTTGGACCTCCTGGACAAGATATGATGAGGCCGAATCCTGTCAAATTGATAGGAGTAAAGATATGTGCATCTATATCATTGGACGACATTGGCAATTCTGGATGCTCAGGCTTATGGATCGACCTGAGTACAAGGAGTTTCGCTTTTGTCTAGTGCTACCGCACACATCTTCTACGCTTGATCCTCCTGGACAAGACATGATGAGCCAGAATCCTGTCAAATTGATAGGAGTGAAGATATTTGCATCTATATCATTAGACGGCATTGGCAATTCTGGATGCTCAGGCTTATGATTCGACCTGAGTCCAAGGAGAGTCGCTTTGGACAAGTGCTACCGCAACAAATCTTGTACATTTGGACCCCCTGGACAAGATACGATGAGGCAGAATCCTGTCAAATTGATAGCAGTAAAGATATTTGCATCTATATCATTGGACGGCATTGGCAATTCTGGATGCTCCGGCTTATGATTCGACCTGAATCCAAAGAGAGTCGCTTTGGACAAATACTGCCGCCCAAATCTTGTCCATTTGGACCTCCGGAACAAGGTATGATGAGGCAGAATCCTATCACATTGATAGGAGTAAAGATATGTGCATCTATATCATTGGACGACATTGGCAATTCTGGATGCTCAGGCTTATGATTCGACCTGAATCCACAGAGAGTTGGTTTGGGCAAATGCTGCCGCCCAAAACATGTGCATTTGGACCTCCTGGAAAATGTATGATGAGGCAGAATCCTGTCACATTGAAGGGAGTGAAGATATTTGCATCTATATCATTAGAAGGCATTGGCAATTCTGGATGCTCAGGCTTATGATTAGACCTGAGTCCAAGGAGAGTCGTTTTGGACAAGTGCTACCGTAACAAATCTTGTACATTTGGACCCCCTGGATAAGATAATATGAGGCAGAATCCTATCACATTGATAGGAGTAAAGATATTTGCATCTATATCATTGGACGACATTGGCAATTCTGGAAGTTCGGCATATGATTCGACCTGAGTCAAAGAGATTAGCTTTTGTCAAGTGCTACCGCACAAGTTTTGTACATTTGGACCCCCTGGACAATATACGATGAGGCAGAATTCTGTCAAATTAATAGGAGTAAAGATATTTGCATCTATATCATTGGACGACATTGGCAATTCTGGAAGTTCGGCATATCATTCAACCTGAGTCAAAGAGATTGGCTTTTGTCAAGTGCTACCGCACAAGTTTTGTACATTTGGACCCCCTGGACAATATACGATGAGGCAGAATCCTGTCAAATTGATAGGAGTAAAGATATTTGCATCTATATCATTGGACGATATTGGCAATTCTGGATGGTCCGGCTTATGGTTCGACCTAAGTCCAAAGAATGTCGCTTTGAACAAGTGCTACCGCAACAAATCGTGTACATTTGGACCCCCTGGACAACATACGATGAGGCAGAATCCTATCACATTGATAGGAGTAAAGATATTTGCATCAATATCACTGGACGACATTGGCAATTCTGGATGCTCAGGCGTATGATTCGACCTGAGTCCAAAGAGAGTCGCTTCGGACAAGTGTTACCGCAAAAAGTCTTGTACATTTGGACCTCCTGTACAAGGCATGATGAGGCAGAATCCTGTCAAATTGATAGCAGTAAAGATATTTGCATCTATATCATTGGACGACATTGGCAATTCTGTATGCCCCGGCTTATGATTCGACCTGAGTCCAAAGAGAGTCGCTTTGGACAAGGGCTACCGTACAAATCTTGTACATTTGGACCTCCTGGAAAATGTATGATGGGGCAGAATCCTGTCACATTGAAGGGAGTGAAGATATTTGCATGTATATCATTAGAAGGCATTGGCAATTCTGGATGCTCCGGCATATGATTCGACCGGAGGCCAAAGAGAGTCGCTTTGGTCACAGCTACCGCACAAATCTTGTACATTTGGACCTCCTGTACAAGGCATGATGAGGTAGAATCCTATCACATTGATAGGAGTAAAGATATTTGCCTCTATATCATTGGACGACATTGGCAATTCTGGAAGTTCGGCATATGGTTCGACCTGAGTTCAAAGAGAGTCGCTTTGGACAAATACTGCCGCCCAAATCTTATCCATTTGGACCTCCGGAACAAGGTATGATGAGGCAGAATCCTGTCACATTGAAGGGAGTGAAGATATTTGCATCTATATCATTAGAAGGCATTGGCAATTCTGGATGCTCCGGCTTATGATTCGACCTAAGTCCAAGGAGAGTCGCTTCGGACAAATACTGCCGCCCAAATCTTGTCCATTTGGACCTCCTGGACAAGATATGATGAGGCCGAATCCTGTCAAATTGATAGGAGTAAAGATATGTGCATCTATATCATTGGACGACATTGGCAATTCTGGATGCTCCGGTTTATGATTCGACGTGAATCCAAGGAGAGTCGCTTCGGACAAGTGCTAATGCACAAATCTTGTACAGTTTGACCTACTGGACAAGACACGATGAGCCAGAATCCTATCAAATTGGTAGCAGTAAAGATATTTGTATCTATATCATTGGACGACATTGGCAGTTCTGGATGGTCAGGCTTATGATTCGACCTGAGTCCAAAGAGAGTCGCTTCGGACAAGTGCTACCGCAAACAGTCTTGTACATTTGGACCTCCTGGAAAAGGTATGATGAGGCAGAATCCTGTCACATTGATAGGAGTGACGATATTTGCATCTATATCATTAGACGGCATTGGCAATTCTGAATGCTCAGGCTTATGATTCGACCTGAGTCCAAGGAGAGTCGCTTTGGACAAGTGCTACCGCAACAAATCTTGTACATTTGGACCCCCGGGACAAGATACGACGAGGCACAATCCTGTCAAATTAATAGGAGTAAAGATATTTGCATCTATACCATTGCACGACATTGGCAATTCTTGATGCTTCGGCTTATGGATCGACCTGAGTCCAAAGAGTTTCGCTCTTGTCTAGTGCTACGGTACACTTGATCCTCCTGGACAAGACACGATGAGCCAGAATCCTGTCAAATTGATAGCAGTAAAGATAATTGTATCTATATCATTGGACGACATTGGCAATTCTGGATGCCCCGGCTTATGATTCGACCTAAGTCTGTAGAATGCCGCTTTGGACAAGTGCTCCCGCACAAAACTTGTACATTTGAACCTCGTGGACAAGATACGATGAGGCAGAATCCTGTCAAATTGATAGCAGTAAAGATATTTGCATCTATATCATTGCACGACATTGGCAATTCTGGATGGTCAGGCTCATGATTCGACCTGAGTCCAAAGAGAGTCGCTTCGGACAAGTGCTACCGCAAACAGTCTTGTACATTTGGACCTCCTGTACAAGGCATGATGAGGCAGAATCCTATCACATTGCTAAAGTAAAGATATTTACATCTATATCATTGGACGATATTGGCAATTCTGGAAGTTCGGTATATGATTCGACCTGAGTTCAAAGAAAGTCGCTTTGGACAAATACTGCCGCCCAAATCTTGTCCATTTGGACCTCGTGGAAAAGGTATGATGAGGCAGAATCCTATCACATTGATAGGAGTAAAGATATTTGCATCTATATCATTGGTCAACATCGGCAGTTCTGGATGGTCCGGCTTATGGTTCGACCTAAGTCCATAGAATGTCGCTTTGGACAAGTGCTACCGCACAAATCTTGTACATTTGAACCTCGTGGACAAGATACGATGAGGCAGAATCCTATCACATTGCTAAAGTAAAGATATTTACATCTATATCATTGGACGACATTGGCAATTCTGGATGCTCGGCATATGATTCGACCTGTGTCAAAGAGATTGGTTTTTGTCAAGTGCTGCCGCACAAGTCTTGTACATTTGGACCCCCTGGACAATATACGATGACGCAGAATCCTCTCAAATTGATAGGAGTAAAGATATTTGCATCTATATCATTGGACGACATTGGCAAATCTGGATGCTCGGCTTATGTTCGACCTAAGTCCAAAGAATGTCCCTTTGCACCAGTTCTACCGCACAAATCTTGTACATTTGAACCTCCTGGACAACATACGATGAGGCAAAATCCTGTCAAATTGATAGGAGTGAAGATGTTTGCATCTATATCATTGGTCAACAACGGCAATTCTGGATGGTCCGGCTTATGGTTCGACATAAGTCCAAAGAATGTCGCTTTGGACAAGTGCTACCGCAACAAATCTTGTACATTTGAACCTCCTAGACAAGATACGATGAGGCAGAATCCTGTCAAATTGATAGGAGTGAAGACGTTTGCATCTGTATCGTTGGACGACATTGGCAATTCTGGAAGTTCGGCATATGATTCGACCTGAGTCCAAAGAGAGTCGCTTCGGACAAGTGCTACCGCAACAAATCTTGTACATTTGGACCCCCGGGACAAGATACGACGAGGCAGAATCCTGTCAATTTCATAGGAGTAAAGATATTTGCATCTATATCATTGGTCAACAACGGCAATTCTGGATGGTCCGGCTTATGTTTCGACATAAGTCCAAAGAATGTCGCTTTGGACAAGTGCTACCGCAACAAATCTTGTACATTTGGATCCCCTGGACAAGATACGATGAGGCAGAATCCTGTCAAATTGATTGCAGTAAAGATATTTGCATCTATACCATTGCACGACATTGGCAATTCTGGATGCTCCGGTAAATGATTCGACCGGAGGCCAAAGAGAGTCGCTTCGGACAAGTTCCACCGCAATAAGTCTTGTACATTTGGACCTCCTGTACAAGGTATGATGCAGAATCCTATCACATTGATAGGAGTAAAGATATTTGCATCTATATCATTGGACGACATTGGCAATTCTGGATGCTCGGCATATGATTCGTCCTGAGTCAAAGAGATTGGTTTTTGTCAAGTGCTGCCGCACAAGTCTTGTACATTTGGACCCCCTGGACAATATACGATGAGGCAGAATCCTCTCAAATTGATAGGAGTAAAGATATTTGCATCTATATCATTGGACGACATTGGCAAATCTGGATGCTCGGCTTATGTTCGACCTAAGTCCAAAGAATGTCCCTTTGGACAAGTGCTACCGCAACAAATCTTGTACATTTGGACCCCCGGGACAAGATACGACGAGGCAGAATCCTGTCAAATTCATAGGAGTAAAGGTATTTGCATCTATATCATTGGTCAACAACGGCAATTCTGGATGGTCCGGCTTATGGTTCGACATAAGTCCAAAGAATGTCGCTTTGGACAAGTGCTACCGCAACAAATCTTGTACATTTGGACCCCCGGGACAAGATACGACGAGGCAGAATCCTGTCAAATTCATAGGAGTAAAGGTATTTGCATCTATATCATTGGTCAACAACGGCAATTCTGGATGGTCCGGCTTATGGTTCGACATAAGTCCAAAGAATGTCGCTTTGGACAAGTGCTACCGCAACAAATCTTGTACATTTGGATCCCCTGGACAAGATACGATGAGGCAGAATCCTGTCAGATTGATTGCAGTAAAAATATTTGCATCTATACCATTGCACGACATTGGAAATTCTTGATGCTTCGGCTTATGGATCGACCTGAGTCCAAAGAGTTTCGCTCTTGTCTAGTGCTACCGTACACTTGATCCTCCTGGACAAGACACGATGAGCCAGAATCCTGTCAAATTGATAGCAGTAAAGATAATTGTATCTATATCATTGGACGACATTGGCAATTCTGGATGCCCCGGCTTATGATTCGACCTAAGTCTAAAGAATGCCGCTTTGGACAAGTGCTCCCGCACAAATCTTGTACATTTGAACCTCCTGGACAACATACGATGAGGCAGAATCCTGTCAAATTGATAGGAGTGAAGATGTTTGCATCTATATCATTGGTCAACAACGGCAATTCTGGATGGTCCGGCTTATGGTTCGACCTGAGTCCAAAGAGAGTCGCTTCGGACAAGTGCTACCGCAACAAATCTTGTACATTTGGACCCCCGGGACAAGATACGACGAGGCAGAATCCTGTCAAATTCATAGGAGTAAAGATATTTGCATCTATATCATTGGTCAACAACGGCAATTCTGGATGGTCCGGCTTATGGTTCGACATAAGTCCAAAGAATGTCGCTTTGGACAAGTGCTACCGCAACAAATCTTGTACATTTGGACCCCCGGGACAAGATACGATGAGGCAGAATTCTGTCAAATTAATAGGAGTAAAGATATTTGCATCTATATCATTGATGAACATCGGCAATTCTGGATGGTCCGGCTTATGGTTCGACATTAGTCAAAAGAATGTCGCTTTGGACAAGTGCTACCGCAACAAATCGTATACATTTGGACCCCCTGGACAAAATACGATGAGGCAGAATCCTATCACATTGATAGGAGTAAAGATGTTTGCATCAATATCATTGGACGAAATTGGCAATCCTGGATGCTCCGGTTTATGATGCGACCTGAATACAAAGAGAGTCGGTTTGGGCAAATGCTGCCGCCCAAAACGTGTGCATTTGGACCCCCTGGACAAGACACGATGAGGCAGAATCCTGTGAAATTGATTGCAGTAAAGATATTTGCATCTATACCATTGCACGACATTGGCAATTCTTGATGCTTCGGCTTATGGATCGACCTGAGTCGAAAGCGTTTCGCTCTTGTCTAGTGCTACCGCACAATTCTTGTACACTTGATCCTCCTGGACAAGACACGATGAGCCAGAATCCTGTCAAATTGATAGCAGTAAAGATATTTGTATCTATATCATTGGACGACATTGGCAATTCTGGATGCCCCGGCTTATGATTCGACCTGAGTCCAAAGAGAGTCGCTTTGGACAAGGGCTACCGCACAAATCTTGTACATTTGAACCTCCGGAACAAGGTATGATGAGGCAGAATCCTATCACATTGATAGGAGTAAAGATATTTGCATCTATATCATTGTTCAACATCGGCAGTTCTGGATGGTCCGGCTTATGGTTCGACCTAAGTCCAAAGAATGTCGCTTTGGACAAGTGCTACCGGACAAATCTTCTACATTTGAACCTCGTGGACAAGATACGATGAGGCAGAATCCTGTCAAATTGATAGCAGTAAAGATATTTGCATCTATATCATTGCACGACATTGGCAATTCTGGATGCTTCGGCTTATGAATCGACCTGAGTCCAAGGAGTTTCGCTTTTGTCTAGTGCTACCGCACACATCTTCTACACTTGATCCTCCTGGACAAGACATGATGAGCCAGAATCCTGTCAAATTGATAGGAGTGAAGATGTTTGCATCTATATCATTAGACGACATTGGCAATTCTGGAAGTTCGGCATATGATTCGACCTGAGTTCAAAGAGAGTCGCTTTGGTCAAATACTGCCGCCCAAATCTTGTCCATTTGGACCTCCTGGACAAGATATGATGAGGCAGGATCCTGTCACATTGATGGGAGTGAAGATATTTGCATCTATATCATTAGAAGGCATTGGCAAATCTGGATGCCCAGGCTTATGATTCGACCTGAGTCCAAGGAGAGTCGTTTTGGACAAGTGCTACCGCAACAAATCTTGTACATTTGGACCCCCTGGACAAGATACGATGAGGCAGAATCCTGTCAAATTAATAGGAGTAAAGATATTTGCATCTATAACATTGGTCAACATCGGCAATTCTGGATGGTCCGGCTTATGGTTCGACATAAGTCCAAAGAACATCGCTTTGGACAAGTGCTACCGCAACAAATCGTGTACATTTGGACCCCCTGGACAAGATACGATGAGGCAGAATCCTATCACATTGATAGGAGTAAAGATATTTGAATCAATATCACTGGACGACATTGGCAATTCTGGATGCTCCGGCAAATGATTCGACCGGAGGCCAAAGAGAGTCGCTTCGGACAAGTGCTACTGCAATAAGTCTTGTACATTTGGACCTCCTGTACAAGGTATGATGGAGAATCCTATCACATTGATAGGAGTAAAGATATTTGCATCTATATCATTGGACGACATTGGCAATTCTGGATGCTCGGCATATGATTCGACCTGTGTCAAAGAGATTGGTTTTTGTCAAGTGCTGCCGCACAAGTCTTGTACATTTCGACCCCCTGGACAATATACGATGAGGCAGAATCCTGTCAAATTGATAGGAGTAAAGATGTTTGCATCTATATCATTGGTCAACAACGGCAATTCTGGATGGTCCGGCTTATGGTTCGACCTGAGTCCAAAGAGAGTCGCTTCGGACAAGTGCTACCGCAACAAATCTTGTACATTTGGACCCCCGGGACAAGATACGACGAGGCAGAATCCTGTCAAATTCATAGGAGTAAAGATATTTGCATCTATATCATTGGTCAACAACGGCAATTCTGGATGGTCCGGCTTATGGTTCGACATAAGTCCAAAGAATGTCGCTTTGGACAAGTGCTACCGCAACAAATCTTGTACATTTGGACCCCCGGGACAAGATACGATGAGGCAGAATTCTGTCAAATTAATAGGAGTAAAGATATTTGCATCTATATCATTGGTGAACATCGGCAATTCTGGATGGTCCGGCTTATGGTTCGACATTAGTCAAAAGAATGTCGCTTTGGACAAGTGCTACCGCAACAAATCGTATACATTTGGACCCCCTGGACAAAATACGATGAGGCAGAATCCTATCACATTGATAGGAGTAAAGATGTTTGCATCAATATCATTGGACGAAATTGGCAATCCTGGATGCTCCGGTTTATGATGCGACCTGAATACAAAGAGAGTCGGTTTGGGCAAATGCTGCCGCCCAAAACGTGTGCATTTGGACCCCCTGGACAAGACACGATGAGGCAGAATCCTGTGAAATTGATTGCAGTAAAGATATTTGCATCTATACCATTGCACGACATTGGCAATTCTTGATGCTTCGGCTTATGGATCGACCTGAGTCGAAAGCGTTTCGCTCTTGTCTAGTGCTACCGCACAATTCTTGTACACTTGATCCTCCTGGACAAGACACGATGAGCCAGAATCCTGTCAAATTGATAGCAGTAAAGATATTTGTATCTATATCATTGGACGACATTGGCAATTCTGGATGCCCCGGCTTATGATTCGACCTGAGTCCAAAGAGAGTCGCTTTGGACAAGGGCTACCGCACAAATCTTGTACATTTGAACCTCCGGAACAAGGTATGATGAGGCAGAATCCTATCACATTGATAGGAGTAAAGATATTTGCATCTATATCATTGTTCAACATCGGCAGTTCTGGATGGTCCGGCTTATGGTTCGACCTAAGTCCAAAGAATGTCGCTTTGGACAAGTGCTACCGGACAAATCTTCTACATTTGAACCTCGTGGACAAGATACGATGAGGCAGAATCCTGTCAAATTGATAGCAGTAAAGATATTTGCATCTATATCATTGCACGACATTGGCAATTCTGGATGCTTCGGCTTATGAATCGACCTGAGTCCAAGGAGTTTCGCTTTTGTCTAGTGCTACCGCACACATCTTCTACACTTGATCCTCCTGGACAAGACATGATGAGCCAGAATCCTGTCAAATTGATAGGAGTGAAGATGTTTGCATCTATATCATTAAACGACATTGGCAATTCTGGAAGTTCGGCATATGATTCGACCTGAGTTCAAAGAGAGTCGCTTTGGTCAAATACTGCCGCCCAAATCTTGTCCATTTGGACCTCCTGGACAAGATATGATGAGGCAGGATCCTGTCACATTGATGGGAGTGAAGATATTTGCATCTATATCATTAGAAGGCATTGGCAAATCTGGATGCCCAGGCTTATGATTCGACCTGAGTCCAGGGAGAGTCGTTTTGGACAAGTGCTACCGCAACAAATCTTGTACATTTGGACCCCCTGGACAAGATACGATGAGGCAGAATCCTGTCAAATTAATAGGAGTAAAGATATTTGCATCTATAACATTGGTCAACATCGGCAATTCTGGATGGTCCGGCTTATGGTTCGACATAAGTCCAAAGAACATCGCTTTGGACAAGTGCTACCGCAACAAATCGTGTACATTTGGACCCCCTGGACAAGATACGATGAGGCAGAATCCTATCACATTGATAGGAGTAAAGATATTTGAATCAATATCACTGGACGACATTGGCAATTCTGGATGCTCCGGCAAATGATTCGACCGGAGGCCAAAGAGAGTCGCTTCGGACAAGTGCTACTGCAATAAGTCTTGTACATTTGGACCTCCTGTACAAGGTATGATGGAGAATCCTATCACATTGATAGGAGTAAAGATATTTGCATCTATATCATTGGACGACATTGGCAATTCTGGATGCTCGGCATATGATTCGACCTGTGTCAAAGAGATTGGTTTTTGTCAAGTGCTGCCGCACAAGTCTTGTACATTTCGACCCCCTGGACAATATACGATGAGGCAGAATCCTGTCAAATTGATAGGAGTAAAGATACTTGCATCTATATCATTGGACGACATTTGCAATTCTGGATGCTCCGGATTATGATGCGACCGGAATCCAAAGAGAGTCGGCTTGGGCAAATGCTGACGCCCAAAACGTGTGCATTTGGACCTCCTGGAAAAGGTATGATGAGGCAGAATCCTGTCACATTGATAGGAGTGACGATATTTGCATCTATATCATTAGACGGCATTGGCAATTCTGAATGCTCAGGCTTAGGATTCGACCTGAGTCCAAGGAGAGTTGCTTTGGACAAGTGCTACCGCAACAAATCTTGTACATTTGGACCCCCGGGACAAGATACGACGAGGCACAATCCTGTCAAATTAATAGGAGTAAAGATATTTGCATCTATACCATTGCACGACATTGGCAATTCTTGATGCTTCGGCTTATGGATCGACCTGAGTCCAAGGAGTTTCGCTTTTGTCTAGTGCTACCGCACACATCTTCTACACTTGATCATCCTGGACAAGACATGATGAGCCAGAATCCTGTCAAATTGATAGGAGTAAAGATATTTGCATCTATATCATTGGTCAACATCGGCAATTCTGGAAGTTCGGCATATGATTCGACCTGAGTTCAAAGAGAGTCGGTTTGGACAAATACTGCCGCCCAAATGTTGTCCATTTGGACCTCCTGGACAAGATATGATGAGGCCGAATCCTGTCAAATTGATAGGAGTGAAGATATTTGCATCTATATCATTGGACGACATTGGCAATTCTGGATGCTCAGGCTTATGATTCGACATAAGTCCAAAGAATGTCGCTTTGGACAAGTGCTACCGCAACACATCCCGTACATTTGGACCCCCTGGACAAGACACGATGAGGCAGAATCCTGTGAAATTGATTGCAGTAAAGATATTTGCATCTATACCATTGCACGACATTGGCAATTCTTGATGCTTCGGCTTATGGATCGACCTGAGTCCAAAGAGTTTCGCTCTTGTCTAGTGCTACCGTACACTTGATCCTCCTGGACAAGACACGATGAGCCAGAATCCTGTCAAATTGATAGCAGTAAAGATAATTGTATCTATATCATTGGACGACATTGGCAATTGTGGATGCCCCGGCTTATGATTCGACCTAAGTCTAAAGAATGCCGCTTTGGACAAGTGCTCCTGCACAAATCTTGTACATTTGAACCTCGTGGACAAGATACGATGAGGCAGAATCCTGTCAAATTGATAGCAGTAAAGTTATTTGCATCTATATCATTGCACGACATTGGCAATTCTGAATGCTTCGGCTTATGGATCGACCTGAGTCCAAAGAGTTTCGCTTTTGTCTAGTGCTACCGCACAAATCTTGTAGACTTGATCCTCCTGGACAAGACATGATGAGCCAGAATCCAGTCAAATTGATAGGAATGAAGATATTTGCATCTATATCATTAGACGGCATTGGCAATTCTGGATGCTCAGGCTTATGATTCGACCTGAGTCCAAGGAGAGTTGCTTTGGACAAGTGCTACCGCAACAAATCTTGTACATTTGGACCCCCGGGACAAGATACGACGAGGCACAATCCTGTCAAATTAATAGGAGTAAAGATATTTGCATCTATACCATTGCACGACATTGGCAATTCTTGATGCTTCGGCTTATGGATCGACCTGAGTCCAAAGAGTTTCGCTCTTGTCTAGTGCTACGGTACACTTGATCCTCCTGGACAAGACACGATGAGCCAGAATCCTGTCAAATTGATAGCAGTAAAGATAATTGTATCTATATCATTGGACGACATTGGCAAATCTGGATGCTCGGCTTATGTTCGACCTAAGTCCAAAGAATGTCCCTTTGGACCAGTTCTACCGCACAAATCTTGTACATTTGAACCTCCTGGACAAGATACGATGAGGCAGAATCCTGTCAAATTGATAGGAGTGAAGATGTTTGCATCTCTATCATTGGACGACATTGGCAATTCTGGAAGTTCGGCATATGATTCGACCTGAGTCCAAAGAGAGTCGCTTCGGACAAGTACTGCCGCAACAAATCTTGTACATTTGGACCCCCGGGACAAGATACGACGAGGCAGAATCCTGTCAAATTCATAGGAGTAAAGATATTTGCATCTATATCATTGGTCAACAACGGCAATTCTGGATGGTCCGGCTTATGGTTCGACATAAGTCGAAAGAATGTCGCTTTGGACAAGTGCTACCGCAACAAATCTTGTACATTTGGATCCCCTGGACAAGATACGATGAGGCAGAATCCTGTCAAATTGATAGGAGTAAAGATATTTGCATCTATATCATTGGACGACATTGGCAATTCTGGATGCTCGGCATATGATTCGACCTGAGTCAAAGAGATTGGCTTTTGTCAAGTGCTACCGCACAAGTCTTGTACATTTGGACCCCCTGGACAATATACGATGAGGCAGAATCCTGTCAAATTCATAGGAGTAAAGGTATTTGCATCTATATCATTGGTCAACAACGGCAATTCTGGATGGTCCGGCTTATGGTTCGACATAAGTCCAAAGAATGTCGCTTTGGACAAGTGCTACCGCAACAAATCTTGTACATTTGAACCTCCTGGACAACATACGATGAGGCAGAATCCTCTCAAATTGGTAGCAGTAAAGATATTTGCATCTATATCATTGCACGACATTGGCAATTCTGGATGCTTCGGCTTATGGATCGACCTGAGTCCAAGGAGTTTCGCTTTTGTCTAGTGCTACCGCACACATCTTCTACACTTGATCATCCTGGACAAGACATGATGAGCCAGAATCCTGTCAAATTGATAGGAGTAAAGATATTTGCATCTATATCATTGGTCAACATCGGCAATTCTGGAAGTTCGGCATATGATTCGACCTGAGTTCAAAGAGAGTCGGTTTGGACAAATACTGCCGCCCAAATGTTGTCCATTTGGACCTCCTGGACAAGATATGATGAGGCCGAATCCTGTCAAATTGATAGGAGTGAAGATATTTGCATCTATATCATTGGACGACATTGGCAATTCTGGATGCTCAGGCTTATGATTCGACATAAGTCCAAAGAATGTCGCTTTGGACAAGTGCTACCGCAACACATCCCGTACATTTGGACCCCCTGGACAAGACACGATGAGGCAGAATCCTGTGAAATTGATTGCAGTAAAGATATTTGCATCTATACCATTGCACGACATTGGCAATTCTTGATGCTTCGGCTTATGGATCGACCTGAGTCCAAAGAGTTTCGCTCTTGTCTAGTGCTACCGTACACTTGATCCTCCTGGACAAGACACGATGAGCCAGAATCCTGTCAAATTGATAGCAGTAAAGATAATTGTATCTATATCATTGGACGACATTGGCAATTGTGGATGCCCCGGCTTATGATTCGACCTAAGTCTAAAGAATGCCGCTTTGGACAAGTGCTCCTGCACAAATCTTGTACATTTGAACCTCCTGGACAAGACACGATGAGCCAGAATCCTGTCAAATTGATAGCAGTAAAGATAATTGTATCTATATCATTGGACGACATTGGCAATTCTGAATGCTTCGGCTTATGGATCGACCTGAGTCCAAAGAGTTTCGCTTTTGTCTAGTGCTACCGCACAAATCTTGTAGACTTGATCCTCCTGGACAAGACATGATGAGCCAGAATCCAGTCAAATTGATAGGAATGAAGATATTTGCATCTATATCATTAGACGGCATTGGCAATTCTGGATGCTCAGGCTTATGATTCGACCTGAGTCCAAGGAGAGTTGCTTTGGACAAGTGCTACCGCAACAAATCTTGTACATTTGGACCCCCGGGACAAGATACGACGAGGCACAATCCTGTCAAATTAATAGGAGTAAAGATATTTGCATCTATACCATTGCACGACATTGGCAATTCTTGATGCTTCGGCTTATGGATCGACCTGAGTCCAAAGAGTTTCGCTCTTGTCTAGTGCTACGGTACACTTGATCCTCCTGGACAAGACACGATGAGCCAGAATCCTGTCAAATTGATAGCAGTAAAGATAATTGTATCTATATCATTGGACGACATTGGCAAATCTGGATGCTCGGCTTATGTTCGACCTAAGTCCAAAGAATGTCCCTTTGGACCAGTTCTACCGCACAAATCTTGTACATTTGAACCTCCTGGACAAGATACGATGAGGCAGAATCCTGTCAAATTGATAGGAGTGAAGATGTTTGCATCTCTATCATTGGACGACATTGGCAATTCTGGAAGTTCGGCATATGATTCGACCTGAGTCCAAAGAGAGTCGCTTCGGACAAGTACTGCCGCAACAAATCTTGTACATTTGGACCCCCGGGACAAGATACGACGAGGCAGAATCCTGTCAAATTCATAGGAGTAAAGATATTTGCATCTATATCATTGGTCAACAACGGCAATTCTGGATGGTCCGGCTTATGGTTCGACATAAGTCGAAAGAATGTCGCTTTGGACAAGTGCTACCGCAACAAATCTTGTACATTTGGATCCCCTGGACAAGATACGATGAGGCAGAATCCTGTCAAATTGATAGGAGTAAAGATATTTGCATCTATATCATTGGACGACATTGGCAATTCTGGATGCTCGGCATATGATTCGACCTGAGTCAAAGAGATTGGCTTTTGTCAAGTGCTACCGCACAAGTCTTGTACATTTGGACCCCCTGGACAATATACGATGAGGCAGAATCCTGTCAAATTCATAGGAGTAAAGGTATTTGCATCTATATCATTGGTCAACAACGGCAATTCTGGATGGTCCGGCTTATGGTTCGACATAAGTCCAAAGAATGTCGCTTTGGACAAGTGCTACCGCAACAAATCTTGTACATTTGAACCTCCTGGACAACATACGATGAGGCAGAATCCTCTCAAATTGGTAGCAGTAAAGATATTTGCATCTATATCATTGCACGACATTGGCAATTCTGGATGCTTCGGCTTATGGATCGACCTGAGTCCAAGGAGTTTCGCTTTTGTCTAGTGCTACCGCACACATCTTCTACACTTGATCATCCTGGACAAGACATGATGAGCCAGAATCCTGTCAAATTGATAGGAGTAAAGATATTTGCATCTATATCATTGGTCAACATCGGCAATTCTGGAAGTTCGGCATATGATTCGACCTGAGTTCAAAGAGAGTCGGTTTGGACAAATACTGCCGCCCAAATGTTGTCCATTTGGACCTCCTGGACAAGATATGATGAGGCCGAATCCTGTCAAATTGATAGGAGTGAAGATATTTGCATCTATATCATTGGACGACATTGGCAATTCTGGATGCTCAGGCTTATGATTCGACCTGAGTCCAAGGAGAGTCGTTTTGGACAAGAGCTACCGCAACAAATCTTGTACATAGGACCCCCTGGACAAGACACGATGAGGCAGAATCCTGTGAAATTGATTGCAGTAAAGATATTTGCATCTATACCATTGCACGACATTGGCAATTCTTGATGCTTCGGCTTATGGATCGACCTGAGTCCAAAGAGTTTCGCTCTTGTCTAGTGCTACCGTACACTTGATCCTCCTGGACAAGACACGATGAGCCAGAATCCTGTCAAATTGATAGCAGTAAAGATAATTGTATCTATATCATTGGACGACATTGGCAATTGTGGATGCCCCGGCTTATGATTCGACCTAAGTCTAAAGAATGCCGCTTTGGACAAGTGCTCCTGCACAAATCTTGTACATTTGAACCTCCTGGACAAGACACGATGAGCCAGAATCCTGTCAAATTGATAGCAGTAAAGATAATTGTATCTATATCATTGGACGACATTGGCAATTCTGAATGCTTCGGCTTATGGATCGACCTGAGTCCAAAGAGTTTCGCTTTTGTCTAGTGCTACCGCACAAATCTTGTAGACTTGATCCTCCTGGACAAGACATGATGAGCCAGAATCCAGTCAAATTGATAGGAATGAAGATATTTGCATCTATATCATTAGACGGCATTGGCAATTCTGGATGCTCAGGCTTATGATTCGACCTGAGTCCAAGGAGAGTTGCTTTGGACAAGTGCTACCGCAACAAATCTTGTACATTTGGACCCCCGGGACAAGATACGACGAGGCACAATCCTGTCAAATTAATAGGAGTAAAGATATTTGCATCTATACCATTGCACGACATTGGCAATTCTTGATGCTTCGGCTTATGGATCGACCTGAGTCCAAAGAGTTTCGCTCTTGTCTAGTGCTACGGTACACTTGATCCTCCTGGACAAGACACGATGAGCCAGAATCCTGTCAAATTGATAGCAGTAAAGATAATTGTATCTATATCATTGGACGACATTGGCAAATCTGGATGCTCGGCTTATGTTCGACCTAAGTCCAAAGAATGTCCCTTTGGACCAGTTCTACCGCACAAATCTTGTACATTTGAACCTCCTGGACAAGATACGATGAGGCAGAATCCTGTCAAATTGATAGGAGTGAAGATGTTTGCATCTCTATCATTGGACGACATTGGCAATTCTGGAAGTTCGGCATATGATTCGACCTGAGTCCAAAGAGAGTCGCTTCGGACAAGTACTGCCGCAACAAATCTTGTACATTTGGACCCCCGGGACAAGATACGACGAGGCAGAATCCTGTCAAATTCATAGGAGTAAAGATATTTGCATCTATATCATTGGTCAACAACGGCAATTCTGGATGGTCCGGCTTATGGTTCGACATAAGTCGAAAGAATGTCGCTTTGGACAAGTGCTACCGCAACAAATCTTGTACATTTGGATCCCCTGGACAAGATACGATGAGGCAGAATCCTGTCAAATTGATAGGAGTAAAGATATTTGCATCTATATCATTGGACGACATTGGCAATTCTGGATGCTCGGCATATGATTCGACCTGAGTCAAAGAGATTGGCTTTTGTCAAGTGCTACCGCACAAGTCTTGTACATTTGGACCCCCTGGATAATATACGATGAGGCAGAATCCTGTCAAATTCATAGGAGTAAAGGTATTTGCATCTATATCATTGGTCAACAACGGCAATTCTGGATGGTCCGGCTTATGGTTCGACATAAGTCCAAAGAATGTCGCTTTGGACAAGTGCTACCGCAACAAATCTTGTACATTTGAACCTCCTGGACAACATACGATGAGGCAGAATCCTCTCAAATTGGTAGCAGTAAAGATATTTGCATCTATATCATTGCACGACATTGGCAATTCTGGATGCTTCGGCTTATGGATCGACCTGAGTCCAAGGAGTTTCGCTTTTGTCTAGTGCTACCGCACACATCTTCTACACTTGATCATCCTGGACAAGACATGATGAGCCAGAATCCTGTCAAATTGATAGGAGTAAAGATATTTGCATCTATATCATTGGTCAACATCGGCAATTCTGGAAGTTCGGCATATGATTCGACCTGAGTTCAAAGAGAGTCGGTTTGGACAAATACTGCCGCCCAAATGTTGTCCATTTGGACCTCCTGGACAAGATATGATGAGGCCGAATCCTGTCAAATTGATAGGAGTGAAGATATTTGCATCTATATCATTGGACGACATTGGCAATTCTGGATGCTCAGGCTTATGATTCGACATAAGTCCAAAGAATGTCGCTTTGGACAAGTGCTACCGCAACACATCCCGTACATTTGGACCCCCTGGACAAGACACGATGAGGCAGAATCCTGTGAAATTGATTGCAGTAAAGATATTTGCATCTATACCATTGCACGACATTGGCAATTCTTGATGCTTCGGCTTATGGATCGACCTGAGTCCAAAGAGTTTCGCTCTTGTCTAGTGCTACCGTACACTTGATCCTCCTGGACAAGACACGATGAGCCAGAATCCTGTCAAATTGATAGCAGTAAAGATAATTGTATCTATATCATTGGACGACATTGGCAATTCTGAATGCTTCGGCTTATGGATCGACCTGAGTCCAAAGAGTTTCGCTTTTGTCTAGTGCTACCGCACAAATCTTGTAGACTTGATCCTCCTGGACAAGACATGATGAGCCAGAATCCAGTCAAATTGATAGGAATGAAGATATTTGCATCTATATCATTAGACGGCATTGGCAATTCTGGATGCTCAGGCTTATGATTCGACCTGAGTCCAAGGAGAGTCGTTTTGGACAAGAGCTACCGCAACAAATCTTGTACATAGGACCCCCTGGACAAGATACGATGAGGCAGAATCCTGTCAAATTGATAGGAGTAAAGGTATTTACACCTATATCATTGGTCAACATCGGCAATTCTGGATGGTCCGGCTTAAGTTCGACCAAAGTTCAAAGAATGTCGCTTTGGACAAGTGCTACCTCACAAATCTTGTACATTTGAACCTCCTGGACAAGATACGATGAGGCAGAATCCTGTCAAATTGATAGGAGTGATGATGTTTGCATCTATATCATTGGACAACATTGGCAATTCTGGAAGATCGGCATATGATTCGTCCTGAGTCCAAGGGGAGTCGTTTTGGACAAGTGCTACCGCAACAAATCTTGTACATTTGGACCCCCTGGACAAGATACGATGATGCAGAATCCTGTCAAATTGATAGGAGTAAAGGTATTTACACCTATATCATTGGTCAACATCGGCAATTCTGGATGGTCCGGCTTAAGTTCGACCTAAGTTCAAAGAATGTCGCTTTGGACAAGTGCTACCGCACAAATCTTGTACATTTGAACCTCCTGGAAATGGTATGATGAGGCAGAATCCTGTCACATTGATAGGAGAGAAGATATTTGCATCTATATCATTAGACGGCATTGGCAATTCTGGATGCTCAGGCATATGATTCGACCTGAGTCCAAGAAGAGTCGTTTTGGACAAGTGCTACCGCAACAAATCTTGTACATTTGGACCCCCTGGACAAGATACGATGAGGCAGAATCCTGTCAAATTAATAGGAGTAAAGATATTTGCATCTATATCATTGGACGACATTGGCAATTCTGGATGCTCCGGTTTATGATTCGACCTGAATCCAAGAGAGTCGGTTTGGGCAAATGCTGCCGCCCAAAACTTATGCATTTGGACCTCCTGGAAATGGTATGATGAGGCAGAATCCTGTCACATTGATAGGAGAGAAGATATTTGCATCTATATCATTAGACGGCATTGGCAATTCTGGATGCTCAGGCATATGATTCGACCTGAGCCCAAGAAGAGTCGTTTTGGACAAGTGCTACCGCAACAAATCTTGTACATTTGGACCCCCTGGACAAGATACGATGAGGCAGAATCCTGTCAAATTAATAGGAGTAAAGATATTTGCATCTATATCATTGGTCAACATCGGCAATTCTGGATGGTCCGGCTTATGGTTCGACATAAGTCCAAAGAATGTCGCTTTGGACTAGTGCTACCGCAATAAATCGTGTACATTTGGACCCCCTGGACAAGATACGATGAGACAGAATCCTATCACATTGATAGGAGTAAAGATATTTGCATCAATATCACTGGACGACATTGGCAATTCTGGATGCTCCGGCATATGATTCGACCTGAGGCCAAAGAGAGTCGCTTCGGACAAGTGCTACCGCAATAAGTCTTGTACATTTGGACCCCATGGATAAGATACGATGAGGCAGAATCCTATCACATTGATAGGAGTAAAGATATTTGCATCTATATCATTGGACGACATTGGTAATTCTGGATGCTCGGCATATGATTCCACCTGAGTCAAAGAGATTGGCTTTTGTCAAGTGCTACCGCACAAGTCTTGTACATTTGGAACCCCTGGACAATATACGATGACGCAGAATCCTGTCAAATTGATAGGAGTAAACATATTTGCATCTATATCATTGGACGACATTGGCAATTCTGGATGCCCCGGCTTATGATTCGACCTAAGTCTAAAGAATGCCGCTTTGGACAAGTGCTCCTGCACAAATCTTGTACATTTGAACCTCGTGGACAAGATACGATGAGGCAGAATCCTGTCAAATTGATAGCAGTAAAGTTATTTGCATCTATATCATTGCACGACATTGGCAATTCTGAATGCTTCGGCTTATGGATCGACCTGAGTCCAAAGAGTTTCGCTCTTGTGTAGTGCTACCGTACACTTGATCCTCCTGGACAAGACACGATGAGCCAGAATCCTGTCAAATTGATAGCAGTAAAGATAATTGTATCTATATCATTGGACGACATTGGCAATTCTGAATGCTTCGGCTTATGGATCGACCTGAGTCCAAAGAGTTTCGCTTTTGTCTAGTGCTACCGCACAAATCTTGTAGACTTGATCCTCCTGGACAAGACATGATGAGCCAGAATCCAGTCAAATTGATAGGAATGAAGATATTTGCATCTATATCATTAGACGGCATTGGCAATTCTGGATGCTCAGGCTTATGATTCGACCTGAGTCCAAGGAGAGTCGTTTTGGACAAGAGCTACCGCAACAAATCTTGTACATAGGACCCCCTGGACAAGATACGATGAGGCAGAATCCTGTCAAATTGATAGGAGTAAAGGTATTTACACCTATATCATTGGTCAACATCGGCAATTCTGGATGGTCCGGCTTAAGTTCGACCAAAGTTCAAAGAATGTCGCTTTGGACAAGTGCTACCTCACAAATCTTGTACATTTGAACCTCCTGGACAAGATACGATGAGGCAGAATCCTGTCAAATTGATAGGAGTGATGATGTTTGCATCTATATCATTGGACAACATTGGCAATTCTGGAAGATCGGCATATGATTCGTCCTGAGTCCAAGGGGAGTCGTTTTGGACAAGTGCTACCGCAACAAATCTTGTACATTTGGACCCCCTGGACAAGATACGATGATGCAGAATCCTGTCAAATTGATAGGAGTAAAGGTATTTACACCTATATCATTGGTCAACATCGGCAATTCTGGATGGTCCGGCTTAAGTTCGACCTAAGTTCAAAGAATGTCGCTTTGGACAAGTGCTACCGCACAAATCTTGTACATTTGAACCTCCTGGAAATGGTATGATGAGGCAGAATCCTGTCACATTGATAGGAGAGAAGATATTTGCATCTATATCATTAGACGGCATTGGCAATTCTGGATGCTCAGGCATATGATTCGACCTGAGTCCAAGAAGAGTCGTTTTGGACAAGTGCTACCGCAACAAATCTTGTACATTTGGACCCCCTGGACAAGATACGATGAGGCAGAATCCTGTCAAATTAATAGGAGTAAAGATATTTGCATCTATATCATTGGACGACATTGGCAATTCTGGATGCTCCGGTTTATGATTCGACCTGAATCCAAGAGAGTCGGTTTGGGCAAATGCTGCCGCCCAAAACTTATGCATTTGGACCTCCTGGAAATGGTATGATGAGGCAGAATCCTGTCACATTGATAGGAGAGAAGATATTTGCATCTATATCATTAGACGGCATTGGCAATTCTGGATGCTCAGGCATATGATTCGACCTGAGTCCAAGAAGAGTCGTTTTGGACAAGTGCTACCGCAACAAATCTTGTACATTTGGACCCCCTGGACAAGATACGATGAGGCAGAATCCTGTCAAATTAATAGGAGTAAAGATATTTGCATCTATATCATTGGTCAACATCGGCAATTCTGGATGGTCCGGCTTATGGTTCGACATAAGTCCAAAGAATGTCGCTTTGGACTAGTGCTACCGCAATAAATCGTGTACATTTGGACCCCCTGGACAAGATACGATGAGACAGAATCCTATCACATTGATAGGAGTAAAGATATTTGCATCAATATCACTGGACGACATTGGCAATTCTGGATGCTCCGGCATATGATTCGACCTGAGGCCAAAGAGAGTCGCTTCGGACAAGTGCTACCGCAATAAGTCTTGTACATTTGGACCCCATGGATAAGATACGATGAGGCAGAATCCTATCACATTGATAGGAGTAAAGATATTTGCATCTATATCATTGGACGACATTGGTAATTCTGGATGCTCGGCATATGATTCCACCTGAGTCAAAGAGATTGGCTTTTGTCAAGTGCTACCGCACAAGTCTTGTACATTTGGAACCCCTGGACAATATACGATGACGCAGAATCCTGTCGAATTGATAGGAGTAAACATATTTGCATCTATATCATTGGACGACATTGGCAATTCTGGATGCCCCGGCTTATGATTCGACCTAAGTCTAAAGAATGCCGCTTTGGACAAGTGCTCCTGCACAAATCTTGTACATTTGAACCTCGTGGACAAGATACGATGAGGCAGAATCCTGTCAAATTGATAGCAGTAAAGTTATTTGCATCTATATCATTGCACGACATTGGCAATTCTGAATGCTTCGGCTTATGGATCGACCTGAGTCCAAAGAGTTTCGCTTTTGTCTAGTGCTACAGCACAAATCTTGTAGACTTGATCCTCCTGGACAAGACATGATGAGCCAGAATCCAGTCAAATTGATAGGAATGAAGATATTTGCATCTATATCATTAGACGGCATTGGCAATTCTGGATGCTCAGGCTTATGATTCGACCTGAGTCCAAGGAGAGTTGCTTTGGACAAGTGCTACCGCAACAAATCTTGTACATTTGGACCCCCGGGACAAGATACGACGAGGCACAATCCTGTCAAATTAATAGGAGTAAAGATATTTGCATCTATACCATTGCACGACATTGGCAATTCTTGATGCTTCGGCTTATGGATCGACCTGAGTCCAAAGAGTTTCGCTCTTGTCTAGTGCTACGGTACACTTGATCCTCCTGGACAAGACACGATGAGCCAGAATCCTGTCAAATTGATAGCAGTAAAGATAATTGTATCTATATCATTGGACAACATTGGCAAATCTGGATGCTCGGCTTATGTTCGACCTAAGTCCAAAGAATGTCCCTTTGGACCAGTTCTACCGCACAAATCTTGTACATTTGAACCTCCTGGACAAGATACGATGAGGCAGAATCCTGTCAAATTGATAGGAGTGAAGATGTTTGCATCTCTATCATTGGACGACATTGGCAATTCTGGAAGTTCGGCATATGATTCGACCTGAGTCCAAAGAGAGTCGCTTCGGACAAGTACTGCCGCAACAAATCTTGTACATTTGGACCCCCGGGACAAGATACGACGAGGCAGAATCCTGTCAAATTCATAGGAGTAAAGATATTTGCATCTATATCATTGGTCAACAACGGCAATTCTGGATGGTCCGGCTTATGGTTCGACATAAGTCGAAAGAATGTCGCTTTGGACAAGTGCTACCGCAACAAATCTTGTACATTTGGATCCCCTGGACAAGATACGATGAGGCAGAATCCTGTCAAATTGATAGGAGTAAAGATATTTGCATCTATATCATTGGACGACATTGGCAATTCTGGATGCTCGGCATATGATTCGACCTGAGTCAAAGAGATTGGCTTTTGTCAAGTGCTACCGCACAAGTCTTGTACATTTGGACCCCCTGGACAATATACGATGAGGCAGAATCCTGTCAAATTGATAGGAGTAAAGATATTTGCATCTATATCATTGGTCAACATCGGCAATTCTGGAAGTTCGGCATATGATTCGACCTGAGTTCAAAGAGAGTCGGTTTGGACAAATACTGCCGCCCAAATGTTGTCCATTTGGACCTCCTGGACAAGATATGATGAGGCCGAATCCTGTCAAATTGATAGGAGTGAAGATATTTGCATCTATATCATTGGACGACATTGGCAATTCTGGATGCTCAGGCTTATGATTCGACATAAGTCCAAAGAATGTCGCTTTGGACAAGTGCTACCGCAACACATCCCGTACATTTGGACCCCCTGGACAAGACACGATGAGGCAGAATCCTGTGAAATTGATTGCAGTAAAGATATTTGCATCTATACCATTGCACGACATTGGCAATTCTTGATGCTTCGGCTTATGGATCGACCTGAGTCCAAAGAGTTTCGCTCTTGTCTAGTGCTACCGTACACTTGATCCTCCTGGACAAGACACAATGAGCCAGAATCCTGTCAAATTGATAGCAGTAAAGATAATTGTATCTATATCATTGGACGACATTGGCAATTGTGGATGCCCCGGCTTATGATTCGACCTAAGTCTAAAGAATGCCGCTTTGGACAAGTGCTCCTGCACAAATCTTGTACATAGGACCCCCTGGACAAGATACGATGAGGCAGAATCCTGTCAAATTGATAGGAGTAAAGGTATTTACACCTATATCATTGGTCAACATCGGCAATTCTGGATGGTCCGGCTTAAGTTCGACCTAAGTTCAAAGAATGTCGCTTTGGACAAGTGCTACCGCACAAATCTTGTACATTTGAACCTCCTGGACAAGATACGATGAGGCAGAATCCTGTCAAATTGATAGGAGTGATGATGTTTGCATCTATATCATTGGACAACATTGGCAATTCTGGAAGATCGGCATATGATTCGTCCTGAGTCCAAGGGGAGTCGTTTTGGACAAGTGCTACCGCAACAAATCTTGTACATTTGGACCCCCTGGACAAGATACGATGAGGCAGAATCCTGTCAAATTGATAGGAGTAAAGGTATTTACACCTATATCATTGGTCAACATCGGCAATTCTGGATGGTCCGGCTTAAGTTCGACCTAAGTTCAAAGAATGTCGCTTTGGACAAGTGCTACCGCACAAATCTTGTACATTTGAACCTCCTGGAAATGGTATGATGAGGCAGAATCCTGTCACATTGATAGGAGAGAAGATATTTGCATCTATATCATTAGACGGCATTGGCAATTCTGGATGCTCAGGCATATGATTCGACCTGAGGCCAAAGAGAGTCGCTTCGGACAAGTGCTACCGCAATAAGTCTTGTACATTTGGACCCCATGGATAAGATACGATGAGGCAGAATCCTATCACATTGATAGGAGTAAAGATATTTGCATCTATATCATTGGACGACATTGGTAATTCTGGATGCTCGGCATATGATTCCACCTGAGTCAAAGAGATTGGCTTTTGTCAAGTGCTACCGCACAAGTCTTGTACATTTGGAACCCCTGGACAATATACGATGACGCAGAATCCTGTCAAATTGATAGGAGTAAACATATTTGCATCTATATCATTGGACGACATTGGCAATTCTGGATGCTCCAGTTTATGATTCGACCTAAGTCTAAAGAATGCCGCTTTGGACAAGTGCGCCCGCACAAATCTTGTACATTTGAACCTCGTGGACAAGATACGATGAGGCCGAATCCTGTCAAATTGATAGCAGTAAAGATATTTGCATCTATATCATTGCACGACATTGGCAATTCTGGATGCTTCGGCTTATGGATCGACCTGAGTCCAAAGAGTTTCGCTTTTGTCTAGTGCTAGCGCACAAATCATGTAGACTTGATTCTCCTGGACAAGACATGATGAGCCAGAATCCAGTCAAATTGATAGGAATGAAGATATTTGCATCTATATCATTAGACGGCATTGGCAATTCTGGATGCTCAGGCTTATGATTCAACCTGAGTCCAAGGAGAGTCGCTTTGGACAAGTGCTACCGCAACAAATCTTGTACATTTGGACCCCCGGGACAAGATACGACGAGGCAGAGTCCTGTCAAATTAACAGGAGTAAAGATATTTGCATCTATATCATTGGTCAACAACGGCAATTCTGGATGGTCCGGCTTATGGTTCGACATAAGTCCCAACAATGTCGCTTTGGACAAGTGCTACCGCAACGCATCCCGTACATTTGGACCCCCTGGACAAGACACGATGTGGCAGAATCCTGTGAAATTGATTGCAGTAAAGATATTTGCATCTATACCATTGCACGACATTGGCAATTCTTGATGCTTCGGCTTATGGATCGACCTGAGTCCAAAGAGTTTCGCTCTTGTCTAGTGCTACCGTACACTTGATCCTCCTGGACAAGACACGATGAGCCAGAATCCTGTCAAATTGATAGCAGTAAAGATAATTGTATCTATATCATTGGACGACATTGGCAATTCTGGATGCCCCGGCTTATGATTCGACCTAAGTCTAAAGAATGCCGCTTTGGACAAGTGCTCCCGCACAAATCTTGTACATTTGAACCTCGTGGATAAGATACGATGAGGCAGAATCCTGTCAAATTGATAGCAGTAAAGATATTTGCATCTATATCATTGCACGACATTGGCAAGTCTGGATGCTTCGGCTTATGGATCGACCTGAGTCCAAAGAGAGTCGCTTTGGACAAGTGCTACCGCACAAATCTTGTAGATTTGAACCTCCTGGACAAGATACGATGAGGCAAAATCCTGTCAAATTGATAGGAGTGAAGATGTTTGCATCTATATCATTGGACGACATTGGCAATTCTGGAAGATCGGCAAATGATTCGACCTGAGTTCAAAGAGGGTCGCTTTGGACAAATACTGCAGCCCAAATCTTGTCCATTTGGACCTCCGGAACAAGGTATGATGATGCAGAATCCTATCACATTGATAGGAGTAAAGATATGTGAATCTATATCATTGGACGACATTGGCAATTCTGGATGCTCAGGCTTATGGATCGACCTGAGTACAAGGAGTTTCGCTTTTGTCTAGTGCTAACGCACACATCTTCTTCGCTTGATCCTCCTGGCCAAGACATCATGAGCCAGAATCCTGTCACATTGAAGGGAGTGAAGATATTTGCATCTATATCATTAGAAGGTATTGGCAATTCTGGATGCTCAGGCTGATGATTCGACCTGAGTCCAAGGAGAGTCGTTTTGGACAAGTGCTACCGTAACAAATCTTGTACATTTGGTCCCCTGGACAAGATACGATGAGGCAGAATCCTATCACATTGATAGGAGTAAAGATATTTGCATCTATATCATTGGACGACATTGGCAATTCTGGAAGATCGGCAAATGATTCGATCTGAGTTCAAAGAGAGTCGCTTTGGACAAATACTGCCGCCCAAATCTTGTCCATTTGGACCTCCGGAACAAGGTATGATGAGGCAGAATCCTATCACATTGATAGGAGTAAAGATATGTGCATCTATATCATTGGACGACATTGGTAATTCTGGATGCTCGGCATATGATTCGACCTGAGTCAAAGAGATTGGCTTTTGTCAAGTGCTACCGCACAAGTCTTGTACATTTGGACCCCCTGGACAATATACGATGACGCAGAATCCTGTCAAATTGATAGGAGTAAAGATATTTGCATCTATATCATTGGACGACATTGGCAATTCTGGATGCTCCAGTTTATGATTCGACCTGAATCCAAAGAGAGTCGGTTTGGGCAAATGGGGCCGCCCAAACCTTGTGCATTTGGACCTCGTGGAAAAGGTATGATGAGGCAGAATCCTGTCACATTGATAGGAGAGAAGATATTTGCATCTATATCATTAAACGGCATTGGCAATTCTGGATGCTCAGGCTTTTGATTCGACCTGAGTCCAAGGAGAGTCGCTTTGGACAGGTGCTACCGCAACAAATCTTGTACATTTGGACCCCCTGGACAAGACACGATGAGGCAGAATCCTGTCAAATTGATAGGCGTAAAGATATTTGCATCTATATCATTGGTCAACATCGGCAATTCTGGATGGTCCGGCATATGGTTCGACCTAAGTCCAAAGAATGTCGCATTGGACAAGTGCTACCGCACAAATCTTGTACATTTGAACCTCCTGGACAAGATAGGATGAGGCAGAATCCTGTCAAATTGATAGGAGTGATGATGTTTGCATCTATATCATTGGACGACATTGGCAATTCTGGAAGATCGGCATATGATTCGACCTGAGTCCAAGGAGGGTCGTTTTGGACAAGTGCTACCGCAACAAATCTTGTACATTTGGACCCCCTGGACAAGATACGATGAGGCAGAATCCTGTCAAATTAATAGGAGTAAAGATATTTGCATCTATATCATTGGTCAACATCGGCAATTCTGGATGGTCCGGCTTTTGGTTCGACATAAGTCCAAAGAATGTCGCTTTGGACAAGTGCTACCGCAACAAATCGTGTACATTTGGACCCCCTGGACAAGATACGATGAGGCAGAATCCTATCACATTGATAGGAGTAAAGATATTTGCATCAATATCACTGGACGACATTGGCAATTCTGGATGCTCCGGCATATGATTCGACCGGAGGCCAAAGAGAGTCGCTTCGGACAAGTGCTACCGCAATAAGTCTTGTACATTTGGACCCCCTGGATAAGATACGATGAGGCAGAATCCTATCACATTGATACGAGTAAAGATATTTGCATCTATATCATTGGACGACATTGGTAATTCTGGATGCTCGGCATATGATTCGACCTGAGTCAAAGAGATTGGCTTTTGTCAAGTGCTACCGCACAAGTCTTGTACATTTGGACCCCCTGGACAATATACGATGACGCAGAATCCTGTCAAATTGATAGGAGTAAAGATATTTGCATCTATATCATTGGACGACATTGGCAATTCTGGATGCTCCGGTTTATGATTCGACCTGAATCCAAAGAGAGTCGGTTTGGGAAAATGCTGCCGCCCAAAACTTGTGCATTTGGACCTCCTGGAAAAGATATGATGAGGCAGAATCCTATCACATTGATAGGAGTAAAGATATTTGCATCTATATCATTGGTCAACATCGGCAGTTCTGGGTGGTCCGGCTTATGATTCGACCTAAGTCTAAAGAATGCCGCTTTGGACAAGTGCTCCCGCACAAATCTTGTACATTTGAACCTCGTGGATAAGATACGATGAGGCAGAATCCTGTCAAATTGATAGCAGTAAAAATATTTGCATCTATATCATTGCACGACATTGGCAATTCTGGATGCTTCGGCTTATGGATCGACCTGAGTCCAAAGAGTTTCGCTTTTGTCTAGTGCTACCGCACAAATCTTGTAGACTTGATCCTCCTGGACAAGACATGATGAGCCAGAATCCAGTCAAATTGATAGGAATGAAGATATTTGCATCTATATCATTAGACGGCATTGGCAATTCTGGATGCTCAGGCTTATGATTCGACCTGAGTCCAACGAGAGTCGTTTTGGACAAGAGCTACCGCAACAAATCTTGTACATAGGACCCCCTGGACAAGATACGATGAGGCAGAATCCTGTCAAATTGATAGGAGTAAAGGTATTTACACCTATATCATTGGTCAACATCGGCAATTCTGGATGGTCCGGCTTAAGTTCGACCTAAGTTCAAAGAATGTCGCTTTGGACAAGTGCTACCGCACAAATCTTGTACATTTGGACCCCCTGGACAATATACGACGAGGAAGAATCCTGTCAAATTGATAGGAGTAAAGATATTTGCATCTATATCATTGGACGACATTGGCAATTCTGGATGCTCCGGCATATGATTCGACCGGAGGCCAAAGAGAGTCGCTTTGGACAGATGCTACCGCACAAATCTTGTACATTTGGACCCCCTGGACAAGATACGATGAGGCAGAATCCTTTCAAATTGATAGCAGTAAAGATATTTGGATCTATACCATTGCTCGACATTGGCAATTCTTGATGCTCCGGTTTATGATGCGACCTGCATCCAAAGAGAGTCGGTTTGGGCAAATGCTGCCGTCCAAAACGTGTGCATTTGGACCTCCTGGAAAAGGCATGATGAGGAAGAATCCTGTCACATTGACAGGAGTGAAGATATTTGCATCTATATCATTAGACGGCATTGGCAATTCTGGATGCTCAGGCTTATGATTCGACCTGAGTCCAAGGAGAGTCCCTTTGGACAAGTGCTACCGCAACAAATCTTGTACATTTGGACACCCGGGACAAGATACGACGAGGCAGAATCCTGTCAAATTAATAGGAGTAAAGATATTTGCATCTATATCATTGGTCAACAACGGCAATTCTGGATGGTCCGGCTTATGGTTCGACATAAGTCCAAAGAAAGTCGCTTTGGACAAGTGCTACAGCAACAAATCCCGTACATTTGGACCCCCTGGACAAGACACGATGAGGCAGAATCCTGTCAAATTGATTGCAGTAAAGATATTTGCATCTATACCATTGCACGACATTGGCAATTCTTGATGCTTCGGCTTATGGATCGACATGAGTCCAAAGAATTTCGCTCTTGTCTAGTGCTACCGTACACTTGATCCTCCTGGACAAGATACGATGAGGCAGAATCCTGTCAAATTAATAGGAGTAAAGATATTTGCATCTATATCATTGGTCAACATCGGCAATTCTGGATGGTCCGGCTTATGGTTCGACATAAGTCCAAAGAATGTCGCTTTGGACAAGTGCTACCGCAACAAATCGTGTACATTTGGACCCCCTGGACAAGATACCATGAGACAGAATCCTATCACATTGATAGGAGTAAAGATATTTGCATCAATATCACTGGACGACATTGGCAATTCTGGATGCTCCGGCATATGATTCGACCGGAGGCCAAAGAGAGTCGCTTCGGACAAGTGCTACCGCAATAAGTCTTATACATTTGGACCCCCTGGATAAGATACGATGAGGCAGAATCCTATCACATTGATAGGAGTAAAGATATTTGCATCTATATCATTGGACGACATTGGTAATTCTGGATGCTCGGCATATGATTCGACCTGAGTCAAAGAGATTGGCTTTTGTCAAGTGCTACCGCACAAGTCTTGTACATTTGGACCCCCTGGACAATATACGATGACGCAGAATCCTGTCAAATTGATAGGAGTAAAGATATTTGCATCTATATCATTGGACGACATTGGCAATTCTGGATGCTCCAGTTTATGATTCGACCTGAATCCAAAGAGAGTCGGTTTGGGCAAATGGGGCCGCCCAAACCTTGTGCATTTGGACCTCGTGGAAAAGGTATGATGAGGCAGAATCCTGTCACATTGATAGGAGAGAAGATATTTGCATCTATATCATTAAACGGCATTGGCAATTCTGGATGCTCAGGCTTTTGATTCGACCTGAGTCCAAGGAGAGTCGCATTGGAAAAGTGCTACCGCACAAATCTTGTACATTTGAACCTCCTGGACAAGATACGATGAGGCAGAATCCTGTCAAATTGATAGGAGTGATGATGTTTGCATCTATATCATTGGACGACATTGGCAATTCTGGAAGATCGGCATATGATTCGACCTGAGTCCAAGGAGAGTCGTTTTGGACAAGTGCTACCGCAACAAATCTTGTACATTTGGACCCCCTGGACAAGATACGATGAGGCAGAATCCTGTCAAATTAATAGGAGTAAAGATATTTGCATCTATATCTTGGTCAACATCGGCAATTCTGGATGGTCCGGCTTTTGGTTCGACATAAGTCCAAAGAATGTCGCTTTGGACAAGTGCTACCGCAACAAATCGTGTACATTTGGACCCCCTGGACAAGATACGATGAGGCAGAATCCTATCACATTGATAGGAGTAAAGATATTTGCATCAATATCACTGGACGACATTGGCAATTCTGGATGCTCCGGCATATGATTCGACCGGAGGCCAAAGAGAGTCGCTTCGGACAAGTGCTACCGCAATAAGTCTTGTACATTTGGACCCCCTGGATAAGATACGATGAGGCAGAATCCTATCACATTGATACGAGTAAAGATATTTGCATCTATATCATTGGACGACATTGGTAATTCTGGATGCTCGGCATATGATTCGACCTGAGTCAAAGAGATTGGCTTTTGTCAAGTGCTACCGCACAAGTCTTGTACATTTGGACCCCCTGGACAATATACGATGACGCAGAATCCTGTCAAATTGATAGGAGTAAAGATATTTGCATGTATATCATTGGACGACATTGGCAATTCTGGATGCTCCGGTTTATGATTCGACCTGAATCCAAAGAGAGTCGGTTTGGGAAAATGCTGCCGCCCAAAACTTGTGCATTAGGACCTCCTGGAAAAGATATGATGAGGCAGAATCCTATCACATTGATAGGAGTAAAGATATTTGCATCTATATCATTGGTCAACATCGGCAGTTCTGGGTGGTCCGGCTTATGATTCGACCTAAGTCTAAAGAATGCCGCTTTGGACAAGTGCTCCCGCACAAATCTTGTACATTTGAACCTCGTGGATAAGATACGATGAGGCAGAATCCTGTCAAATTGATAGCAGTAAAGATATTTGCATCTATATCATTGCACGACATTGGCAATTCTGGATGCTTCGGCTTATGGATCGACCTGAGTCCAAAGAGTTTCGCTTTTGTCTAGTGCTACCGCACAAATCTTGTAGACTTGATCCTCCTGGACAAGACATGATGAGCCAGAATCCAGTCAAATTGATAGGAATGAAGATATTTGCATCTATATCATTAGACGGCATTGGCAATTCTGGATGCTCAGGCTTATGATTCGACCTGAGTCCAACGAGAGTCGCTTTGGACAAGAGCTACCGCAACAAATCTTGTACATAGGACCCCCTGGACAAGATACGATGAGGCAGAATCCTGTCAAATTGATAGGAGTAAAGGTATTTACACCTATATCATTGGTCAACATCGGCAATTCTGGATGGTCCGGCTTAAGTTCGACCTAAGTTCAAAGAATGTCGCTTTGGACAAGTGCTACCGCACAAATCTTGTACATTTGGACCCCCTGGACAATATACGACGAGGCAGAATCCTGTCAAATTGATAGGAGTAAAGATATTTGCATCTATATCATTGGACGACATTGGCAATTCTGGATGCTCCGGCATATGATTCGACCGGAGGCCAAAGAGAGTCGCTTTGGACAGATGCTATCGCACAAATCTTGTACATTTGGACCCCCTGGACAAGATACGATGAGGCAGAATCCTTTCAAATTGATAGCAGTAAAGATATTTGGATCTATACCATTGCTCGACATTGGCAATTCTTGATGCTCCGGTTTATGATGCGACCTGCATCCAAAGAGAGTCGGTTTGGGCAAATGCTGCCGCCCAAAACGTGTGCATTTGGACCTCCTGGAAAAGGCATGATGAGGAAGAATCCTGTCACATTGACAGGAGTGAAGATATTTGCATCTATATCATTAGACGGCATTGGCAATTCTGGATGCTCAGGCTTATGATTCGACCTGAGTCCAAGGAGAGTCGCTTTGGACAAGTGCTACCGCAACAAATCTTGTACATTTGGACCCCCGGGACAAGATACGACGAGGCAGAATCCTGTCAAATTAATAGGAGTAAAGATATTTGCATCTATATCATTGGTCAACAACGGCAATTCTGGATGGTCCGGCTTATGGTTCGACATAAGTCCAAAGAAAGTCGCTTTGGACAAGTGCTACAGCAACAAATCCCGTACATTTGGACCCCCTGGACAAGACACGATGAGGCAGAATCCTGTCAAATTGATTGCAGTAAAGATATTTGCATCTATACCATTGCACGACATTGGCAATTCTTGATGCTTCGGCTTATGGATCGACATGAGTCCAAAGAATTTCGCTCTTGTCTAGTGCTACCGTACACTTGATCCTCCTGGACAAGATACGATGAGGCAGAATCCTGTCAAATTAATAGGAGTAAAGATATTTGCATCTATATCATTGGTCAACATCGGCAATTCTGGATGGTCCGGCTTATGGTTCGACATAAGTCCAAAGAATGTCGCTTTGGACAAGTGCTACCGCAACAAATCGTGTACATTTGGACCCCCTGGACAAGATACCATGAGACAGAATCCTATCACATTGATAGGAGTAAAGATATTTGCATCAATATCACTGGACGACATTGGCAATTCTGGATGCTCCGGCATATGATTCGACCGGAGGCCAAAGAGAGTCGCTTCGGACAAGTGCTACCGCAATAAGTCTTATACATTTGGACCCCCTGGATAAGATACGATGAGGCAGAATCCTATCACATTGATAGGAGTAAAGATATTTGCATCTATATCATTGGACGACATTGGTAATTCTGGATGCTCGGCATATGATTCGACCTGAGTCAAAGAGATTGGCTTTTGTCAAGTGCTACCGCACAAGTCTTGTACATTTGGACCCCCTGGACAATATACGATGACGCAGAATCCTGTCAAATTGATAGGAGTAAAGATATTTGCATCTATATCATTGGACGACATTGGCAATTCTGGATGCTCCAGTTTATGATTCGACCTGAATCCAAAGAGAGTCGGTTTGGGCAAATGGGGCCGCCCAAACCTTGTGCATTTGGACCTCGTGGAAAAGGTATGATGAGGCAGAATCCTGTCACATTGATAGGAGAGAAGATATTTGCATCTATATCATTAAACGGCATTGGCAATTCTGGATGCTCAGGCTTTTGATTCGACCTGAGTCCAAGGAGAGTCGCATTGGACAAGTGCTACCGCACAAATCTTGTACATTTGAACCTCCTGGACAAGATACGATGAGGCAGAATCCTGTCAAATTGATAGGAGTGATGATGTTTGCATCTATATCATTGGACGACATTGGCAATTCTGGAAGATCGGCATATGATTCGACCTGAGTCCAAGGAGAGTCGTTTTGGACAAGTGCTACCGCAACAAATCTTGTACATTTGGACCCCCTGGACAAGATACGATGAGGCAGAATCCTGTCAAATTAATAGGAGTAAAGATATTTGCATCTATATCATTGGTCAACATCGGCAATTCTGGATGGTCCGGCTTTTGGTTCGACATAAGTCCAAAGAATGTCGCTTTGGACAAGTGCTACCGCAACAAATCGTGTACATTTGGACCCCCTGGACAAGATACGATGAGGCAGAATCCTATCACATTGATAGGAGTAAAGATATTTGCATCAATATCACTGGACGACATTGGCAATTCTGGATGCTCCGGCATATGATTCGACCGGAGGCCAAAGAGAGTCGCTTCGGACAAGTGCTACCGCAATAAGTCTTGTACATTTGGACCCCCTGGATAAGATACGATGAGGCAGAATCCTATCACATTGATACGAGTAAAGATATTTGCATCTATATCATTGGACGACATTGGTAATTCTGGATGCTCGGCATATGATTCGACCTGAGTCAAAGAGATTGGCTTTTGTCAAGTGCTACCGCACAAGTCTTGTACATTTGGACCCCCTGGACAATATACGATGACGCAGAATCCTGTCAAATTGATAGGAGTAAAGATATTTGCATCTATATCATTGGACGACATTGGCAATTCTGGATGCTCCGGTTTATGATTCGACCTGAATCCAAAGAGAGTCGGTTTGGGAAAATGCTGCCGCCCAAAACTTGTGCATTTGGACCTCCTGGAAAAGATATGATGAGGCAGAATCCTATCACATTGATAGGAGTAAAGATATTTGCATCTATATCATTGGTCAACATCGGCAGTTCTGGGTGGTCCGGCTTATGATTCGACCTAAGTCTAAAGAATGCCGCTTTGGACAAGTGCTCCCGCACAAATCTTGTACATTTGAACCTCGTGGATAAGATACGATGAGGCAGAATCCTGTCAAATTGATAGCAGTAAAGATATTTGCATCTATATCATTGCACGACATTGGCAATTCTGGATGCTTCGGCTTATGGATCGACCTGAGTCCAAAGAGTTTCGCTTTTGTCTAGTGCTACCGCACAAATCTTGTAGACTTGATCCTCCTGGACAAGACATGATGAGCCAGAATCCAGTCAAATTGATAGGAATGAAGATATTTGCATCTATATCATTAGACGGCATTGGCAATTCTGGATGCTCAGGCTTATGATTCGACCTGAGTCCAACGAGAGTCGTTTTGGACAAGAGCTACCGCAACAAATCTTGTACATAGGACCCCCTGGACAAGATACGATGAGGCAGAATCCTGTCAAATTGATAGGAGTAAAGGTATTTACACCTATATCATTGGTCAACATCGGCAATTCTGGATGGTCCGGCTTAAGTTCGACCTAAGTTCAAAGAATGTCGCTTTGGACAAGTGCTACCGCACAAATCTTGTACATTTGGACCCCCTGGACAATATACGACGAGGCAGAATCCTGTCAAATTGATCGGAGTAAAGATATTTGCATCTATATCATTGGACGACATTGGCAATTCTGGATGCTCCGGCATATGATTCGACCGGAGGCCAAAGAGAGTCGCTTTGGACAGATGCTACCGCACAAATCTTGTACATTTGGACCCCCTGGACAAGATACGATGAGGCAGAATCCTTTCAAATTGATAGCAGTAAAGATATTTGGATCTATACCATTGCTCGACATTGGCAATTCTTGATGCTCCGGTTTATGATGCGACCTGCATCCAAAGAGAGTCGGTTTGGGCAAATGCTGCCGCCCAAAACGTGTGCATTTGGACCTCCTGGAAAAGGCATGATGAGGAAGAATCCTGTCACATTGACAGGAGTGAAGATATTTGCATCTATATCATTAGACGGCATTGGCAATTCTGGATGCTCAGGCTTATGATTCGACCTGAGTCCAAGGAGAGTCGCTTTGGACAAGTGCTACCGCAACAAATCTTGTACATTTGGACCCCCGGGACAAGATACGACGAGGCAGAATCCTGTCAAATTAATAGGAGTAAAGATATTTGCATCTATATCATTGGTCAACAACGGCAATTCTGGATGGTTCGGCTTATGGTTCGACATAAGTCCAAAGAAAGTCGCTTTGGACAAGTGCTACAGCAACAAATCCCGTACATTTGGACCCCCTGGACAAGACACGATGAGGCAGAATCCTGTCAAATTGATTGCAGTAAAGATATTTGCATCTATACCATTGCACGACATTGGCAATTCTTGATGCTTCGGCTTATGGATCGACATGAGTCCAAAGAATTTCGCTCTTGTCTAGTGCTACCGTACACTTGATCCTCCTGGACAAGATACGATGAGGCAGAATCCTGTCAAATTAATAGGAGTAAAGATATTTGCATCTATATCATTGGTCAACATCGGCAATTCTGGATGGTCCGGCTTATGGTTCGACATAAGTCCAAAGAATGTCGCTTTGGACAAGTGCTACCGCAACAAATCGTGTACATTTGGACCCCCTGGACAAGATACCATGAGACAGAATCCTATCACATTGATAGGAGTAAAGATATTTGCATCAATATCACTGGACGACATTGGCAATTCTGGATGCTCCGGCATATGATTCGACCGGAGGCCAAAGAGAGTCGCTTCGGACAAGTGCTACCGCAATAAGTCTTATACATTTGGACCCCCTGGATAAGATACGATGAGGCAGAATCCTATCACATTGATAGGAGTAAAGATATTTGCATCTATATCATTGGACGACATTGGCAATTCTGGAAGATCGGCAAATGATTCGATCTGAGTTCAAAGAGAGTCGCTTTGGACAAATACTGCCGCCCAAATCTTGTCCATTTGGACCTCCGGAACAAGGTATGATGAGGCAGAATCCTATCACATTGATAGGAGTAAAGATATGTGCATCTATATCATTGGACGACATTGGCAATTCTGGATGCTCAGGCTTATGATTCGACCTGAGTCCAAGGAGAGTCGCTTCGGACAGGTGCTAACGCACAAATCTTCTACAGTTTGACCTACTGGACAAGGTATGATGAGGCAGAATCCTGTCAAATTGATAGCAGTAATGATATTTGCATCTATATCATTGGACGGCATTGGCAATTCTGGATGCTCCGGCTGATGATTCGACCTGAATCCAAAGAGAGTTGGTTTGGATAAGTGCTACCACAACAAATCTTGTACATTTGGACCCCCTGGACAAGATACGATGAGGCAGAATCCTATCACATTGATAGGAGTAAAGATATTTGCATCTATATCACTGGACGACATTGGCAATTCTGGATGCTCAGGCTTATGATTCGACCTGAGTCCAAACAGAGTCGCTTCGGACAAGTGCTACCGCAATAAGTCTTGTACATTTGGACCTCCTGTACAAGGTATGATGGGGCAGAATCCTATCACATTGAAAGGAATAAAGATATTTGCATCTATATCATTGGACGACATTGGCAATTCTGGAAGTTCGGCATATGATTCGACCTGAGTTCAAAGAGGGTGGCTTTGGACAAATACTGCAGCCCAAATCTTGTCCATTTGGACCTCCGGAACAAGGTATGATGATGCAGAATCCTATCACATTGATAGGAGTAAAGATATGTGAATCTATATCATTGGACGACATTGGCAATTCTGGATGCTCAGGCTTATGGATCGACCTGAGTACAAGGAGTTTCGCTTTTGTCTAGTGCTAACGAACACATCTTCTTCGCTTGATCCTCCTGGACAAGACATCATGAGCCAGAATCCTGTCACATTGAAGGGAGTGAAGATATGTGCATCTATATCATTGGACGACATTGGCAATTCTGGATGCTCAGGATTATGATTCGACCTGAGTCCAAGGAGAGTCGCTTCGGACAGGTGCTAACGCACAAATCTTCTACAGTTTGACCTACTGGACAAGGTATGATGAGGCAGAATCCTGTCAAATTGATAGCAGTAATGATATTTGCATCTATATCACTGGACGACATTGGCAATTCTGGATGCTCCGGCATGTGATTCGACCGGAGGCCAAAGAGAGTCGCTTTGGACACAGCTACCGCACAAATCTTGTACAGTTGGACCCCCTGGATAAGATACGATGAGGCAGAATCCTGTCAAATTGATAGCAGTAAAGATATTTGCATCTATATTATTGGACGACATTGGCAATTCTGGATGCCCCGGCTTATGATTCGACCTGAGTCAAAGAGATTGGCTTTTGTCAAGTGCTACCGCACAAGTCTTGTACATTTGGACCCCCTGGACAATATAGGATGAGGCAGAATCCTGTCAAATTGATAGGAGTAAAGATATTTGCATCTATATCATCGGACCACATTGGCAATTCTGGATGCTCAGGCATATAATTCGACCTGAGTCCAAGAAGAGTCGCTTTGGACAAGTGCTACCACAACAAATCTTGTACATTTGGACCCCCTGGACAAGATACGATGAGCCAGAATCCTGTCAAATTAATAGGAGTAAAGATATTTGCATCTATATCATTAGACGGCATTGGCAATTCTGGATGCTCAGGCTTATGATTCGACCTGAGTCCAAGGAGAGTCGCTTCGGACAAGTGCTACCGCAATAAGTCTTGTACATTTGGACCCCCTGGATAAGATAAGATGAGGCAGAATCCTATCACATTGATAGGAGTAAAGATATTTGTATCTATATCATTGGACGACATTGGCAATTCTGGATGGTCCGGCTTATGGTTCGACATAAGTCCAAAGAATGTCGCTTTGGGCAAGTGCTACCGCAACAAATCGTGTACATTTGGACCCCATGGACAAGATACGATGAGGCAGAATCCTATCACATTGATAGGAGTAAAGATATTTGCATCAATATCACTGGACGGCATTGGCAATTCTGGATGCTCAGGCTTATGATTCGACCTAAGTCCAAGGAGAGTCGTTTTGGACAAGTGCTACCGCAACAAATCTTGTACATTTGGACCCCCTGGACAAGATACGATGAGGCAGAATCCTGTAAAATTAATAGGATTAAAGATATTTGCATCTATAACATTGGTCAACATCGGCAATTCTGGATGGTCCGGCTTATGGTTCGACATAAGTCCAAAGAATATCGCTTTGGACAAGTGCTAACGCAACAAATCGTGTACATTTGGACCCCCTGGACAAGATACGATGAGGCAGAATCCTATCACATTGATAGGAGTAAAGATATTTGAATCAATATCACTGGACGACATTGGCAATTCTGAATGCTCCGGCAAATGATTCGACCGGAGGCCAAAGAGAGTCGCTTCGGACAAGTGCTACCGCAATAAGTCTTGTACATTTGGACCTCCTGTACAAGGTATGATGCAGAATCCTATCACATTGGTAGGAGTAAAGATATTTGCATCTATATCATTGGACGACATTGGCAATTCTGGATGCTCGGCATATGATTCGACCTGTGTCAAAGAGATTGGTTTTTGTCAAGTGCTGCCGCACAAGTCTTGTACATTTGGACCCCCTGGACAATATACGATGAGGCAGAATCCTGTCAAATTGATACGAGTAAAGATATTTGCATCTATATCATTGGACGACATTTGCAATTCTGGATGCTCCGGATTATGATGCGACCTGAATCCAAAGAGAGTCGGCTTGGGCAAATACTGCCGCCCAAAACGTGTGCATTTGGACCTCCTGGAAAAGGTATGATGAGGCAGAATCCTGTCACATTGATAGGAGTGACGATATTTGCATCTATATCATTAGACGGCATTGGCAATTCTGAATGCTCAGGCTTATGATTCGACCTGAGTCCAAGGAGAGTCGCTTTGGACAAGTGCTACCGCAACAAATCTTGTACATTTGGACCCCCGGGACAAGATACGACGAGGCACAATCCTGTCAAATTAATAGGAGTAAAGATATTTGCATCTATACCATTGCACGACATTGGCAATTCTTGATGCTTCGGCTTATGGATCGACCTGAGTCCAAAGAGTTTCGCTCTTGTCTAGTGCTACGGTACACTTGATCCTCCTGGACAAGACACGATGAGCCAGAATCCTGTCAAATTGATAGCAGTAAAGATAATTGTATCTATATCATTGGACGACATTGGCAATTCTGGATGCCCCGGCTTATGATTCGACCTAAGTCTGTAGAATGCCGCTTTGGACAAGTGCTCCCGCACAAAACTTGTACATTTGAACGTCCTGGACAAGACACGATGAGCCAGAATCCTGTCAAATTGATAGCAGTAAAGATAATTGTATCTATATCATTGGACGACATTGGCAATTCTGGATGCCCCGGCTTATGATTCGACCTAAGTCTAAAGAATGCCGCTTTGGACAAGTGCTCCCGCACAAATCTTGTACATTTGAACCTCCTGGACAACATACGATGAGGCAGAATCCTGTCAAATTGATAGGAGTGAAGATGTTTGCATCTATATCATTGGTCAACAACGGCAATTCTGGATGGTCCGGCTTATGGTTCGACATAAGTCCAAAGAATGTCGCTTTGGACAAGTGCTACCGCAACAAATCTTGTACATTTGGACCCCCGGGACAAGATACGACGAGGCAGAATCCTGTCAAATTCATAGGAGTAAAGGTATTTGCATCTATATCATTGGTCAACAACGGCAATTCTGGATGGTCCGGCTTATGGTTCGACATAAGTCCAAAGAATGTCGCTTTGGACAAGTGCTACCGCAACAAATCTTGTACATTTGGATCCCCTGGACAAGATACGATGAGGCAGAATCCTGTCAAATTGATTGCAGTAAAGATATTTGCATCTATACCATTGCACGACATTGGAAATTCTTGATGCTTCGGCTTATGGATCGACCTGAGTCCAAAGAGTTTCGCTCTTGTCCAGTGCTACCGTACACTTGATCCTCCTGGACAAGACACGATGAGCCAGAATCCTGTCAAATTGATAGCAGTAAAGATAATTGTATCTATATCATTGGACGACATTGGCAATTCTGGATGCCCCGGCTTATGATTCGACCTAAGTCTAAAGAATGCCGCTTTGGACAAGTGCTCCCGCACAAATCTTGTACATTTGAACCTCCTGGACAACATACGATGAGGCAGAATCCTGTCAAATTGATAGGAGTGAAGATGTTTGCATCTATATCATTGGTCAACAACGGCAATTCTGGATGGTCCGGCTTATGGTTCGACCTGAGTCCAAAGAGAGTCGCTTCGGACAAGTGCTACCGCAACAAATCTTGTACATTTGGACCCCCGGGACAAGATACGACGGGGCAGAATCCTGTCAAATTCATAGGAGTAAAGATATTTGCATCTATATCATTGGTCAACAACGGCAATTCTGGATGGTCCGGCTTATGGTTCGACATAAGTCCAAAGAATGTTGCTTTGGACAAGTGCTACCGCAACAAATCTTGTACATTTGGACCCCCGGGACAAGATACGATGAGGCAGAATTCTGTCAAATTAATAGGAGTAAAGATATTTGCATCTATATCATTGGTGAACATCGGCAATTCTGGATGGTCCGGCTTATGGTTCGACATTAGTCAAAAGAGAGTCGCTTCGGACAAGTGCTACCGCAACAAATCTTGTACATTTGGACCCCCGGGACAAGATACGATGAGGCAGAATCCTATCACATTGATAGGAGTAAAGATATTTGCATCAATATCACTGGACGACATTGGCAATTCTGGATGCTCCGGTAAATGATTCGACCGGAGGCCAAAGAGAGTCGCTTCGGACAAGTTCTACCGCAATAAGTCTTGTACATTTGGACCTCCTGTACAAGGTATGATGCAGAATCCTATCACATTGATAGGAGTAAAGATATTTGCATCTATATCATTGGACGACATTGGCAATTCTGGATGCTCGGCATATGATTCGTCCTGAGTCAAAGAGATTGGTTTTTGTCAAGTGCTGCCGCACAAGTCTTGTACATTTGGACCCCCTGGACAATATACGATGAGGCAGAATCCTCTCAAATTGATAGGAGTAAAGATATTTGCATCTATATCATTGGACGACATTGGCAAATCTGGATGCTCGGCTTATGTTCGACCTAAGTCTAAAGAATGCCGCTTTGGACAAGTGCTCCCGCACAAATCTTGTACATTTGAACCTCCTGGACAACATACGATGAGGCAGAATCCTGTCAAATTGATAGGAGTGAACATGTTTGCATCTATATCATTGGTCAACAACGGCAATTCTGGATGGTCCGGCTTATGGTTCGACCTGAGTCCAAAGAATGTCGCTTTGGACAAGTGCTACCGCACAAATCTTCTACATTTGAACCTCGTGGACAAGATACGATGAGGCAGAATCCTGTCAAATTGATAGCAGTAAAGATATTTGCATCTATATCATTGCACGACATTGGCAATTCTGGATGCTTCGGCTTATGAATCGACCTGAGTCCAAGGAGGGTCGTTTTGGACAAGTGCTACCGCAACAAATCGTGTACATTTGCACCCCCTGGACAAGATACGATGAGGCAGAATCCTGTCAAATTGATAGCAGTAAAGATATTTGCATCTATATCATTGCACGACATTGGCAATTCTGAATGCTTCGGCTTATGGATCGACCTGTGTCGAAAGCGTTTCGCTCTTGTCTAGTGCTACCGCACAATTCTTGTACACTTGATCCTCCTGGACAAGACACGATGAGCCAGAATCCTGTCAAATTGATAGCAGTAAAGATATTTGTATCTATATCATTGGACGACATTGGCAATTCTGGATGCCCCGGCTTATGATTCGACCTGAGTCCAAAGAGAGTCGCTTTGGACAAGGGCTACCGCACAAATCTTGTACATTTGAACCTCCGGAACAAGGTATGATGAGGCAGAATCCTATCACATTGATAGGAGTAAAGATATTTGCATCTATATCATTGTTCAACATCGGCAGTTCTGGATGGTCCGGCTTATGGTTCGACCTAAGTCCAAAGAATGTCGCTTTGGACAAGTGCTACCGGACAAATCTTCTACATTTGAACCTCGTGGACAAGATACGATGAGGCAGAATCCTGTCAAATTGATAGCAGTAAAGATATTTGCATCTATATCATTGCACGACATTGGCAATTCTGGATGCTTCGGCTTATGAATCGACCTGAGTCCAAGGAGTTTCGCTTTTGTCTAGTGCTACCGCACACATCTTCTACACTTGATCCTCCTGGACAAGACATGATGAGGCAGAATCCTGTCACATTGATGGGAGTGAAGATATTTGCATCTATATCATTAGACGACATTGGCAATTCTGGAAGTTCGGCATATGATTCGACCTGAGTTCAAAGAGAGTCGCTTTGGTCAAATACTGCCGCCCAAATCTTGTCCATTTGGACCTCCTGGACAAGATATGATGAGGCAGAATCCTGTCACATTGATGGGAGTGAAGATATTTGCATCTATATCATTAGAAGGCATTGGCAAATCTGGATGCCCAGGCTTATGATTCGACCTGAGTCCAAGGAGAGTCGTTTTGGACAAGTGCTACCGCAACAAATCTTGTACATTTGGACCCCCTGGACAAGATACGATGAGGCAGAATCCTGTCAAATTAATAGGAGTAAAGATATTTGCATCTATAACATTGGTCAACATCGGCAATTCTGGATGGTCCGGCTTATGGTTCGACATAAGTCCAAAGAACATCGCTTTGGACAAGTGCTACCGCAACAAATCGTGTACATTTGGACCCCCTGGACAAGATACGATGAGGCAGAATCCTATCACATTGATAGGAGTAAAGATATTTGAATCAATATCACTGGACGACATTGGCAATTCTGGATGCTCCGGCAAATGTTTCGACCGGAGGCCAAAGAGAGTCGCTTCGGACAAGTGCTACTGCAATAAGTCTTGTACATTTGGACCTCCTGTACAAGGTATGATGCAGAATCCTATCACATTGATAGGAGTAAAGATATTTGCATCTATATCATTGGACGACATTGGCAATTCTGGATGCTCGGCATATGATTCGACCTGTGTCAAAGAGATTGGTTTTTGTCAAGTGCTGCCGCACAAGTCTTGTACATTTCGACCCCCTGGACAATATACGATGAGGCAGAATCCTGTCAAATTGATAGGAGTAAAGATACTTGCATCTATATCATTGGACGACATTTGCAATTCTGGATGCTCCGGATTATGATGCGACCGGAATCCAAAGAGAGTCGGCTTGGGCAAATGCTGACGCCCAAAACGTGTGCATTTGGACCTCCTGGAAAAGGTATGATGAGGCAGAATCCTGTCACATTGATAGGAGTGACGATATTTGCATCTATATCATTAGACGGCATTGGCAATTCTGAATGCTCAGGCTTAGGATTCGACCTGAGTCCAAGGAGAGTTGCTTTGGACAAGTGCTACCGCAACAAATCTTGTACATTTGGACCCCCGGGACAAGATACGACGAGGCACAATGCTGTCAAATTAATAGGAGTAAAGATATTTGCATCTATACCATTGCACGACATTGGCAATTCTTGATGCTTCGGCTTATGGATCGACCTGAGTCCAAAGAGTTTCGCTCTTGTCTAGTGCTACGGTACACTTGATCCTCCTGGACAAGACACGATGAGCCAGAATCCTGTCAAATTGATAGCAGTAAAGATAATTGTATCTATATCATTGGACGACATTGGCAAATCTGGATGCTCGGCTTATGTTCGACCTAAGTCCAAAGAATGTCCCTTTGGAACAGTTCTACCGCACAAATCTTGTACATTTGAACCTCCTGGACAAGATACGATGAGGCAGAATCCTGTCAAATTGATAGGAGTGAAGATGTTTGCATCTCTATCATTGGACGACATTGGCAATTCTGGAAGTTCGGCATATGATTCGACCTGAGTCCAAAGAGAGTCGCTTCGGACAAGTGCTGCCGCAACAAATCTTGTACATTTGGACCCCCGGGACAAGATACGACGAGGCAGAATCCTGTCAAATTCATAGGAGTAAAGATATTTGCATCTATATCATTGGTCAACAACGGCAATTCTGGATGGTCCGGCTTATGGTTCGACATAAGTCGAAAGAATGTCGCTTTGGACAAGTGCTACCGCAACAAATCTTGTACATTTGAACCTCCGGAACAAGGTATGATGAGGCAGAATCCTATCACATTGATAGGAGTAAAGATATTTGCATCTATATCATTGGTCAACATCGGCAGTTCTGGATGGTCCGGAATATGGTTCGACCTAAGTCCAAAGAATGTCCCTTTGGACAAGTGCTACCGCACAAATCTTGTACATTTGAACCTCCTGGACAAGATACGATGAGGCAGAATCCTGTCAAATTGATAGGAGTGAAGATGTTTGCATCTGTATCATTGGACGACATTGGCAATTCTGGAAGTTCGGCATATGATTCGACCTGAGTCCAAAGAGAGTCGCTTCGGACAAGTGCTACCGTAACAAATCTTGTACATTTGGACCCCCGGGACAAGATACGACGAGGCAGAATCATGTCAAATTCATAGGAGTAAAGATATTTGCATCTATATCATTGGTCAACAACGGCAATGCTGGATGGTCCGGCTTATGGTTCGACATAAGTCCAAAGAATGTCGCTTTGGACAAGTGCTACCGCAACAAATCTTGTACATTTGGATCCCCTGGACAAGATACGACGAGGCAGAATCCTGTCAAATTGATTGCAGTAAAGATATTTGCATCTATACCATTGCACGACATTGGCAATTCTTGATGCTTCGGCTTATGGATCGACCTGAGTCCAAAGAGTTTCGCTCTTGTCTCATGCTACCGTACACTTGATCCTCCTGGACAAGACACGATGAGCCAGAATCCTGTCAAATTGATAGCAGTAAAGATAATTGTATCTATATCATTGGACGACATTGGCAATTCTGGATGCCCCGGCTTACGATTCGACCTAAGTCTAAAGAATGCCGCTTTGGACAAGTGCTCCCGCACAAATCTTGTACATTTGAACCTCCTGCACAAGATACGATGAGGCAGTATCCTGTCAAATAGATAGGAGTGAAGATGTTTGCATCTCTATCATTGGACGACATTGGCAATTCTGGAAGTTCGGCATATGATTCGACCTGAGTCCAAAGAGAGTCGCTTCGGACAAGTGCTACCGCAACAAATCTTGTACATTTGGACCCCCGGGACAAGATACGACGAGGCAGAATCCTGTCAAATTCATAGGAGTAAAGATATTTGCATCTATATCATTGGTCAACAACGGCAATTCTGGATGGTCCGGCTTATGGTTCGACATAAGTCCAAAGAATGTCGCTTTGGACAAGTGCTACCGCAACAAATCTTGTACATTTGGATCCCCTGGACAAGATACGATGAGGCAGAATCCTGTCAAATTGATAGGAGTAAAGATATTTGCATCTATATCATTGGACGACATTGGCAATTCTGGATGCTCGGCATATGATTCGACCTGAGTCAAAGAGATTGGCTTTTGTCAAGTGCTACCGCACAAGTCTTGTACATTTCGACCCCCTGGACAATATACGATGAGGCAGAATCCTGTCAAATTGATAGGAGTAAAGATATTTGCATCTATATCATTGGACGACATTGGCAATTCTGGATGCTCCGGTTTATGATTCAACCTGAATCCAAAGAGAGTCGGTTTGGGCAAATGCTGCCGCCCAAACCTTGTGCATTTGGACCTCGTGGAAAAGGTATGATGAGGCAGAATCCTGTCACATTGATAGGAGAGAAGATATTTGCATCTATATCATTAGACGGCATTGGCAATTCTGGATGCTCAGGCATATGATTCGACCTGAGTCCAAGGAGAGTCGCTTTGGACAAGTGCTTTCGCAACAAATCTTGTACATTTGAACCTCCGGAACAAGGTATGATGAGGCAGAATCCTATCACATTGATAGGAGTAAAGATATTTGCATCTATATCATTGGTCAACATCGGCAGTTCTGGATGGTCCGGAATATGGTTCGACCTAAGTCCAAAGAATGTACCTTTGGAAAAGTGCTACAGCACAAATCTTGTACATTTGAACCTCCTGGACAAGATACGATGAGGCAGAATCCTGTCAAATTGATAGGAGTGAAGATGTTTGCATCTGTATCATTGGACGACATTGGCAATTCTGGAAGTTCGGCATATGATTCGACCTGAGCACAAAGAGAGTCGCTTCGGACAAGTGCTACCGTAACAAATCTTGTACATTTGGACCCCCGGGACAAGATACGACGAGGCAGAATCCTGTCAAATTCATAGGAGTAAAGGTATTTGCATCTATATCATTCGTCAACAACGGCAATTCTGGATGGTCCGGCTTATGGTTCGACATAAGTCCAAAGAATGTCGCTTTGGACAAGTGCTACCGCAACAAATCTTGTACATTTGGATCCCCTGGACAAGATACGATGAGGCAGAATCCTGTCAAATTGATTGCAGTAAAGATATTTGCATCTATACCATTGCACGACATTGGAAATTCTTGATGCTTCGGCTTATGGATCGACCTGAGTCCAAAGAATGTCGCTTTGGACAAGTGCTACCGCACAAATCTTCTACATTTGAACCTCGTGGACAAGATACGATGTGGCAGAATCCTGTCAAATTGATAGGAGTGAAGATGTTTGCATCTATATCATTGATCAACAACGGCAATTCTGGATGGTCCGGCTTATGGTTCGACCTGAGTCCAAAGAATGTCGCTTTGGACAAGTGCTACCGCACAAATCTTCTACATTTGAACCTCGTGGACAAGATACGATGAGGCAGAATCCTGTCAAATTGATAGCAGTAAAGATATTTGCATCTATATCATTGCACGACATTGGCAATTCTGGATGCTTCGGCTTATGAATCGACCTGAGTCCAAGGAGGGTCGTTTTGGACAAGTGCTACCGCAACAAATCGTGTACATTTGCACCCCCTGGACAAGATACGATGAGGCAGAATCCTGTCAAATTGATAGCAGTAAAGATATTTGCATCTATATCATTGCACGACATTGGCAATTCTGAATGCTTCGGCTTATGGATCGACCTGTGTCGAAAGCGTTTCGCTCTTGTCTAGTGCTACCGCACAATTCTTGTACACTTGATCCTCCTGGACAAGACACGATGAGCCAGAATCCTGTCAAATTGATAGCAGTAAAGATATTTGTATCTATATCATTGGACGACATTGGCAATTCTGGATGCCCCGGCTTATGATTCGACCTGAGTCCAAAGAGAGTCGCTTTGGACAAGGGCTACCGCACAAATCTTGTACATTTGAACCTCCGGAACAAGGTATGATGAGGCAGAATCCTATCACATTGATAGGAGTAAAGATATTTGCATCTATATCATTGTTCAACATCGGCAGTTCTGGATGGTCCGGCTTATGGTTCGACCTAAGTCCAAAGAATGTCGCTTTGGACAAGTGCTACCGGACAAATCTTCTACATTTGAACCTCGTGGACAAGATACGATGAGGCAGAATCCTGTCAAATTGATAGCAGTAAAGATATTTGCATCTATATCATTGCACGACATTGGCAATTCTGGATGCTTCGGCTTATGAATCGACCTGAGTCCAAGGAGTTTCGCTTTTGTCTAGTGCTACCGCACACATCTTCTACACTTGATCCTCCTGGACAAGACATGATGAGCCAGAATCCTGTCAAATTGATAGGAGTGAAGATGTTTGCATCTATATCATTAGACGACATTGGCAATTCTGGAAGTTCGGCATATGATTCGACCTGAGTTCAAAGAGAGTCGCTTTGGTCAAATACTGCCGCCCAAATCTTGTCCATTTGGACCTCCTGGACAAGATATGATGAGGCAGAATCCTGTCACATTGATGGGAGTGAAGATATTTGCATCTATATCATTAGAAGGCATTGGCAAATCTGGATGCCCAGGCTTATGATTCGACCTGAGTCCAAGGAGAGTCGTTTTGGACAAGTGCTACCGCAACAAATCTTGTACATTTGGACCCCCTGGACAAGATACGATGAGGCAGAATCCTGTCAAATTAATAGGAGTAAAGATATTTGCATCTATAACATTGGTCAACATCGGCAATTCTGGATGGTCCGGCTTATGGTTCGACATAAGTCCAAAGAGTTTCGCTCTTGTCTAGTGCTACGGTACACTTGATCCTCCTGGACAAGACACGATGAGCCAGAATCCTGTCAAATTGATAGCAGTAAAGATAATTGTATCTATATCATTGGACGACATTGGCAAATCTGGATGCTCGGCTTATGTTCGACCTAAGTCCAAAGAATGTCCCTTTGGACCAGTTCTACCGCACAAATCTTGTACATTTGAACCTCCTGGACAAGATACGATGAGGCAGAATCCTGTCAAATTGATAGGAGTGAAGATGTTTGCATCTCTATCATTGGACGACATTGGCAATTCTGGAAGTTCGGCATATGATTCGACCTGAGTCCAAAGAGAGTCGCTTCGGACAAGTGCTGCCGCAACAAATCTTGTACATTTGGACCCCCGGGACAAGATACGACGAGGCAGAATCCTGTCAAATTCATAGGAGTAAAGATATTTGCATCTATATCATTGGTCAACAACGGCAATTCTGGATGGTCCGGCTTATGGTTCGACATAAGTCGAAAGAATGTCGCTTTGGACAAGTGCTACCGCAACAAATCTTGTACATTTGGATCCCCTGGACAAGATACGATGAGGCAGAATCCTGTCAAATTGATAGGAGTAAAGATATTTGCATCTATATCATTGGACGACATTGGCAATTCTGGATGCTCGGCATATGATTCGACCTGAGTCAAAGAGATTGGCTTTTGTCAAGTGCTACCGCACAAGTCTTGTACATTTGGACCACATGGACAATATACGATGAGGCAGAATCCTGTCAAATTGATAGGAGTAAAGATATTTGCATCTATATCATTGGACGACATTGGCAATTCTGGATGCTCCGGTTTATGATTCGACCTGAATCCAAAGAGAGTCGGTTTGGGCAAATGCTGCCGCCCAAACCTTGTGCATTTGGACCTCGTGGAAAAGGTATGATGAGGCAGAATCCTGTCACATTGATAGGAGAGAAGATATTTGCATCTATATCATTAGACGGCATTGGCAATTCTGGATGCTCAGGCATATGATTCGACCTGAGTCCAAGGAGAGTCGCTTTGGACAAGTGCTACCGCAACAAATCTTGTACATTTGAACCTCCGGAACAAGGTATGATGAGGCAGAATCCTATCACATTGATAGGAGTAAAGATATTTGCATCTATATCATTGGTCAACATCGGCAGTTCTGGATGGTCCGGAATATGGTTCGACCTAAGTCCAAAGAATGTCCCTTTGGACAAGTGCTACCGCACAAATCTTGTACATTTGAACCTCCTGGACAAGATACGATGAGGCAGAATCCTGTCAAATTGATAGGAGTGAAGATGTTTGCATCTGTATCATTGGACGACATTGGCAATTCTGGAAGTTCGGCATATGATTCGACCTGAGTCCAAAGAGAGTCGCTTCGGACAAGTGCTACCGTAACAAATCTTGTACATTTGGACCCCCGGGACAAGATACGACGAGGCAGAATCATGTCAAATTCATAGGAGTAAAGATATTTGCATCTATATCATTGGTCAACAACGGCAATGCTGGATGGTCCGGCTTATGGTTCGACATAAGTCCAAAGAATGTCGCTTTGGACAAGTGCTACCGCAACAAATCTTGTACATTTGGATCCCCTGGACAAGATACGACGAGGCAGAATCCTGTCAAATTGATTGCAGTAAAGATATTTGCATCTATACCATTGCACGACATTGGCAATTCTTGATGCTTCGGCTTATGGATCGACCTGAGTCCAAAGAGTTTCGCTCTTGTCTCATGCTACCGTACACTTGATCCTCCTGGACAAGACACGATGAGCCAGAATCCTGTCAAATTGATAGCAGTAAAGATAATTGTATCTATATCATTGGACGACATTGGCAATTCTGGATGCCCCGGCTTACGATTCGACCTAAGTCTAAAGAATGCCGCTTTGGACAAGTGCTCCCGCACAAATCTTGTACATTTGAACCTCCTGCACAAGATACGATGAGGCAGTATCCTGTCAAATAGATAGGAGTGAAGATGTTTGCATCTCTATCATTGGACGACATTGGCAATTCTGGAAGTTCGGCATATGATTCGACCTGAGTCCAAAGAGAGTCGCTTCGGACAAGTGCTACCGCAACAAATCTTGTACATTTGGACCCCCGGGACAAGATACGACGAGGCAGAATCCTGTCAAATTCATAGGAGTAAAGATATTTGCATCTATATCATTGGTCAACAACGGCAATTCTGGATGATCCGGCTTATGGTTCGACATAAGTCCAAAGAATGTCGCTTTGGACAAGTGCTACCGCAACAAATCTTGTACATTTGGATCCCCTGGACAAGATACGATGAGGCAGAATCCTGTCAAATTGATAGGAGTAAAGATATTTGCATCTATATCATTGGACGACATTGGCAATTCTGGATGCTTCGGCTTATGAATCGACCTGAGTCCAAGGAGGGTCGTTTTGGACAAGTGCTACCGCAACAAATCGTGTACATTTGCACCCCCTGGACAAGATACGATGAGGCAGAATCCTGTCAAATTGATAGCAGTAAAGATATTTGCATCTATATCATTGCACGACATTGGCAATTCTGAATGCTTCGGCTTATGGATCGACCTGTGTCGAAAGCGTTTCGCTCTTGTCTAGTGCTACCGCACAATTCTTGTACACTTGATCCTCCTGGACAAGACACGATGAGCCAGAATCCTGTCAAATTGATAGCAGTAAAGATATTTGTATCTATATCATTGGACGACATTGGCAATTCTGGATGCCCCGGCTTATGATTCGACCTGAGTCCAAAGAGAGTCGCTTTGGACAAGGGCTACCGCACAAATCTTGTACATTTGAACCTCCGGAACAAGGTATGATGAGGCAGAATCCTATCACATTGATAGGAGTAAAGATATTTGCATCTATATCATTGTTCAACATCGGCAGTTCTGGATGGTCCGGCTTATGGTTCGACCTAAGTCCAAAGAATGTCGCTTTGGACAAGTGCTACCGGACAAATCTTCTACATTTGAACCTCGTGGACAAGATACGATGAGGCAGAATCCTGTCAAATTGATAGCAGTAAAGATATTTGCATCTATATCATTGCACGACATTGGCAATTCTGGATGCTTCGGCTTATGAATCGACCTGAGTCCAAGGAGTTTCGCTTTTGTCTAGTGCTACCGCACACATCTTCTACACTTGATCCTCCTGGACAAGACATGATGAGCCAGAATCCTGTCAAATTGATAGGAGTGAAGATGTTTGCATCTATATCATTAGACGACATTGGCAATTCTGGAAGTTCGGCATATGATTCGACCTGAGTTCAAAGAGAGTCGCTTTGGTCAAATACTGCCGCCCAAATCTTGTCCATTTGGACCTCCTGGACAAGATATGATGAGGCAGAATCCTGTCACATTGATGGGAGTGAAGATATTTGCATCTATATCATTAGAAGGCATTGGCAAATCTGGATGCCCAGGCTTATGATTCGACCTGAGTCCAAGGAGAGTCGTTTTGGACAAGTGCTACCGCAACAAATCTTGTACATTTGGACCCCCTGGACAAGATACGATGAGGCAGAATCCTGTCAAATTAATAGGAGTAAAGATATTTGCATCTATAACATTGGTCAACATCGGCAATTCTGGATGGTCCGGCTTATGGTTCGACATAAGTCCAAAGAACATCGCTTTGGACAAGTGCTACCGCAACAAATCGTGTACATTTGGACCCCCTGGACAAGATACGATGAGGCAGAATCCTATCACATTGATAGGAGTAAAGATATTTGAATCAATATCACTGGACGACATTGGCAATTCTGGATGCTCCGGCAAATGTTTCGACCGGAGGCCAAAGAGAGTCGCTTCGGACAAGTGCTACTGCAATAAGTCTTGTACATTTGGACCTCCTGTACAAGGTATGATGCAGAATCCTATCACATTGATAGGAGTAAAGATATTTGCATCTATATCATTGGACGACATTGGCAATTCTGGATGCTCGGCATATGATTCGACCTGTGTCAAAGAGATTGGTTTTTGTCAAGTGCTGCCGCACAAGTCTTGTACATTTCGACCCCCTGGACAATATACGATGAGGCAGAATCCTGTCAAATTGATAGGAGTAAAGATACTTGCATCTATATCATTGGACGACATTTGCAATTCTGGATGCTCCGGATTATGATGCGACCGGAATCCAAAGAGAGTCGGCTTGGGCAAATGCTGACGCCCAAAACGTGTGCATTTGGACCTCCTGGAAAAGGTATGATGAGGCAGAATCCTGTCACATTGATAGGAGTGACGATATTTGCATCTATATCATTAGACGGCATTGGCAATTCTGAATGCTCAGGCTTAGGATTCGACCTGAGTCCAAGGAGAGTTGCTTTGGACAAGTGCTACCGCAACAAATCTTGTACATTTGGACCCCCGGGACAAGATACGACGAGGCACAATGCTGTCAAATTAATAGGAGTAAAGATATTTGCATCTATACCATTGCACGACATTGGCAATTCTTGATGCTTCGGCTTATGGATCGACCTGAGTCCAAAGAGTTTCGCTCTTGTCTAGTGCTACGGTACACTTGATCCTCCTGGACAAGACACGATGAGCCAGAATCCTGTCAAATTGATAGCAGTAAAGATAATTGTATCTATATCATTGGACGACATTGGCAAATCTGGATGCTCGGCTTATGTTCGACCTAAGTCCAAAGAATGTCCCTTTGGACCAGTTCTACCGCACAAATCTTGTACATTTGAACCTCCTGGACAAGATACGATGAGGCAGAATCCTGTCAAATTGATAGGAGTGAAGATGTTTGCATCTCTATCATTGGACGACATTGGCAATTCTGGAAGTTCGGCATATGATTCGACCTGAGTCCAAAGAGAGTCGCTTCGGACAAGTGCTGCCGCAACAAATCTTGTACATTTGGACCCCCGGGACAAGATACGACGAGGCAGAATCCTGTCAAATTCATAGGAGTAAAGATATTTGCATCTATATCATTGGTCAACAACGGCAATTCTGGATGGTCCGGCTTATGGTTCGACATAAGTCGAAAGAATGTCGCTTTGGACAAGTGCTACCGCAACAAATCTTGTACATTTGGATCCCCTGGACAAGATACGATGAGGCAGAATCCTGTCAAATTGATAGGAGTAAAGATATTTGCATCTATATCATTGGACGACATTGGCAATTCTGGATGCTCGGCATATGATTCGACCTGAGTCAAAGAGATTGGCTTTTGTCAAGTGCTACCGCACAAGTCTTGTACATTTGGACCCCATGGACAATATACGATGAGGCAGAATCCTGTCAAATTGATAGGAGTAAAGATATTTGCATCTATATCATTGGACGACATTGGCAATTCTGGATGCTCAGGCATATGATTCGACCTGAGTCCAAGGAGAGTCGCTTTGGACAAGTGCTACCGCAACAAATCTTGTACATTTGAACCTCCGGAACAAGGTATGATGAGGCAGAATCCTATCACATTGATAGGAGTAAAGATATTTGCATCTATATCATTGGTCAACATCGGCAGTTCTGGATGGTCCGGAATATGGTTCGACCTAAGTCCAAAGAATGTCCCTTTGGACAAGTGCTACCGCACAAATCTTGTACATTTGAACCTCCTGGACAAGATACGATGAGGCAGAATCCTGTCAAATTGATAGGAGTGAAGATGTTTGCATCTGTATCATTGGACGACATTGGCAATTCTGGAAGTTCGGCATATGATTCGACCTGAGTCCAAAGAGAGTCGCTTCGGACAAGTGCTACCGTAACAAATCTTGTACATTTGGACCCCCGGGACAAGATACGACGAGGCAGAATCATGTCAAATTCATAGGAGTAAAGATATTTGCATCTATATCATTGGTCAACAACGGCAATGCTGGATGGTCCGGCTTATGGTTCGACATAAGTCCAAAGAATGTCGCTTTGGACAAGTGCTACCGCAACAAATCTTGTACATTTGGATCCCCTGGACAAGATACGACGAGGCAGAATCCTGTCAAATTGATTGCAGTAAAGATATTTGCATCTATACCATTGCACGACATTGGCAATTCTTGATGCTTCGGCTTATGGATCGACCTGAGTCCAAAGAGTTTCGCTCTTGTCTCATGCTACCGTACACTTGATCCTCCTGGACAAGACACGATGAGCCAGAATCCTGTCAAATTGATAGCAGTAAAGATAATTGTATCTATATCATTGGACGACATTGGCAATTCTGGATGCCCCGGCTTACGATTCGACCTAAGTCTAAAGAATGCCGCTTTGGACAAGTGCTCCCGCACAAATCTTGTACATTTGAACCTCCTGCACAAGATACGATGAGGCAGTATCCTGTCAAATAGATAGGAGTGAAGATGTTTGCATCTCTATCATTGGACGACATTGGCAATTCTGGAAGTTCGGCATATGATTCGACCTGAGTCCAAAGAGAGTCGCTTCGGACAAGTGCTACCGCAACAAATCTTGTACATTTGGACCCCCGGGACAAGATACGACGAGGCAGAATCCTGTCAAATTCATAGGAGTAAAGATATTTGCATCTATATCATTGGTCAACAACGGCAATTCTGGATGGTCCGGCTTATGGTTCGACATAAGTCCAAAGAATGTCGCTTTGGACAAGTGCTACCGCAACAAATCTTGTACATTTGGATCCCCTGGACAAGATACGATGAGGCAGAATCCTGTCAAATTGATAGGAGTAAAGATATTTGCATCTATATCATTGGACGACATTGGCAATTCTGGATGCTCGGCATATGATTCGACCTGAGTCAAAGAGATTGGCTTTTGTCAAGTGCTACCGCACAAGTCTTGTACATTTCGACCCCCTGGACAATATACGATGAGGCAGAATCCTGTCAAATTGATAGGAGTAAAGATATTTGCATCTATATCATTGGACGACATTGGCAATTCTGGATGCTCCGGTTTATGATTCAACCTGAATCCAAAGAGAGTCGGTTTGGGCAAATGCTGCCGCCCAAACCTTGTGCATTTGGACCTCGTGGAAAAGGTATGATGAGGCAGAATCCTGTCACATTGATAGGAGAGAAGATATTTGCATCTATATCATTAGACGGCATTGGCAATTCTGGATGCTCAGGCATATGATTCGACCTGAGTCCAAGGAGAGTCGCTTTGGACAAGTGCTTTCGCAACAAATCTTGTACATTTGAACCTCCGGAACAAGGTATGATGAGGCAGAATCCTATCACATTGATAGGAGTAAAGATATTTGCATCTATATCATTGGTCAACATCGGCAGTTCTGGATGGTCCGGAATATGGTTCGACCTAAGTCCAAAGAATGTACCTTTGGAAAAGTGCTACAGCACAAATCTTGTACATTTGAACCTCCTGGACAAGATACGATGAGGCAGAATCCTGTCAAATTGATAGGAGTGAAGATGTTTGCATCTGTATCATTGGACGACATTGGCAATTCTGGAAGTTCGGCATATGATTCGACCTGAGCACAAAGAGAGTCGCTTCGGACAAGTGCTACCGTAACAAATCTTGTACATTTGGACCCCCGGGACAAGATACGACGAGGCAGAATCCTGTCAAATTCATAGGAGTAAAGGTATTTGCATCTATATCATTCGTCAACAACGGCAATTCTGGATGGTCCGGCTTATGGTTCGACATAAGTCCAAAGAATGTCGCTTTGGACAAGTGCTACCGCAACAAATCTTGTACATTTGGATCCCCTGGACAAGATACGATGAGGCAGAATCCTGTCAAATTGATTGCAGTAAAGATATTTGCATCTATACCATTGCACGACATTGGAAATTCTTGATGCTTCGGCTTATGGATCGACCTGAGTCCAAAGAGTTTCGCTCTTGTCTAGTGCTACCGTACACTTGATCCTCCTGGACAAGACACGATGAGCCAGAATCCTGTCAAATTGATAGCAGTAAAGATAATTGTATCTATATCATTGGACGACATTGGCAATTGTGGATGCCCCGGCTTATGATTCGAACTAAGTCTAAAGAATGCCGCTTTGGACAAGTGCTCCTGCACAAATCTTGTACATTTGAACCTCGTGGACAAGATACGATGAGGCAGAATCCTGTCAAATTGATAGCAGTAAAGTTATTTGCATCTATATCATTGCACGACATTGGCAATTCTGAATGCTTCGGCTTATGGATCGACCTGAGTCCAAAGAGTTTCGCTTTTGTCTAGTGCTACCGCACAAATCTTGTAGACTTGATCCTCCTGGACAAGACATGATGAGCCAGAATCCAGTCAAATTGATAGGAATGAAGATATTTGCATCTATATCATTAGACGGCATTGGCAATTCTGGATGCTCAGGCTTATGATTCGACCTGAGTCCAAGGAGAGTCGTTTTGGACAAGAGCTACCGCAACAAATCTTGTACATAGGACCCCCTGGACAAGATACGATGAGGCAGAATCCTGTCAAATTGATAGGAGTAAAGGTATTTACACCTATATCATTGGTCAACATCGGCAATTCTGGATGGTCCGGCTTAAGTTCGACCTAAGTTCAAAGAATGTCGCTTTGGACAAGTGCTACCGCACAAATCTTGTACATTTGAACCTCCTGGACAAGATACGATGAGGCAGAATCCTGTCAAATTGATAGGAGTGATGATGTTTGCATCTATATCATTGGACAACATTGGCAATTCTGGAAGATCGGCATATGATTCGTCCTGAGTCCAAGGAGAGTCGTTTTGGACAAGTGCTACCGCAACAAATCTTGTACATTTGGACCCCCTGGACAAGATACGATGAGGCAGAATCCTGTCAAATTAATAAGAGTAAAGATATTTGCATCTATATCATTGGACGACATTGGCAATTCTGGATGCTCCGGTTTATGATTCGACCTGAATCCAAGAGAGTCGGTTTGGGCAAATGCTGCCGCCCAAAACTTATGCATCTGGACCTCCTGGAAATGGTATGATGAGGCAGAATCCTGTCACATTGATAGGAGAGAAGATATTTGCATCTATATCATTAGACGGCATTGGCAATTCTGGATGCTCAGGCATATGATTCGACCTGAGTCCAAGAAGAGTCGTTTTGGACAAGTGCTACCGCAACAAATCTTGTACATTTGGACCCCCTGGACAAGATACGATGAGGCAGAATCCTGTCAAATTAATAGGAGTAAAGATATTTGCATCTATATCATTGGTCAACATCGGCAATTCTGGATGGTCCGGCTTATGGTTCGACATAAGTCCAAAGAATGACGCTTTGGACTAGTGCTACCGCAACAAATCGTGTACATTTGGACCCCCTGGACAAGATACGATGAGACAGAATCCTATCACATTGATAGGAGTAAAGATATTTGCATCAATATCACTGGACGACATTGGAAATTCTGGATGCTCCGGCATATGATTCGACCTGAGGCCAAAGAGAGTCGCTTCGGACAAGTGCTACCGCAATAAGTCTTGTACATTTGGACCCCCTGGATAAGATACGATGAGGCAGAATCCTATCACATTGATAGGAGTAAAGATATTTGCATCTATATCATTGGACGACATTGGTAATTCTGGATGCTCGGCATATGATTCCACCTGAGTCAAAGAGATTGGCTTTTGTCAAGTGCTACCGCACAAGTCTTGTACATTTGGACCCCCTGGACAATATACGATGACGCAGAATCCTGTCAAATTGATAGGAGTAAACATATTTGCATCTATATCATTGGACGACATTGGCAATTCTGGATGCTCCAGTTTATGATTCGACCTAAGTCTAAAGAATGCCGCTTTGGACAAGTGCGCCCGCACAAATCTTGTACATTTGAACCTCGTGGACAAGATACGATGAGGCCGAATCCTGTCAAATTGATAGCAGTAAAGATATTTGCATCTATATCATTGCACGACATTGGCAATTCTGGATGCTTCGGCTTATGGATCGACCTGAGTCCAAAGAGTTTCGCTTTTGTCTAGTGCTAGCGCACAAATCATGTAGACTTGATTCTCCTGGACAAGACATGATGAGCCAGAATCCAGTCAAATTGATAGGAATGAAGATATTTGCATCTATATCATTAGACGGCATTGGCAATTCTGGATGCTCAGGCTTATGATTCAACCTGAGTCCAAGGAGAGTCGCTTTGGACAAGTGCTACCGCAACAAATCTTGTACATTTGGACCCCCGGGACAAGATACGACGAGGCTGAATCCTGTCAAATTAACAGGAGTAAAGATACTTGCATCTATATCATTGGTCAACAACGGCAATTCTGGATGGTCCGGCTTATGGTTCGACATAAGTCCCAAGAATGTCGCTTTGGACAAGTGCTACCGCAACACATCCCGTACATTTGGACCCCCTGGACAAGACACGATGTGGCAGAATCCTGTGAAAGTGATTGCAGTAAAGATATTTGCATCTATACCATTGCACGACATTGGCAATTCTTGATGCTTCCGCTTATGGATCGACCTGAGTCCAAAGAGTTTCGCTCTTGTCTAGTGCTACCGTACACTTGATCCTCCTGGACAAGACACGATGAGCCAGAATCCTGTCAAATTGATAGCAGTAAAGATAATTGTATCTATATCATTGGACGACATTGGCAATTCTGGATGCCCCGGCTTATGATTCGACCTAAGTCTAAAGAATGCCGCTTTGGACAAGTGCTCCCGCACAAATCTTGTACATTTGAACCTCGTGGATAAGATACGATGAGGCAGAATCCTGTCAAATTGATAGCAGTAAAGATATTTGCATCTATATCATTGCACGACATTGGCAATTCTGGATGCTTCGGCTTATGGATCGACCTGAGTCCAAAGAGTTTCGCTTTTGTCTAGTGCTACCGCACAAATCTTGTAGACTTGATCCTCCTGGACAAGACATGATGAGCCAGAATCCAGTCAAATTGATAGGAATGAAGATATTTGCATCCATATCATTAGACGGCATTGGCAATTCTGGATGCTCAGGCTTATGATTCGACCTGAGTCCAACGAGAGTCGTTTTGGACAAGAGCTACCGCAACAAATCTTGTACATAGGACCCCCTGGACAAGATACGATGAGGCAGAATCCTGTCAAATTGATAGGAGTAAAGGTATTTACACCAATATCATTGGTCAACATCGGCAATTCTGGATGGTCCGGCTTAAGTTCGACCTAAGTTCAAAGAATGTCGCTTTGGACAAGTGCTACCGCACAAATCTTGTACATTTGGACCCCCTGGACAATATACGATGAGGCAGAATCCTGTCAAATTGATAGGAGTAAAGATATTTGCATCTATATCATTGGACGACATTGGCAATTCTGGATGCTCCGGCATATGATTCGACCGGAGGCCAAAGAGAGTCGCTTTGGACAGATGCTACCGCACAAATCTTGTACATTTGGACCCCCTGGACAAGATACGATGAGGCAGAATCCTTTCAAATTGATAGCAGTAAAGATATTTGGATCTATACCATTGCTCGACATTGGCAATTCTTGATGCTCCGGTTTATGATGCGACCTGCATCCAAAGAGAGTCGGTTTGGGCAAATGCTGCCGCCCAAAACGTGTGCATTTGGACCTCCTGGAAAAGGCATGATGAGGAAGAATCCTGTCACATTGACAGGAGTGAAGATATTTGCATCTATATCATTAGACGGCATTGGCAATTCTGGATGCTCCGGCATATGATTCGACCGGAGGCCAAAGAGAGTCGCTTTGGACAAGTGCTACCGCAACAAATCTTGTACATTTGGACCCCCGGGACAAGATACGACGAGGCAGAATCCTGTCAAATTAATAGGAGTAAAGATATTTGCATCTATATCATTGGTCAACAACGGCAATTCTGGATGGTCCGGCTTATGGTTCGACATAAGTCCAAAGAATGTCGCTTTGGACAAGTGCTACAGCAACAAATCCCGTACATTTGGACCCCCTGGACAAGACACGATGAGGCAGAATCCTGTCAAATTGATTGCAGTAAAGATATTTGCATCTATACCATTGCACGACATTGGCAATTCTTGATGCTTCGGCTTATGGATCGACATGAGTCCAAAGAATTTCGCTCTTGTCTAGTGCTACCGTACACTTGATCCTCCTGGACAAGATACGATGAGGCAGAATCCTGTCAAATTAATAGGAGTAAAGATATTTGCATCTATATCATTGGTCAACATCGGCAATTCTGGATGGTCCGGCTTATGGTTCGACATAAGTCCAAAGAATGTCGCTTTGGACAAGTGCTACCGCAACAAATCGTGTACATTTGGACCCCCTGGACAAGATACCATGAGACAGAATCCTATCACATTGATAGGAGTAAAGATATTTGCATCAATATCACTGGACGACATTGGCAATTCTGGATGCTCCGGCATATGATTCGACCGGAGGCCAAAGAGAGTCGCTTCGGACAAGTGCTACCGCAATAAGTCTTATACATTTGGACCCCCTGGATAAGATACGATGAGGCAGAATCCTATCACATTGATAGGAGTAAAGATATTTGCATCTATATCATTGGACGACATTGGTAATTCTGGATGCTCGGCATATGATTCGACCTGAGTCAAAGAGATTGGCTTTTGTCAAGTGCTACCGCACAAGTCTTGTACATTTGGACCCCCTGGACAATATACGATGACGCAGAATCCTGTCAAATTGATAGGAGTAAAGATATTTGCATCTATATCATTGGACGACATTGGCAATTCTGGATGCTCCAGTTTATGATTCGACCTGAATCCAAAGAGAGTCGGTTTGGGCAAATGGGGCCGCCCAAACCTTGTGCATTTGGACCTCGTGGAAAAGGTATGATGAGGCAGAATCCTGTCACATTGATAGGAGGGAAGATATTTGCATCTATATCATTAAACGGCATTGGCAATTCTGGATGCTCAGGCTTTTGATTCGACCTGAGTCCAAGGAGAGTCGCTTTGGACAGGTGCTACCGCAACAAATCTTGTACATTTGGACCCCCTGGACAAGACACGATGAGGCAGAATCCTGTCAAATTGATAGGAGTAAGGATATTTGCATCTATATCATTGGTCAACATCGGCAATTCTGGAAGATCGGCAAATGATTCGACCTGAGTTCAAAGAGAGTCGCTTTGGACAAGTGCTACCGCACAAATCTTGTAGATTTGAACCTCCTGGACAAGATACGATGAGGCAAAATCCTGTCAAATTGATAGGAGTAAAGATATGTGCATCTATATCATTGGACGACATTGGTAATTCTGGATGCTCGGCATATGATTCGACCTGAGTCAAAGAGATTGGCTTTTGTCAAGTGCTACCGCACAAGTCTTGTACATTTGGACCCCCTGGACAATATACGATGACGCAGAATCCTGTCAAATTGATAGGAGTAAAGATATTTGCATCTATATCATTGGACGACATTGGCAATTCTGGATGCTCCAGTTTATGATTCGACCTGAATCCAAAGAGAGTCGGTTTGGGCAAATGGGGCCGCCCACACCTTGTGCATTTGGACCTCGTGGAAAAGGTATGATGAGGCAGAATCCTGTCACATTGATAGGAGAGAAGATATTTGCATCTATATCATTAAACGGCATTGGCAATTCTGGATGCTCAGGCTTTTGATTCGACCTGAGTCCAAGGAGAGTCGCTTTGGACAGGTGCTACCGCAACAAATCTTGTACATTTGGACCCCCTGGACAAGACACGATGAGGCAGAATCCTGTCAAATTGATAGGAGTAAAGATATTTGCATCTATATCATTGGTCAACATCGGCAATTCTGGATGGTCCGGCATATGGTTCGACCTAAGTCCAAAGAATGTCGCATTGGACAAGTGCTACCGCACAAATCTTGTACATTTGAACCTCCTGGACAAGATACGATGAGGCAGAATCCTGTCAAATTGATAGGAGTGATGATGTTTGCATCTATATCATTGGACGACATTGGCAATTCTGGAAGATCGGCATATGATTCGACCTGAGTCCAAGGAGAGTCGTTTTGGACAAGTGCTACCGCACAAATCTTGTACATTTGGACCCCCTGGACAAGATACGATGAGGCAGAATCCTGTCAAATTAATAGGAGTAAAGATATTTGCATCTATATCATTGGTCAACATCGGCAATTCTGGATGGTCCGGCTTTTGGTTCGACATAAGTCCAAAGAATGTCGCTTTGGACAAGTGCTACCGCAACAAATCGTGTACATTTGGACCCCCTGGACAAGATACGATGAGGCAGAATCCTATCACATTGATAGGAGTAAAGATATTTGCATCAATATCACTGGACGACATTGGCAATTCTGGATGCTCCGGCATATGATTCGACCGGAGGCCAAAGAGAGTCGCTTCGGACAAGTGCTACCGCAATAAGTCTTGTACATTTGGACCCCCTGGATAAGATACGATGAGGCAGAATCCTATCACATTGATACGAGTAAAGATATTTGCATCTATATCATTGGACGACATTGGTAATTCTGGATGCTCGGCATATGATTCGACCTGAGTCAAAGAGATTGGCTTTTGTCAAGTGCTACCGCACAAGTCTTGTACATTTGGACCCCCTGGACAATATACGAAGACGCAGAATCCTGTCAAATTGATAGGAGTAAAGATATTTGCATCTATATCATTGGACGACATTGGCAATTCTGGATGCTCCGGTTTATGATTCGACCTGAATCCAAAGAGAGTCGGTTTGGGCAAATGCTGCCGCCCAAAACTTGTGCATTTGGACCTCCTGGAAAAGGTATGATGAGGCAGAATCCTATCACATTGATAGGAGTAAAGATATTTGCATCTATATCATTGGTCAACATCGGCAGTTCTGGATGGTCCGGCTTATGGTGCGACCTAAGTCCAAAGAATGTCGCTTTGGAGAAGTGCTACCGCACAAATCTTGTACATTTGAACCTCGTGGACAAGATACTATGAGGCAGAATCTTGTCAAATTGATAGCAGTAAAGATATTTGCATCTATATCATTGGTCAACATCGGCAATTCTGGATGATCCGGCTTATGGTTCGACATAAGTCCAAAGAATGTCGCTTTGGACAAGTGCTACCGCAACAAATCGTGTACATTTGGACCCCCTGGACAAGATACGATGAGGCAGAATCCTGTCAAAGTGATAGGAGTGAAGATGTTTGCATCTATATCATTGGACGACATTGGCAATTCTGGAAGATCGGCATTTGATTCGACCTGAGTTCAAAGAGAGTCGCTTTGGACAAATACTGCCGCCCAAATCTTGTCCATTTGGACCTCCTGGACAAGATACGATGAGGCAGAATCCTGTCAAATTAATAGGAGTAAAGATATTTGCATCTATATCATTGGACGACATTGGCAATTCTGGAAGATCGGCATTTGATTCGACCTGAGTTCTAAGAGAGTCGCTTTGGACAAATACTGCCGCCGAAATCTTGTCCATTTGGACCTCCTGGACAAGATATGATGAGGCAGAATCCTGTCAAATTGATAGGAGTAAAGATATTTGCATCTATATCATTGGACGACATTGGCAATTCTGGATGCTCCGGCATATGATTCGACCGGAGGCCAAAGAGAGTCGCTTTGGACAGATGCTACCGCACAAATCTTGTACATTTGGACCCCCTGGACAAGATACGATGAGGCAGAATCCTTTCAAATTGATAGCAGTAAAGATATTTGGATCTATACCATTGCTCGACATTGGCAATTCTTGATGCTCCGGTTTATGATGCGACCTGCATCCAAAGAGAGTCGGTTTGGGCAAATGCTGCCGCCCAAAACGTGTGCATTTGGATCTCCTGGAAAAGGCATGATGAGGAAGAATCCTGTCACATTGACAGGAGTGAAGATATTTGCATCTATATCATTAGACGGCATTGGCAATTCTGGATGCTCCGGCATATGATTCGACCGGAGGCCAAAGAGAGTCGCTTTGGACAAGTGCTACCGCAACAAATTTTGTACATTTGGACCCCCGGGACAAGATACGACGAGGCAGAATCCTGTCAAATTAATAGGAGTAAAGATATTTGCATCTATATCATTGGTCAAAAACGGCAATTCTGGATGGTCCGGCTTATGGTTCGACATAAGTCCAAAGAATGTCGCTTTGGACAAGTGCTACAGCAACAAATCCCGTACATTTGGACCCCCTGGATAAGATACGATGAGGCAGAATCCTATCACATTGATAGGAGTAAAGATATTTGCATCAATATCACTGGACGACATTGGCAATTCTGGATGCTCCGGCATATGATTCGACCGGAGGCCAAAGAGAGTCGCTTCGGACAAGTGCTACCGCAATAAGTCTTGTACATTTGGACCCCCTGGATAAGATACGATGAGGCAGAATCCTATCACATTGATAGGAGTAAAGATATTTGCATCAATATCACTGGACGACATTGGCAATTCTGGATGCTCCGGCATATGATTCGACCGGAGGCCAAAGAGAGTCGCTTCGGACAAGTGCTACCGCAATAAGTCTTGTACATTTGGACCCCCTGGATAAGATACGATGAGGCAGAATCCTATCACATTGATACGAGTAAAGATATTTGCATCTATATCATTGGACGACATTGGTAATTCTGGATGCTCGGCATATGATTCGACCTGAGTCAAAGAGATTGGCTTTTGTCAAGTGCTACCGCACAAGTCTTGTACATTTGGACCCCCTGGACAATATACGATGACGCAGAATCCTGTCAAATTGATAGGAGTAAAGATATTTGCATCTATATCATTGGACGACATTGGCAATTCTGGATGGTTCGGCTTATGGTTCGACATAAGTCCAAAGAATGTCGCTTTGGACTAGTGCTACCGCAACAAATCCTGTACATAGGACCCCCTGGACAAGATACGATGAGGCAGAATCCTGTCAAATTGATAGGAGTAAAGGTATTTACACCTATATCATTGGTCAACATCGGCAATTCTGGATGGTCCGGCTTATGATTCGACCTGAATCCAAGAGAGTCGGTTTGGGCAAATGCTGCCGCCCAAAACTTATGCATTTGGACCTCCTGGAAATGGTATGATGAGGCAGAATCCTGTCACATTGATAGGAGAGAAGATATTTGCATCTATATCATTAGACGGCATTGGCAATTCTGGATGCTCAGGCATATGATTCGACCTGAGTCCAAGAAGAGTCGTTTTGGACAAGTGCTATCGCAACAAATCTTGTACATTTGGACCCCCTGGACAAGATACGATGAGGCAGAATCCTGTCAAATTAATAGGAGTAAAGATATTTGCATCTATATCATTGGTCAACATCGGCAATTCTGGATGGTTCGGCTTATGGTTCGACATAAGTCCAAAGAATGTCGCTTTGGACTAGTGCTACCGCAACAAATCCTGTACATTTGGACCCCCTGGACAAGATACGATGAGACAGAATCCTATCACATTGATAGGAGTAAAGATATTTGCATCAATATCACTGGACGACATTGGCAATTCTGGAAGATCGGCAAATGATTCGACCTGAGTTCAAAGAGAGTCGCTTTGGACAAATACTGCCTCCCAAATCTTGTCCATTTGGACCTCCTGGACAAGATATGATGAGGCCGAAACCTGTCAAATTGATAGGAGTGAAGATATTTGCATCTATATCATTGGACGACATTGGCAATTCTGGATGCTCAGGCTTATGATTCGAGCTAAGTCTAAAGAATGCCGCTTTGGACAAGTGCGCCCGCACAAATCTTGTACATTTGAACCTCGTGGACAAGATACGATGAGGCCGAATCCTGTCAAATTGATAGCAATAAAGATATTTGCATCTATATCATTGCACGACATTGGCAATTCTGGATGCTTCGGCTTATGGATCGACCTGAGTCCAAAGAGTTTCGCTTTTGTCTAGTGCTAGCGCACAAATCATGTAGACTTGATTCTCCTGGACAAGACATGATGAGCCAGAATCCAGTCAAATTGATAGGAATGAAGATATTTGCATCTATATCATTAGACGGCATTGGCAATTCTGGATGCTCAGGCTTATGATTCAACCTGAGTCCAAGGAGAGTCGCTTTGGACAAGTGCTACCGCAACAAATCTTGTACATTTGGACCCCCGGGACAAGATACGACGAGGCTGAATCCTGTCAAATTAACAGGAGTAAAGATATTTGCATCTATATCATTGGTCAACAACGGCAATTCTGGATGGTCCGGCTTATGGTTCGACATAAGTCCCAAGAATGTCGCTTTGGACAAGTGCTACCGCAACACATCCCGTACATTTGGACCCCCTGGACAAGACACGATGTGGCAGAATCCTGTGAAATTGATTGCAGTAAAGATATTTGCATCTATACCATTGCACGACATTGGCAATTCTTGATGCTTCGGCTTATGGATCGACCTGAGTCCAAAGAGTTTCGCTCTTGTCTAGTGCTACCGTACACTTGATCCTCCTGGACAAGACACGATGAGCCAGAATCCTGTCAAATTGATAGCAGTAAAGATAATTGTATCTATATCATTGGACGACATTGGCAATTCTGGATGCCCCGGCTTATGATTCGACCTAAGTCTAAAGAATGCCGCTTTGGACAAGTGCTCCCGCACAAATCTTGTACATTTGAACCTCGTGGATAAGATACGATGAGGCAGAATCCTGTCAAATTGATAGCAGTAAAGATATTTGCATCTATATCATTGCACGACATTGGCAATTCTGGATGCTTCGGCTTATGGATCGACCTGAGTCCAAAGAGTTTCGCTTTTGTCTAGTGCTACCGCACAAATCTTGTAGACTTGATCCTCCTGGACAAGACATGATGAGCCAGAATCCAGTCAAATTGATAGGAATGAAGATATTTGCATCTATATCATTAGAGGGCATTGGCAATTCTGGATGCTCAGGCTTATGATTCGACCTGAGTCCAACGAGAGTCGTTTTGGACAAGAGCTACCGCAACAAATCTTGTACATAGGACCCCCTGGACAAGATACGATGAGGCAGAATCCTGTCAAATTGATAGGAGTAAAGGTATTTACACCTATATCATTGGTCAACATCGGCAATTCTGGATGGTCCGGCTTAAGTTCGACCTAAGTTCAAAGAATGTCGCTTTGGACAAGTGCTACCGCACAAATCTTGTACATTTGGACCCCCTGGACAATATACGATGAGGCAGAATCCTGTCAAATTGATAGGAGTAAAGATATTTGCATCTATATCATTGGACGACATTGGCAATTCTGGATGCTCCGGCATATGATTCGACCGGAGGCCAAAGAGAGTCGCTTTGGACAGATGCTACCGCACAAATCTTGTACATTTGGACCCCCTGGACAAGATACGATGAGGCAGAATCCTTTCAAATTGATAGCAGTAAAGATATTTGGATCTATACCATTGCTCGACATTGGCAATTCTTGATGCTCCGGTTTATGATGCGACCTGCATCCAAAGAGAGTCGGTTTGGGCAAATGCTGCCGCCCAAAACTTGTGCATTTGGACCTCCTGGAAAAGGTATGATGAGGCAGAATCCTATCACATTGAAGGGAGTCAAGATATTTGCATCTATATCATTAGAAGGCATTGGCAATTCTGGATGCTCAGGCTGATGATTCGACCTGAGTCCAAGGAGAGTCGTTTTGGACAAGTGCTACCGTAACAAATCTTGTACATTTGGTCCCCTGGACAAGATACGATGAGGCAGAATCCTATCACATTGATAGGAGTAAAGATATTTGCATCTATATCATTGGACGACATTGGCAATTCTGGAAGATCGGCAAATGATTCGATCTGAGTTCAAAGAGAGACGCTTTGGACTAATACTGCAGCCCTAATCTTGTCCATTTGGACATCCGGAACAAGGTATGATGAGGCAGAATCCTATCACATTGATAGGAGTAAAGATATGCGAATCTATATCATTGGACGACATTGGCAATTCTGGATGCTCAGGCTTATGGATCGATCTGAGTACAAGGAGTTTCGCTTTTGTCTAGTGCTAGCGCACACATCTTCTACGCTTGATCCTCCTGGACAAGACATGATGAGCCATAATCCTGTCAAATTGATAGGAGTGAAGATATTTGCATCTATATCATTAGACGGCATTGGCAATTCTGGATGCTCAGGCTTATTATTCGACCTGAGTCCAAGGAGAGTCGCTTTGAACAAGTGCTACCGCAACAAATCTTGTACATTTGGACCCCCTGGACAAGATACGATGAGGCAGAATCCTGTCAAATTGATAGCAGTAAAGATATTTGCATCTATATCATTGGACGGCATTGGCAATTCTGGATGCTCCGGCATATGATTCGACCGGAGGCCAAAGAGAGTCGCTTTGGACACAGCTACCGCACAAATCTTGTACATTTGGACCCCCTGGATAAGATACGATGAGGCAGAATCCTGTCAAATTGATAGCAGTAAAGATATTTGCATCTATATCATTGGACGACATTGGCAATTCTGGATGCCCCGGCTTATGATTCGACCTGAGTCCAAAGAGAGTCGCTTTGGACAAGGGCTACCACACAAATCTTGTACATTTGAACCTCCGGAACAAGGTATGATGAGGCAGAATCCTATCACATTGATAGGAGTAAAGATATTTGCATCTATATCATTGCTCAACATCGGCAGTTCTGGATGGTCTGGCTTATGGTTCGACCTAAGTCCAAAGAATGTCGCTTTGGACAAGTGCTACCGCAACAAATCTTGTCCATTTGGACCTCGGGAACAAGGTATGATGAGGCAGAATCCTATCACATTGATAGGAGTAAAGATATTTGCATCTATATCATTGGACGACATTGGCAATTCTGGATGCTCGGCATATGATTCGACCTGAGTCAAAGAGATTGGCTTTTGTCAAGTACTTCCGCACAAGTCTTGTACATTTGGACCCCCTGGACAATATACGATGAGGCAGAATCCTGTCAAATTGATAGGAGTAAAGATATTTGCATCTATATCATCGGACCACATTGGCAATTCTGGATGCTCCGGTTTATGATTCGACCTGAATCCAAGAGAGTAGGTTTGGGCAAATGCTGCTGCCCAAATCTTGTGCATTTGGACCTCCTGGAAAAGGTATGATGAGGCAGAATCCTGTCACATTGATAGGAGAGAAGATATTTGCATCTATATCATTAGACGGCATTGGCAATTCTGGATGCTCAGGCATATGATTCGACCGGAGGCCAAAGAGAGTCGCTTTGGACACAGCTACCGCACAAATCTTGTACATTTGAACCTCCTGGACAAGATACGATGAGGCAGAATCCTGTCAAATTGATGGCAGTAAAGATATTTGCATCTATATCATCGGACCACATTGGCAATTTTGGATGCCTCGGCTCACGGATCGACCTGAGTCTAAAGAGATTCGCTTTGGACAAGTGCTACCACACAAACCTTGTAGATTTGCACCTCTGGAACAAGTATGATGAGGCAGAATCCAGTCCCATTGATAGTAATAAAAATATTTGCATCTATATCATTGGACGACATTGGCAATCCTGGGGATCCGGCTTACGATTCGACCTGAATCCAAAGAGAGTCGGCCTGGGCAAGTGCTACCGCACAAATCTTGTACATTTGAACCTCCTGGACAAGATAAGATGGGGCAGAATGCTGTAAAATTGATAGGAGTGAGGATATTTCCATCTATATCATTGGACGACATTAGCAATTCTGAATGCTCCGACATGTGATTCGACCGGAGGCCAAGCGAGTCGCTTTGGACAAGTGCTACTGCACAAATCTTGTACATTTGGACCCCCTGGACAAGATACGATGAGGCAGAATCCTGTCAAATTGACAGGAGTAAAGATATTTGCATCTATATCATTGGACGACATTGGCACTTCTGGATGCTCAGGCATATGATTCGACCTAAGTCCAAGAAGAGTCGCTTTGGACAAGTGCTGCCACAACAAATCTTGTACATTTGGACCCCCTGGACAAGATACGATGAGGCAGAATCCTATCACATTGATAGGAGTAAAGATATTTGCATCTATATCACTGGACGACATTGGCAATTCTGGATGCTCCGGCATATGATTCGACCGGAGGCCAAAGAGAGTCGCTTTGGACACAGCTACCGCACAAATCTTGTACATTTGGACCCCCTGGATAAGATACGATGAGGCAAAATCCTGTCAAATTGATAGGAGAGAAGATATTTGCATCTAAATCATTAGACGGCATTGGCAATTCTGGATGCTCAGGCATATGATTCGACCTAAGTCCAAGAAGAGTCGCTTTGGACAAGTGCTGCCACAACAAATCTTGTACATTTGGACCCCCTGGACAAGATACGATGAGGCAGAATCCTATCACATTGATAGGAGTAAAGATATTTGCATCTATATCACTGGACGACATTGGCAATTCTGGATGCTCCGGCATATGATTCGACCGGAGGCCAAAGAGAGTCGCTTTGGACACAGCTACCGCACAAATCTTGTACATTTGGACCCCCTGGATAAGATACGATGAGGCAAAATCCCGTCAAATTGATAGCAGTAAAGATATTTGCATCTATATCATTGGAGGACATTGGCAATTCTGGATGCCCCGGCTTATGATTCGACCTGAGTCCAAGGAGAGTCGCTTTGGACAAGTGCTACCGCAACAAAACTTGTACATTTGGACCCCCTGGACAAGATACGATGAGGCAGAATCCTGTCAAATTGATAGGAGTAAAGATATTTGCATCTATATCATTGGTCAACATCGGCAATTCTGGATGGTCCGGCTTATGGTTCGACCTAAGTCCAAAGAATGTCGCTTTGGACAAGTGCTACCGCACAAATCTTGTACATTTGAACCTCCTGGACAAGATACGATGAGGCAGAATCCTGTCAAATTGATGGCAGTAAAGATATTTGCATCTATATCATCGGACCACATTGGCAATTTTGGATGCCTCGGCTCACGGATCGACCTGAGTCTAAAGAGATTCGCTTTGGACAAGTGCTACCACACAAACCTTGTAGATTTGCACCTCTGGAACAAGTATGATGAGGCAGAATCCAGTCCCATTGATAGTAATAAAAATATTTGCATCTATATCATTGGACGACATTGGCAATCCTGGGGATCCGGCTTACGATTCGACCTGAGTCCAAAGAGAGTCGGCCTGGGCAAGTGCTACCGCACAAATCTTGTACATTTGAACCTCCTGGACAAGATAAGATGGGGCAGAATGCTGTAAAATTGATAGGAGTGAGGATATTTCCATCTATATCATTGGACGACATTAGCAATTCTGAATGCTCCGACATGTGATTCGACCGGAGGCCAAGCGAGTCGCTTTGGACAAGTGCTACTGCACAAATCTTGTACATTTGGACCCCCTGGACAAGATACGATGAGGCAGAATCCTGTCAAATTGACAGGAGTAAAGATATTTGCATCTATATCATTGGACGACATTGGCACTTCTGGATGCTCCGGCATATGAGTCGACCGGAGGACAAAGAGAGTCGCTTTGGACAAGTGCTACCGCACAAATCTTGTACATTTGGACTCCCTGGTTAAGATACGATGAGGCAGAATCCTGGCAAATTGATAGCAGTAAAGATATTTGCATCTATATCATTGAACGACATTGGCAATCCTGGGGATCCGTCTTATAATTAGACATGAATCCAAAGAGAGTCGACTGCCTGGACAAGTGCTACCGCACAAACCTTGTAGATTTGCAACTCTGGAACAAGTATGATGAGCCAGAATCCTGTCACATAGATATTAGTAAAGATATTTGCATCTATATCATTGGACGCCATTGGCAATCCTGGGGATCCGGCTTATGATTCGTCCTGAGTCCAAAGAGATTCGCTTTGGACAAATGCTGCCGCCCAAATCGTGTCCGTTTGGAACTCCTGGAAAAGGTATTGTGAGGCAGAATCCTGTCACATGCATGGGAGTAAAGATATTTGCATCTATATCATTGGACGACATTGGCAATTCTGGATGCTCCGGCATATGATTCGACCGGAGGCCAAAGAGAGTCGCTTTGGACACGTGCTACCGCACAATTCTTGTACATTTGGACCCCCTGGACAAGATACGATGAGGCAGAATCCTGTCAAATTGACAGGAGTAAAGATATTTGCATCTATATCATTGGACGACATTGGCAAGTCTGGATGCTCCGGCATATGAGTCGACCGGAGGTCTCAGATAGTCGCTTTGGACAAGTGCTACCGCACAAATCTTGTACATTTGATCTTCCTGGACAAGATACAATTAGGCAGAATCCTGTCAAATTGATAGGAGTCAGGATATTTGCATCTATATCATTGGACGACATTGGCAATTCTGGATGCTTTGGCTTATGGATCGACCGGAGGCCAAAGGGAGTCGCTTTGGACAAGTGCTACCGCACAAATCTTGTACATTGGAACCTCCAGGACAAGATACCATGAGGCAGAATCCTATCAAATTGATAGGAGTGAAGATATTTGCATCTATATCATTGGACGACATTGGCAATTCTGGATGCTTCGGGTTATGGATCGACCTGAGTCTAAAGAGATTCGCTTTGAACAGGTGCTACCGCACAACCTTGTAGATTTGCACCTCTGGAACAAGTATGATGTGGCAGAATCCTGTCACATTGATAGTAGTAAAGATATTTGCATCTATATCATTGGACGACATTGGCAATTCTGGTTGCTTCGGCTTATGTATCGACCTGAGTCCAAAGAGATTCGCTTTGGTCAAGTGCTACCGCACAAATCTTGTACATTTGAACCTCCTGGAAAACGTATGGTGAGGCAGAATCCTGTTACAATGATAGTAGTAAAGATATTTGTATCAAAATCATTGGGCAACATTGGCAATTCTGGATGCTTCGGCATATGGATCGACCTGAGTCCAAAGAGAGTCGCTTTGGACAAGTGCTACCGCTCACATCTTGTGCATTTGGACCTCCTGGAAAAGGGACGATGAGGCAGAATCCTGTCATATTGATAGGAGTAATGATAATTGCATCTATATAATTGAACTGCATTGGCAATCCTGGGGATCCGGCATATAATTAGACCTGAATCCAAAGAGAGTCGGCCAGGGCACGTGCTACGGCACAAATCGTGTACACTTGGATATCCTGGACAAGATACGCTGAGGCAGAATCCTATCACATTGATAGGAGTAAAGATATTTTCATCTATAAAATTGGACGACATTGGCAATTCTGGATGCTCGGCTTATGATTCGACCTGAGTCTAAAGAGATTCGCTTTGGACAAATGCTGCCGCCCACCTCTTGTACATGTGAAACTCCTGGAAAATGTATGGTGAGGCAGAATCCTGTCACATTGATAGGAGTGAAGATATTTGCACCAATATCATTGGACGACATGGGCAATCGTGGGGATCCGTCTTATAATTAGACCTGAATCCAAAGAGAGTCGGCCTGGACAAGTGCTACCGAACAAATCTTGTACATTGGAACCTCCAGGACAAGATACCATGAGGCAGAATCCTATCAAATTGATAGGAGTGAAGATATTTGCATCTATATCATTGGACGACATTGGCAATTCTGGATGCTTCGGGTTATGGATCGACCTGAGTCTAAAGAGATTCGCTTTCAACAGGTGCTAGCGCACAAACCTTGTAGATTTGCACCTCTGGAACAAGTATGATGTGGCAGAATCCTGTCAAATTGATAGGAGTAAAGATATTTGCATGTATATCATTGGACGATATTGGCAATTCTGGATGCTGCGGCTTATGGATCACACTGAGTCCAAAGAGATTCACTTTTGTCAAGTGCTATCGCACAAATCTTGTACAATTGAACCTCCTGGACAAAATACGATGAGGCAGAATCCTGTCAAATTGATAGGAGTGAAGATATTTGCATCTATATCATAGGACGACATTGGCAATCCTGGGGATCCGGCTTATGATTCGACCTGAATCCAAAGAGAGTCAGCCTGGACAAGTGCTACCGCACAAATCTTGTACATTGGGACCCCCTGGACAAAATACGATGAGGGAGAATCCTGGTAAATTGATAGGAGTAAAGATATTTGCATCTATATCATTGGACGACATTGGCATTTCTGGATGCTTCGGCATATGGATCACACTGAGTCCAAAGAGATTCACTTTTGTCAAGTGCTATCGCACAAATCTTGTACAATTGAACCTCCTGGACAAAATACGATGAGGCAGAATCCTGTCAAATTGATAGGAGTGAAGATATTTGCATCTATATCATAGGACGACATTGGCAATCCTGGGGATCCGGCTTATGATTCGACCTGAATCCAAAGAGAGTCGGCCTGGACAAGTGCTACCGCACAAATCTTGTACATTGGGACCCCCTGGACAAAATAAGATGAGGGAGAATCCTGGTAAATTGATAGGAGTAAAGATATTTGCATCTATATCATGGGACGACATTGGCAATACTGGATGCTTCGGCATATGGATCGACCTGAGTCCAAAGAGAGTCGCTTTGGACAAGTGCTACCGCTCAAATCTTGTGCATTTGGACCTCCTGGAAAAGGGACGGTGAGGCAGAATACTGTCATATTGATAGGAGTAATGATAATTGCATCTATATAATTGAACCGCATTGGCAATCCTGGGGATCCGGCATATAATTAGACCTGAATCCAAAGAGAGTCGGCCAGGGCACGTGCTACGGCACAAATCGTGTACACTTGGATATCCTGGACAAGATACGCTGAGGCAGAATCCTATCACATTGATAGGAGTAAAGATATTTTCATCTATATAAGTGGACGACATTGGCAATTCTGGATGCTCGGCTTATGATTCGACCTGAGTCTAAAGAGATTCGCTTTGGACAAATGCTGCCGCCCACCTCTTGTACATTTGAAACTCCTGGAAAATGTATGGTGAGGCAGAATCCTGTCACATAGATATTAGTAAAGATATTTGCATCTATATCATTGGACAACATTGGCAATTCTGGATGCTTCGGCATATGGATCAACCTGAGTCCAAAGAGAGTCGGTTTGGATAAATGCTGCCGCCCAAATCTTTTGCATTTGGACCTCCCGGAAAAGGTATGATGAGGCAGAATCCTGTCACATTTATAGGAGTGAAGGTATTTGCACCTATATCATTGGACGATTTTGGCAATCCTGGGGATCCCTCATATAATTAGACCTGAGTCCAAAGAGATTCGCTTTGGACAAGTGCTACCGAACAAATCTTGTACATTGGAACCTCCAGGACAAGATACCATGAGGCAGAATCCTATCAAATTGATAGGAGTGAAGATATTTGCATCTATATCATTGGACGACATTGGCAATTCTGGATGCTTCGGGTTATGGATCGACCTGAGTCTAAAGAGATTCGCTTTGAACAGGTGCTACCGCACAAACCTTGTAGATTTGCACCTCTGGAACAAGTATGATGTGGCAGAATCCTGTCACATTGATAGTAGTAAAGATATTTGCATCTATATCATTGGACGACATTGGCAATTCTGGTTGCTTCGGCTTATGTATCGACCTGAGTCCAAAGAGATTCGCTTTGGTCAAGTGCTACCGCACAAATCTTGTACATTTGAACCTCCTGGGAAAGGTATGGTGAGGCAGAATCCTGTCAAAATGATAGTAGTAAAGATATTTGTATCAATATCATTGGGCAACATTGGCAATTCTGGATGCTTCGGCATATGGATCAACCTGAGTCCAAAGAGATTCACTTTTGTCAAGTGCTACCGCACAAATCTTGTACATTTGGACCCCCTGGACAAGATACGATGAGGGAGAATCCTGGCAAATTGATAGGAGTAAAGATATTTGCATCTATATCATTGGACGACATTGGCAATCCTGGGATCCGGCTTATGATTCGACCTGAATCCAAAGAGAGTCGGCCTGGACAAGTGCTACCGCACAAATCATATACATTTGAACCTCCTGGACAAAATACGATGAGGCAGAATCCTGTCAAATTGATACGAGTGAAGATATTTGCATCTATATCATTGGACGACATTGGCAATTTTGGATGCCCCGGCTTACGGATCGAACTGAGTCTAAAGGGATTCGCTTTGGACAAGTGCTACCACACAAACCTTGTAGATTTGCACCTCTGGAACAAGTATGATGAGGCAGAATCCTGCCACATTGATAGTAGTAAAGATATTTGCATCTATATCATTGGACGACATTGGCAATCCTGGGAATCCGGCTCATGATCGACCTGAATCCAAAGAGAGTCGGCATGGACAAGTGCTACCGCACAAATCTTGTACATTGGAACCTCCAGGACAAGAGACCATGAGGCAGAATCCTATCAAATTGATAGGTGTGAAGATATTTGAATCTATAACATTGAATGACATTGGCAATTCTGGATGCTTCGGCTTATGGATCAACCTGAGTCTAAAGAGATTCACTTTTGTCAAGTGCTACCGCACAAATCTTGTACAATTGAACCTCCTGGACAAAACACGATGAGGCAGAATCCTGTCAAATTGATAGGAGTGAAGATATTTGCATCTATATCAATCGACGGCATTGGCAATTCTGGATGCTTCGGCATTTGGATCAACCTGAGTCCAAATAGATTCACATTTGTCAAGTGCTACCGCACAAATCTTGTACAATTGAACCTCCTGGACAAAATACGATGAGGCAGAATCCTGTCAAATTGATAGGAGTGAAGATATTTGCATCTATATCATAGGACGACATTGGCAATTTTGGATGCCTCGGCTTACGGATCGAACTGAGTCTAAAGAGATTCGCTTTGGACAAGTGCTACCACACAAACCTTGTAGATTTGCAGCTCTGGAACAAGTATGATGAGGCAGAATCCAGTCACATTGATAGTAATAAAAATATTTGCATCTATATCATTGGACGACATTGGCAATCCTGGGGATCCGGCTTACGATTCGACCTGAATCCAAAGAGAGTCGGCCTGGACAAGTGCTACCGCACAAATCTTGTACATTTGCACCTCCGGAACAAGTATGATGAGGCAGAATCCTGGCAAATTTATTGGAGGCCAGATAATTGCATCTATATCATTGGACGACATTGGCAATTCTGGATGCTTCGACTTATGGATCGACCTGAGTCCAAAGAGAGTCGCTTTGGACAAGTGCTACCGCACAAATCTTGTACATTTGGACCCCCTGGTTAAGATACGATGAGGTAGAATCCTGGCAAATTGATAGGAGTAAAGATATTTGCATCTATATCATTGGAAGACATTGGCAATCCTGGGGATCCGGCTTATGATTCGACCTCAATCCAAAGATAGTCGATCTGGACAGGTGCTACCACACAAATCTTGTACATTTGAACCTCGTCGACAAGATAAGATGCGGCAGAATGCTGTAATATTGATAGGAGTAAAGATATTTGCATCTATATCATTGGACGACATTGGCAATTATGGATGCTTCGGCATATGGATCAACCTGAGTCCAAAGAGATTCACATTTGTCAAGTGCTACCGCACAAATCTTGTACAATTGAACCTCCTGGACAAAATACGATGAGGGAGAATCCTGGCAAATTGATAGGAGTAAAGATATTTGCATCTATATCATAGGACGACATTGTCAATTCTGGATGCTTCGGCATATGGATCAACCTGAGTCCAAAGGGAGTCGGTTTGGACAAATGCTGCCGCCCAAATCTTGTGCATTTGGACCTCCTGGACAAGGTATGATGGGGCAGAATCCTGTCACATTAATAGGAGTTAAGATATTTGCATCTATATCATTGGACGACATTGGCAATCCTGGGGATCCGGCATATGATTCGACCTGAATCCAAAGAGAGACGGCCTGGGCAAGTGCTACCGCACAAATCTTGTACATCTGGACCTCCTGGGCAAGATACGATGAGGCAGAATCCTGGCAAATTGATAGGAGTTATGATATTTGCATCTATATCATTGGACGACATTGGCAATCCTGGGATCCGGCTTATGATTCGACCTGAATCCAAAGGGAGTCGCTTTGGACAAGTGCTACCGCAGAAATCGTGTACATTTGGACCACCTGGTTAAGATACGATGAGGCAGAATCCTGTCACAATGATAGTAGTAAAGATATTTGTATCAATATCATTGGGCAACATTGGCAATTCTGGATGCTTCGGCATATGGATCAACCTGAGTCCAAAGAGATTCAATTTTGTCAAGTGCTACCGCACAAATCGTGTACATTTGGACCCCCTGGACAAGATACGATGAGGGAGAATCCTGGCAAATTGATAGGAGTAAAGATATTTGCATCTATATCATAGGACGACATTGGCAATTCTGGATGCTGCGGCTTATGGATCAACCTGATTCCAAAGAGATTCACGTTCGTCAAGTGCTACAGCACATATCTTGTACAATTGAACCTCCTGGGCAAAATACGATGAAGCAGAATCCTGTCAAATTGATGGGAGTGAAGATATTTGCCTCTATAACATTGGACGACATTGGCAATTTTGGATGCCTCGGCTTTCGGATCGACCTGAGTCTAAAGAGATTCGCTTTGGATAAGTGCTACCGCACAAATCTTGTACATTTGGACCCCCTGGTTAAGATACGATGAGGCAGAGTCCTGGCAAATTGATAGGAGTAAAGGTATTTGCATCTATATCATTGAATGACATTGGCAATTCTGGATGCTTCGGCATATGGATCGACCTGAGTCCAAAGCGATTCGCTTTTGTCAAGTGCTACTGCACAAATCTTGTACATGTGAACCTCCTGGACAAGACACGATGAGGCAGAATCCTGGCAAATTGATAGGAGTAAAGGTATTTGCCTCTATATCATTGGACGACATTGGCAATTCTGGATGCTTCGACACCTGGGTGTAAAGAGATTCGCTTTGGACAAGTGCTACCGCACAAACCTTGTGGATTTGCACCTCTGGAACAAGTATGATGAGGCAGAATCCTGTCAAATTGATAGTAGTAAAGATATTTGCATCTATATCATTGGACGACATGGGCAATCGTGGGGATCCGGCTTATGATTCGACCTGAATCCAAAGAGAGTCGGCCTGGACAAGTGCTGCCGCACACATCTTATACATTGGAACGTCCAGGACAAGATACCATGAGGCAGAATGCAATCAAATTGATAGGAGTGCACATATTTGCATCTATATCATAGGACGACATTGGCAATTTTGGATGCTTCGGCATATGGATCGACCTGAGTCCAAAGAGAGTCGCTTTGGACAATTGCTACCGCACAAATCTTCTACAATTAAACCTCCTGGACAAAATACGATGAGGCAGAATCCTGTCAAATTGATAGGAGTGAAGATATTTGCATCTATATCATAGGACGACATTGGCAATTTTGGATGCTTCGGCATATGGATCGACCTGAGTCCAAAGAGAGTCGCTTTGGACAAGTGCTACCGCTCAAATCTTGTGCATTTGGACCTCCTGGAAAAGGGACGGTGAGGCAGAATACTGTCATATTGATAGGAGTAATGATAATTGCATCTATATAATTGAACCGCATTGGCAATCCTGGGGATCCGGCATATAATTAGTCCTGAATCCAAAGAGAGTCGGCCAGGGCACGTGCTACGGCACAAATCGTGTACACTTGGATATCCTGGACAAGATACGCTGAGGCAGAATCCTATCACATTGATAGGAGTAAAGATATTTTCATCTATATAAGTGGACGACATTGGCAATTCTGGATGCTCGGCTTATGATTCGACCTGAGTCTAAAGAGATTCGCTTTGGACAAATGCTGCCGCCCACCTCTTGTACATTTGAAACTCCTGGAAAATGTATGGTGAGGCAGAATCCTGTCACATAGATATTAGTAAAGATATTTGCATCTATATCATTGGACAACATTGGCAATTCTGGATGCTTCGGCATATGGATCAACCTGAGTCCAAAGAGAGTCGGTTTGGATAAATGCTGCCGCCCAAATCTTTTGCATTTGGACCTCCCGGAAAAGGTATGATGAGGCAGAATCCTGTCACATTTATAGGAGTGAAGGTATTTGCACCTATATCATTGGACGATTTTGGCAATCCTGGGGATCCCTCATATAATTAGCCTGAGTCCAAAGAGATTCGCTTTGGACAAGTGCTACCGCACAAATCTTGTACAATTGAACCTCCTGGACAAAACACGATGAGGCAGAATCCTGTCAAAGTGATAGGAGTGAAGATATTTGCATCTATATCATTCGACGGCATTGGCAATTCTGGATGCTTCGGCATTTGGATCAACCTGAGTCCAAATAGATTCACATTTGTCAAGTGCTACCGCACAAATCTTGTACAATTGAACCTCCTGGACAAAATACGATGAGGCAGAATCCTGTCAAATTGATAGGAGTGAAGATATTTGCATCTATATCATAGGACGACATTGGCAATTTTGGATGCCTCGGCTTACGGATCGAACTGAGTATAAAAAGAGATTCGCTTTGGACAAGTGCTACCACACAAACCTTGTAGATTTGCACCTCTGGAACAAGTATGATGAGGCAGAATCTTGTCACATTGATAGTAGTAAAGATATTTGCATCTATATCATTGGACGACATTGGCAATCCTGGGGATCCGGCTTATGATCGACCTGAATCCAAAGAGAGTCGGCCTGGACAAGTGCTACCGCACAAATCTTGTACATTTGAATCTCCTGGACAAAATACGATGAGGCAGAATCCTGTCAAATTGATAGGAGTGAAGATATTTGCACCTATATCATAGGACGACATTGGCAATTTTGGATGCCTCGGCACACGGATCGACCTGAGTCTAAAGAGATTCGCTTTGGACAAGTGCTACCACACAAACCTTGTAGATTTGCACCTCTGGAACAAGTATGATGAGGCAGAATCCAGTCCCATTGATAGTAATAAAAATATTTGCATCTATATCATTGGACGACATTGGCAATCCTGGGGATCCGGCTTACGATTCGACCTGAATCCAAAGAGAGTCGGCCTGGGCAAGTGCTACCGCACAAATCTTGTACATTTGAACCTCCTGGACAAGATAAGATGGGGCAGAATGCTGTAAAATTGATAGGAGTGAGGATATTTCCATCTATATCATTGGACGACATTAGCAATTCTGAATGCTCCGACATGTGATTCGACCGGAGGCCAAGCGAGTCGCTTTGGACAAGTGCTACTGCACAAATCTTGTACATTTGGACCCCCTGGACAAGATACGATGAGGCAGAATCCTGTCAAATTGACAGGAGTAAAGATATTTGCATCTATATCATTGGACGACATTGGCAATTCTGGATGCTCCGGCATATGAGTCGACCGGAGGACAAAGAGAGTCGCTTTGGACAAGTGCTACCGCACAAATCTTGTACATTTGGACTCCCTGGTTAAAATACGATGAGGCAGAATCCTGGCAAATTGATAGCAGTAAAGATATTTGCATCTATATCATTGGACGACATTCGCAAGTCTGGATGCTCCGGCATATGAGTCGACCGGAGGTCTCAGACAGTCGCTTTGGACAAGTGCTACCGCACAAATCTTGTACATTTGATCTTCCTGGACAAGATACAATGAGGCAGAATCCTGTCAAATTGATAGGAGTCAGGATATTTGCATCTATATCATTGGACGACATTGGCAATTCTGGATGCTTTGGCTTATGGATCGACCGGAGGCCAAAGGGAGTCGCTTTGGACAAGTGCTACCGCACAAATCTTGTGCATTTGAACCTCCGGAACAGGGTATGATGAAACAGAATCCTGTCAAATTGATAGGAGTGAAGATATTTGCATCTATATAATTGGACGACATTGGCAATGCTGGATGCTCCGGTTTATGATTCGACCTGAGTCCAAAGAGAGTCGCTCTGGATAAATGCTGCCGCCCAAATCTTGTCCATTTCGACCTCCTGGACAAGATATGATGAGGCAGAATCCTGTCAAATTGATAGCAGTGAAGATATTTGCATCTGTATCATTGGACGACTTTGGAAATTATGGATGCTCAGGCTTATGATTCGACTTAATTGCAAAGAATGTCGCTTTGATAGGAGTGAAGATATTTGCATCTATATCATTGGACGACTTTGGAAATTCTGGATGCTCAGGCTTATGATTCGACTTGATTCCAAAGAATGTCGCTTTGGGCAAGTGCTACCGCACAAATCTTGTACATTTGAACCTCCTGGACAAGATACGATGAGGCAGAAACCTGTCAAATTGATAGGAGTGTAGATGTTTGCATCTATATAATTGGACGACATTGGCAATGCTGGATGCTCCTGTTTATGATTCGCCCTGAGTCCAAAGAGAGTCTTTTGGACAAGTGCTACAACACAAATCTTGTACGTTTGAAACTCCTGGACAAGATACGATCAGGCAGAATCCTGTCAAATTGATAGCAGTAAAGATATTTGCATCTATTTCATTGCACGACATTGGCAATTCTGGATGCTTCGGCTTATGGATCGACCTGAGTCCAAAGAGAGTCGCTTTGGACATATGCTACCGCAACAAATCGTGTCCATTTGGACCGCCTGGACAAGATACGATGAGGCAGAATGCTGTCAAATTGATAGGAGTGAAGATTTTTGCATCTATATCATTGGACGACATTGGCAATTCTGGATGCTCAGGCCTATGATTCGACCTGAGTCCAAAGAGAGTCGGTTTGGACAAGTGCTACCGCACAAATCTTGTACATTTGGACCTCCTGGAAAATGTATGATGAGGCAGAATCCTGTCACATTGATAGGAGTGAAGATATTTGCATCTATATCATTGTACGACATTGGCAATTCTTGATGCTTCGGCTAATGGATCGACCTGTGTCCAAAGAGATTCGCTTTTGTCAAGTGCTAACGCACAAATCCTGTACATTTGAACATCCTGGACAAGGTATGGTGAGGCAGAATCCTATCACATTGATAGGAGAAAAGATATTTGCAACTATATCATTGGACGTCATTGGCCAGTTCTGGAAGTTCCGACATATGATTCGACCGGAGGCCAAAGAGAGTCGCTTTGGACAAGTGCTACCGCACAAATCTCGGACATTTCAACCTCCTGGACAGGATAAGATGCGGCAGAATGCTGTAAAATTGTTAGGAGTGAGGGTATTTGCCTCTATATCTTTGGACAATATCGGCAATTTCGGATTCTTCGCCTTATGATTCGACCTGAATCCAAAGGGGAATCGTTTTGGACAAGTGCTACCGCACAAATCTTGTACATTCGGACCGCCTGGACAAGATACGTTGAGGCTGAATCCTGTCAAATTGATAGGAGTAAAGATATTTGCATCTATATCATTAGACGGCATTGGGAATTCTGGATGCTCCGGCTTATGATTCGACCTGAGGCCAAAGAGAATTGCTTTGGACAAGTGCTGCCGCACAAACCTTGTACATTTGAACCTCCTGGAAAAGGTATGATGTGGCAGAATCCTGTCAAATTGATAGCAGTAAAGATATTTGCATCTATATCATTGGACGACATTGGCAATTCTGGATGCTCCGACATGAGTCGACCGGAGGACAAAGAGAGTCGGTTTGGGCAAATGCTGCCGCCCAAAACTTGTGCATTTGGACCTCCTGGAAAAGGTATGATGAGGCAGAATCCTGTCACCTTGATAGGAGTGAAGATATTTGCATCTATATCATTGGACGTCATTGGCAATTCTGGATGCTCCGGCATATGATTCGGCCGGAGGCCAAAGAGAGTCGCTTTGGACACGTGCTACCGCACAATTCTTGTACATTTGGACCCCCTGGACAAGATACGATGAGGCAGAATCCTGTCAAATTGACAGGAGTAAAGATATTTGCATCTATATCATTGGACGACATTGGCAAGTCTGGATGCTCCGGCATATGAGTCGACCGGAGGTCTCAGAGAGTCGCTTTGGACAAGTGCTACCGCACAAATCTTGTACATTTGATCTTCCTGGACAAGATACAATGAGGCAGAATCCTGTCAAATTGATAGGAGTCAGGATATTTGCATCTATATCATTGGACGACATTGGCAATTCTGGATGCTTTGGCTTATGGATCGACCGGAGGCCAAAGAGAGTCGCTTTGGACAGTTGCTACCGCTCAAATCTTGTACATATGGACCACCTGGAAAAGATACGGTTAGGCAGAATCCTGTACAATTGATAGGAGTAAAGATATTTGCATCTATATCATTGGACGATAAGGCAATTCTGGATGCTCCGGCTTATGATTCGACCGGAGGCCAAAGAGAATCGCTATTGTGTAGTGCTACCGCACAAATCTTGTACAGTTGATCCTCCTGGACAAGACACGATGAGCCAGAATCCTGTCAAATTGATGGGAGTAAAGATATTTGCATCTATATCATTGGACGACTTTGGAAATTCTGGATGCTCAGGCTTATGATTCGACTTGATTCCAAAGAATGTCGCTTTGGACAAGTGCTACCGCACAAATCTTGTACATTTGAACCTCCTGGACAAGATACGATGAGGCAGAATCATGTCAAATTGATAGGAGTGAAGATGTTTGCATCTATATAATTGGACGACATTGGCCATGCTGGATGCTCCGGTTTATGATTCGACCTGAGTCCAAAGAGAGTCGTTTTGGACAAGTGCTACCGCACAAATCTTGTACGTTTGAAACTCCTGGACAAGATACGATGAGGCAGAATCCTGTCAAATTGATAGCAGTAAAGATATTTGCATCTATTTCATTGCACGACATTGGCAATTCTGGATGCTTCGGCTTATGGATCGACCTGAGTCCAAAGAGTTTCGCTTTTGTCTAGTGCTACCGCACAAATCTTGTACGCTTGATCCTCCTGGACAAGACACGATGAGCCAGAATCCTGTCAAATTGATAGGAGTGAAGATATTTGCATCTATAACATTAGACGGCATTGGCATTGCTGGATGCTCCGGTTTATGATTCGACCTGAGTCCAAAGAGAGTCGTTTTGGACAAGTGCTACCGCACAAATCTTGTACATTTGAACCTCCTGGACAAGATACGATGAGGCAGAAACCTGTCAAATTGATAGGAGTGAAGATGTTTGCATCTATATAATTGGACGACATTGGCAATGCTGGATGCTCCAGTTTATGATTCGACCTGAATCAAAGAGAATCGGTTTGGGCAAATGTTGCCACCCAAAACTTGTGCATTTGGACGTCCTGGAAAAGGTATGATGATGCAGAATCCTGTCACATTGATAAGAGTATAGATATTTGCATCTATATCATTGGACGACATTGGCAATTCTGGATGCTCGGCATATGATTCGACCTGAGTTCAAAGGGAGTCGCTTTGGACACGTGCTACCGTACAAATCTGGTACATTTGGACCCCCTGGACAAGATGCGATGAGGCAGAATCCTGTCAAATTGATAGCAGTAAAGATACGTGCATCTATATCATTAGACGGCATTGGCATTGCTGGATGCTTCGGCTTATGGATCGACCTGAGTCCAAAGAGTTTCGCTTTTGTCTAGTGCTACCGCACAAATCGTGTACACTTGATCCTCCTGGACAAGACACGATGAGCCAGAATCCTGTCAAATTGATAGGAGTGAAGATGTTTGCATCTATATAATTGGACGACATTGGCAATGCTGGATGCTCCGGTTTATGATTCGACCTGAGTCCAAAGAGAGTCGTTTTGGACAAGTGCTACCACACAAATCTCGTACAATTGAACTTCCTGGACAAGATACGATGAGGCAGAATCCTGTCAAATTGATAGGAGTGAAGATATTTGCATCTATATCATTGGACGACATTGGCAATTCTGGATGCACCGGCTTATGATTCGACCTGAGTCCAAAGAGAGTCGCTTTGGACACGTGCTACCGCAACAAATCTTGTACATTTGAACCTCCGGAGCAAGGTATGATGAGGCACAATCCTATCACATTGATAGGAGTAAAGATGTTTGCATCTATATCATTGGACCACATTGGCAATTCTGGATGCTGCGGCGTATGATTCGACCGGAGGCCAAAGAGAGTCGCTTTGGACAAGTGCCACCGCACAAATCTTGTACATTTGGACCCCCTGGACAATATACGATGAGGCAGAATCCTGTCCCCTTGATAGGAGTGAAGATATTTGCATCTATATCATTGGAAGACATTGGCAATTCTGGATGCTCCGGCATATGATTCGACCGGAGGCCAAACAGAATCGCTTTGGACAAGTGCTACCGCACAAACCTTGTACATTTGAACCTCCGGAACAGGGTATGATGACACAGAATCCTGTCAAATTGATAGGAGTGAAGATATTTGCATCTATATCATTGAACCTCATTGGCAATTCTGGATGCTCCGGCGTGTGATTCGACCGGTGGCCAACGAGAGTCGCTTTCGGCAAGTGCTACCACACTAACCATGTACATTTGAACCTCCGGAACAGGGTATGATGAAACAGAATCCTGTCAAATTGATTGGAGTGAAGATATTTGCATCTATATCATTGGACCTCATTGGCAATTCTGGATGCTCCGGCGTATGAGTCGACCAGAGGCCAAAGAGAGTCGCTTTGGACAAGTGCCACCGCACAAATCTTGTACATTTGGACTCCCTGGACAATATACGATGAGGCAGAATCCTGTCAAATTGATAGGAGTAAAGATATTTGCATCTACATCATTGGACGACAATGGCAATTCTGGATGCTCCGGCTTATGATTAGACCTGATTTCAAAGGGAGTCGCTTTGGACAAGTGCTACTGCACAAATCGTGTACATTTGAATCTCCTGGACAAGATACCATGAGGCAGAATCCTGTCAAATTGATAGGAGTGAAAATATTTGCATCTATATCATTGGACGACATTGGCCAATTCTGGATGCTCGGCTTATGATTAGACCTCAGTCCAACGGGATTCGCTTTTGTAAAGTGTTACCGCACAAATCTTGTACAATTGGACCCCCTGGTCAAGATACGATGAGGGAGAATCCTGGCAAAATGATACGAGTAAAGATATTTGCATTTATATCAATGGACGACATTGGCAATACTGGGGATCCGGCATATGATTCGACCTGAATCCAAAGAGAGTCGCTTTGGAGCAATGCTGCCGCCAAAATCTTGTCCATTTGGACCTCCTGGACAAGGTAAAATGAGGCAGAATACTGGAAAAGTGATAGGAGTTAAGATATTTGAATCTATATCATTCGGATAACATCGGCAATTTTTGTTACTTCGGCATATGGATCGATCTGGATCCAAAGAGTGTCGGTTCGGACAAATGCTGCCGCCCAAATCTTGTACATTAGGACCTCCTGCAAAAGGTATGTTGAGGCAGAATCCTATCACATTGATGGGAGTAAAGATATTTGCATCTACATCATTGGACGACAATGGCAATTCTGGATGCTCCGGCTTATGATTCGACCTGAATCAAAGAGAGTCGGATTCGGAAAATAATGCCACCCAAAACTTGTGCATTTGGACGTCATGGAAAAGGTATGATGAGGCAGAATCCTGTCACATTGATAGGAGTGTAGATATTTGCATCTATATCATTGGACGACATTGGCAAATCTGGTTGCTCAGGCTTATGATTCGACCTGAGTCCAAAGAGAGTCGCTTCGGACAAGTGCCACCGCAATAATTCTTGTACATTTGGACCTCCTGTACAAGGTATGATGAGGCAGAATCCTATCACATTCATAGGAGGGATGATATTTGCATCTGTATCATTGGACGACATTGGCAATTCTGGATGCTCCGGCGTATGATTCGACCGGAGGCCAAAGAGAGTCGCTTCGGACAAGTGCTACCGCAACAAGTCTGGTACATTTGGACCTCCTGTACAAGGTATGATGAGGCAGAAACCTATCACATTGATAGGAGTGAAGATGTTTGCATCTACATCATTGGACGACATTGGCAATTCTGGATGCTTCGACGTATGATTCGACCGGAGGCCAAAGTGAGTCGCTTTGGACAAATGCTGCCGCCCAAATCTTGTCCATTTGACCTCCTGGACAAGATATGATGCGGCAGAATACTAGCACATTGATATGAGTGTAGATATTTGCATCTATATCACTGGACGACATTGGCAATCCTGGATGCTCCGGCATATGATTTGACCGGTGGCCAAAGGGAGTCGCTTTGGACACATGCTTTCGCACAAATCTTGTACAGTTGATCCTCCTGGACAAGATACGATGAGGCAGAATCCTGTCAAATTGATAGGAGTGAAGATATTCGCATCTATATCATGGGACGAGATTGGCAATTCTGGATGCTCCGGCGTATGATTCGACCTGAGTTCAAAGAGAGTCGCTTTGGACAAATGCTCTCGCCCAAATCTTGTCCATTTGGACCTCCTGGACAAGACATGATGAGGCAGAATACTATCACATTGATATGAGTGAAGATATTTGCATCTATATCATTGGACGACATTGGCAATTGTGGATGCTTCGGCATATGGATCAACCTGAGTCCAAAGGGAGTCAGTTTGGACAAAAGCTGCCGCCCAAATCTTGTGCATTTGGACCTCCTGGAAAAGGTATGATGAGTCAGAATCCTGTCAAATTGATAGCAGTGAGGATATTTGCATCTATATCATTGGACGACATTGGCAATTCTGGATGAACGGCTTATGATTCGACCTGAGGCCAAAGAGAGTCGCTTTGGAGCAATGCTGCCGCCAAAATCTTGTCCATTTGGACCTCCTGGACAAGGTAAAATGAGGCAGAATACTGGAAAAGTGATAGGAGATAAGATATTTGAATCTATATCATTCGGATAACATCGGCAATATTTGTTACTTCGGCATATGGATCGATCTGGATCCAAAGAGTGTCGGTTCGGACAAATGCTGCCGCCCAAATCTTGTGCATTTGGCCCTCCTGGAAAAGGTATGTTGAGGCAGAATCCTGGCAGATTGATAGGTGTGAAGATATTTGCATCTATATCATTTGACGACATTGGCAATTCTGGATGCTCGGCTTATGATTCGACCTGAGTCCAAAGAGAGTCGGTTTGGACAAATGCTGCCGTTAAAAAACTTGTACATTAGGACCTCCTGCAAAAGGTATGTTGAAGCAGAATCCTATCACATTGATGGGAGTAAAGATATTTGCATCTATATCATTGGACGACATTGGCAATCCTGGGGATCCGTCTTATAATTAGACCTGATTTCAAAGGGAGTCGCTTTGGACAAGTGCTACTGCACAAATCGTGTACATTTGAATCTCCTGGACAAGATACCATGAGGCAGAATCCTGTCAAATTGATTGGAGTGAAAATATTTGCATCTATATCATTGGACGACATTGGCCAATTCTGGATGCTCGGCTTATGATTAGACCTCAGTCCAACGGGATTCGCTTTTGTAAAGTGTTACCGCACAAATCTTGTACAATTGGACCCCCTGGTCAAGATACGATGAGGGAGAATCCTGGCAAAATGATACGAGTAAAGATATTTGCATTTATATCAATGGACGACATTGGCAATACTGGGGATCCGGCATATGATTCGACCTGAATCCAAAGAGAGTCGCTTTGGAGCAATGCTGCCGCCAAAATCTTGTCCATTTGGACCTCCTGGACAAGGTAAAATGAGGCAGAATACTGGAAAAGTGATAGGAGTTAAGATATTTGAATCTATATCATTCGGATAACATCGGCAATTTTTGTTACTTCGGCATATGGATCGATCTGGATCCAAAGAGTGTCGGTTCGGACAAATGCTGCCGCCCAAATCTTGTACATTAGGACCTCCTGCAAAAGGTATGTTGAGGCAGAATCCTATCACATTGATGGGAGTAAAGATATTTGCATCTATATCATTGGGCGGCATTGGCAATCCTGGGGACCCGTCTTATAATTAGACCTGAATCCAAAGAGAGTCGGCCAGGGAAAGTGCTACCGCACAAATCTTGTATACTTGAACCTCCTGGACAAGATACGATGAGGCAGAATGCTGTAAAATTGATAGGAGTGAGGATATTTGCATCTATATCATTGGACGACGTAGGCCAATCCTGGATGCTCGGCTTATGATTCGACCTGAGTCCAAAGAGAATCATTTTGGACAAATGCTGTCGCTGAAAAACTTGTGCACTAGGACCTCCTGGAAAAGGTATGTTGAGGCAGAATCCTATCACATTGATCGGAGTAACGATATTTGCATCTATATCATCGGACGACATTGGCAATTCTGGATGCTCCGGCTTATGATTCGACCTGAGACCAAACAGAGTCGCTTTGGACATGTGCTACGGCACAAATCTGGTACATTTGAACCTCCTGGACAAGATACGATGAGGCAGAATCCTGTCAAATTGATAGGAGTCAGAATATTTGCATCTATATCATAGGACGACATTGGCAATTCTGGATGCTTCGGCATATGGATCGACCTGAGTCCAAAGAGATTCACTTTTGTCACGTGCCACAGCACAAGTCTTGTACATTTGGACCCCCTGTACAAGATACGATGAGGCAGAATCCTGTCAAATTGACAGGAGTAAAGATATTTGCATTTATATCAATGGACGACATTGGCAATACTGGGGATCCGGCATATGATTCGACGTGAATCCAAAGAGAGTCGATCTGGACAAGTGCTACCCCACAATCCTTGTACATTTGAACCTCCTGGACAAGACACGATGAGGCAGAATGCTGTCAAATTGATAGGAGTCAGGATATTTGTCTCTATATCATTGGACGACATTGGCAATTTTGAATGCTTCCGCTTATGGATCGACCGGAGGCCAAAGAGAGTCGCTTTGGAAAAGTGCTGCCGCACAAATCTTGTACATTCGGACACCCTGGACAAGATAAAATGCGGCAGAATTCTGTCAAATTGACAAGAGTAAAGATATTTGCATCTATACCATTGGACGACATTGGCAATTCTGGATGCTTCAGCTTATGGATCGACCTGAGTCCAAAGAGTTTCGCTTTCGTCAAGTGCTACCGCACAAATCTTGTGCATTTGAACCTCCTGGACAAGATAAGATGAGACAGAATCCTATCACATTGATAGGAGTGAAGATATTTGCATCTATATCATTGGACGACATTGGCAATCCTGGGGATCCGGCATATAATTAGACGTGAATCCAAAGAGAGACGGCCTGTACAAGTGCTACCGCACAAATCTTGTACATTTGAAACTCCTTGGCAAGATAAGATGCGGCAGAATGCTGTAAAATTGATGGGCGAGAAGATATATGCATCTATATAATTGGACGACATTGGCAATTTTGAATGCTCCGGCTTATGATTCGACTTGAGTCCAAAGACAGTCGCTTTTGTCAAGTGCTACCGCACAAACCTTGTACATTTGAACCTCCGGTTAAAGATACGATGAGGCAGAATGCTGTCAAATTGATAGGAGTCAGGATATTTGCCTAATTATCATTGGACGACATTGGCAATACTGGGGATCCGGCTTATGATTCGACCTGAATCCAAAGAGAGTCGATCTGGACAAGTGCTACCGCTAAAAGAATTGTACATTAGGACCTCCTGGAAAATTTATGGTGAGGCAGAATCGTGTCACATTGATATGAGTAAAGATATTTGCATCTATATCATTGGACGACATTGGCAATTCTGAATGCTCCGAGATATGATTCGACTGGAGGCCAAAGCGAGGCACTTTGGACAAGTTCGACCGCACAGGTCTTATACATTTGGACCCCCTGTACAAGATACGATGAGGCAGATTCCTGTCAAATTGACAGGAGTAAAGATATTTGCATCTATATCAATGGACGACATTGGCAATACTGGGGATGCGGCTTATGATTCGACCTGAATCCAAAGTGAGTCGATCTGGACAAGTGCTACCCCACAATTCTTGTACATTTGAACCTCCTGGACCAGACACGATGAGGCAGAATGCTGTCAAATTGATAGGAGTCAGGATATTTGCCTCTATATCATTGGACGACATTGGCAATTTTGGATGCTTCCGCTTATGGATCGACCGGAGGCCAAAGAGAGTTGCTTTGGAAAAGTGCTACCGCACAAATCTTGTACATTCGGACCCCCTGGACAAGATAAAATGCCGCAGAATTCTGTCAAATTGACACGAGTAAAGATATTTGCATCTATATCCTTGGACGACATTGGCAATTCTGGATGCTCGGCTTATGATTCGAGCTGAGTCCAAAGAGAGTCGGTTTGGACAAATGCTGCCGCTAAAAAACTTGTACATCAGGACCTCCTGGAAAAGGTATGATGAGGCAGAATCCTGTCACATTGATGGGAGTAAAGATATTTGCATCTATATCATTGGACGACATTGGCAATTCTGGAGGCTCCCACACATGATTCGACCGGAGGTCAAAGAGAGTCGCTTTAGACAAATGCTGCTGCCCACATCTTGTCCATTTGGTCCTCCTGGACAAGGTATGATGAGGCAGAATCCTGGCAAATTGATAGGAGTTAAGATATTTGCATCTATATCATTCGGATGACATCGGCAATTTTTGTTACTTCGGCATATGCATCGACCTGAGTCCAAAGAGAGTCGGTTTGGACAAATGCTGCCGCCAAATTCCTGTGCATTTCCTCCTGGAAAAGGTATGATGGGGCAGAATCCTGTCACATTGATAGAAGTAAAGATATTTGCATCTATATCATTGGGCGACATTGGCAATCCTGGGATCCGGCTTATGATTCGACCTGAATCCAATGAGTGGCGGTCTGGACTAGTGCTACCGCACCAATCTTGTACATTTGTACCTCCTGGACAAGATACGGTGAGACAGAATCCTGTCAAATTGATAGCAGTGAGGATATTTGCCTCTATATCATTGGACAATATCGGCAATTTTGGTTTCTTCGCTATATGATTCGACCTGAATCCAAAGACATTCACTTGTGTCAAGTACTACCGCACAAATCTTGTACATTTAGTCCCCCTGGACAAGATACGATGAGTAAGAATCCTGCCAAATTGATAGGAGTAAAGATATTTGCATCTATATCATTGGACGAAATTGACAATTCTGGATGCTTCGGCATATGGATCGACCTGAGTCCAAAGAGATTCGCTTCTGTCCAGTCGTACCGCACAAATTTTGTACATTTGAACCTCCTGGACAAGCTACCATGAGGCAGAATCCTGTCAAATTGATAGGAGTGAAGATATTTGCATCTATATCATTGGACGACATTGGCAATCCTGAGGATCCAGCTTATAATTAGACCTGAATCCAAAGGAAGTCGGCCTCGGCAAGTGCTACCTCCCAAATCTTGTACACATGAACCTCCTGGACAAGATACGATGAAGCAGAATTCTGTCAAATTGATAGGAGTGAAGATATATGCATCTATATCATTGGAAGACATTGGCAATACTGGATACTTCGGCATATGGATCGACCTGAGTCCAAAGACATTCGCATTTGTCTAGTGCCACCGCTCAAATCCTGTACAATTGATAGGAGTAAAGATATTTGCATCTATATCATTGAACGACATTGGCAATTCTGGATACTTCGGCATATGGATCGACCTGTGTCCAAAGAGATTCGCTTTTGTCAAGGGCTACCCCACAAATTTGTACATTTGGACCTCCTGGACAAGATATGATGAGGCAGAATCCTGTCAAATTGATAGGAGTAAAGATATTTGCATCTATATCATTGGACGACATTGGCAATACTGGATACTTCGGCATATGGATCGACCTGAGTCCAAAGACATTCGCATTTGTCTAGTGCCACCGCTCAAATCTTGTACATATGGATCCCCTGGAAAAGATACGATGAGGCAGAATCCTGTACAATTGATAGGAGTAAAGATATTTGCATCTATATCATTGAACGACATTGCGCAATTCTGGGATCCGGCTTATGATTCGACCTGAATCCAATGAGTGTCGGTCTGGACTAGTGCTACCGCACAAATCTTGTACATTTGTACCTCCTGGACAAGATACGGTGAGACAGAATCCTGTCAAATTGATAGCAGTGAGGATATTTGCCTCTATATCATTGGACAATATCGGCAATTTTGGTTTCTTCGCAATATGATTCGACCTGAATCCAAAGAGATTCACTTTTGTCAAGTACTACCGCACAAATCTTGTACATTTGGTCCCCCTGGACAAGATACGGTGAGTAAGAATCCTGCCAAATTGATAGGAGTAAAGATATTTGCATCTATATCATTGGACGACATTGGCAATACTGGATACTTCGGCATATGGATCGACCTGAGTCCAAAGAGAGTCGCTTTGGACAAGTGCTACAGCACAAATCTTGTACATTTGGACCCCCTGGACAAGATACGATGGGGCAGAATCCTGTCAAATTGACAGGAGTAAAGATATTTGCATCTATATCATTGGACGACATTGGCAATACTGGGGATCCGGCATATGGATCGACCTGAGTCCAAACAGATTGGCTTTTGTCAAGTGCTACCGCACAAATCGTGTACACTTGAACCTCCTGGACAAGATACGATGAGGCAGAATCCTGTCAAATTGATAGGAGTGAAGATATTTGCATCTAGATCTGTTCGCATTTCGTATTTCGCGCGTGCCGGCGACATGCGTCGCAGGCAGTGAACGTCTTTGGAACTCCTCGCCGAACCTCGGCCGACATCGAGTGGATCGAGCAGCTCGGGGGTCGGTCGGGGAGAGGCGAGGGGGGTCCGATTTTCGGCACAACGACGGTGACTAACGGCTTTGTAGTTCTTAGCATTCGAGCTGTGTTTCTGAGAAGTCGAGCAAGTAAGAGTTTTTGCATCGAGCCCATAGCCATCGCCGTTGTGCCTCTTTTCCTCTTTCGCTTTATCTTTTCACTTTCGCCTTTGCTGTCCCATACTTTCTTTCTCGCCTAGCCTCATTTCTTTCGCCTTTTGCTATATTTACTTATCTTTTCTTATCACCATAACCCTTTTCACGGGAAAGGTATCAGTTCCCCTGGAATCGATGCGGGCGGAGATTATTAAAGAACTGCATGCGGGTGTCGTGGGAGGGCATAAAGGCGTTACCAAAACCTACTGAAGAATAAGAGAGAGGTTTTACTGGCCGGGAATGAAAAACGAGATCCAAAACTTCACTAGAACTTGTGCGGGATGCCAGGAAAAGAAATTAATACGAGCAAGAACGCGTGAACCAATGGTAATTACCGACACACCGATAGAGCCTTTCGCGAAAGTATCTCTTGACACAGTAGGACCGCTCCCCACGACTCCCGGACGTAACAGCGGCAAAAGCCTTTCGCTTGCGTTTCTTTATCTTTCTATTGCTTTCATTTCATTCTCCTTTGCTTTTAATTTTACCGTTTGCCTAGTCACAGACGAGGTATAGAATAGACACAGCATGCAATGCAATTTTCTGTCACACGGCCGAGGGGCTCTAGAGCCCCCTTACCATTTCCGAGTCACGTCCAATGTTACCGGCCGGGTGCAGCATCATATTACACCGCTGCTCGTCGTGAGAATTAATACTAAATTCGTTGATTGCACTTGTTACAAGACTGGCAGCGGCTGCGTAAAATATCAGCGCGCTTCTTCAATACGGGCTTAAATTTACGTGCTGTTATTTGTGATCAATGTAGTAATAATCAAAGTACTATGAAGAATATGATTTCTGATGATCTTTCGTATGTCATTCACGGAAATTAACAAATATGTGTAATCTTTGATATTCCGCATATGTTAAAGTCTTGGAAAGACGTACGCTCATTATGGGAATTAGAAAACGGTGCGGCAACGAGAGCTGCTGTTAAGTTATCAGAAAAACATGTAAATCCCAATTGCATCGAAAAAATGAACTGCCGTTTAACTCCGGAACTATTTAGTCGCGGGGTCTCAGCAGCTCTCTTAACTCAATCGCCGGAACAGTAGGAGAATTTGAAAGTCCGGCGGTCATGCACCCGGCCGAATTTTTTTACATTCTTAACAACAGTTATGATTCTTTAACCAGCAGAATTTGCAACGATTAAAATCCAAATAGTTGAGCATTATCAGAAATTCGATTAAATGCGGAAAATTAAAATATCTATTAAAAGGATGTTCCAAATGGCGCACTATTACGTACAGCGGACTTAAGACTACCACGTTTTCAGGGCTTAAAAATGTCTTTGAAATCTATCTTAGAATTGTGAAATCCGTCTGCTAAAAGTTTTCGTTCATCATTGCAAAAAAATATTCTATTTCCTATAGCTTGAATTTGTCGTACATGAAAAGCGGGTGGCTGTGTCTTGCACAGGACGCACGCTGCAACGTTCCGCGGTGTGTTCAGCACGAAGGCGCGGTTCGGCGGATAGTTTCGGCATCTTTTGTTCGCGGGTTCGTCCCTGTCGTCTCGTTCCGCAGCCCGCTATGTCTCTCGTCTTGACGCGCACACCGCGGTTTTGTACAAAAACTCGTATAGCTGTTCGAGCTTTGGAAATTCGTTCCTCTCTAAACTCGCTTCCCACTTCTCGACAGTCGCTTTCGGTAATTTGCCTTCTAAAATATGGACGATCATCTCTTGCCCGACGACGACGCCTAGTGCGTTCAACGCATAGACCTTATATACATGGACTGCGCGTTCCCTATGCTGGCAAGGCACGGGAAGCGGGAACATATGTAAGGACAGAGATATCTGTCGGTCCTCTGTTTTTCTTTATGTACTGACGTTGGTCGCTAATGCGCATGCTCCACGCAGAAAGTGAGAGGGAGGAGGACCGAGATATCTACCGGTCTCTGTTTTGTTTTATGTACTGATGATGCGCATGCCCAGTGCAGAATTAAGTAAATAAGCCAGATTTCACTGCCTACTCGCTGAGCACGAGCTTCATTAGTACTTAAAATAAAACAGCGACCGACAGATATCTCGAACCTTTTCCCTCTCTCTCTCTTTCTGCGCGGAGCATGCGCATTAGCGACCAACGTCAGTACCTAAAGGAAAACAGAGGACCGACAGATATCTCTGTCCTTACAATTGTTCCCGCCTCTTGTTTCTAACGCGCAGTCCATGTATATAAGGTCTATGGTTCAACGCAGCGATGTGTTGTTGAGTATCGTCCGCGAGTTTAGTCAGCCCGATCGTCGTCTCTCTCTCCAGTACCGGCTGGTTCAAAATTAGCGCTAAATGCCGCGATACGAGTACGCGTTTCGCCTCATATGACCGCTCTAAATGTCCCACGCTTTCGTAAAGTTTGCGCCGTCGACCGCGAAAATCTTAATCTTGTTCACCGCTTCCCCGACTAGCGACGACCTTAGGTAGTATAATTTGTCTACCTCGTCTAGGTCCGTTTGCGAGCCTAGGAGCTTGCTGCCTGTGCTTGCTGCCTGTGCTTGCTGCCTGTGCTGCCTGTGCTGCCTGGGCTTGCTGCCTGTGCTTGCTGAAAGCAATAGAAAGATAAAGAAACGCAAGCGAAAGGCAAAAGATAAGTAAAAAATAGCAAAAGGCGAAAGAAATGAGGCTAGGCGAGAAAGAAAGTACGGGAAAGCAAGAACGAAAGAGAAAAGATAAAGCGAAAGAGGAAAGGAGGCACAACGGCGATGGCTAACGGCTCGATTCAAAAACTCTTACTTGCTCGACTTCTCAGAAACACAGCTCGCATGCTAAGAACTACAAAGCCGTTAGTCACCGTCGTTGTGCCGAAAATCGGATCCCCCTAGCCTCTCCCCGACCGACCACCGAGCTGCTCGATCCACCCGATGTCGGCCGAGGTTCGGCGAGGAGTTCCGAAGACGTTCACTGCCGGCGACATGCGAAGTACGAAATGCGAACAGATATAGATGCAAATATCTTTACTCCTATCAATGTGACAGGATTCTGCCTCACCATACCTGTTCCTGGAGGTCCAAATGTACTAGATTTATGGGGTAGCATTTGTCCAAACCGACTCCCTTTGGACTCAGGTCGATCCATATGCCGAAGTAACAAAAATTGCCGATGTAATCCGAATGATATAGATGCAAATAACTTCACTCCTATCAATTTGACAGGGTTCAGCCTCATCGTATCTTGTCCAGGGGGTCCGAATGTACAAGATTTGTGCGGTAGCAATTGTCCAAAGCGACCCGCTTTGACCTCCGGTCGAATGATATGTCGGAGCATTCAGAATTGCCAATATCGTCCAATGATATAGATGCAAATATCTTCGCTCCCATCAATGTGACAGGATTCTGCCTCATCATATCTTGTCCAGGAGATTCAAATATCCGAGATTTGTGCGGTAGCACTTGTCCAAAGCGACTCCCTTTGGATTCAGGTAGAATCATATGGCGAAGAATCAAAAATTGCCGATATTGTCCAATGATATAGTGGCAAATATCCTCACTGCTATCAATTTGACAGCATTCTGCTTCATCGTATCTTGTCCAGGAGGTACATATGTACAAGATTTGTGGGGTAGCACTTGACAAAAGCGAATCTATTTGGACTCAGGTCGACCCATAAGTCGAAGCATCCAGAATTGCCATGTCGTCCAATGACATAGATTCAAATATCTTCACTCCTATCAATTTGACAGGATTCTGCCTCATCATATCTAGTCCAGGAGGTTCAAATGTACAATATTTGTTGGGTAGCACTTGACAAAAGCGAATCTGTTTGGACTCAGGTCGATCCATATGCCGAAGCATTCAGAATTGCCAATGTCGTCCAATGATATAGACGCAAATATGTTTACTCCTATCAATGTGACAGGATTCTGCCCCATCATACCTTTTCCAGGAGGTCCAAACGCACAAGATTTGTGCGGTAGCACTTGACAAAAGCGACTCTCTTTGGACTCAGGTCGAATCATATGCCGAGCATCCAGAATTGCCAATGTCGTCCAATGTTATAGATGCAAATATCTTAACTCCTATCAAATTGCCAGGATTCTGCCTCATCATACCTTTTCCAGGAGGTCCAAATGGACAAGATGTGGGCGACAACATATGTCCAAAGCGACTCTCTTTGGACTCAGGTCGAATCATAAGCCGAGCATCCAGAATTGCCAATGTCGTCCAATGATATAGATGCAAATATCCCCACTACTATCAATGTGATAGGATTCTGCCTCATCATGCCTTGTCCAGGAGGTTCAAATGTACAAGATTTGTGCGGTAGCACTTGACAAACGCGAATCTCTTTGGACTCAGGTCGATCCATATACCGAAGTATCCAAAATTGCCAATGTCGTCCAATGATATAGATGCAAATATCCTCACTCCTATCAATTTTACAGCATTCTGCCTCATCGTATCTTGGCCAGGAAGTTCAAATGTACAAGATTTGTGGGGTTAGCACTTGTCGAGGCCGACTCTCTTTGGATTCAGGTCTAATTATAAGACGGATCCCCATGATTGCCAATGTCGTCCAATGATATAGGTGCAAATATCTTCACTCCTATCGATTTGCCAGGATTCTGCCTCATCGTATCTTGTCCAGGAGGATCAAATGTACAAGAATTTGGCTGCAGCATCTGTCCAAACCGACTCTCTTTGGACTCAGGTCGAATCATAAGCCGAGCAGACAGAATTGGCCAATGTCGTCCAATGATATAGATGCAAATATCTTTATTCTTAACAATTTGACAGGATTCTGCCTCAACGTATCTTGTCCAGGAGGTTCAAATGAACAAGGTTTGTGTAGTAGCACTTGTCCAAAGCGAACCTCTTTGGACTCAGGTCGATCCATAAGCCTAAGCATCCAGAATTGCCAATGTCGTCCAAACATATAGAAGCAAATATCCTCACTACTATCAATGTAGTAGGATTCTGCCTCATCATGCCCTGTCCAGGAGGTTCAAATGTACAAGATTTGTGCGGTAGCACTTGACAAACGCGAATCTCTTTGGACTCAGGTCGATCCATATGCCGAAGTATCCAGAATTGCCAATGTCGTCCAATGATATAGATGCAAATATCTTCACTCCTATTAATGTGACAGGATTTTGCCTCATCATACCTTGTCCAGGAGGTTCAAATGTACAATATTTGTGGGGTAGCTCTTGACAAAAGCGAATCTCTTGGGACTCAGGTCGATCCATATGCCGAAGTATCCAGAATTGCCAATGTCGTCCAATGATATAGATGCAAATATCCTCACTGCTATCAATTTTACAGCATTCTGCCTCATCGTATCTTGGCCAGGAAGTTCAAATGTACAAGATTTGTGGGGTTAGCACTTGTCGAGGCCGACTCTCTTTGGATTCAGGTCTAATTATAAGACGGATCCCCATGATTGCCAATGTCGTCCAATGATATAGGTACAAATATCTTCACTCCTATCGATTTGCCAGGATTCTGCCTCATCGTATCTTGTCCAGGAGGATCAAATGTACAAGAATTTGGCGGCAGCATTTGTCCAAACCGACTCTCTTTGAACTCAGGTCGATCCATATGCCGAAGTAAAAAAAATTGCCTTGTCCAATGATATAGGTGCAAATACCTTTACTCCTATCAATTTGACAGGATTCAGTCTCAACGTATCTTGTCCAGGAGGATCAAATGTACAAGAATTTGGCGGCAGCATTTGTCCAAACCGACTCTCTTTGGACTCAGGTCGATCCATATGCCGAAGTAAAAAAAATTGCCTTGTCCAATGATATAGGTGCAAATACCTTTACTCCTATCAATTTGACAGGATTCAGTCTCAACGTATCTTGTCCAGGAGGATCAAATGTACAAGAATTTGGCGGCAGCATTTGTCCAAACCGACTCTCTTTGGACTCAGGTCGATCCATATGCCGAAGTAACAAAAATTGCCTTGTCGTCCAATGATATAGGTGCAAATATCTTTACTCCTATCAATTTGCCAGGATTCTGCCTCATCCTATCTTGTCCAGGAGGTTCAAATGTACAAGATTTGTGCGGTAGCACTTGACAAAAGTGAATCTCTTTAGGCTCAGGTTGATCCATATGCCGAAGCATCCAGAATTGCCAATGTCGTCCAATTATATAGATGCAAATATCCTGTCTCATATCAATTTCACAGGATTCTGCCTCATCGTATCTTGTCCGGGAAGATCAAATGTACAAGATATGTACGGTAGCACTTGTCCAGACCGACTCTCTTTGGATTCAGGTCGAATCATAAGCCGGATCCCCAGGATTGTCAATGTCGTCCAACGATATAGATGCAAATATCGTTACTACTATTAATGTGACAGGATTCTGCCTCATCATACTTGTTCCAGAAGTGCAAATCTACAACGTTTGTGCGGTAGCACTTGTCCAAAGCGACTCTCTTTGGACTCAGGTCGATCCATATGCTGAAGCATCCAAAATTGCCAATGTCGTCCAATGATATAGGTGCCAATATCTTCACTCCTATCAATTTGCCAGGATTCTGCCTCAACGTATCTTGTCCAGGAGGTTCAAATGAACAAGGTTTGTGTAGTAGCACTTGTCCAAAGCGAACCTCTTTGGACTCAGGTCGATCCATAAGCCTAAGCATCCAGAATTGCCAATGTCGTCCAAACATATAGAAGCAAATATCCTCACTACTATCAATGTAGTAGGATTCTGCCTCATCATGCCCTGTCCAGGAGGTTCAAATGTACAAGATTTGTGCGGTAGCACTTGACAAACGCGAATCTCTTTGGACTCAGGTCGATCCATATGCCGAAGTATCCAGAATTGCCAATGTCGTCCAATGATATAGATGCAAATATCTTCACTCCTATTAATGTGACAGGATTTTGCCTCATCATACCTTGTCCAGGAGGTTCAAATGTACAATATTTGTGGGGTAGCTCTTGACAAAAGCGAATCTCTTGGGACTCAGGTCGATCCATATGCCGAAGTATCCAGAATTGCCAATGTCGTCCAATGATATAGATGCAAATATCCTCACTGCTATCAATTTTACAGCATTCTGCCTCATCGTATCTTGGCCAGGAAGTTCAAATGTACAAGATTTGTGGGGTTAGCACTTGTCGAGGCCGACTCTCTTTGGATTCAGGTCTAATTATAAGACGGATCCCCATGATTGCCAATGTCGTCCAATGATATAGGTACAAATATCTTCACTCCTATCGATTTGCCAGGATTCTGCCTCATCGTATCTTGTCCAGGAGGATCAAATGTACAAGAATTTGGCGGCAGCATTTGTCCAAACCGACTCTCTTTGAACTCAGGTCGATCCATATGCCGAAGTAAAAAAAATTGCCTTGTCCAATGATATAGGTGCAAATACCTTTACTCCTATCAATTTGACAGGATTCAGTCTCAACGTATCTTGTCCAGGAGGATCAAATGTACAAGAATTTGGCGGCAGCATTTGTCCAAACCGACTCTCTTTGGACTCAGGTCGATCCATATGCCGAAGTAAAAAAAATTGCCTTGTCCAATGATATAGGTGCAAATACCTTTACTCCTATCAATTTGACAGGATTCAGTCTCAACGTATCTTGTCCAGGAGGATCAAATGTACAAGAATTTGGCGGCAGCATTTGTCCAAACCGACTCTCTTTGGACTCAGGTCGATCCATATGCCGAAGTAACAAAAATTGCCTTGTCGTCCAATGATATAGGTGCAAATATCTTTACTCCTATCAATTTGCCAGGATTCTGCCTCATCCTATCTTGTCCAGGAGGTTCAAATGTACAAGATTTGTGCGGTAGCACTTGACAAAAGTGAATCTCTTTAGGCTCAGGTTGATCCATATGCCGAAGCATCCAGAATTGCCAATGTCGTCCAATTATATAGATGCAAATATCCTGTCTCATATCAATTTCACAGGATTCTGCCTCATCGTATCTTGTCCGGGAAGATCAAATGTACAAGATATGTACGGTAGCACTTGTCCAGACCGACTCTCTTTGGATTCAGGTCGAATCATAAGCCGGATCCCCAGGATTGTCAATGTCGTCCAACGATATAGATGCAAATATCGTTACTCCTATTAATGTGACAGGATTCTGCCTCATCATACTTGTTCCAGAAGTGCAAATCTACAACGTTTGTGCGGTAGCACTTGTCCAAAGCGACTCTCTTTGGACTCAGGTCGATCCATATGCTGAAGCATCCAAAATTGCCAATGTCGTCCAATGATATAGGTGCCAATATCTTCACTCCTATCAATTTGCCAGGATTCTGCCTCATCGTATCTTGTCCAGGAGGTTCAAATGTACAAGATTTGTGCGGTAGCACTTGACAAAAGTGAATCTCTTTGGCCTCCGGTCGAATCATATGCCGGATCATTCAGAATTGCCAATGTCGTCCAATGATATAGATGCAATTATCTTTACTCCTATCAATGAGATAGGATTCTGCCTCATCATACCTTGTGCAGGAGGTCCAAATGTACAACATTTGTGCGGTAGCACTTGTCCAAAGCGACTCTCTTTGGACTCAGGTCGATCCATAAGCGGAAGCATCAGAAATTTCCGATATTATCCAATGATATAGATGCAAAAACCTTTACTCCAAACAATTTGACAGGATTCCGGAGGTCTAAAGCTACGAGATGTGTGCGGTAGCACTTGTCCAAAGCGACTCTCTTTGGACTCAGGTCGAATCATAAGCCGAGCATCCAGAATTGCCAATGTCGTCCAATGATATAGATACAAATACCTTTACTCCTATCGATGTGACAGGATTCTGCCCCATTATACCTTGTCCAGGAGGTTCAAATGGACAAGATTTGTGCGTTAGCACTTGACAAAAGCGAATCTCTTTGGACTCAGGTCGATCCATATGCCGAAGTATCCAGAATTGCAAATGTCGTCCAATGATATAGATGCATATATCTTTACTCCTATCAATTGTACAGGATTCTGTCTCATCGTATCTTGTCCAGGAAGTTCAAATGTACAAGAATTTGGCGGCAGCATTTGTCCAAACCGACTCTCTTTGGACTCGGGTCGAATCATAAGACGAGCATCCAGAATTGCCAATGTCGTCCAATGATATAGATGTAAATATCTTCACTCCTATCAATTTGACAGGATTCTGCCTCATCATATCTTGTCCAGGAGGTTCAAATGGACAAGATTTGGGCGGCAGCATTTGTCCAAAGCGAGTCTCTTTGGACTCAGGTCGAATCATAAACCGGGCAGACAGAATTGGCCAATGTCGTCCAATGATATAGATGCAAATATCTTTACTCCTATCAATGTGACAGGATTCTGCCTCACCACACCTTTTCCAGGAGGTCCGAATGTACAAGATTTCTGTGGTAGCTCTTGACAAAAGCGAATATCTTTGGACTCAGGTCGAATCATAAGCCGAGCAGACAGAATTGGCCAATGTCGTCCAATGATATAGATGCAAATATCTTCACTCTTATCAATTTGACAGGATTCAGTCTCAACGTATCTTGTCCAGGAGGTCCGAATGTACAAGATTTGTGTGGTAGCTCTTGACAAAAGCGAGTCTCTTTGGACTCAGGTCGAATCATAAACCGGGCATCCAGAATTGGCCAATGTCGTCCAATGATATAGATGCAAATATCTTTACTCTTATCAATTTGACAGGATTCTGCCTCATCGTATCTTGTCCAGGAGGTTCAAATGAACAAGGTTTGTGTGGTAGCACTTGTCCAAATGAATCTCTTTGGACTCAGGTCGATCCATATGCCGAAGTATCCAGAATTGCCAATGTCGTCCAATGATATAGATGCAAATATCCTCACTCCTATCAATTTTACAGCATTCTGCCTCATCGTATCTTGTCCAGGAAGTTCAAATGTACAAGATTTGTGTGGTAGCACTTGTCGAGGCCGACTCTCTTTGGATTCAGGTCTAATTATAAGACGGATCCCCATGATTGCCAATGTCGTCCAATGATATAGGTGCAAATATCTTCACTCCTATCGATTTGCCAGGATTCTGCCTCATCGTATCTTGTCCAGGAGGATCAAATGTACAAGAATTTGGCTGCGGCATCTGTCCAAACCGACTCTCTTTGGACTCAGGTCGAATCATATACCGGGCATCCAGAATTGGCCAATGTCGTCCAATGATATAGATGCAAATATCTTCACTCTTATCAATTTGACAGGATTCAGTCTCAACGTATCTTGTCCAGGGGGTCCGAATGTACAAGATTTGTGTGGTAGCTCTTGACAAAAGCGAATATCTTTGGACTCAGGTCGATCCATATGCCGAAGGATTCAGAATTGCCAATGTGGTCCAATGATATAGATGCAAGTATCTTTACTCCTATCAATTGTACAGGAATCTGCCTCATCGTATTTAGTCCAGGCGGTTCAAATCTACAAGATTTGGGCGGCGGCATTTGTCCAAAGCGACTCTCTTTGGACTCAGGTCGAATCATAAGCCGAGCAGACAGAATTGGCCAATGTCGTCCAATGATACAGATGCAAATATCTTCACTCCTATCAATTTGACAGCATTCTGCCTCATCGTATCTTGTCCAGGAAGTTCAAATGTACAAGAATTTGGCGGCAGCATTTGTCCAAACCGACTCTCTTTGGACTCGGGTCGAATCATAAGACGAGCATCCAAAATTGCCAATGTCGTCCAGTGATATAGATGTAAATATCTTCACTCCTATCAATTTGACAGGATTCTGCCTCATCATATCTTGTCCAGGAGGTTCAAATGGACAAGATTTGGGCGGCAGCATTTGTCCAAAGCGAGTCTCTTTGGACTCAGGTCGAATCATAAACCGGGCATCCAGAATTGGCCAATGTCGTCCAATGATATAGATGCAAATATCTTTACTCCTATCAATGTGACAGGATTCTGCCTCACCACACCTTTTCCAGGAGGTCCTAAGGTACAAGTTTGTTAGCGGCAGCATTTGTCCAAACCGACTCTCTTTGGACTCAGCTCGAATCATAAGCCGAGCAGACAGAATTGGCCAATGTCGTCCAATGATATAGATGCAAATATCTTCACTCCTATCAATTTGACAGGATTCTGCCTCAACGTATCTTGTCCAGGAGGTTCAAATGTACAATATTTGTATGGTAGCACTTGTCCAAAGCGAATCTCTTTGGACTCAGGTCGATCCATAAGCCTAAGCATCCAGAATTGCCAATGTCGTCCAATGATATAGATGCAAATATCTTTACTCCTGTCAATTTGACAGGATTCTGCCTCATCGTATCTTGCCCAGGAGGTTCAAATGTACAAGATTTGTGCGGCAGCACTTGACAAAAGCGAATCTCTTTGGGCTCAGGTCGATCCATAAGCCTAAGCATCCAGAATTGCCAATGTCGTCCAATGATATAGATGCAAATATCCTCACTCCTATCAATTTTACAGCATTCGGCCTCATCGTATCTTGTCCAGGAAGTTCAAATGTACAAGATTTGTGTGGTAGCACTTGTCGAGGCCGACTCTCTTTGGATTCAGGTCTAATTATAAGACGGATCCCCATGATTGCCAATGTCGTCCAATGATATAGGTGCAAATATCTTCACTCCTATCGATTTGCCAGGATTCTGCCTCATCGTATCTTGTCCAGGAGGATCAAATGTACAAGAATTTGGCTGCAGTATCTGTCTAAACCGACTCTCTTTGGACTCAGGTCGAATCATAAGCCGAGCAGACAGAATTGGCCAATGTCGTCCAATGATATAGATGCAAATATCTTTACTCTTATCAATTTGATAGGATTCTGCCTCATCGTATTTTGTCCAGGAGGTTCAAATGAACAAGGTTTGTGTGGTAGCACTTGTCCAAATGAATCTCTTTGGACTCAGGTCGATCCATAAGCCTAAGCATCCAGAATTGCCAATGTCGTCCAATGATATAGATGCAAATGTCCTCACTACTATCAATGTGATAGGATTCTGCCTCATCATGCCTTGTCCAGGAGGTTCAAATGTACAAGATTTGTGCGGTAGCACTTGACAAACGCGAATCTCTTTGGACTCAGGTCGATCCATATGCCGAAGTATCCAGAATTGCCAATGTCGTCCAATGATATAGATGCAAATATCCTCACTCCTATCAATTTTACAGCATTCTGCCTCATCGTATCTTGTCCAGGAAGTTCAAATGTACAAGATTTGTGTGGTAGCACTTGTCGAGGCCGACTCTCTTTGGATTCAGGTCTAATTATAAGACGGATCCCCATGATTGCCAATGTCGTCCAATGATATAGGTGCAAATATCTTCACTCCTATCGATTTGCCAGGATTCTGCCTCATCGTATCTTGTCCAGGAGGATCAAATGTACAAGAATTTGGCTGCGGCATCTGTCCAAACCGACTCTCTTTGGACTCAGGTCGAATCATAAGCCGAGCAGACAGAATTGGCCATTGTCGTCCAATGATATAGATGCAAATATCTTCACTCTTATCAATTTGACAGGATTCAGTCTCAACGTATCTTGTCCAGGGGGTCCGAATGTACAAGATTTGTGTGGTAGCTCTTGACAAAAGCGAGTCTCTTTGGACTCAGGTCGAATCATAAACCGGGCATCCAGAATTGGCCAATGTCGTCCAATGATATAGATGCAAATATCTTCACTCCTATCAATTTGACAGGATTCTGCCTCAACGTATCTTGTCCAGGAGGTTCAAATGTACAATATTTGTATGGTAGCACTTGTCCAAAGCGAATCTCTTTGGACTCAGGTCGATCCATAAGCCTAAGCATCCAGAATTGCCAATGTCGTCCAATGATATAGATGCAAATATCTTTACTCCTGTCAATTTGACAGGATTCTGCCTCATCGTATCTTGCCCAGGAGGTTCAAATGTACAAGATTTGTGCGGCAGCACTTGACAAAAGCGAATCTCTTTGGGCTCAGGTCGATCCATAAGCCTAAGCATCCAGAATTGCCAATGTCGTCCAATGATATAGATGCAAATATCCTCACTCCTATCAATTTTACAGCATTCGGCCTCATCGTATCTTGTCCAGGAAGTTCAAATGTACAAGATTTGTGTGGTAGCACTTGTCGAGGCCGACTCTCTTTGGATTCAGGTCTAATTATAAGACGGATCCCCATGATTGCCAATGTCGTCCAATGATATAGGTGCAAATATCTTCACTCCTATCGATTTGCCAGGATTCTGCCTCATCGTATCTTGTCCAGGAGGATCAAATGTACAAGAATTTGGCTGCAGTATCTGTCTAAACCGACTCTCTTTGGACTCAGGTCGAATCATAAGCCGAGCAGACAGAATTGGCCAATGTCGTCCAATGATATAGATGCAAATATCTTTACTCTTATCAATTTGATAGGATTCTGCCTCATCGTATTTTGTCCAGGAGGTTCAAATGAACAAGGTTTGTGTGGTAGCACTTGTCCAAATGAATCTCTTTGGACTCAGGTCGATCCATAAGCCTAAGCATCCAGAATTGCCAATGTCGTCCAATGATATAGATGCAAATGTCCTCACTACTATCAATGTGATAGGATTCTGCCTCATCATGCCTTGTCCAGGAGGTTCAAATGTACAAGATTTGTGCGGTAGCACTTGACAAACGCGAATCTCTTTGGACTCAGGTCGATCCATATGCCGAAGTATCCAGAATTGCCAATGTCGTCCAATGATATAGATGCAAATATCCTCACTCCTATCAATTTTACAGCATTCTGCCTCATCGTATCTTGTCCAGGAAGTTCAAATGTACAAGATTTGTGTGGTAGCACTTGTCGAGGCCGACTCTCTTTGGATTCAGGTCTAATTATAAGACGGATCCCCATGATTGCCAATGTCGTCCAATGATATAGGTGCAAATATCTTCACTCCTATCGATTTGCCAGGATTCTGCCTCATCGTATCTTGTCCAGGAGGATCAAATGTACAAGAATTTGGCTGCGGCATCTGTCCAAACCGACTCTCTTTGGACTCAGGTCGAATCATAAGCCGAGCAGACAGAATTGGCCATTGTCGTCCAATGATATAGATGCAAATATCTTCACTCTTATCAATTTGACAGGATTCAGTCTCAACGTATCTTGTCCAGGGGGTCCGAATGTACAAGATTTGTGTGGTAGCTCTTGACAAAAGCGAGTCTCTTTGGACTCAGGTCGAATCATAAACCGGGCATCCAGAATTGGCCAATGTCGTCCAATGATATAGATGCAAATATCTTTACTCTTATCAATTTGACAGGATTCTGCCTCATCGTATCTTGTCCAGGAGGTTCAAATGAACAAGGTTTGTGTGGTAGCACTTGTCCAAATGAATCTCTTTGGACTCAGGTCGATCCATATGCCGAAGTATCCAGAATTGCCAATGTCGTCCAATGATATAGATGCAAATATCCTCACTCCTATCAATTTTACAGCATTCTGCCTCATCGTATCTTGTCCAGGAAGTTCAAATGTACAAGATTTGTGTGGTAGCACTTGTCGAGGCCGACTCTCTTTGGATTCAGGTCTAATTATAAGACGGATCCCCATGATTGCCAATGTCGTCCAATGATATAGGTGCAAATATCTTCACTCCTATCGATTTGCCAGGATTCTGCCTCATCGTATCTTGTCCAGGAGGATCAAATGTACAAGAATTTGGCTGCGGCATCTGTCCAAACCGACTCTCTTTGGACTCAGGTCGAATCATAAGCCGAGCAGACAGAATTGGCCAATGTCGTCCAATGATATAGATGCAAATATCTTCACTCTTATCAATTTGACAGGATTCAGTCTCAACGTATCTTGTCCAGGGGGTCCGAATGTACAAGATTTCTGTGGTAGCTCTTGACAAAAGCGAATATCTTTGGACTCAGGTCGAATCATAAGCCGAGCAGACAGAATTGGCCAATGTCGTCCAATGATATAGATGCAAATATCTTCACTCTTATCAATTTGACAGGATTCAGTCTCAACGTATCTTGTCCAGGGGGTCCGAATGTACAAGATTTGTGTGGTAGCTCTTGACAAAAGCGAGTCTCTTTGGACTCAGGTCGAATCATAAACCGGGCATCCAGAATTGGCCAATGTCGTCCAATGATATAGATGCAAATATCTTTACTCCTGTCAATTTGACAGGATTCTGCCTCATCGTATCTTGCCCAGGAGGTTCAAATGTACAAGATTTGTGCGGCAGCACTTGACAAAAGCGAATCTCTTTGGGCTCAGGTCGATCCATAAGCCTAAGCATCCAGAATTGCCAATGTCGTCCAATGATATAGATGCAAATATCCTCACTCCTATCAATTTTACAGCATTCGGCCTCATCGTATCTTGTCCAGGAAGTTCAAATGTACAAGATTTGTGTGGTAGCACTTGTCGAGGCCGACTCTCTTTGGATTCAGGTCTAATTATAAGACGGATCCCCATGATTGCCAATGTCGTCCAATGATATAGGTGCAAATATCTTCACTCCTATCGATTTGCCAGGATTCTGCCTCATCGTATCTTGTCCAGGAGGATCAAATGTACAAGAATTTGGCTGCAGTATCTGTCTAAACCGACTCTCTTTGGACTCAGGTCGAATCATAAGCCGAGCAGACAGAATTGGCCAATGTCGTCCAATGATATAGATGCAAATATCTTTACTCTTATCAATTTGATAGGATTCTGCCTCATCGTATTTTGTCCAGGAGGTTCAAATGAACAAGGTTTGTGTGGTAGCACTTGTCCAAATGAATCTCTTTGGACTCAGGTCGATCCATAAGCCTAAGCATCCAGAATTGCCAATGTCGTCCAATGATATAGATGCAAATGTCCTCACTACTATCAATGTGATAGGATTCTGCCTCATCATGCCTTGTCCAGGAGGTTCAAATGTACAAGATTTGTGCGGTAGCACTTGACAAACGCGAATCTCTTTGGACTCAGGTCGATCCATATGCCGAAGTATCCAGAATTGCCAATGTCGTCCAATGATATAGATGCAAATATCCTCACTCCTATCAATTTTACAGCATTCTGCCTCATCGTATCTTGTCCAGGAAGTTCAAATGTACAAGATTTGTGTGGTAGCACTTGTCGAGGCCGACTCTCTTTGGATTCAGGTCTAATTATAAGACGGATCCCCATGATTGCCAATGTCGTCCAATGATATAGGTGCAAATATCTTCACTCCTATCGATTTGCCAGGATTCTGCCTCATCGTATCTTGTCCAGGAGGATCAAATGTACAAGAATTTGGCTGCGGCATCTGTCCAAACCGACTCTCTTTGGACTCAGGTCGAATCATAAGCCGAGCAGACAGAATTGGCCATTGTCGTCCAATGATATAGATGCAAATATCTTCACTCTTATCAATTTGACAGGATTCAGTCTCAACGTATCTTGTCCAGGGGGTCCGAATGTACAAGATTTGTGTGGTAGCTCTTGACAAAAGCGAGTCTCTTTGGACTCAGGTCGAATCATAAACCGGGCATCCAGAATTGGCCAATGTCGTCCAATGATATAGATGCAAATATCTTCACTCCTATCAATTTGACAGGATTCTGCCTCAACGTATCTTGTCCAGGAGGTTCAAATGTACAATATTTGTATGGTAGCACTTGTCCAAAGCGAATCTCTTTGGACTCAGGTCGATCCATAAGCCTAAGCATCCAGAATTGCCAATGTCGTCCAATGATATAGATGCAAATATCTTTACTCCTGTCAATTTGACAGGATTCTGCCTCATCGTATCTTGCCCAGGAGGTTCAAATGTACAAGATTTGTGCGGCAGCACTTGACAAAAGCGAATCTCTTTGGGCTCAGGTCGATCCATAAGCCTAAGCATCCAGAATTGCCAATGTCGTCCAATGATATAGATGCAAATATCCTCACTCCTATCAATTTTACAGCATTCGGCCTCATCGTATCTTGTCCAGGAAGTTCAAATGTACAAGATTTGTGTGGTAGCACTTGTCGAGGCCGACTCTCTTTGGATTCAGGTCTAATTATAAGACGGATCCCCATGATTGCCAATGTCGTCCAATGATATAGGTGCAAATATCTTCACTCCTATCGATTTGCCAGGATTCTGCCTCATCGTATCTTGTCCAGGAAGTTCAAATGTACAAGATTTGTGTGGTAGCACTTGTCGAGGCCGACTCTCTTTGGATTCAGGTCTAATTATAAGACGGATCCCCATGATTGCCAATGTCGTCCAATGATATAGGTGCAAATATCTTCACTCCTATCGATTTGCCAGGATTCTGCCTCATCGTATCTTGTCCAGGAGGATCAAATGTACAAGAATTTGGCTGCAGTATCTGTCTAAACCGACTCTCTTTGGACTCAGGTCGAATCATAAGCCGAGCAGACAGAATTGGCCAATGTCGTCCAATGATATAGATGCAAATATCTTTACTCTTATCAATTTGATAGGATTCTGCCTCATCGTATTTTGTCCAGGAGGTTCAAATGAACAAGGTTTGTGTGGTAGCACTTGTCCAAATGAATCTCTTTGGACTCAGGTCGATCCATAAGCCTAAGCATCCAGAATTGCCAATGTCGTCCAATGATATAGATGCAAATGTCCTCACTACTATCAATGTGATAGGATTCTGCCTCATCATGCCTTGTCCAGGAGGTTCAAATGTACAAGATTTGTGCGGTAGCACTTGACAAACGCGAATCTCTTTGGACTCAGGTCGATCCATATGCCGAAGTATCCAGAATTGCCAATGTCGTCCAATGATATAGATGCAAATATCCTCACTCCTATCAATTTTACAGCATTCTGCCTCATCGTATCTTGTCCAGGAAGTTCAAATGTACAAGATTTGTGTGGTAGCACTTGTCGAGGCCGACTCTCTTTGGATTCAGGTCTAATTATAAGACGGATCCCCATGATTGCCAATGTCGTCCAATGATATAGGTGCAAATATCTTCACTCCTATCGATTTGCCAGGATTCTGCCTCATCGTATCTTGTCCAGGAGGATCAAATGTACAAGAATTTGGCTGCGGCATCTGTCCAAACCGACTCTCTTTGGACTCAGGTCGAATCATAAGCCGAGCAGACAGAATTGGCCATTGTCGTCCAATGATATAGATGCAAATATCTTCACTCTTATCAATTTGACAGGATTCAGTCTCAACGTATCTTGTCCAGGGGGTCCGAATGTACAAGATTTGTGTGGTAGCTCTTGACAAAAGCGAGTCTCTTTGGACTCAGGTCGAATCATAAACCGGGCATCCAGAATTGGCCAATGTCGTCCAATGATATAGATGCAAATATCTTCACTCCTATCAATTTGACAGGATTCTGCCTCAACGTATCTTGTCCAGGAGGTTCAAATGTACAATATTTGTATGGTAGCACTTGTCCAAAGCGAATCTCTTTGGACTCAGGTCGATCCATAAGCCTAAGCATCCAGAATTGCCAATGTCGTCCAATGATATAGATGCAAATATCTTTACTCCTGTCAATTTGACAGGATTCTGCCTCATCGTATCTTGCCCAGGAGGTTCAAATGTACAAGATTTGTGCGGCAGCACTTGACAAAAGCGAATCTCTTTGGGCTCAGGTCGATCCATAAGCCTAAGCATCCAGAATTGCCAATGTCGTCCAATGATATAGATGCAAATATCCTCACTCCTATCAATTTTACAGCATTCGGCCTCATCGTATCTTGTCCAGGAAGTTCAAATGTACAAGATTTGTGTGGTAGCACTTGTCGAGGCCGACTCTCTTTGGATTCAGGTCTAATTATAAGACGGATCCCCATGATTGCCAATGTCGTCCAATGATATAGGTGCAAATATCTTCACTCCTATCGATTTGCCAGGATTCTGCCTCATCGTATCTTGTCCAGGAGGATCAAATGTACAAGAATTTGGCTGCAGTATCTGTCTAAACCGACTCTCTTTGGACTCAGGTCGAATCATAAGCCGAGCAGACAGAATTGGCCAATGTCGTCCAATGATATAGATGCAAATATCTTTACTCTTATCAATTTGATAGGATTCTGCCTCATCGTATTTTGTCCAGGAGGTTCAAATGAACAAGGTTTGTGTGGTAGCACTTGTCCAAATGAATCTCTTTGGACTCAGGTCGATCCATAAGCCTAAGCATCCAGAATTGCCAATGTCGTCCAATGATATAGATGCAAATGTCCTCACTACTATCAATGTGATAGGATTCTGCCTCATCATGCCTTGTCCAGGAGGTTCAAATGTACAAGATTTGTGTGGTAGCACTTGTCGAGGCCGACTCTCTTTGGATTCAGGTCTAATTATAAGACGGATCCCCATGATTGCCAATGTCGTCCAATGATATAGGTGCAAATATCTTCACTCCTATCGATTTGCCAGGATTCTGCCTCATCGTATCTTGTCCAGGAGGATCAAATGTACAAGAATTTGGCTGCGGCATCTGTCCAAACCGACTCTCTTTGGACTCAGGTCGAATCATAAGCCGAGCAGACAGAATTGGCCATTGTCGTCCAATGATATAGATGCAAATATCTTCACTCTTATCAATTTGACAGGATTCAGTCTCAACGTATCTTGTCCAGGGGGTCCGAATGTACAAGATTTGTGTGGTAGCTCTTGACAAAAGCGAGTCTCTTTGGACTCAGGTCGAATCATAAACCGGGCATCCAGAATTGGCCAATGTCGTCCAATGATATAGATGCAAATATCTTTACTCTTATCAATTTGACAGGATTCTGCCTCATCGTATCTTGTCCAGGAGGTTCAAATGAACAAGGTTTGTGTGGTAGCACTTGTCCAAATGAATCTCTTTGGACTCAGGTCGATCCATATGCCGAAGTATCCAGAATTGCCAATGTCGTCCAATGATATAGATGCAAATATCCTCACTCCTATCAATTTTACAGCATTCTGCCTCATCGTATCTTGTCCAGGAAGTTCAAATGTACAAGATTTGTGTGGTAGCACTTGTCGAGGCCGACTCTCTTTGGATTCAGGTCTAATTATAAGACGGATCCCCATGATTGCCAATGTCGTCCAATGATATAGGTGCAAATATCTTCACTCCTATCGATTTGCCAGGATTCTGCCTCATCGTATCTTGTCCAGGAGGATCAAATGTACAAGAATTTGGCTGCGGCATCTGTCCAAACCGACTCTCTTTGGACTCAGGTCGAATCATAAGCCGAGCAGACAGAATTGGCCAATGTCGTCCAATGATATAGATGCAAATATCTTCACTCTTATCAATTTGACAGGATTCAGTCTCAACGTATCTTGTCCAGGGGGTCCGAATGTACAAGATTTCTGTGGTAGCTCTTGACAAAAGCGAATATCTTTGGACTCAGGTCGAATCATAAGCCGAGCAGACAGAATTGGCCAATGTCGTCCAATGATATAGATGCAAATATCTTCACTCTTATCAATTTGACAGGATTCAGTCTCAACGTATCTTGTCCAGGGGGTCCGAATGTACAAGATTTGTGTGGTAGCTCTTGACAAAAGCGAGTCTCTTTGGACTCAGGTCGAATCATAAACCGGGCATCCAGAATTGGCCAATGTCGTCCAATGATATAGATGCAAATATCTTTACTCTTATCAATTTGACAGGATTCTGCCTCACCGTATCTTGTCCAGGAGGTTCAAATGAACAAGGTTTGTGTGGTAGCACTTGTCCAAATGAATCTCTTTGGACTCAGGTCGATCCATATGCCGAAGTATCCAGAATTGCCAATGTCGTCCAATGATATAGATGCAAATATCCTCACTCCTATCAATTTTACAGCATTCTGTCTCATCGTATCTTGTCCAGGAAGTTCAAATGTACAAGATTTGTGTGGTAGCACTTGTCGAGGCCGACTCTCTTTGGATTCAGGTCTAATTATAAGACGGATCCCCATGATTGCCAATGTCGTCCAATGATATAGGTGCAAATATCTTCACTCCTATCGATTTGCCAGGATTCTGCCTCATCGTATCTTGTCCAGGAGGATCAAATGTACAAGAATTTGGCTGCAGCATCTGTCCAAACCGACTCTCTTTGGACTCAGGTCGAATCATAAGCCGAAGCATTCAGAATTGCCAATGTCGTCCAATGATATAGATGCAAATATCTTCACTCCTATCAATTTGACAGGATTCTGCCTCATCGTATCTGGTCCAGGAGGTTCAAATGTACAAGATTTGTGCGGTAGCACTTGACAAACGCGAATCTCTTTGGACTCTGGTCGATTCATAAACCGAAGCATCCAGAATTGCCAATGCCGTCCTATGATATAGGTGCAAATATCTTTACTCCTATCAATTTGACAGGATTCAGTCTCAACTGTATCTTGTCCAGGGGGTCCCAATGTACAAGATTTGTGCGGTAGCATTTGTCCAAACCGACTCTCTTTGGACTCAGGTCGAATCATAAGCAGAGCAGACAGAATTGGCCAATGTCGTCCAATGATATAGATGCAAATATCTTCACTCTTATCAATTTGACAGGATTCTGCCTCATCATATCTTGTCCAGGAGGTCCAAATGTACAATATTTGTGGGTTAGCACTTGACAAAAGTGAATCTCTTTGGACTCAGGTCGATCCATATACCAAAGTATCCAGAATAGCAAATGTCGTCCAATGATATAGGTGCAAATATCTTCACTCCTATCAATTTACCAGGATTCTGCCTCATCATACCTTGTCCACGAGATTCAAATGTACAAGATTTGTGCGGTAGCACTTGACAAAAGCGAATCTCTTTGGACTCAGGTCGATCCATATGCCGAAGTATCCAGAATTGCCAATGTCGTCCTGTTAGGTTGTAGCCACCACTAGATTTAAGCATTTCTGTGTTAGGTCTAAGCCACCACTATTTTTATAGCTATCCGTTAGGGCAAGCCCTTCATCTTGCGTAAATAACTTAAGTTTCAAGACAACGAAGCTTTGTGCCAATGGTGATGTCACCATATGCACCGCGTGCCTACGTGACCGACGCTAAGGGTTTTTCCCCCACTAGACAGCACGTAGAAAACGCCCAAATCTGGGCCCGACACTCTAAGAAATACCATCGAGCAAGCAACATCGTAACGCTGCTCGATACTCCGCTCAATCACTTAGTTCATTTTGCAAACTGTACGCTATTTCTAATAAACCTTAAGTTGTGCTTGTGAGAAGAGGAGTGAATACCGAGACTATCACCCCACACCTTCCCAACGCGGCATTACAGAGGACATTTTTATGGTGGCAGCGGCGGGATAGCTGCAATTTGGCAAAAGGAAATCCGAGGAAATCCACGAAACTAAGAGAGATGCAGTTCGCAACTCGGTGAGTAAATGTCTTTTACTACCTATCGAACTTGCGAAGATAGAGTCGACATTACAACAGATACTAGTGAAGAAAAGTCTATTGAAGATTCAGAAATATTAGAAATTTCGCAAAGTAAATACAGCTTAAAAATGAATAATTTGAAAACTGAGTCAAAACCGAGCACTTCAGTCGAGGCTGAAAACGTTCCAGTAGAAGCCAGTATAGCAGATCAAATAAATAAGCTTGAAACAGAACTAGCAAAATTACGCTTAAAAAGGCAGCGCGCTAGTGCACCTCCGAGAGATAGCGGCGACGAAACGCATTCGGAAGGTGATACAGAAGCATCTTCTTCGAGGAAAACTCTCATGCGGTATACCAAGGAAGCGCGAGAAGCCGTAGATATGATTCGCGACTTCGACGGTTACAACAGACCAGTAGAAAAGTTTATTCGCGAAATCAAGGAAATGAAACAGCTCATTTCAGACGAGCGCATCTATTTAAATATGATATGTAGTCATAAACTAAAGGGAGACGCAGGAGTATTAGTGGATCAAAGGGATTTAATTAGTTTGGAAGATTTATATGAGGCATTATTGACAGAATATTCATTAACAAAAAGCTACGATCTCCTGATACAAGAAAGGAACAATTTGAAACAGGGCAGGCGAGACGTGCGCGAATATACTAGACGATTTAATCTTCTACACCGGGATATTAAGAGAGCCATAAGTACAAATACAAAACTATCGGTATCTGAGCGAAATGCAGTTGCAAGAGCAGAAGAGTTAAATACGATCCCGATATATGTAAGAAATCTGAACGATGCACTTTATAAGGATATTTTACATCAAAGTCCTCACACGTTACTAGAAGCACAACGATTAGCTTACGAACAGCAACGCAACGACGAGTTGAGAACAAGATCAAATTATTATAATGCACCAAGACGCGTAGAAACGCATAGTAGAAACGCGACTCTACCGACGAAGCTTCCTATCACGTCAACATTCCCCAAGCCTGTTATTAGAAGCGAAAATTCATCACCGTTTGTTCCAACGTGTTTTAAATGTAATAAGCAAGGACATTACGCAAAAGATTGTAGATCGGAAAATTTTCCCTTGCGACCGATAAGCAAACCTCCAAACATAAAATTCTTAAACTCGGACGAGATTCCAGTAGACAGCTCGCAATTGCAATCCGATTGGGAAGAAACGGAGAACCAAGACGCTTCCTCCTCGATACTGGAGCAAGTTTAAATTTAATCAAACAATCAAAGTCTGCCGGATTACCAACGCGAGCGCGAAATAATAAATTCTATGGCATCACGAGTGAGCCGTTAATTAGTCATCGCGAAGCTCGCATGGATATCGGAGACAGGCAACATGTGCTAGTTATCGTGCCAGACGATTTTCCAATAGAAGAAGACGGTCTTCTCGGAATGCCGTTCCTGCATGCCGAAGGAGCGATAATAGATACAAGTAAGCAAACGATCGAGCTAACAAAAACCCTGCATCGGATACTTAAAGTAAACTCGAAACCCTTAAGGACCGAGGTTCTAAAGGAAAACTCGAGGCTTAGCCATTTGCTCGATGCGAACGAAAAAGATAAATTGTCGAGTGTAATAGAAGATTTCGAGGATATTTACACATTGCCCGGCGACAATCTGCCAAGTACCACGTTGGTAAAACATAGCATACCTGTGACTGACTCAGTACCGGTGTACGTGAAGCAATTCAGGTATCCCCCAGGACATCTGGATGTAATTACCGAACAGATAAGGGATATGAAGGAAAAAGGAATCGTGAGCGATTCTACTTCTCCCTACAATTCACCGTTATGGGTTGTGCCGAAAAAGGCGGATGCAAGCGGTAAGAAAAAATGGAGAGTTGTTGTTGACTTCCGAGGATTAAACAACAAAACTTTGCACGATGCTTACCCACTGCCAAATATAGAAGAAATTTTAGACCAGTTAGGGCGAGCTCGATGGTTTAGTGCTTTTGACTTGGCAAGTGGTTTCCATCAAATAGAGATGAAAGAAGAGGACAAACAGAAAACGGCGTTTTCTACACCCGCAGGACACTTCGAGTATAACTGAATGCCATTTGGACTCAAGAATGCGCCTGCAACGTTTCAGAGAATGATGGATCAAGCATTGAAAGGATTAATAGGAAAAATATGTTTTGTCTACTTAGATGATATAGTTGTGTTTGCGGAAACTCTCGATGAACACCGCGATAAACTAAGGATATTATTTCAACGACTTCGAGAAGTAGGTTTGAAATTGCAACCAGATAAATGTGAGTATTTAAAACCAGAGTTACAATATTTAGGTCACTTAATTACCAAAGACGGCGTGAAACCAAATCCGGAAAAGTTAAAAGCTGTTAAAGAATTTCCAGTTCCTAGAGACAAAAAGAATATAAAGCAATTCTTAGGATTGGCCGGATATTATAGAAGATTTATTAAAGACTTTTCAAAGATATCTAAACCAATGAACAATTTATTGAAAAAGGAAGCAAAATTTGAATGGAACACATCGCAACAGCAAGCATTTGAAAAACTCAAGAGCGAACTTCTCAGCGATAATGTTTTGGCTTATCCCAATTTTTCTAAGGAATTTATTCTAGCAACAGACGCATCTGGCGAAGCGTTGGGGGCTGTCTTGGCTCAGAAAGACGAGAAGGGTCACGAGAGGCCGGTTAGTTTCGCAAGCAGGACACTTAACGCAGCGGAACAAAATTACTCGACGACTGATCGAGAAACACTGGCGATCGTATGGAGCTTGAAACATTTTCGACCTTATCTGTACGGACGAAAATTTAAGATTTTAACAGATCATCAACCATTGCGGTGGTTAGCGAATTGTAAGAAGCCTAGTGCCATGCAAATGCGGTGGCGAATTGTATTGGAAGAATACGATTATGAAATAATTTACAAGAAAGGGTGTTTAAATGCGAATGCCGACGCGCTTAGTAGAAATCCGGTAATGATTGCAAGAACTAATAGGGTACCATGGAGGAAAACGGTAGTTTTCGCAAGTCAACCAGCAGTTGACAGTACCTTAATTAATTTCAATTTGGGCGAACGAAATTCTTTAGAGTTCTCCGAGGACAACACTATCGAAATCACTCGCGAAAGTTTCTCCCACGATACGATTCGCGAATCTTTGGAAGAAACTCGAGATTTAGTTTTAGCAGAAGAGATTAATTCGATTACTATGGATTATTCAACGTTAACGAATTTAGCGCTGGTCGATAAGCGCACCTTAAAAGAAATCATACTGAGTACACTGTATGATCCTTCTATACATTTGACGCTATTAGAAAGAGAGGTTAGAACGCCTGAGACAGAGACGGAAAAATTAGAAATTATGAGACAAGCGCATGACACTCTTCTAGGTGGACACGCAGGAATAAAAAGCACTATTGAGAAGATACTTCGGTCTTACACATGGAACGGTTTATATAAAGACGTAACACAATACGTGAACACGTGCACCATCTGTCAAGAGAACAAAATCGTTAGAAGGCCGACAAGAAGCCCTTTAGTCATTACAGACACTCCGAGGAGTTTCAATGACAAAGTTGCAATCGACGTAGTCGGACCGTTACCTGAGGATAAGCATGGTAATAAATATATTTTGACTATGCAGGATCAGCTAACGAAATATTTAGAAGGAAAACCGATGGCCGATCAAAAGGCAGAAACAATAGCACAAGGTCTGCTCGATACTTGGATACTGCGGTATGGAGCGCCGAAGACCATTCTTACGGACCAGGAGGCAAATTTTATGAGTAAAACTATGGAACACCTTACGGAAATGATGCAAATAGACCTGATCCATACTACTGCATTTAGACCCGAATCAAACGGATCATTGGAGCGAGCTCATGCAGTTCTTAAGGATTTTTTGAAGAGTCAACTTGCCATCACGGAAGAAAAAGGAGATTGGAGCCGATTACTGCAAGCAGCAATATATACGTACAATTCCACCATTCATTCGGCAACACATGTAACTCCATTCGAATTGGCGTTTGGAAGAGAACCGCCAGAATTAGAGCAGCTACAGAATGAAAACGGACTTACGTATACAGATTTCGTAGAGGGTTTTAAGTCCCATCTGGACAGACTTTGGAGTCGGGCTTCAATTGCATTACAAGAAGCGAAAACAAAAACTAAATTACATTTTGATAAAACTATTAAACCATTAGTATTAGAACCAGGCGATTGGGTATGGTTAAAAAGCAAGGTAGAGATAGACTTAGCGGATTAAGTATTCCATGGTTAGGACCATATCAAGTAAAATCATTATCTGGAGACGTAAACGCAATAATTAACATAAAGGGAAAGGAACAATTAGTCCATCTAAACCGTTTGAAATATGCTAACATGTCTTCTGTTTTAGATCCGTAGCCACTGCGTGGCTAGTATTCACATTTATATTATACCAGACAAATGGGGAGCAAATCGTCGTTACACCCATGAAAAATGTACCAAATTTACACTTCGATGCGATGGGTACCACGAGAATCTATCATCGAATTTGGAAAACTATTCTCGCTTACGACCTAAGAGATATCAAAAGCATGGAGGATCGCATTACTGAAGCACTGGGCTCCCGAGTGCTAAACATCCCGCACGATCTCACGACGATTAATACTATTAATAATATTAAGGGCCGATTTAATAGATTTAGTAAAGAAAAACGCACTATAGTAGCTAGTTTAGGATATGTCAGTAGCGTAAGGAACCGTGTTAAGAAAGCATAGTTGAATCCCATTGGGGATCTAGCAAACCTGTTATACAGAACTTTGAGTCAAACAGATGCAGAATATTACAACAAAGAGATAGATAAACTATACGCAGACAACAAACGATTAAGTACAATAATATCAAACGAAACGACAATTGTAAAGGGCGTTATTAAGAACATTGACAGCTTTCAGACTAAAATCTTCACGTATTTGTACCAACATAAGAATTGGACAATATTTCAAGCTTTTGCTATAATCATTACAGTAATTGTATTTCTTTGGGGAATTGCAAAATTTAGACTTTGAAAGATCATATCATGCTACTTTGGCAGTAAATATACAAATTGCTGCAATACGGGAGGTACACAGAATTATACAAACCATACATTGACAGCTGACAATACACCTGAGATAGCTCCGAACCATCATTGATATTTAGAAATTCAATAGTTGAAGCACCTCCGAGTTATGCTACAATTATTAGCCATAAGCGAAGTAGACGTGTAAGACTCCAGCCAATATAGTGTATTCTAAAAATTATCCATATGATGTAAGGATAATTTTAAAATAAGGGAGGGGGTGTTAGGTTGTAGCCACCACTAGATTTAAGCATTTCTGTGTTAGGTCTAAGCCACCACTATTTTTATAGCTATCCGTTAGGGCAAGCCCTTCATCTTGCGTAAATAACTTAAGTTTCAAGACAACGAAGCTTTGTGCCAATGGTGATGTCACCATATGCACCGCGTGCCTACGTGACCGACGCTAAGGGTTTTTCCCCCACTAGACAGCACCTAGAAAACGCCTAAATCTGGGCCCGACACTCTAAGAAATACCAACGAGCAAGCAACATCGTAACGCTGCTCGATACTCCGCTCAATCACTTAGTTCATTTTGCAAACTGTACGCTATTTCTAATAAACCTTAAGTTGTGCTTGTGAGAAGAGGAGTGAATACCGAGACTATCACCCCACACCTTCCCAACGCGGCATAACAGTCCAATGATATAGATGCAAATATCTTAACTCCTATTAATTTGCCAGTATTCTGCCTCATCATACCTTGTCCAGGAGGTCCAAATGGACAACATTTGGGCGGCAGCATTTGTCCAAAGCGACTCTCTTTGGACCCAGGCCGAATCATAAGCCGATCATCCAGAATTGCCAATGTCGTCCAATTATATAGATGTAAATATCTTTACTCCTATCAATGTGATAGGATTATGCCTCATCATACCTTGTCCAGGATGTCCAAATGGACAACATTTGGGCGGCAGCATTTGTCCAAAGCGAACCTCTTTGGACTCAGGTCGATCCATAAGCCTAAGCATCCAGAATTGCCAATGTCGTCCAATGATATAGATGCAAATATCCTCACTACTATCAATGTGATAGGATTCTGCCTCATCATGCCTTGTCCAGGAGGTTCAAATGTACAAGATTTGTGTGGTAGCACTTGTCCAAAGCGAATCTCTTTGGACTCAGGTCGATCCATAAGCCTAAGCATCCAGAATTGCCAATGTCGTCCAATGATATAGATGCAAATATCTTTACTCCTGTCAAATTGACAGGATTCTGCCTCATCGTATCTTGTCCAGGAGGTTCAAATGTACAAGATTTGTGCGGCAGCACTTGACAAAAGCGAATCTCTTCGGACTCAGGTCGATCCATAAGCCTAAGCATCCAGAATTGCCAATGTCGTCCAATGATATAGATGCAAATATCCTCACTACTATCAATGTGACGGGATTCTGCCTCATCATACTTGTTCCAGAAGTGCAACTCTACAAGGTTTGTGCGGTAGCACTTGTCCAAAGCGAATCTGTTTAGACTCAGGTCGATCCATAAGCCGAAGCATCCAGAATTGCCAATGTCGTCCAATGATATAAGGCAAATATCCTGACTCTTATCAATTTGACAGCATTCTGCCTCATCGTATCTTGTCCAGGATGTTCAAATCTACAAGATATGGGTGGCTGCATTTGTCCAAAGCGACTCTCTTTGGACTCACGTCGAATCATAAGCCGGGGCATCCAGAATTGCCAATGCCGTCCAATGATATAGATGCAAATATCTTTACTGCTATCAATGTGGTAGGATTCTGCCTCATCATACCTTGTTCCTAGATTCAAATGTACAAGATTTATGCGGTATTACTTGTCCAGAGCGACATTCTTTGGACTTAGGTCGAACCACAAGCCGAAGCATCAAGAATTGCCAATGTCGTGCAATGGTACCGATGCAAATATCTTTACTGCTATCAATTTGACAGGATTCTGCCTCATCGTGTCTTGTCCAGGAGGATCAAGTGTACAAGATTCGTGCGGTAGCACTAGACAAAAGCGAAACTCTTTGAACTCATGTAGAATCATATGCCGAACATCCAGAATTGCCAATGTCGTCCAATGATATTAATGCAAATATCTTCACTCCTATCAATTTGACAGGATACTGTCTCATCATACCCTGTTCCGGATGTTCAAATGTACAAGATTTGTGCGGTAGCCCTTGTCCAAAGCGACTCTCTTTCGACTCAGGTCGAATCATAAGCCTGAGCATCCAGAATTGCCAATGCCGTCCAATGATATAGATGCAAATATCTTCACTCCTATCAATTTGACAGGATACTGTCTCATCATACCCTGTTCCGGATGTTCAAATGTACAAGGTTTGGGCGGTAGCACTTGTCCAAAGCGACTCTCCTTGGACTCAGGTCGAATCAAATGCCGAGCATCCATAATTGCCAATGTCGTCCAATGATATAGATGCAAATATCTTCACTCCTATCAATTTGACAGGATACTGTCTCATCATACCCTGTTCCGGATGTTCAAATGTACAAGGTTTGGGCGGTAGCACTTGTCCAAAGCGACTCTCCTTGGACTCAGGTCGAATCATATAACGGAGCATCCAGCACTGCCAATGTCGTCCAATGATATAGATGCAAATATCTTCACTCCTATCAATTTGACAGGATTCAGGCTCATCGTGTCTTCTCCAGGAGGATCAAGTGTACAACATTTGTGCGGTAGCGTTAGACAAAAGCGAAACTCTTTGGACTCAGGTCGATCAATAAGCCGAAGCATCCAGAATTGCCAATGTCGTCCAATGATATAGATGCAAATATCTTCACTCCTATCAATTTGACAGGAATCTGCCTCATCATAGCCTGTTCCGGAGGTCCAAATGCACAAGTTTTTGGCAGCAGCATTTGCCCAAACCGACTCTCTTTGGATTCAGGTCGAATCATAAACCGGAGCATCCAGAATTGCCAATGTCGTCCAATGATATAGATGCAAATAACTTCACTCCTATCAATTTGAAAGGATTCTGCTTCATCGTATCTTGTCCAGGGGGTCCAAATGTACAAGATTTGTATGGTAGCACTTGTCCAAAGCGAAATTCTTTGGACTCAGGTCGAACCACAAGCCGAAGCATCCAGAATTGCCAATGTCATCCAATGATATAGATGCAAACATCTTCACTCCTATCAATTTGACAGGATTCTGCCTCATCATATCTTGTCCAGGAGGTCCAAATGGACAAGATTTGGGCGGCAGCATTTGTCCAAAGCGACTCTCTTTGAACTCAGGTCGAATCATAAGCCGAGCATCCAGAATTTCCAATGTCGTCCAATGATATAGATGCAAATATCTTTGATGCTATCAATTTGACAGGATTCTGCCTCATCGTATCTTGTCCAGGGGGTCCAAATGTACACGATTTGTTGCGGTAGCACTTGTCCAAAGCGACATTCTTTGGATTTAGGTCGAACCATAAGCCGGACCATCCAGAATTGCCGATGTTGACCAATGATATGGATGCAAATATCTTTACTCCTATTAATTTGACAGGATTCTGCCTCACCGTATCTTGCCCAGGCGGTCCAAATGTACAAGATTTGTTGCGGTTGCACTTGTCCAAAGCGACTCTCCTTGGACTCAGGTCGAATCATAAGCCTGAGCATCCAGAATTGCCAGTGCCGTCTAATGATATAGATGCAAATATCTTCACTCCTATCAATTTGACAGGATTCGGGCTCATCGTGTCTTGTCCAGGAGGATCAAGTGTACAAGATTTGTGCGGTAGCCCTAGACAAAAGCGAAACTCTTTGGACTCAGGTCGATCCATATGCCGAAGCATCCAGAATTGCCAATGTCGTGCAATGATATAGATGCAAACATCTTCACTCCTATCAATTTGACAGGATTCTGCCTCATCGTATCTTGTCCACGAGGTTCAAATGTACAAGATTTGTGCGTTAGCACTTGTCCAAAGCGACATTCTTTGGACTTAGGTCGAACCATATGCCGGACCATCCAGAATTGCCGATGTTGACCAATGATATAGATGCAAATATCTTTACTCCCATCAATGTGATAGGATTCTGGCCCATCGTATTTTGTCCAGGGGGTCCAAATGTACATATTTGTCGCGGTAGCACTTGTCCAAAGCGGCTCTCCTTGCACTCAGGTCGAATCATAAGCCTGAGCATCCAGAATTGCCAATGCCGTCTAATGATATAGATGCAAATATCTTCACTCCTATCAATTTGACAGGATTCTGCCTCATCGTATCTTGTCCACGAGGTTCAAATGTACAAGATTTGTGCGTTAGCACTTATCCAAAGCGATTTTCTTTGGACTCAGGTCGAATCATGTGCCGGAACATCCAGAATTGCCAATGTCATCCAATGATATAGATGCAAACATCTTCACTCCTATCAATTTGACAGGATTCTGCCTCATCATATCTTGTCCAGGAGGTCCAAATGGACATGATTTGGGTTGCAGCATTTGTCCAAAGCGACTCTCTTTGAACTCAGGTCGAATCATAAGCCGAGCATCCAGAATTTCCAATTTCGTCCAATGATATAGATGCAAATATCTTTCATGCTATCAATTTGACAGGATTCTGCCTCATCGTATCTTGTCCAGGGGGTCCAAATGTACACGATTTGTTGCGGTAGCACTTGTCCAAAGCGACATTCTTTGGACTTAGGTCGAATCATACGCCGGAGCATCCAGAACTGCCAATGTGGTCCAATGATATAGATGCAAATATCTTCACTCCTACGAATTTGACAGGATTCTGTCTCATCATACCCTGTTCCGGATGTCCAAATGTACAAGGTTTGGGCGGTATTACTTGTCCAAAGCGACTCTCTTTGGACTCAGGTCGAATCATAAACCGGAGCATCCAGCATTGCCAATGTCGTCCAATGATATAGATGCAAATATCTTCACTCCTATCAATTTGAAAGGAATCTGCCTCATCATAGCCTGTTCCGGAGGTCCAAATGCACAAATTTTTGGCAGCAGCATTTGCCCAAACCGACTCTCTTTGGATTCAGGTCGAATCATAAACCGGAGCATCCAGAATTGCCAATGTCGTCCAATGATATAGATGCAAATAACTTCACTCCTATCAATTTGACAGGATTCTGCTTCATCGTATCTTGTCCAGGGGGTCCAAATGTACAAGATTTGTATGGTAGCACTTGTCCAAAGCGAAACTCTTTGGACTCAGGTCGAACCACAAGCCGAAGCATCCAGAATTGCCAATGTCGTGCAATGATATAGATGCAAATATCTTTACTGCTATCAATTTGACAGGATTCTGCTTCATCGTATCTTGTCCAGGGGGTCCAAATGTACAAGATTTGTGCGGTAGCTCTTGTCCAAAGCAACTCTCTTTCGCCTCCGGTCGAATCATACGCCGGAGCATCCAGAACTGCCAATGTGGTTCAATGATATAGATGCATATATCTTCACTCCTTCGAATTTGACAGGATTCTGTCTCATCATACCCTGTTCCGGATGTCCAAATGTACAAGGTTTGTGCGGTAGCACTTGTCCAAAGCGACTCTCTTTGGACTCAGGTCGAAACATAAGCCGGGGCATCCAGAATTGCCAATGTCGTCCAATGATATAGATGCAAACATCTTTACTCCTATCAATTTGGCAGGATTCTGCCTCACCGCATCTTGTCCAGGAGGTTCAAATGTTCGCGATTTGTGCGGTCGCACTTATCCAAAGCAATTCTCTTTGGACTCAGGTCGAATCATGTGCCGGAACATCCCGAATTGCCAATGTCATCCAATGATATAGATGCAAACATCTGCACTCCTATCAATTTGACAGGATTCTGCTTCATCATATCTTGTCCAGGAGGTCCAAATGGACAAGATTTGGGCGGCAGCATTTGTCCAAAGCGACTCTCTTTGAACTCAGGTCGAATCATAAGCCGAGCATCCAGAATTTCCAATGTCGTCCAATGATATAGATGCAAATATCTTTCATGCTATCAATTTGACAGGATTCTGCCTCATCGTATCTTGTCCAGGGGGTCCAAATGTACACGATTTGTTGCGGTAGCACTTGTCCAAAGCGACATTCTTTGGACTTAGGTCGAACCATAAGCCGGACCATCCAGGATTGCCGATGTTGACCAATGATATAGATGCAAATATGCAAAGAGGTATAAAAGTACTTTGAATCCTTCTAACAAAAGTGATGTTTACATTAATTAAATAATTATAAAATCAATGTTTTAAGAATAAACTTAATTAATAAAGTTAAATATAATTATAAATTAAATATATTAAAGTTTATTTATCTATCTATAACGTTAAGTAAGTTTGTTGACTACAATACTACTCCTTAATTCTAATACTTAAAATCAAGGGGGTATATAGAATATATTAGAACCTTATCTTAGTATTATTTATTTAAAAGTAATAGCAAAGAGGTATGAAGGTACTTTGAATCCTTCTAACAAAAGTGATGTTTACATTAATTAAATAATTATAAATATAAATATATATATATAAATTTTATATTAATTAATTTTAATATGAAGAAAATAATTTTAAATAATTATAAATTTTAAATGAATAACACCTATAGATACAATTATTACCCAACCCTTTCTATATTATATATAATTATTGTAATAATTACAATACTAATTAGTGTTGCATTCTTTACTTTATTTGAACGAAAACTACTAAGATATATTCATAAACGTAAAGGTCCTAATAAGGCAACAATTATAGGATTAACTCAACCCTTTTCAGACGCTTTAAAATTATTATCTAAAGATTTTTTATATTCAACTAAAATAAATTATAATATTTATTTAATAAGGCCAATAATTATAATACTAATTACACTTATATTATGATCTTTATTTCCATCTACTATTTATAAATGAACCTTTAACCAATCTATTTTACTAATATTGTGCTGCTTCAGAATTTCAGTCTATCCTATTATGCTAGGGGGGTGAGCATCAAACTCAAAATACGCATTAATTGGAACAATACGAAGAATATCCCAAACTATCTCATATGAAGTTAGATTAGCTCTTATTTTAATCTCTAGACTTTTAATAATTGAATCAATAAATTTCTACTCATTCAATAAATTTATTATTAGATTACCCCTTAGAGTTTATTTGTATATTCCAATAATTATACTTTATATTACAAGATTAGCTGAAGTTAACCGAACACCCTTTGATTTTGTTGAAGGTGAATCTGAATTAGTTTATGGATTCAATATTGAATATTATGGATTTGGATTTGCATTTATCTTTTTAGCAGAATACTCAATAATTATTTGAATTAGAAGTTTAAATTCTATTATTTTCTTCTCAAGAATTCCATTTACTTTTAGAACTTTAATAATTGCATTCTCTATAATTTGAATCCGAGGTACTTTTCCCCGTATACGATACGATGAACTAATATATATATGCTGAAAAATATTTCTACCAGTTATAATTACTTTCTTAACTTTCATTATAATATTTAAATTTATTTTAATTAGAAAGTTTTATATTCTAAATAAAATTATTTATAAATAATAACTATATTAATAGAGAATATAACTAAGAACTTACTAATATAAAGTATCTTATGTTTTCAAAACATATGCTTATTTCAAGCTCAAATTCTTCTAAGTATAAATTAATAAATCTCTAATTTTATAAATATATAAACCTAAAATAAAATATATAAAATAAAGAGTTGATAAAATTTGAGTAATCTGAAAATAAGGGAACTCAATTGGTCTAGCCCCTGTTCAAGTTAATAAAATAATACATGAAATAAATACTCAAAAAAAAAATTGCATTAAAGGATAAAATATTAAACCTAATATATTAGATTTTGTAGTAAATGGTAAAACTAATAAAATTAAAATGGATAAAAACAAAGCTAAAACGCCCCCTAATTTTCTAGGAATCGAACGTAAAATAGAATAAGCAAATAAAAAGTACCATTCCGGTTGAATATGTAAAGGAGTTACTAATGAATTAGCTGGAATATAATTATCTGGATCACATAGAATATTTGGAAACTGAAGACAAATATAAATTAATAAAAATATTAATAATAAAAAACCAATAATATCCTTATATGAAAAATAAGAATGAAAAGGAATTATATATTTATTACTCTGTAAACCTATAGGATTACTAGAACCATATAAATGTAAAATTAACAAATGAAAAACTACTAATAATAAAATTAATAAAGGTAATAAAAAATGAAAAGAATAGAATCGATTTAAAGTAGCATTATTAATTGAAAAACCCCCTCATAATCAATAAACAACATCAAAACCTAAATAAGGAATAGCAGACATTAAATTAGTAATAACTGTTGCCCCCCAAAATGATATTTGACCCCAAGGTAAAACGTACCCTATAAAAGCCGCCGCCATAGATAATAATAAAATTAAAACCCCCATAAATCATACCCCAATTTTAAAAAAAGAATGATAATAAATCCCCCGAACTAAATGTAAATATATACAAATAAAGTAAAATGATGCACCATTTATATGAAAACCCCGAATTAATCAACCCCAATTTACATCTTGAATAATATGAATAATTCTCATAAATGCTAAATCAATTTTTGGACAATAATGCATTGATAAGAAAAACCCCGTTACAATCTGAATTAATAAGCATACTCCAAGTATTGAACCAAAATTTCACCAAAGTGAAATATTTAAAGGTGTAGGTAAAATAATAAATGAATTATTTAAAAAATTATAAAAAATATTAGATATAATTTTCTTCATATTATTAATTTAAATTACGCATTGGTGAAGATTTTAAAAAAGTAGTAATTTTAACTACCAAATATATAATAATTAATATAAATGTCATACTAAATATTATAAGAAATATCCCGTAACTTTCAGTATAACAACTAAAGGTTAGACTATTCTCATTAAATGAATATTCATAATTATAATTAATATAATCCACACTTATAGTATAATTTAAATAAAAATATATTATTATAATAAATATAATTAAAAAAATAAAATATATTAATCTAAAATTAAAATGATTTCTATAGCTAAAAACCATAAAAAATAAAAAAGTTACTATAATCCCCCCCGCTACAACTAAAAAAATATAAAAATATAAATTAGTATAAATATATATAATTAAATATAATAACAAAAATAAAATCAATAACAACATATAAATTAAATAAAATACAGGAGAATCTGGAAGTAAAGTTAATAATAATAATAATAGTATTAAAATTAATATATAAACTAAAGTATAAGAAAAATCTAATATAATAAATATTTTTATCATAATACAAAAAATAGTTTATAAAAAATATTAATCTTGGAGATTAAAGAAATTAAAATCTAAATTTTTTTGAAAGTTGCTCAGAAGAATTTCATCTATAGATAATTTACAAAATTATTATTTTTAATTAAATTATCTGAACCTTATATAAAAATATTTATACTATTCTGTTGTAACTTTATTCCATTAAGAAGATTAATAATTATTTATTTTATAATCATTTACTTATTTACAATTAAATTTAAAAAATTCTTAATAGTACTAATTAGAATCGAAATAATAATAATAACAACAAGAATAATTATATTAATTTGCTTAAAAAAAATTAATTCAGATTTTATAATCATTTATTTATTAGTATTTATAGTTACAGAAAGAGTTTTAGGATTATCCTTACTTATTATAATATCCCGAATTAATAAAAATGACTCTATATCAACAATACAAATATTATGATAGAAATATTAGCTATTTTTTTTATAATTAATCAAAATACTTATTATATAAAAAATATAATTCAAAACATATTATTTATTTTAACTATTAATTATATATTATCTATAAATAATATATGAATAGATAATTCAAATATCTACTTAATATTTTATCAAGATAAATATTGTTCATTACTAATTATATTAACCCTATGAATAGCGGGAATTTCTCTAATAATTACTAAAAATAAACAAATAATAACAATTATAAGATTAATAATATTAGTTATTATTACCCTATCTTCTACAAGAATTATTATATTCTATATTTGATTTGAAACAAGATTAATTCCTTTATTTATTATTATTTTTTGATGAGGAAGAACAAAAGAACGAGAAATAGCCTCTATATATATATATATTAATTTACACAATAATTGGGTCCTTACCACTAATATTAACAATTTTCACAATATATAAAATTACATATTCAACAGACTGGACCTATATTATATTATTTAATATTAAAAATTCATCTTTTATTATTTATTGAAATATGATTGTTGCATTTTTAGTAAAAATCCCAGTATTTGGATTTCATACTTGATTACCAAAAGCACATGTAGAAGCGCCTGTTTGTGGATCAATAATTTTAGCAAGAGTAATTCTTAAATTAGGGGGAATAGGATTAATACGAATAATAATAACTAACTTAAGTGCTGCTATAAAATTCAACTCAATTTTTATTACAATATTAATATTAGGATCTATACTAATTACATTCATTTGTATAATTCAATCTGATATAAAACTAATTGTTGCTTATTCATCAGTTGTTCATATAGGAATTGCCTCTATAAGAATAATAACTATATATAAATCAGGATACTCAGGTGCAATAACTATAATAATTGGGCATGGACTATGTTCATCTAGAATATTTTTCATTGTTAATATAATTTATTTACGAAGTCATAGACGAATTATTATTATAAATAAAGGAATTATCAATATTGAACCAGTAATAATATTTTTTTGATTTATTACTTGTGTTGGAAATCTAGGAGCTCCTATTTCACTTAATTTTTTAAGTGAACTAATTATAACTAATAGAATTGTATCGTGATCATTAATATCAATCCCATTCTTAATTATCATTAATATATTAAGAAGAATCTACTCTATGCAATTATTTATAATTACTGCGCATGGAAACTTTACAAATAAATTTAACTATAATATTAAAATAATTGAATACCATACCATCATTTTACATATTGTACCTCTAAATATATTAACAATTAATTCATGAATATGAAATATAAATTATTAATTTAATTTAGATAGTTTAAATAAAATATTGAAATGTGGTTTCAAAGATAATAAATATTTCTAAATTATTTACCCTATACAATCAGGAATCATATTTTTAATTATTAGAATAAGTTTCTCAATTATAAGATTCTTTAACCGAAATTCAGAAAAAAAATTAATAAAATTTAGATTCTTAGAATTAAATTCTGCTCAATATTCATTAGATTTATTAATTGATTGAAAATTAATTTCATTTATTTCAATTGTATCATTCATTACAGCAAATATTATAATTTATAGAGAATCATATATAATAAATGATTTAAACAAAAAACGATTTACTTTAATTTTATCTATATTTGCATTATCCATAATCTGAACAATCTTAACAAGAAAAAATATTATATCTATATTAATCGGATGAGACTTTTTAGGATTATCATCTTTACTACTTATTATTCATTATCAAAGTATTTATGTTTACAGATTTGGGATAATTACATTTATTTTAAACCGAATAGGTGATATTGCATTTATTATAACTGGTGCTTATATATTTAATTTAGGATCATGGTCAATGTTATATATATTAGAAAATAATAAAATAATTACAATTATATTAGTAATTGCAGCTTTTACTAAAAGTGCTCAATTACCATTTTCATCATGATTACCCAAGGCAATAGCAGCACCGACCCCTGTATCTGCTTTAGTTCATTCATCAACCTTAGTTACTGCTGGAGTTATCCTTTTAATTCGATTAGAGCCTAGAATTTTAGACCCTAAACTAAATAATTTAGCTTTATTAGTTTCAGTTACTACAATACTAGTAGGAAGTCTGGCCGCAATAATAGATTATGATTTAAAAAAAATTATTGCATTTTCAACACTTAGACAAATTAGTTTTATAATAGTAATTTTATTTATAAATAGAATTGATTTAGCATTTATACACCTCATAATTCATGCTCTATTTAAATCCCTAATATTTATATCAGCAGGAACAATTATCCACCATTCATTACGAGAACAAGATATTCGTAATATTAATATAATAAGAATTTGATTACCATTAGAGACTACTTTAATAAATTTATCTATATTAGCTCTTATAGGATTTCCTTTTTATTCAGGATTCTTTTCAAAAGATTTAATAATTGAGTTCTCTATAACTTGTAACTTAAATTTAATTACAATAATATCATTCGATTTAAGAATCTGCCTCACTGCATTATATTCAGCTCGATTATCAATTTATTTATGTTGAAATAAAACAAACAAAAATATTATATTTAATTATATTACATCAAATCAAGAAAAATTAATTATAATAATTTTAACTTTACCAATTATCATATCGGGATCTTTATTTACATGAATATATATTAAAAATATTAATATTGAATTGCCCCTACCTTTAATTATAAAATCATTCGGAACCTGGGGAGGAATTATTACTTTAATCATAACATTTATTATAATTAATTACAATAATTTAGTTATAAATATAAAAATTAAATGATTCATTTATTGAATATAATTTATTAATCAAATATTTCCACTAATAGCTAAAAAAAACCCTAACCTTAGACTTAATTTTATAAAATATTACGAAAATTCATGAAATAAATTTATTAGAATTATTATAATAAATAATCTTAAATATTTAATAATATCAAATTACATATTTACACCCATATCAATTTTAAAAATTATATTATTATTTACTTCACTTATAATATTTTATTACTACAAAATTAATTAATATATTATATTAATCAAATAAAATTAATATTTAGGTAGCTTAAATAAAGTATAATAATGAAGATATTAAAATGGATCTATATCCCTTAAATATAATAATTTTAAATAGAATAATTTATAAATATATAATATTATTTATACAATGAAAATGTATCGTTTTAAATAAACTATATAAACATAGAAATAAAATGAAATTATATTCATTAAAATTGAGTTAGAAGCTCAAATAGAATTACTTCAATTGGAAATTATTTCAATTTAATTATTAACAATAATCTACCTCTCTTTGGTTTCAATTAATTACATAAGGATTGATAACAACCAAACTTTTAGGTCGAAACTAAATGTAAAATTTTACTTCTTATGTAAACAATTAAATGCTTCAGTCAAAAGAACCGTCAAGTCATTCAAGTAAAACACCCCAAACTAATAAAATTATAAAATAAATAAATAGTATTATTCTTATATAACTTAAATAAAAATTACTAACTACTAAAATAATAGGAAGTAACAAAATAATTTCTACATCAAAAACCAAAAAAACTAATGAAAATAAATAAAAATTAATAAAAAATGATACTTGATGAGAAATAATAGGATCAAACCCGCATTCAAATGGTGTTAATTTTTCACGTAAAACAAGAGATTTATAAGAAATTAGTATTCTCAATAATATTAAAAAAAGTAATAAAATAATTAAAATACATATATATATTATTATAATAGCTTATATTAAAATTAAATCTTTTAATTGGAAATTAAATATAATAAATTATACTATATAAGCATTATTATCTACACCACCAGTATACAATTAAATATAAAAATAATCAAACTACATCAACAAAATGTCAATATCATGAAGCTATTTCAAATCCTACATGGTGGTAAACCGTAAAATGAAAATTATCTAATCGATAATAACAGTAAATTAAAAATATTGTACCAACTAATACATGAATTCCATGAAATCCTGTTATTATAAAAAATAATGAACCATAAACAGAATCAGATATAGTAAACGTAGAATACTTATATTCAATACACTGAAATAAAGAAAAAATTAATCCTATTAAAATCGTTAATAATAATGAATCACTAGAAGCTAATTTATTATTTAATAACAAAGAATGATGACAATAAGTAATTATTATACCAGAAGTAATTAAAATAAAAGAATTTAATAATGGAATTCCAAATGGATTAAATGGTACAATACCACAAGGGGTTCAAACACAGCCCCCCTCTACCGGTGGAGATAGTATTATATGAAAAAAAGATCAAAAAAAAAGAAATAAAGAAAAATAATTCAGAAATAATAAATAGTATAAATCTAAATCGTAAAATTAAGATTAAATAACTACCATGTAAACCCTGGAATGTTCTTTCTCGAACTACATCCCGTCATCATTGAAGAAAAATTAAAAATGTTAAAAATAAACTAAATAATATTAAAACTCATCTTCTTATAAATATTCACTTTACAAATCCTAATATAACTAAAAAGACACCTATTGATCCTAATAATGGTCAAGGTCTAACAGTTACTAAATGTAAATAATTTCTAAATACTTTTATCATATTCTACTTCACTACAATAAAGAGAGCAAAGAATAGAAAATACATAAGCTTGAATTAAAGAAACTCTTAATTCCAATAAATATAATAAAGACTGCATAATAACTAATATAAAAATTATATAAAATTCTAATAAAGAACCAACAGAACCTATAAGACAAAGTAATAAATGACCAGCAATCATATTAGCTCTTAACCGAACTGACAATGTTAAAGGACGGATTAGAGCACTAATTGATTCAATTAATACTATAAAAATCATTAATATTCTAGGTGTACCATAAGGAACTAAATGAACAAATATTATTAATGAATAATTGTATCAACCATAAAGTATTATCCCTAATCATAAAGGCAAAGAAAAAGTGATTGTTAAAATTATATGCCTAGTAAGGGTAAAAACATAAGGGAATAAACCCATAAAGTTTATTAAGAAAACTAAATATATTAAAGTAATAAATAATAAATTACTAACTAAAGACTTTAATAATAATTTAAACTCAATAAACATTAATTTTATTAATATTATATGAGAATAATAATAATAAGAAGGAAAATAGTAATAACCAATTGGAAATAATGTAATAATTCAAAATATTATTAATCAATTTAACCTTAAATTGATTGAAGTTCTAGGGTCAAAAATAGAAAATAAATTTGTTATCATTTATTTAAATAATTTTTATTAGTACTCAATTTATTATAATAATGCATACCCAAATTAATATTTATATAATAATAAAGTATCAAGTAACTAAAAAATAGTAAACCTAAAAATAATACTAATATAATTAATCAATTTAATGGACTTATTTGAGGAATAGAAAATTACTTAAATTGTTACCCTGAACTGACAGTTCAATATTATTTATATATTAACTAAATTTTCCATTAGAAGTATATGTTACATACTATTATTAGGTTTAAGAGACCTACACTTACATTCAGCCATCTAATGAATATATATATATTATATTTATTATTTAACTATTCAATTTTATATAAACTAATCAAGCACGAAAATAAGATAAATCAGTTAATTCAAGAACAATAGGCATAAACCTATGATTTATGCCACAAATTTCTGAACACTGTCCATAATATAAACCAGACCGTAAAGAATATAAAGAAACTTGATTTAAACGACCAGGAATTGCGTCAATTTTAATTCCTAATGAAGGAATAGTTCAAGAATGAATTACATCTATAGAAGTAACAATATTACGAATAGAAATAGAAACAGGTAACACTAAACGATTATCAACATCTAATAAACGAAACTCATTTAATTGTAGATCACCTATTGATAATATATAAGAATCAAATCTAAAAGAACACCCCTTATCAAAAAACTCGTATCTCCAATATCATTGATGACCAACAGATTTAATAGTGTTTTTAATTTCAATGAGGAGTCTGGTTAGCGCGGTGGGTGCACTGCACGCGAATGAGGGGGGAGCACTCTACGGCACACGACACGTGGTCGGCGAGAAGGTTATAACACGTGGGGTTGAGGAGTCACAAAATCCGCTTTATTAAACTACACTTAAAACTACACTTAGCCACTAGTTTCAATGTTTTGAGGGGCACCACAGCGTCTTTTGATAATCCCTATACGCTTAGTATCAACTAAATGCACCGACCCGAGAGGAGAAACACAGAGAAAGCACCACTATTTCGCACGAGAGAAAAGCCACCTGAGATCGTAACGATGGAAGAGACGGTAATGGCCGTCGAGGGCACGCGGGAACCGCGAGAGTACAATTGCCCGAGAAGAACGCGACGCGGCGCTGCTAATTAGCAGGCGCGTTTACATAGAGTATTGCCTGAGTATCGACCGCAACGATTGATCTGCGGCGAGCGCGCCGCGGGCGCCTGTTGGCCGCCCGCCCGAGGTGACTATGAATACGCAACATTCCGCCCGCCTTAGCCTACAGCGTTGGCTAATCCGCTGACGTGGAGATCGGCACCACCGAGAGTTTGGTGGTGGGTCGGACTAGCGTGCCTGAGGAAGTCTTTAGGGTGACGACCCTGGTGAGGCCGTCCGCTCCGGGGTGTAGTGAGAGTACCCGCGCCAGAGGCCATTTGGTAGGAGGAAGCCGCTCGTCGGTGATGAGGACCAATGAGTTCTCCCTGATTTCATTGGTCGGATGGTGCCACTCTGAGATGGCCAAGTGGCGTTGTAGACACTCCTTTGACCAGCGTGCCCAGAAATACTGAAATTTTTGCTGTATCAGTTGCCAGCGAGAGAGACGTGCTACTGGTACCGTAGAGAGTGAGGGTTCGGGCAGTGCCGTCAGAGCGGCTCCGATGAGGAAGTGGCCGGGCGTGAGGGCGTCGAGATCGTCGGGGTCGTCGGACAGCGGGTGCAGCGGTCGGGAGTTGAGAACTGCCTCGATTTGTACCAGTAGAGTGGTCAGTTCCTCAAACGTGAGAAGAGTGTCCCCGATGGTTCTCCGCAGGTGGTGCTTCACCGACTTGACCGCTGCTTCCCATTTCCCGCCGAAGTGAGGGGCTGCCGGAGGACTGAAAAACCAAAAAAATACCATCGCCTGAGAGTAAATGAGAAAGTTCCTTAAACTCCCTTGTGCCTGAGGTGAAGAGTTTCCGGAGTGCGGCATCTGCCCCGACAAAATTGGTGCCGCAGTCACTACGGAGTGACCCGCAGATGCCTCTTCTTCCCACAAAGCGTCGGAACGCCGAGATGAAGGCATCCGTAGAGTAATCAGAGACGGCCTCGAGGTGGACTGCCGAGGTGACGAAGCAGACAAAGATCGCGAGCCAGCCCTTGTGCGTCTTGGCCCCGCGACCTCGCCAAGTCTTGAGAGTGACCGGTCCTGCGTAGTCGACTCCGGTGTTGAGGAAGGGCCGAGAGGGCGTCACTCTGGACGGAGGTAGCTGTCCCATGAGCTGCTGGGCTCGCACGCCTCGTTGGCGAGCGCAGCGTGTGCAGCGGAGGATGTGAGATCGTGCCGGGGCCCTACCCCCGATGATCCAGTAGGTCCTGCGGAGGTGGGCCAGCGTCAGTTGAGTGCCGCCGTGAAGAGTCCGTAGATGGGCATCCGAGATGAGGAGGCGAGTAAGAGGCGAGTCCCGAGGCAGTATGAAGGGGTGCTTCGTTCCTTCTGCGAGTTCCGAGTTGCGCAGCCGACCGCCCACTCTGAGGATGCCCGATCGATCGACGAAGGCCGTAAGCCGAGTTAGAGGATGCGTCCGTGAGAGGTGTTGTCCGCGTGCCATGGTTCTGAGCTGAGAAGTAAGCACCCTGCGTTGCCCTTACCCAATGTATTCGGGCTGCTTCCATCTTTTCTGAGGTGAGAGGGTTGTCGAGAGAAGAGTCCGGGGTGCGCCTGAATCTGGCGATGGCTCGTCGGCACAGTGCCGTGATACGGAGAAGTCGCGTGAGAGACGAATACCGGTGAATTAGTTCCCAGAGAGGGTGAGGGTCCGATGCCGTCGATGCGAGGGTGAGTCCTGGCCGCTCTTGTCCAGCCACAGTTCCTGAAGTAACAATTTGCCGCGCACGATGACCGGTGCGAGGAAGCCGAGAGGGTCGTATAGTTGTGCGACCTCTGAGAGTACCGCCCGTTTCGTGACTGAGGTTGAGATGGCAGGGAGTGCATGAAACCTGAAGTCGTCCGCCTGAGGATGCCAAGAGAGGCCCAAGATCTTGACGACAGCGTCTTCGAGGGGGTGAGCGAGGTCCGAAGAGGGGGACTCGTGGGAGACGGCTTTGAGGAGCTCCGAGTCGTTACTGGTCCATTTTGCCAGAGGGAATCCGCCCGCCTTGCAGAGAGCCTTTACTTGGCGTGCTATCTCCTGAGCTTCCTTCAGATCATCTGACCCGCCGTAGATGTCGTCGACGTATCGCCCCTTTGTAAGAGGTGCGATGGCCAGAGGATACCGATGCCCGTCGTCCTTCACCAGTTGGAGGAGGACCCGCACGGAAAGATACGGAGCCGGGCGGGTACCGTAGGTAACCGTAGTGAGTTGACACGGGATGAGGGCGCCTTGTTCGTCCGCCCAGAGGATGCGCTGCAGGTCCCAATCATCTGAGTGCACCCTGATTTGGCGAAACATCTTGGTGATGTCCGTTGCGAAGAGGAAGCGGTGTTTCCGCACCCAGAGGATGACGTCGGCGATGTCTACCTGTAGATTGGCTCCTGTGTAGAGAATGTCGTTGGGGGAACGCCCTGAGGAGGTCGGAGCGGATCCGTTGAACACGACCCTGAGCTTTGTGGTGAGGCTCTGTTCCTTGAGGACGCCATGGTGAGGGAGATAGTACACCGAGGATGGCTCTGGAGAGGTCTGCGAAAGCTTCCGGAGATGAGAAAGTTCTTCGTACTCACGGATGAACGACACGTAGAGCTCCTTATACTGGTCGTCGCCTTAGAGCCGTTTGAGTAGGCGTTGAAGAGCTCCTTGCGCCGTAGGCCGAGAATCACCCAGACAAGTCACCGGAGCCTTGAGGGGTAGCCTGACCATGTATCGTCCTGAGGCGTCTCGGGTGTGTGTCGCCATGAAGTGTTCCTCGCAAGCAAGTTCGTCCTCGGTGAGGCTCGCGGTGGTCCTGATCGTTGACTCCTCTTGAACCCAGAATCGCTCGAGAAGATGGTGCAGGTGATGGTCGATAGCGACCGCATGTGTGGTTGCGGTCTGGCCTGCTAGCCCGTCGTCGACCGGGCCGAGTACGACCCATCCGAATAGGGTGCGGGGGGCGATTGGCTCCTGAGGACTCCCCTTGCGGACGCCGGGCTCCAGCAACTGTCCGTAGGCGTCTGCTCCCAAAATGAAGTCGATCTCTCCGGGGGTGAGGAAGTCAGGATCGGCAAGAGGTATTCCCTGCAGATGTGGCCGCCACAGCTCCGGAGCGGAGAATGGAGGTAGCCAAGTGGTTGTTCTCTTGAGGACGTGAGCCGTGATGATGAGCGATGCCTTCTGGTCGTAGATTGACGAGGTGATGGCCTGGAAAGTGGCCAGCAGCACATTTGGCCTGAGGTACCCTGGTGGTGGGGGTGTGAGTGCGCTGGCCGTCGGTGGTGAGAGAGAAGTGCCCGTTGCCATGAGAGAAGAGCCTCGTTGAGGATGTTCCTTGGTGAGGAGGTCCGGTGCCGCAAGAGGAGAGCCTGGTCGAGGAAGTGCCATGGTGAGTCGGTCCGAAGAGGTGGAGGCTCCTGAGGATGTATCTATGACGGGAGTAGGAAGCTCTACTCCGGAGAGTGGGCGAGGGGCTTGCCCCGCCCTAAAGTCTCCTGCCACTTGGACAAGTAGTGAGGTCGCAGTCCCTGCGCGTCCGCATCCACGATGGCGAGCGGCTGTGGTGAGGGCGGTCGGAGAGTGGTCTCCAACTCAGCCGGCTCCCGCTCGGCCGTCGGCTCCGCCGTGGGTGCTGGCCTGTACACGGTGACGGTGCGGGGTTGAGGAGGTCCTTGAGAGTACGCCGGTTGCAGATGGATCATCGAATGATGAAGCCCCCCGCAGTGCTGGCATCGTTTGCGGTTGCGACAGTTAATCACGTTGTGGTTGCCAAGGCAGTTGTAGCACAACCGCAACTGCTCCACCGCCTGCCGTCTCTGTGATGCGTTGGCTGCCCGGAACTCAGGGCATGACACAATAAAGTGTTCCTCGGTGCACAGCTCACACATTCGTGCCCGAGGAGTCTCGTCTGGTGCCGCAGCTGCTGCATGTGCTCTGGCGCCGGGAGAGGGCCTAGAGCGGGCTTGCGAGGAGGCAGAGAAGTGAGGGGGTCCCGATCGCGCTGTGGCGCCTGAGTGATAAATGCCCGACGGTGCTCGTCCACGCTCCTGATTCTCGAGCCCTCGGGCCTGGGCATGGAGAAATTCTTGCACCTCCGTGAGAGTAGGAGACGTGGTTGACGCTCCCAAGGACATCTCCCATAGTGCCCTGGTTGCCCCGTCCAATCTCCGGACCGTGATGCGTGCGGCCACGGGGCCCCATTGATCCGTGTCGATCCCGAGCGTCTTGAGAGCGAGCAGGGGCTCGTTGACGGAAGTGACGAGCTCGTCGAGGCTGTTGGCACTGCGAGAGCATTGGGTCCCATCCCCGAGGAGCCGATCGAGGAGTTCGCTCTCGAGTATCCTGCGATTCTCGTACCGGTCACGGAGACGTTGCCAAGCCAGCTCGAATGATGCTGCTTCGACGGGCAGAGTGTCGAGCCGGTGCGCCGCTTCGCCAGTGAGGGAGGCCTTCAGGACTAAAAGCTTTTCCAGCGGCGAGAACTGAGGGTTCTTGGCCACCAGCGACTCGAAGGTGTCTCTGAATAACCGCCAAGCGGTAAAATCACCTGAGAACGGGGGGAGGGTCACCTGCGGAACAATGGCCCTGGAGAGCACCTGAGTATTGCCGGGCGGTTGAGGGGTCCCGATTCGCTCCATTTGTTGTCGTTCCGCTTGCAGAACACGCAGTGCGGTAGTAGCCTTGGTGAATAACTCGAGGCACTGATCGTACACCTCCTCGGAGGTGTACTCGAGCTTGAGGAATGCATCCACCGGGAGGTCGCACAGTCTGTCGTGCTGCTCGTCGAATTTGGTCCACGCAGCTTGGAGATGCTCGAGCTGCGTCCGTACGGCTTCTGGGTGGAGCGTTTTGAACGGCACCTGACGGGACTCCTCCTCGATTCGCTTTATAAAGCGAAAGCGGCTCATCTGGCCGGCCACCTTGGCGTCGTGCTCCGTCATCTCTCTTGGTTCACTTTTTCACACGCGCTTTATCCGGCTCGAAGGACCAATGTTTTTAATTTCAATGAGGAGTCTGGTTAGCGCGGTGGGTGCACTGCACGCGAATGAGGGGGGAGCACTCTACGGCACACGACACGTGGTCGGCGAGAAGGTTATAACACGTGGGGTTGAGGAGTCACAAAATCCGCTTTATTAAACTACACTTAAAACTACACTTAGCCACTAGTTTCAATGTTTTGAGGGGCACCACAGCGTCTTTTGATAATCCCTATACGCTTAGTATCAACTAAATGCACCGACCCGAGAGGAGAAACACAGAGAAAGCACCACTATTTCGCACGAGAGAAAAGCCACCTGAGATCGTAACGATGGAAGAGGCGGTAATGGCCGTCGAGGGCACGCGGGAACCGCGAGAGTACAATTGCCCGAGAAGAACGCGACGCGGCGCTGCTAATTAGCAGGCGCGTTTACATAGAGTATTGCCTGAGTATCGACCGCAACGATTGATCTGCGGCGAGCGCGCCGCGGGCGCCTATTGGCCGCCCGCCCGAGGTGACTATGAATACGCAACAAATAGAATATAAAAATAATTGAATATTTTCAGTATAATACAAAATTTTTAAAGAAGGAATAGCTATATCGTATAAAACTAATATAGGTAAAATAGTTCAAGTAATTTCTAAAAAATTACCATGTAGTAAAAAACGTGAAGAAAACTGATTAATAAATAACAAAAAAATAAAATAAATAATTAATAATATAGTAACAATTAATACTATTATATTATTATCATGTAATCAAATTAAAAGTAAAGAAGAAAAAGAATTAGGGTCTTGAAAATTTATTATTGATCAAGTAGAAATTTTTAATAAAAATTATTTAATTTTAAATATAGAATTTAAATCTATTGCACTATTCTGCCATATTAAACATATAAATCAAAGTCGTTAAACTAATTAATTTACAAAAATTGTAGGAAATTCGTCAAAAGTATGAAATATTATTGGACTATTTGAATATAGATAAATTCATTCAACCCAATGACTACTACATATCTTAACTAAAAAAATCGCTTAGAAACAAAAGCCTCTCATAAAGAATAAATTATTAAAAAGTAACCTACTAAAGAAACTAATCTACCTAAAGAAGAAATAACATTTCAACATAAATGAAGGACGCGGTTGTTGATCGGGGTTGTCCTGGAGACGACCGAGATGTAGACGCTGAGAGGTAAGGGAGGAGAAGCGTCCGCCGGGCGTGAAGCGTGCGTGGAAGCGTAGGGAACGCAGTCTTTGTTCGATCGGTGATCAGTTACCATCGCATTATATTTGCCTGTATTCTTCATTTTATGTCAATAAAGTTTGTGTTTATTTTGCCTACACGCGATTCCTGAGAGTCCGCCCACCCTGATCCCACAATTGGGGGCTCGTCCGGGAGATCTAGTTGGATTGACAATCGGGTATGATCGCATAAGTTGTTGCGCGCAAAAGTTGTGAAGTGCCGATTTTTAAGTGCAGTGAAAGTTGTCCTGCAAAAGATTAAAGTTGCTAAAGTCGACACAGAAGAAAGTGCGCGTAGGACTCTGTAAGATGGCAGAAACAGGAACAAGTGGAAAGAATGGAAGGGAGACAGGCGATAATGCGCAGGAAGAAGACGGAAGCGATCTGGACCGGACCATAATCGAAAACTCAAGTAAGAAGACTACGAATAAAAGCAGAGTAGAGGATGAAATATTAACAGAAGAAAGGATAAATAGCATGAAAGTAGACCAGTTAAAGGAAGAGCTGAGAAAGTTGAAACTAAACGCAAAAGGAAAAAAGGAAGATCTACGAAACGCACTAATAAGTCATCTAAAGGCGGGCGCAGACGAAGAAACGACGAACGACGAAATAACGGACAGTGAGGAGTCAGCCGAAAACAGCTCAGCCAGCGAAGAAGAAGGAGAGAGAGGAAGATATCAAGAAAGGGACCGACGCAAAAGACGAAGCGCAATAAGAGCTATCAAATTCACAATTAAAGATGTCGATGAGAGTTTATCATATTTTACGGGCGACGACAAGTTGCCTATAGAGAAGTGGATAACAGATTTTGAAGAATTAAGCGAGCTGCTGGAATGGGATGAGGTTCAAAAAGTATTGTACGGCAAACGTATGCTGAAGGGGTCAGCTAAGCAGTTCATAACGTATAAGAAAGGTGTGATATCCTGGAAAATATTGAAAAGGGTATTACTACATGAATTCAAGACAGAAGTAAACAGCGCAGTGGTGCACGCACAGCTAGCGAAAAGGAAAAGAAAACCAACGGAAAGCGCACGCCAATACATCGGTGCCATGCAAGAAATCGCAGCTCAGGGTAACGTGGAGGAAGAGGCAATCATCGAACATATCGTAAACGGGATCCAAGACGACGAAGCGAACAAAACACTGTTGTACAGTGCCCGTACCCTTCACGAGGTGAGGAAGCTTCTCGAAGTATACGATCGAAGGAAGGAGAAGACGGTAGAAAACAAGAGATACGTGGTGAAGAGGGAGAGAGAGAGGGGAATGACCAGACACGAGAGAGGCAGAAGGCCCCGTTGTTACGGATGTGGCGCATCGGAACATGACTATACCCAGTGTCCAAATAAGGCAAAAGGAATGAAGTGTTTCAAGTGTAATAATTTTGGGCATATAGCGACCAGTTGTCCCGAAGCAGGAGCGTCGAAGCCGGAAAAGGATAGAGTGCGGTGCATAAGAAGTAACGACGGCGAATTAGTTAAGATAACGGTTAATAACGTAAACTGTATCGCGTTAATAGACACCGGTAGTGATGTTACATTGGTTCATCAAGAGCTATACAGGAAAATGGGTAGAATCGGGTTACGCAAAACGTCGCGCATTCTTACGGGATTTGGAAATTCGGAAGTTATCCCAATCGGACAGTTAGACGCGAAAATAACAATCGGTGATAACGAGTACGAAGCCAGTATGTTAGTGATCCCACCGAAGGATATGATGTCGGAGGTGATATTAGGAAAGGACTTTTTAGCGCGAGTGCGGGTGTGCATTGACAAGGGGGTAGTAACCATAGAACCCTCGGCAGATAGTGCAAAGGACACGAGTGATAAGCAGTGCAACGCCGGAAGTGAGAAAGTTAGTGATCACGGCAACGTGCCTGACGAGTGCGAGTCTGAAAACGATACCGAAATCGAGAGGTTACTGTCCATAAATGTCATTGAAGCGAATGAACTCAGTACGCGTACTCCATACGATGCCGAGATAAAGAAGTTGATTTCAAATTATCAGCCGGCCAAGGACGTTGGAACAACAGTCGAAACGAAGATCAAGTTGCGACATGAGGAACCCATCTGTGCGCGGCCGAGACGATTGGCGCCGAAGGAAAAGGAAGTATTGGCAACGCAAATCGAGGAATGGTTGAAGAGCGGCGTGATTTATCCTAGTAACAGCGAATACGCGAGTCCTGTAGTAATCGTACCGAAAAAGGGTGGCCAATATCGAGTATGCGTAGATTATCGGAAATTAAATAAACACGTTGTAAGAGACCGATTTCCGATGCCGCTAATAGAAGATAACATTGATGCGCTGGCAAAAGCTAAGGTATTCTCGGTAGTAGATTTAAAGAATGCTTTTTTCCATGTCCCAGTAGATAAGGACAGTCGCAAATATACTGCGTTTGTAACGCCATCCGGCCAGTATGAGTTCGCGCGAACACCATTTGGTCTCTGTATTAGTCCGACTAGTTTTCTCAGGTATGTGCAAGACGTTTTCAAAGATCTTATCAGACGAAAAGTGGTTTTTACCTATATGGATGATCTAATAATTCCTGGCAGTAATAATGAAGACGCATATAAGAAACTGAAGGAAACGCTAAAAGTCGCGGAAGAGAACGGGTTGGAAATTAATTGGCAAAAGTCGGTATTTCTGTGCAACCGAGTAGAGTATTTAGGATACGAAATAGAAGGCGGATACGTACGCCCGTCGGCGTCTAAAGTAAAAGCCGTGCAACACTTTCCTGCACTAACGACAAAGAAGCAAGTGCGTAGCTTTCTAGGCCTTACCGGCTATTTTAGGAAATTCATTCGGGACTATGCGAAGATTGCCCGACCTCTATCGGACTTATTAAAGGACGGCGTTAAATTTGTTTTTGGCCCAGAGCAGTTGCAGTCATTCAGAATTTTAAAGTCGGCATTAGTCAATAAACCGATATTACGTATTTTTGATCCGAACGCAGAAACAGAGGTTCACACGGATGCAAGTAAGGAAGGCTACGGCGCGATGTTGTTGCAGAAAAATGTCGACGAGAAGCACCTGCACCCGGTATATTTTATGAGCCGGAAAACTAGCGATGCCGAGAGGAATTACCATTCCTATGAATTGGAGTTACTAGCGGTTATTAAAGCAGTTCAAAAGTTTCGAGTATATTTGTTAGGGATAAAATTTAAGTTGATTACGGATTGCGATGCGTTGCGTAAGACATTGAACAAACAAGATTTGTCACCTAAAGTTGCAAGGTGGGCATTAATTCTAGAGGAGTTTGATTATGACGTCGAACACCGCCCCGGTACACAATTAAAGCATGTGGACGCCTTAAGTAGATATCCCGTGCTTGTGGTAGAAGATACGGTACTAGCGTTAATACGTAGAAAGCAGGGGCAAGACGAAAGAATCCGCGCGATAAAGCAAGTACTACAGTCAGAACCGTATGAGGATTACGTTATGGAGAACGACGTGTTAATGAAAAGATTAAAAAACAAGAATGTTATTGTCTTACCCGCTAGTATGTACACTGAAACGATCAGAAAAATTCATGAGAACGGACATTTTGGTATACGAAAAATGAGCGAGCGTCTGAACGAAGAATATTATATACCGAATCTGGTAGAAAGATTAGGAAAGTTTATTAGTTGCTGCGTTCCATGTTTGTTAGCAGAACGGAAGAAAGGAAAGGTGGAGGGAGAGCTTTGTCCGATTCCTAAAGGAGATACGCCACTGTCGACGTATCACGTAGACCATTTAGGTCCAATGTCAGTCACTACGAAAGCGTATAAGTATATTTTGGTTATAGTTGATAGTTTTACTAAGTTTACCTGGATTTATCCGACGAAAACGACCAATGCAAAAGAGGTATTGGAGAAGCTTGCGAATCAACAGAAGAATTTTGGAAATCCTATGCGTATCATATCAGATCGAGGGTCAGCGTTTACATCAGCCGAATTTAAAGATTATTGCGTGCGAGAGAATATAGACCATATTGTTACGACTACGGGCGTTCCGCGAGGAAATGGCCAGGTTGAGAGAATGAATCGAATAATTATTCCAGTACTAACGAAGTTGTGTTTAGAAAATCCAGGCCAATGGTATCGTTATACCGATCGTGTCCAGCGTAGTATTAACAGTACGTATCAGAGAAGCGTGGGCATGACTCCGTTTGAATTAATGTTCGGGACTAAAATGCGTCAGGTAGAGGATTTACAAATTCTTAATCTTATTCGGCAAGAGGCTGTTCAGGATTTTCATAATGAGAGTAGTGATTTAAGAAACATGGCAAGAGAAAATTTGTTAAGGATACAAGAAGAAAATCGGCGTACTTATAATCGAAAATGTAAACGCGCGAGAAATTACGCGGAAGGAGATTTAGTAATGATCAAAAAGACTCAGTTTGATCCTGGTTCGAAATTGAAAGCAAAGTTTCTCGGACCTTATAAGGTATCGAAAGTAAAAAGAAACAATCGATACGAGGTCGTTCGAGTAGGAGATGTCGAAGGGCCTCGCATTACTTCAACCGCAGCTGATTGTATGAAGTCATATGATGTAACCTCTTCGGGGGACGAAGAGGGGTATGCAGGAGTGGCCGAGTGAAGGACGCGGTTGTTGATCGGGGTTGTCCTGGAGACGACCGAGATGTAGACGCTGAGAGGTAAGGGAGGAGAAGCGTCCGCCGGGCGTGAAGCGTGCGTGGAAGCGTAGGGAACGCAGGCTTTGTTCGATCGGTGATCAGTTACCATCGCATTATATTTGCCTGTATTCTTCATTTTATGTCAATAAAGTTTGTGTTTATTTTGCCTACACGCGATTCCTGAGAGTCCGCCCACCCTGATCCCACATAAATAAACATCAGGGAAATCCCTATATCGACGTGGTATACCAGATAATCCCAAAAAATGTTGAGGAAAAAAAGTCATATTTACCCCAATAAATATAATTATAAACTGAGGCTTTAATAAATATTCATTAAATAATAAACCTGTAAATAAAGGAAATCAATATAAAAAACCAGCAGCTACTGCAAATACAGCCCCTATTGATAATACATAATGAAAATGAGCAACTACATAATAAGTATCATGTAATATTAAATCTAAAGAAGAATTTGCTAATATCACCCCTGTTAATCCACCTATAGAAAATAAAAAAATAAATCCTAAAGATCAAATTATAGGAATTTAATATTTTATCTTTGAACCTTGAAGAGTTGACAATCAACTAAAAACCTTAATCCCAGTAGGAACAGCAATAATTATAGTAGCAGAAGTAAAATAAGCTCGTGTATCCACAACTATCCCTACAGTAAATATATGATGAGCTCAAACAATAAATCCTAAAAAACCAATAGTTAATATTGCATAAATTATTCCTAAAGTACCGAAAGTACTTTTCTTACCCCTTTCTGAAGCAACAATATGAGAAATAATGCCAAATCCTGGTAAAATTAAAATATAAACCTCAGGATGACCAAAAAATCAAAAAAGATGTTGATATAAAACAGGATCCCCCCCCCCCCTGATGGATTAAAAAAAGAAGTATTTAAGTTACGATCTGATAATAATATAGTAATAGCCCCAGCTAAAACAGGTAAAGATAATAAAAGTAAAATAGCAGTAATAGTTACAGATCATGCAAATAAAATTAATTTATCAAATGAATAACGACAACATATAATAATAGTTACAATAAAATTTATTGCACCCATAATTGATGAAGCACCTGCTAAATGTAAAGAAAAAATTGAAAAATCAACTCTTGGGCCTGCTTGATTAATAGAATTAGATAATGGAGGATAAACTGTTCAACCAGTTCCGGCCCCATCACCAATAAATATACTTAAAACTATAAAAAATAAAGACGGAGGAAGTAATCAAAATCTTATATTATTTATTCGAGGAAAAGCCATATCGGGAATTCCCGACATTATAGGAATTAACCAATTACCAAATCCGCCGATTAATAAAGGTATTACAAAAAAAAAATTATAACAAAAGCATGAGCAGTAACTACAGAATTATAAATTTGATCTCTACCTAATACTTGACCAGCCGACCCTAATTCAATTCGAATAATTAAACTTAAAGATGTTCCAAGAGAACCTGATCATATAGCAAAAATAAAATACAAAGTTCCGATATCCTTATGATTTGTAGAATAAAATCATTTATTTAATTTATTCATAATATAATACAAATACTAATAAATCTCAAAGTTTAAAATATAAATATTAAATTGCAAATTTAAAGTAACCCCAAAGGTTAAGATTTTATTTAATTAATTCAACAAATTAAGTATTATGTCTGAATAAAGTAGTAGACTGTAAATTTACTTATAAGATTAAAAATCTTTAATACTAAAATTTTAGAATAAATCTAATTTATAACTTTGAAGGCTAAAGGTTTATATTAACCTAAAATTTTATCTAATAAAAAATTATTAATCCTAATAAACAAATAAATAAATTTACTAAAACAGAAATATTAATATAAATTAAAGGAACTAAAGTATAATTTCAATAATAATTTCCTAAAAAGATAGGTAAACCCATATAAATATGAAAACTAGATAAAATTACACGTATGTACATATATAAATGAACTAATGAAGTTAATACTAATAATAAAATAAAATAATATAAAACTAAAGAAGAAACCTTATCTAATAATATTCATTTTAATAAAAACCCAGTAAAAGGAGGTATACCAGTTAAAGAAATTAAATTAATAATATATATAACCAATAAATAACGTGAACTAAAAAATGTTACAATATAGTCAGACATATTATTAATATCAAAATAATAATTAAAAAAACAAATTAAAAAAAAAAGTAATCTATATACAGCATAATATGAGAGTCACCAGTTTAAATCATTTAATATAAGAGTTAGTCACGCTCTATGTGATAATACCGAATAAGAAAATAATAATTTTACTCTCAATAAACCTAAACTAAAATATAGCCTAACTATCATAGTAAAAATTCTAATAAATAATAAATAAAAGTACCACATATTTAATCTTAATATAAGCATAGGTATAAATTTTTGAAAAGTAGATAACAAACCGATTCTTAATCGATTTATATTATAGATCAAACTTACCACCCATTTATAAAAAGGAAATAAACCGATCTTCAAAGATAAAGAAAAATTATATATAAATAAACCTATGTGATCTATATATATATTATCAAATATAAAAGTTAGGGAAACCAAAAATAAAGAAGTCCCTAAAGACTGAATTAAAAAATATGAACAAATAGATCTAAATTTCTGATTAGAATTCTGTAAACAAATAATTATAATATAAAATAAGGTTCCTGCTTCTATTAGTATTCAACTTATAATAAAGGAAGAGCTAAAAATAAATATAAATATAAATAATAATATACCTACATAACAAATCAATAATAAAATATATAATTTAGCTTAAAACCAATATATTAATTAAAAATTAAATATAATATAATAAATTATACATGTATATTTTAGTGTAGAAGCACAAAAATCTTTGATATTTTTAGAAATAGAAGTAAAACTATTAAATGTAATGATAATGTAAAAACATTTTATTTACTCTATCAAAGTAACCCTTTAATCAGGCATATCATTAATATATACAGAAGAATTATATTCTATAAGTAGGGTATGAACGTAATAACTTTTTTAGTTTACCTGTATAAGCTTAACATTTAATATTATAAAATTATATATCTTTAAGTAATACACAATCTTAAGAAATAATATAAATAAGATATAAAATATTTTGATTTTAGATATAAAGTTAAATAATTCTTAATACTTGTAAGTATAATATTTATTAAGTTAAATCTTAAATAGATTTAAATATAAAAGGAATCATTTAAAATTAATGTAATAAATAATATTAATATTAAATATAGAATTTTATATAGATAAATTAGGTGCCAGCAATCGCGGTTAAACCTTATTATATAATTTAACTAAAACTAAAATAAGTAAAACAAAATTTATTCTTATATAAACAATAAATATAAAAAATTAATTTATAATAGTGAAATATTACAAATTTTATAAATAATGTATATAAGAAAATTAGTTAAATCTATTAAATTAAATAAAAAACCAGGATTAGATACCCTGTTATATAAATAAATAAATAAATAAATAAAAAATTAAATGTAATCATTAAAATTAAAAAATTTGGCTGTACTTAATTTAATTAGAGGAACCTATTTATTAATTTGATGATCCACGATAAGAAATACTTAAACTAACTAATTTATTTTAGTCACTTGTGTACTGCCGTTTAAACAATTTTTTAAATAAAAAGTTATTTTAAACTTAATTTTTAAGTTAAAATTCAGGTAAAAGTATAGTAATGTTTAAGATAAAATGGGTTACAATATAATAAATATTTTAATTATTAAATTTAATTTTTAAAAATAGAGAGAATCTAAGAGTAAGATTAATAAATTAATTAACCTGACAAATAACCTTAAGTAAGTACAAATCGCCCGTCACTCCTGAGTAAACTTGGGGGAAGTCGTAACAAAGTAAGTGTACCGGAAGGTGTTCTTAGAAATAAATAATTTAGTTTAATAAAAACATTTCATTTACAAAGAAAAAATTGTTTATACAAAGTATTATAATACTAATATATAATTAAAAATTTAACTATAATATTAAATTAAAAAAATAAATAAAAATAAAATAAATCTAAGTAAATAAAGAAAAGATAAACAAAATACAAATATGTAAATAATAAATATAATATTTTAAAAGAAATTTCAATTTAGTTTACCTTTTGTATCAGGGGTAAACAAATAATAATTATTTAAAATAATAATCTCGAAAATAAATGAGCTATTATAATAATAAAATTAATGTAAAAATATTATTTTAAATATAATAATAGTTGTGAAATACAATTCAAAATTATAGATATCTAGTTTTTTAATAAATAAATTAAATTTAAACTAAACAAACTATATTAATATTTACACTATTTAAGTAAAATGTTTAGGAAAGAATTTGCGGGATAAACTGTAAATTTAAATTAAAAGATAATATACAAATAAAATAAATAAAATAGAATAATTATATTAATCAACTGAAAAGAAAATGTAATAATTCAATCTTAATTATTAATAAATATTTAAATTAAATCTTTAATTAACATATTAAAATACTTTTTTAAATAATATAAAAAAATAAATAATGTTTACACAAGTAATAAATAATATATATAAATAATAAAATAAAATTTATAATAGTATAAGGAATTAGGCAAATATATTTATTATATTAAAATATAATAATTAATTTTCAATTGTTTAACAAAAACATAGCTTTTAGATTACAATTTTAAGTAAGTTATGCCCACTGATTTAATTATTAAAGAGCTGCAGTAATCTAACTGTACAAAGGTAGCATAATAAATTGGTTTTTAATTGAAATCTAGAACAAACGAAAATATGAAAAATTAACTGTCTCATATTATAATATTAAATCTTAACTTTCAGTTAAAATGCTGAAATAATATTACAAGACGATAAGACCCTGTAGAATTTTATAAATTATATTTTAATAAAAAAAATTAATAATAATAAATATAAAATATTTTATTGGGGAAATACCTAGAATTAAGTAACTCTAGATATTAAATTAACAAGAATTTATGAACAAAAAAAACAATTAATTAAATATTAAACAAAAACAAATTACCTCAGGGATAACAGCGTAATAACTTTATGGAGTTCTAATTTATAAAGTTGATTGCGACCTCGATGTTGAATTAAGGTCAATATTAAGTGCAAAAGCTTAAATATTTAGTCTGTTCGACTATAAAAACCTTACATGATTTGAGTTCAATTCGGTGCAAACCAGAATGGTTTCTATCTGTAATATAAACAAAATCTAATGTACGAAAGGACCTAAATTTTAAAATAATTTTTTAAAATTGAATTAAATTATCTGTTTTGGCAGAATAGTGCAATAAATTTAGAATTTATAAATATGTAAAAGTAAACAGAAACAATAAACTAAAATTCACGAACGCCGATATAATAATATAAATCCTTATAATAATAACACATATATATATATATTAATATATATAATTAAATGTATTAAAATATAATTGTATATTATAATACTATATCTAAATAAATACATATTATTTATCTTTAATATAATATAAGTATAGAATCTTAATAGTATATTAAATATATATAAATCGCAAGATAATGGACATATTCCGAGACTGTAACCACCTTAGCCACTGTAACCAATGGCACGTCTAGGGCAGGTTCCACTCGACATCAGCCCTACTGATGAGTCCTGTCGAGTGGATCCAGGACGAAACGTAATTTTAATCCAGGATTGTCCCATTTTTGAGGAAATGCCTGGCGGCAAAGTGTAGAGGCGGCGGTAATCGGTCCCACACTTGGTCGTTATTATTTATTTTTTGATTTTCTATCTGTACACCGTATTGGCAATTAAAGTATGAATATAGAATATTAAATACTTATAAAATATTAAATATATAACTACACATTACTATATCTATTATTATATCCTGATGGTTATATATATCTTTATATTTATTATTAGATAAGAGCTAGTATATATTATAAGTATATAGTAATCTACTATATATTAATATATATAATTAAATGTATTAAAATATAATTGTATATTATAATACTATATCTAAATAAATACATATTATTTATCTTTAATATAATATAAGTATAGAATCTTAATAGTATATTAAATACTTATAAAATATTAAATATATAACTATACATTACTATATCTATTATTATATCCTGATGGTTATATATATCTTTATATTTATTATTAGATAAGAGCTAGTATATATTATAAGAATATAGTAATCTACTATATATTAAATACTTATATAATATTAAATATATAACTATACATTACTATATCTATTATCATATCCTGATGGTTATATATATCTTTATATTTATTATTAGATAAGAGCTAGTATATATTATAAGTATATAGTAATCTACTATATATTAATATATATATAATTAAATGTATTAAAATATAATTGTATATTATAATACTATATCTAAATAGATACATAATATTTATCTTTAATATAATATAAGTATAGAATCTTAATAGTATATTAAATACTTATAAAATATTAAATATATAACTACTCATTACTATATCTATTATTATATCCCGATGGTTATATATATCTTTATATTTATTATTAGATAAGAGCTAGTATATATTATAAGTATATAGTAATCTACTATATATTAATATATATAATTAAATGTATTAAAATATAATTGTATATTATAATACTATATCTAAATAAATACATATTATTTATCTTTAATATAATATAAGTATAAAATCTTAATAGTATATTAAATACTTATAAAATATTAAATATATAACTACACATTAATATATCTATTATTATATCCTGATGGTTATATATATCTTTATATTTATTATTAGATAAGAGCTAGTATATATTATAAGTATATAGTAATTAACTATTATATTAATATTAATATCTTATTAAATATTTTATATATATATTAATTAACTATTATATTAATATTAATATCTTATCAAATATTTTATATATATTAATTAACTATTATATTAATATTAATATCTTATTAAATATTTTATATATATTAATTAACTATTATTTTAATATTAATAGTTAATAAATAATTAATATATATTAAAATAAGTATTAATTACACTAAATTATTATTCTTCTATAAAAATCTCATTTATCATTATAATGATTAATCTAATAGAATAACTATAATTTATAGATTTAATTATTTTGAATAATAAAATTAATTAAATCACCCCCTTAAGGGGTGATTATTATTTAATTATATTTTTTATAGGCTTTACTCCTATTAATTTGACAGGATTCTGCCTCACCGTATCTTGTCCAGTAGGTCAAAATGTACCAGATTTGTGCGGTAGCACGTGTCCAAAGCGACTCTCTTTGGACTCAGGTCGAATCATAAGCCGGGGCATCCAGAATTGCCAAAGTAGCCCAATGATATAGATGCAAACATCTTTACTCCTATCAATTAGACAGGATTCTGCCTCATCGTGTCTTGTCCAGGAGGATCAAGTGTACAAGATTTGTGCGGTAGCACTAGACAAATGCGAAACTCTTTGAACTCAGGTAGAATCATATGCCGAGCATCCAGAATTGCCAATGTCGTCCAATGATATAGATGCAAATATCTTTACTCCTATCAATGTGATAGGATTCTGCTTCATCATACCTTGTTCCGGAGGTTCAAATGTACAAGATTTGTGCGGTAGCACTTGTCCAAAGCGGCTCTCCTTGGACTCAGGTCGAATCATAAGCCTGAGCATCCAGAATTGCCAATGCCGTCTAATGATATAGATGCAAATATCTTTACTGCTATCAATTTGTCAGGATTCTGCCTCATCGTATCTTGTCCAGGGGGTCCAAATTTACAAGATTTGTGCGGTAGCACGTGTCCAAAGCGAAACTCTTTGGACTCAGGTCGATCCATAAGCCGAAGCAACAGAATTGCCAATGTCGTCTAATGATATAGATGCAAATATCTTTACTGCTATCAATTTGACAGGATTCTGCCTCATCCTATCTTGTCCAGGGAGACCAAATGTATAAGATTTGTGCGGCAGCACGTGTCCAAAGCGACTCTCTTTGGCCTCCGGTCGAATCATAAGCCGGAGCATCCAGAATTGCGAATGTCGTCCAATGATATAGATGCAAACATCTTCACTCCTATCAATGTGGTAGGATTCTGCCTCATCATACCTTGTTCCTAGGTTCAAATGTACAAGATTTATGCGGTATTACTTGTCCAAAACGACATTCTTTGGACTTAGGTCGAACCATAAGCCGTACCATCCAGAATTGCCGAAGTTGACCAATGATATAGATGCAAATATCTTTACTCCTATTAATTTGACAGGATTCTGCCTCACCGCATCTTGTACACGAGGTCCAAATGTACAAGACTTGTTGCGGTAGCACTTGTCCGAAGCGACTCTCTTGGGACTCAAGTCGATCCATTTGCATCTATATCATTGGACGACATTGGCAATTCTGAATGCTTCGGCTTATGGATCGACCTGAGTCCAAAGAGAGTCGCTTCGGACAAGTGCTACCGCACAAATCTTGTAAATTTGAACCTCCTGGACAAGGTATGATGAGGCAGAATCCTGTCGAATTGATAGGAGTAAAGATATTTGCATCTATATCATTGGGCTACATTGCCAATCCTGGGATCCAGCATATGATTCGACCTGAATCCAAAGAGAGTCGGTCTGGACAGGTACTACCGCACAACTCTTGTACATTTGATCCTCCTGGACTAGACACGATGAGGCAGAATCCTGTCGAATTGATAAGAGTAAAGATATTTGCATCTATATCATTGGACGACAATGGCAATTTTGGATGCTTCGGCATATGGATCGAACTGAGTCCAAAGAGAGTCGCTTTGGACAAGTGCTACTGCACAAATCTTGTTCATTTGAACCTCCTGGACAAGGTATGATGAGACAGAATCCTGTCACATTTATAGGAGTGAAGGTATTTACACTTATATCATTGGACGATTTTGGCAATCCTGGGGATCCGTCATATAATTAGACCTGAGTCCAAAGAGATTCGCTTTGGACAAGTGCTACCGAACAAATCTTGTACATTGGAACCTCCAGGACAAGATACTATGAGGCAGAATCCTATCAAATTGATAGGAGTGAAGATATTTGCATCTATATCATTGGACGACATTGGCAATTCTGGATGCTTCGGGTTATGGATCGACCTGAGTCTAAAGAGATTCGATTTGAACAGGTGCTACCGCACAAACCTTGTAGATTTGCACCTCTGGAACAAGTATGATGTGGCAGAATCCTGTCACATTTATAGTAGTAAAGATATTTGCATCTATATCATTGGACGACATTGGCAATTCTGGTTGCTTCGGCTTATGTATCGACCTGAGTCCAAAGAGATTCGCTTTGGTCAAGTGCTACCGCACAAATCTTTTACATTTGAACCTCCTGGAAAAGGAATGGTGAGGCAGAATCCTATCAAATTGATAGGAGTAAAGATATTTGCATCTATATCATTGAATGACCTTGGCAATTCTGGACGCTTCGGCTTGTGGATCGACCTGAGTCCAAAGAGATTCGCTTTTGTCAAGTGCTACCGCACAAATCTTGTACATGTGGATCTCCTTGCCCAGGTATGATCAGGCAGAATCCTGTCACATTGATAGGTTTGAAGATATTTGCACCAATATCATTATACGACATTGGCAATCCTGGGGATCCGTCTTATAATTAGACCTGAATCCAAAGAGAGTCGGCCTGGACAAGTGCTACCGCAAAAATCTTGTACATTTGAACCTCCTGGACAAGATACGATGAGGCAGAATGCTGTCAAATTGATAGGAGTCAGGATATTTGCCTCTATATCATTGGACGACATTGGCAATTCTGGATGCTTCGAGTCTTGGATCGGCCTGAGTGTAAAGAGATTCACTGTGGACAAGTGCTACCGCACAAACCTTGTAGAATTGCACCTCTGGAACAAGAATGATGTGGCAGAATCCTGTCACATTGATAGTAGTAAAGATATTTGCATCTATATCATTGAACGACATTGGCAATTCTGGATGCTTCGGCATATGGATCAACCTGAGTCCAGAGAGAGTCGGTTTGGATAAATGCTGCCGCCCAAATCTTTTGCATTTGGACCTCCCGGAAAAGGTATGATGAGGCAGAATCCTGTCAAATTGATAGGAGTAAAGATATTTGCATCTATATCATTGGGCGACATTGCCAATCCTGGGATCCAGCATATGATTCGACCTGAATCCAAAGAGAGTCGGTCTGGACAAGTACTACCGCACAACTCTTGTACATTTGATCCTCCTGGACAAGATACGATGAGGCAGAATCCTGTCGAATTGATAAGAGTAAAGATATTTGCATCTATATCATTGGACGACATTGGCAATTTTGGATGCTTCGGAATATGGATCGAACTGAGTCCAAAGAGATCCACGTTCGTCAAGTGCTACCGCACATATCTTGTACAATTGAACCACCTGGACAAAATACGATGACGCAGAATCCTGTCAAATTGATGGGAGTGAAGATATTTGCCTCTATATCTTTGGACGACATTGACAATTCTGCATGCTCCGGCTTGTGGATCGACCTGAGTCCAAAGAGATTCGTTTTGGACAAGTGCTACCATACAAATCTTGTACATTTGAACCTCCTGGTTAAGATACGATGAGGCAGAATCCTGGCAAATTGATAGGAGTAAAGATATTTGCATATATACCATTGAATGACGTTGGCAATTCTGGACGCTTCGGTTTGTGGATCGACCTGAGTCCAAAGAGATTCGCTTTTGTCAAGTGCTACCGCACAAATCTTGTACATGTGGATCTCCTTGCCAAGGTATGATCAGGCAGAATCCTTTCACAATGATAGGTTTGAAGATATTTGCACCAATATCATTGGAAGACATTGGCAATCCTGGGGATCCGTCTTATAATTAGACCTGAATCCAAAGAGAGTCGGCCTGGACAAGTGCTAACGCAAAAATCTTGTACATTTGAACCTCCTGGACAAGATACGATGAGGCAGAATGCTGTCAAATTGATAGGAGTCAGGATATTTGCCTCTATATCATTGGACGACATTGGCAATTCTGGGTGCTTCGTCTCTTGGATCGGCCTGAGTGTAAAGAGATCCGCCATGGACAAGTGCTACCGCACAAACCTTGTAGATTTGCACCTCTGGAACAAGTATGATGTGGCAGAATCCTGTCACATTGATAGTAGTAAAGGTATTTGCATCTATATCATTGGACGACATGGGCAATCCTGGGGATCCGGCTTATGATTCGACATGAATCCAAAGAGAGTCGGCCTGGACACGTGATGCCGCATACATCTTGTTCATTGGAACCTCCAGGACAAGATACCATGAGACAGAATGCTATGAAATTGATAGGAGTGAAGATATTTGCATCTATATCATTGGACAACATTCGCAATTCTGGATGCTCCGGCATATGATTCGACCTGAGTCCAAAGGGAGTCGCTTCGGACAAGTGCTACTGCACAAATCTTGTACATTTGGACCTCCTGGGCAAGATACAATGAGGCAGAATCCTGGCAAATTTATCGGACTTAAGGTATTTGCATCTATATCATTGGACGACATTGGCAATTCTGGATGCTTCGGCATATGGATCGACCTGAGTCCAAAGAGATTCGCTTTTGTCAAGTGCTACCGCACAAATCTTGTACATATGAACCTCCTGGACAAGGTATGATGAGGCAGAATCCTGTCACATTGATAGGAGTGAAGGTATTTGCACCTATATCATTGGACGACATTGGCAATCCTGGGGATCCGTCTTATAATTAGACCTGAATCCAAAGAGAGTCGGCCTGGACAAGTGCTACTACACAAATCTTGTACATTTGAACCTCCTGGACAAGATACGATGAGGCAGAATGCTGTCAAATTGATAGGAGTAAAGATATTTGCATCTATATCATTGAATGACATTGGCAATTCTGGATGCTCCGGCTTATGGATCGACCTGAGTCCAAAGCGATTCGCTTTTGTCAAGTGCTACCGCACAAATCTTGTACATTTGAATCTCCTGGACAAGGTGTGATCAGGCAGAAACCTGTCACATTGATAGGAGTGAAGATATTTGCATCAATATCATTGGGCGACATTGGCAATCGTGGGGATCCGTCTTATAAATAGACCTGAATCCAAAGAGAGTCGGCCTGGACAAGTGCTACCGCACCAATCTTGTACATTTGAACTGCCTGGACAAGATACGATGAGGCAGAATGCTGTCGAATGGTTAGGAGTCAGGATATCAGCCTCTATATCATTGGACGACATTGGCAATTCTGGATGCTCCGGCTTATGGAGCGACCGGAGGCCAAAGAGATCCGCTTTGGACAAGTGCTACCGAACAAATCTTGTACATTGGAACCTCCAGGATAAGAGACCATGAGGCAGAATCCTGTCACATTGATAGGAGTAAAGATATTTGCATCTATATCATTGAATGACATTGGCAGTTCTGGATGCTTCGGCTTATTGATCAACCTGAGTCCAAAGAGATTCACTTGTGTCAAGTGCTACCGCACAAATCGTGTACAATTGAACCTCCTGGACAAAACACGATGAGGCAGAATCCTGTCAAATTGATAGCAGTGAAGATATTTGCATCTATATCATTCGACGACATTGGCAATTCTGGATGCTTCGGCATTTGGATCAACCTGAGTCCAAAGAGATTCACATTTGTCAAGTGCTACCGCACAAATCATGTACAATTGAACCTCCTGGACAAAATACGATGAGGCAGAATCCTGCCAAATTGATAGGAGTGAGGATATTTGCATCTATATCATAGGACGACATTGGCAATTTTGGATGCCTCAGCTTACGGATCGAACTGAGTCTAAAGAGATTCGCTTTGGACAAGTGCTACCACACAAACCTTGTAGATTTGCACCTCTGGAACAAGTATGATGAGGCAGAATCCTGTCACATTGATAGTAGTAAAGATATTTGCATCTATATCATTGGACGACATTGACAATCCTGGGGATCCGGCTTATGATCGACCTGAATCCAAAGAGAGTCGGCCTGGACAAGTGCAACCGCACAAATCTAGTACATTTGAACCTCGTGGACAAGATACGACGAGGCAGAATGCTGCAAAATCGATAGGAGTGAGGATATTTGCCTCTATATCATTGGACAATATCGGGAATTTTGGATTCTTCGCCTTATGATTCGACCTGAATCCAAAGAGATTCGCTTTTGTCAAGTGCTAACGCACAAATCTTGCACATTTGGACCTCCTGGACAATGTTTGATGAGGCAGAATCCTATCACATTGATAGGAGTAAAGATATTTGCATCTATATCATTGGACGACATCGGCAATCCTGGGGATCCGGCTTATGATTCGACCTGAATCCAAAGAGCGTCGGCCTGGACAAGTGCTACCGCACAAATCTTGTATATTTGAACTTCCTGGACAAGATACGATGAGGCAGAATGCTGTCAAATGGTTAGGAGTCAGGATATCTGCCTCTATATCATTGGACGACATTGGCAATTCTGGATGCTCCGGCTTATGGATCGACCTGAGTCCAAAGAGAGTCGGCCTGGACAAGTGCTACCGCAAAAATCTTGTACATTTGATCCTCCTGGACAAGATTCGATGAGGCAGAATCCGGTCACATTGATAGGAGTAAAGATATTTGCATCTATATCATTGGACGACATTGGAAATTTTGGATGCTTCGGCATATGGATCGACCTGAGTCCAAAGAGTGTCGCTTTTGTCTAGTGCTACCGCACAAATCTTGTACATTTGGACCCCCTGGTTAAGATACGATGAGGCAGAATCCTGGCAAATTGATAGGAGTAAAGATATTTGCATCTATATCATTGGACGACATTGGCAATCCTGGGGATCCGTCTTATGATTCGACCTCAATCCAAACATAGTCGATCTGGACAGGTGCTACCGCACAAATCTTGTACATTTGAACCTCCTCGATAAGATAAGATGAGGCAGAATGCTGTAAAATTGATAGGAGTAAAGATATTTGCATCTTTATCATTGGACGACATTGGCAATTTTGGATGCTTCGGCATATGGATCAACCTGAGTCCAAAGAGATTCTCTTTTGTCAAGTGCTACCGCACAAATCTTGTACAATTGAACCTCCTGGACAAAATAAGATGAGGCAGAATCTTGTAAAATTGATAGGAGTGAAGATATTTGCATCTATATCATTGGACGACATTTGCAATTCTGGATGCATCGGCTTATGGATCGACCTGTGTCCAAAGAGATTCGCTCTTGTCAAGTGCTTCTGCACATATCTTGTACATTTGAACCTCCTGGACAAGGTATGATGAGGCAGAAACCTATCACGTTGATAGGAGTAAAGATATTTACATCTACATCATTGGACGAAATTGGCAATTCTGGATGCTGTGCTTATGATTCGACCTGAGTCCAAAGAGATTCGCTTTGGACAAATGCTGCCGCCCAAATCGTGTCCGTTTGGACCTCCTGGAAAAGGTATTGTGAGGCAGAATCCTGTCACATTGATGGGAGTAAAGACATTTGCATCTATATCATTGGACGACATTGGCAATCCTGGGATCCGGCTTATGATTCGACCTGAATCCAAAGGGAGTCGCTTTGGACAAGTGCTACCGCACAAATCTTGTGCATTTGGACCTCCTGGAAAAGGTATAATGAGGCAGAATCCTGTCACATTGATAGGAGTAAAGATATTTGCATCTATATCATTGGACGACATTGGCAATCCTGGGATCCGGCTTATGATTCGACCTGAATCCAAAGAGAGTCGGCCTGGACAAGTGCTATCGCACAAATCTTATACATTTGAACCTCCTCGACAAAATACGATGAGGCAGAATCCTGTCAAATTGATAGGAGTAAAGATATTTGCATCTATATCATTGGACGACCTTGGCAATCCTGGGATCCGGCTTATGATTCGACCTGAATCCAAAGGGAGTCGCTTGGGACAAGTGCTTCCGCACAAATCTTGTGCATTTAACCTCCTGGAAAAGGTATGATGTGGCAGAATCCTGTCACAATGATAGGAGTAAAGATATTTGTATCTATATCATTGGACGACATTGGCAATCCTGGGATCCGGCTTATGATTCGACCTGAATCCAAAGAGAGTCGGCCTGGACAAGTGGTACCGCACAAATCTTGTACATTGGAACCTCCAGGACAAGAGACCATGAGGCAGAATACTATCAAATTGATAGGAGTGAAGATATTTACATCTACATCATTGGACGAAATTGGCAATTTTGGATGCTTCGGCTTATTGATCAACCTGAGTCCAAAGAGATTCGCTTTGGACAAATGCTGCCGCCCAAATCGTGTCCGTTTGGACCTCCTGGAAAAGGTATTGTGAGGCAGAATCCTGTCACATTGATGGGAGTAAAGACATTTGCATCTATATCATTGGACGACATTGGCAATCCTGGGATCCGGCTTATGATTCGACCTGAATCCAAAGGGAGTCGCTTTGGACAAGTGCAACCGCACAAATCTTGTGCATTTGGACCTCCTGGAAAAGGTATAATGAGGCAGAATCCTGTCACATTGATAGGAGTAAAGATATTTGCATCTATATCATTGGACGACATTGGCAATCCTGGGATCCGGCTTATGATTCGACCTGAATCCAAAGAGAGTCGGCCTGGACAAGTGCTATCGCACAAATCTTATACATTTGAACCTCCTCGACAAAATACGATGAGGCAGAATCCTGTCAAATTGATAGGAGTAAAGATATTTGCATCTATATCATTGGACGACCTTGGCAATCCTGGGATCCGGCTTATGATTCGACCTGAATCCAAAGGGAGTCGCTTGGGACAAGTGCTTCCGCACAAATCTTGTGCATTTGGACCTCCTGGAAAAGGTATGATGTGGCAGAATCCTGTCACAATGATAGGAGTAAAGATATTTGTATCTATATCATTGGACGACATTGGCAATCCTGGGATCCGGCTTATGATTCGACCTGAATCCAAAGAGAGTCGGCCTGGACAAGTGGTACCGCACAAATCTTGTACATTGGAACCTCCAGGACAAGAGACCATGAGGCAGAATACTATCAAATTGATAGGAGTGAAGATATTTACATCTACATCATTGGACGAAATTGGCAATTCTGGATGCTGTGCTTATGATTCGACCTGAGTCCAAAGAGATTCGCTTTGGACAAATGCTGCCGCCCAAATCGTGTCCGTTTGGACCTCCTGGAAAAGGTATTGTGAGGCAGAATCCTGTCACATTGATGGGAGTAAAGACATTTGCATCTATATCATTGGACGACATTGGCAATCCTGGGATCCGGCTTATGATTCGACCTGAATCCAAAGGGAGTCGCTTTGGACAAGTGCTACCGCACAAATCTTGTGCATTTGGACCTCCTGGAAAAGGTATAATGAGGCAGAATCCTATCACATTTATCGGAGTAAAGATATTTGCATCTATATCATTGGACGACATTGGCAAACCTGGGATCCGGCTTATGATTCGACCTGAATCCAAAGAGAGTCGGCCTGGACAAGTGCTACCGCACAAATCTTGTACATTGGAACCTCCAGGACAAGAGACCATGAGGCAGAATACTATCAAATTGATAGGAGTGAAGATATTTGTATATATATCATTGAATGACATTGGCAATTCTGGATGCTTCGGCTTATTGATCAACCTGAGTCCAAAGAGATTCACTTGTGTCAAGTGCTACCGCACAAATCGTGTACAATTGAACCTCCTGGACAAAACACGATGAGGCAGAATCCTGTCAAATTGATAGCAATGAAGATATTTGCATCTATATCATTGGACGACAAGGCAATTCAGAATGCTTCGGCATATGGATCGACCTGAGTCCAAAGAGATTCGCTTTTGTCAAGTGCTATCGCACAAATCTTGTACATTTGAAACTCCTAGATAAGATACGATGAGGCAGAATCCTGTCAAATTAATAGCAGTGAAGATATTTGCATCTATCTCATTGGACGACATAGGCAATTCTGGATGCTCGGCTTATGGATCGACCTGAGTCCAAAGAGATTCGCTTTTGTCAAGTGCTATCGCACAAATCTTGTACATTTGAACCTCCTAGATAAGATACGATGAGGCAGAATCCTGTCAAATTAATAGCAGTGAAGATATTTGCATCTATATCATTGGACGACATTGGCAATTCTGGATGCTCCGGCATATGAGACGACCGGAGGACAAAGAGAGTCGCTTTGGACAAGTGCTACCGCACAAATCTTGTACATTTGGACTACCTTGTTAAGATACGATGAGGCAGAATCCTGGCAAATTGATAGCAGTAAAGATATTTGCATCTATATCATTGAACGACATTGGCAATCCTGGGGATCCGTCTTATAATTAGACCTGAATCCAAAGAGAGTCGGCCTGGACAAGTGCTACCGCACAAACCTTGTAGATTTGCACCTCTGGAACAAGTATGATGAGCCAGAATCCTGTCACATTGATATTAGTAAAGATATTTGCATCTATATCATTGAACGCCATTGGCAATCCTGGGGATCCGGCTTATGATTCGACCTGAGTCCAAAGAGATTCGCTTTGGACAAATGCTGCCGCCCAAATCGTGTCCGTTTGGACCTCCTGGAAAAGGTATTGTGAGGCAGAATCCTGTCACATGCATGGGAGTAAAGATATTTGCATCTATATCATTGGACGACGTTGGCAATCCTGGGAACCGGCATATGATTCGACAAATGCTGCCGCCCAAATCGTGTACATTTGAATCTCCTGGACAAGATATGATGAGGCTGAATCCTGTCAAATTGATACGAGTAAAGATATTTGCGTCTATATCATTGGACGACAAGGCAATTCAGAATGCTTCGGCATATGGATCGACCTGAGTCCAAAGAGATTCGCTTTTGTCAAGTGCTATCGCACAAATCTTGTACATTTGAACCTCCTAGATAAGATACGATGAGGCAGAATCCTGTCAAATTAATAGCAGTGAAGATATTTGCATCTATATCATTGGACGACATTTGCAATTCTGGATGCATCGGCTTATGGATCGACCTGTGTCCAAAGAGATTCGCTCTTGTCAAGTGCTACCGCACAAATCGTGTACAATTGAACCTCCTGGACAAGATACGATGAGGCTGAATGCTGTCAAATGGTTAGGAGTCAGGATATCTGCCTCTATATCATTGGACGACATTGGCAATTCTGGATGCTCCGGCTTATGGATCGACCTGAGTCTAAAGAGAGTTGCTTTGGACAAGTGCTACCGCACAAATCTTGTACATTTGATCCTCCTGGACAAGATTCGATGAGGCAGAATCCCGTCACATTGATAGGAGTAAAGATATTTGCATCTATATCATTGGACGACATTGGCAATTTTGGATGCTTCGGCATATGGATCGACCTGAGTCCAAAGAGTTTCGCTTTTGTCTAGTGCTACCGCACAAATCTTGTACATTTGGACCCCCTGGTAAAGATACGATGAGGCAGAATCCTGGCAAATTGATAGGAGTAAAGATATTTGCATCTATATCATTGGACGACATTGGCAATCCTGGGAATCCGCCTTATGATTCGACCTCAATCCAAACATAGTCGATCTGGACAGGTGCTACCGCCCAAATCTTGTACATTTGAACCTCCTCGACAAGATAAGATGAGGCAGAATGCTGTAAAATTGATAGGAGTAAAGATATTTGCATCTTTATCATTGGACGACATTGGCAATATTGGATGCTTCGGCATATGGATCAACCTGAGTCCAAAGAGATTCTCTTTTGTCAAGTGCTACCGCACAAATCTTGTACAATTGAACCTCCTGGACAAAATAAGATGAGGCAGAATCTTGTAAAATTGATAGCAGTGAAGATATTTGCATCTATATCATTGGACGACATTTGCAATTCTGGATGCATCGGCTTATGGATCGACCTGTGTCCAAAGAGATTCGCTCTTGTCAAGTGCTTCTGCACATATCTTGTACATTTGAACCTCCTGGACAAGGTATGATGAGGCAGAAACCTATCACGTTGATAGGAGTAAAGATATTTACATCTATATCATAGGACGACATTGGCAATTTTGGATGCCTCAGCTTACGGATCGAACTGAGTCTAAAGAGATTCGCTTTGGACAAGTGCTACCACACAAACCTTGTAGATTTGCACCTCTGGAACAAGTATGATGAGGCAGAATCCTGTCACATTGATAGTAGTAAAGATATTTGCATCTATATCATTGGACGACATTGGCAATTCTGGATGCTCGGCTTATGATTCGACCTGAGTCCAAAGAGAGTCGGTTTGGACAAATGCTGCCGCCTAAATCTTGTGCATTTGGACCTCCTGGAAAATGTATGTTGAGGCAGAATCCTCTCACATTGATAGGAGTAAAGATATTTGCATCTATATCATTGGACGACATTGGCAATACTGGGGATCCGGCTTATGATTCGACCTGAATCCAAAGAGAGTCGGCCTGGACAAGTGCTACCGCACAAATCTTGTACATTTGAACTTCCTGGAAAAGATACGATGAGGCAGAATGCTGTCAAATGGTTAGGAGTCAGGATATCTGCCTCTATATCATTGGACGACATTGGCAATTCTGGATGCTCCGGCTTATGGATCGACCTGAGTCTAAAGAGAGTTGCTTTGGACAAGTGCTACCGCACAAATCTTGTACATTTGATCCTCGTGGACAAGATTCGATGAGGCAGAATCCGGTCAGATTGATAGGAGTGAATATATTTGCATCTATATCATTTGGATAACATCGGCAATTTTTGTTACTTCGGCATTTGGATTGACCTGAGTCCAAAGAGAGTCTGCCTGCACAAATGCTTCCGCCAAAATCTTGTACATTTGAATTTCCTGGACAAGATACAATGAGGCAGAATGGTGTCAAATTGTTAGGAGTCAGGATATCTGCATCTATATTATTGGACGACATTGGCAATGCATGAGACTTCGGCATATGGATCGACCTGAGTCCAAAGAGTTTCGCTTTTGTCTAGTGCTATCGCACAAATCTTGTACAATTGACCCTCCTGGACAAGACACGATGAGCCAGAATCCTGTCAAATTGATAGGAGTGAAGATATTTGCATCTATATCATCAGACGGCATTGGCAATTCTGGATGCCTCAGCTTACGGATCGAACTGAGTCTAAAGAGATTCGCTTTGGACAAGTGCTACCACACAAACCTTGTAGATTTGCACCTCTGGAACAAGTATGATGAGGCAGAATCCTGTCACATTGATAGTAGTAAAGATATTTGCATCTATATCATTGGACGACATTGGCAATCCTGTGGATCCGGCTTATGATCGACCTGAATCCAAAGAGAGTCGCTTGGGACAAGTGCTTCCGCACAAATCTTGTGCATTTGGACCTCCTGGAAAAGGTATGATGTGGCAGAATCCTGTCACAATGATAGGAGTAAAGATATTTGCATCTATATCATTGGACGACATTGGCAATCCTGGGATCCGGCTTATGATTCGACCTGAATCCAAAGAGAGTCGGCCTGGACAAGTGGTACCGCTCAAATCTTGTACATTGGAACCTCCAGGACAAGAGACCATGAGGCAGAATACTATCAAATTGATAGGAGTGAAGATATTTGTATCTATATCATTGAATGACATTGGCAATTCTGGATGCTTCGGCTTATTGATCAACCTGAGTCCAAAGAGATTCACTTGTGTCAAGTGCTACCGCACAAATCGTGTACAATTGAACCTCCTGGACAAAACACGATGAGGCAGAATCCTGTCAAATTGATTGCAGTGAAGATATTTGCATCTATATCATTCGACGACATTGGCAATTCTGGATGCTTCGGCATTTGGATCAACCTGAGTCCAAAGAGATTCACATTTGTCAAGTGCTATCGCACAAATCTTGTACAATTGAACCTCCTGGACAAAATACGATGTGGCAGAATCCTGTCAAATTGATAGGAGTGAAGATATTTGCATCTATATCATAGGACGACATTGGCAATTTTGGATGCCTCAGCTTACGGATCGAACTGAGTCTAAAGAGATTCGCTTTGGACAAGTGCTACCACACAAACCTTGTAGATTTGCACCTCTGGAACAAGTATGATGAGGCAGAATCCTGTCACATTGATAGTAGTAAAGATATTTGCATCTATATCATTGGACGACATTGGCAATCCTGGGGATCCGGCTTATGATCGACCTGAATCCAAAGAGAGTCGGCCTGGACAAGTGCTACCGCACAAATATTGTACATTTGAACCTCGTGGACAAGATTCGATTAGGCAGAATCCGGTCACATTGATAGGAGTGAATATATTTGCATCTATATCATTCGGATAACATCGGCAATTTTTGTTACTTCGGCATTTGGATTGACCTGAGTCCAAAGAGAGTCTGCCTGCACAAATGCTTCCGCCAAAATCTTGTACATTTGAATTTCCTGGACAAGATACGATGAGGCAGAATGGTGTCAAATTGTTAGGAGTCAGGATATCTGCATCTATATTATTGGACGACATTGGCAATGCATGAGACTTCGGCATATGGATCGACCTGAGTCCAAAGAGTTTCGCTTTTGTCTAGTGCTACCGCACAAATCTTGTACAATTGACCCTCCTGGACAAGACACGATGAGCCAGAATCCTGTCAAATTGATAGGAGTGAAGATATTTGCATCTATATCATTAGACGGCATTGGCAATTCTGGATGCTCCGGCTTATGATTCGACCTGAATCAAAGAGAGTCGGTTTGGGCAAATGCTGCCGCCCAAAACTTGTGCATTTGGACCTCCTGGAAAAGGTATGACGAGGCAAAAACCTGTCACCTTGATAGGACTGAAGATATTTGCATCTATATCATTGGACGACATTGGAAATTCGGGATGCTCACGCTTATGATTCGACCTGAGTCCAAAGATAGTCGCTTTGGACATATGCTACCGCATCAAATCGTGTCCATTCGGACCCCCTGGACAAGATACGATGAGGCAGAATGCTGTCAAATTGATTGGAGTGAACATTTTTGCATCTATATCATTGGACGACTTTGGCAATTCTGGATGCTCAGGCCTATGATTCGACCTGAGTCCAAAGAGAGTCGCTTTGGACAAGTGCTACCGCACAAATCTTGTACATTTGGACCTCCTGGAAATGGTATGATGAGGCAGAATCCTGTCACATTGATAGGAGTGAAGATATTTGCATCTATATCATTGGACGGCATTGGCAATTCTGGATGCTCCGGTTTATGATTCGACCTGAGTCCAAAGAGAGTCGCTTTGGACAAGTGCTACCGCACAAAACTTGTGCATTTGGACCTCCTGGAAAGGGTATGATGAGGCAGAACCCTGTCAAATTGATTGGAGTGAAGATATTTGCATCTATATAATTGGACGACATTGGCAATGCTGGATGCTCCGGTTTATGATTCGACCTGAGTCCAAAGAGTGTCGCTTTGGATAAATGCTGCCGCCCAAATCTTGTCCATTTCGACCTACTGGACAAGATATGATGAGGCAGAATGCTGTCAAATCTATAGGAGTCAGGATATTTGCATCTATATCATTGGACGACATTGGCAAATCTGGATGCTTCGGCTTATGGATCGACCTGAGTCTAAAGAGAGTCGCTTTGGACAAGTGGTACCGCACAAATCTTGTACATTTGATCCTCCTGGACAAGATACGATGAGGCAGAATACTGTCACATTGACAGGAGTGAAGATATTTGCATCTATATCAGTCGGATAACATCGGCAATTTTTGTTACTTCGGCATATGGATCGACCTGAGTCCAAAGGGAGTCGGTTTGGACAAATGCTTCCGCCAAAATCTTGTACATTTGGACCCCCTGGTTAAGATACGATGAGGCAGAATCCTGTCAAATTGATAGCAGTAAAGATATTTGCATCTATATCATTGGACGACATTGGCAATCCTGTGGATCCGGCTTATAATCAGACCTGAATCCAAAGAGAGTCGGCCTGGACAGGTGCTACCGCACAAATCTTGTACATTTGAACCTCCTGGACAAGATAAGATGGGGCAGAATGCTGTAAAATTGATAGGAGTGAGGATATTTCCATCTATATCATTGGACGACATTGGCAATTTTGGATGCTTCGGCATATGGATCAACCTGAGTCCAAAGAGATTCTATTTTGTCAAGTGCTACCGCACAAATCTTGTACAATTGAACCTCCTGGACAAAATAAGATGAGGCAGAATCTGGTAAAATTGATAGGAGTGAAGATATTTGCATCTATATCATTGGACGACATTTGAAATTCTGGATGCATCGGCTTATAGATCGACCTGAGTCCAAAGAGATTCGCTCTTGTCAAGTGCTTCTGCACATATCTTTTACATTTGAACCTCCTGGACAAGGTATGATGAGGCAGAAACCTATCACGTTGATAGGAGTAAAGATATTTACATCTACATCATTGGACGACATTGGCAATCCTGGGATCCGGCTTATGATTCGACCTGAATCCAAAGAGAGTCGGCCTGGACAAGTGGTACCGCTCAAATCTTGTACATTGGAACCTCCAGGACAAGAGACCATGAGGCAGAATACTATCAAATTGATAGGAGTGAAGATATTTGTATCTATATCATTGAATGACATTGGCAATTCAGGATGCTTCGGCTTATTGATCAACCTGAGTCCAAAGAGATTCACTTGTGTCAAGTGCAACCGCACAAATCGTGTACAATTGAACCTCCTGGACAAAACACGATGAGGCAGAATCCTGTCAAATTGATAGGAGTGAAGATATTTGCATCTATATCATTGGACGACCTTGGCAATCCTGGGATCCGGCTTATGATTCGACCTGAATCCAAAGGGAGTCGCTTGGGACAAGTGCTTCCGCACAAATCTTGTGCATTTGGACCTCCTGGAAATGGTATAATGAGGCAGAATCCTGTCACATTGATAGGAGTAAAGATATTTGCATCTATTTCATTGGACGACATTGGCAATCCTGGGATCCGGCTTATGATTCGACCTGAATCCAAAGAGAGTCGGCCTGGACAAGTGCTATCGCACAAATCTTATACATTTGAACCTCCTCGACAAAATACGATGAGGCAGAATCCTGTCAAATTGATAGGAGTGAAGATATTTGCATCTATATCATTGGACGACCTTGGCAATCCTGGGATCCGGCTTATGATTCGACCTGAATCCAAAGGGAGTCGCTTGGGACAAGTGCTTCCGCACAAATCTTGTGCATTTGGACCTCCTGGAAATGGTATGATGTGGCAGAATCCTGTCACAATGATAGGAGTAAAGATATTTGCATCTATATCATTGGACGACATTGGCAATCCTGGGATCCGGCTTATGATTCGACCTGAATCCAAAGAGAGTCGGCCTGGACAAGTGGTACCGCTCAAATCTTGTACATTGGAACCTCCAGGACAAGAGACCATGAGGCAGAATACTATCAAATTGATAGGAGTGAAGATATTTGTATCTATATCATTGAATGACATTGGCAATTCAGGATGCTTCGGCTTATTGATCAACCTGAGTCCAAAGAGATTCACTTGTGTCAAGTGCAACCGCACAAATCGTGTACAATTGAACCTCCTGGACAAAACACGATGAGGCAGAATCCTGTCAAATTGATAGGAGTGAAGATATTTGCATCTATATCATAGGACGACATTGGCAATTTTGGATGCCTCAGCTTACGGATCGAACTGAGTCTAAAGAGATTCGCTTTGGACAAGTGCTACCACACAAACCTTGTAGATTTGCACCTCTGGGACAAGTATGATGAGGCAGAATCCTGTCACATTGATAGTAGTAAAGATATTTGCATCTATATCATTGGACGACATTGGCAATCCTGGGGATCCGGCTTATGATCGATCTGAATCCAAAGAGAGTCGGCCTGGACAAGTGCTACCGCACAAATATTGTACATTTGAACCTCGTGGACAAGATACGATGAGGTAGAATGCTGCAAAATCGATAGGAGTGAGGATATTTGCCTCTATATCATTGGACAATATCGGGAATTTTGGATTCTTCGCCTTATGATTCGACCTGAATCCAAAGAGATTCGCTTTTGTCAAGTGCTAACGCATAAATCTTGCACATTTGGACCTCCTGCACAATGTTTGATGAGGCAGAATCCTATCACATTTATAGGAGTAAAGATATTTGCATCTATATCATTGGACGACATTGGCAAACCTGGGATCCGGCTTATGATTCGACCTGAATCCAAAGAGAGTCGGCCTGGACAAGTGCTACCGCACAAATCTTGTACATTGGAACCTCCAGGACAAGAGACCATGAGGCAGAATACTATCAAATTGATAGGAGTGAAGATATTTTTATCTATATCATTGAATGACATTGGCAATTCTGGATGCTTCGGCTTATTGATCTACCTGAGTCCAAAGAGATTCACTTGTGTCAAGTGCTACCGCACAAATCGTGTACAATTGAACCTCCTGGACAAAACACGATGAGGCAGAATCCTGTCAAATTGATAGCAGTGAAGATATTTGCATCTATATCATTGGACGACATTGGCAATCCTGGATGCTCGGCTTATGATTCTACCTGAGTCCAAAGAGAGTCGGTTTGGACAAATGCTGCCGCCTAAATCTTGTGCATTTGGACCTCCTGGAAAATGTATGTTGAGGCAGAATCCTCTCACATTGATAGGAGTAAAGATATTTGCATCTATATCATTGGACGACATTGGCAATTCTGGATGCTCCGGTTTATGATTCGACCTGAGTCCAAAGAGAGTCGCTTTGGACAAGTGCTACCGCACAAATCTTGTACATTTGAACTTCCTGGAAAAGATACGATGAGGCAGAATGCTGTCAAATGGTTAGGAGTCAGGATATCTGCCTCTATATCATTGGACGACATTGGCAATTCTGGATGCTCCGGCTTATGGATCGACCTGAGTCTAAAGAGAGTTGCTTTGGACAAGTGCTACCGCACAAATCTTGTACATTTGATCCTCGTGGACAAGATTCGATGAGGCAGAATCCGGTCACATTGATAGGAGTGAATATATTTGCATCTATATCATTCGGATAACATCGGCAATTTTTGTTACTTCGGCATTTGGATTGACCTGAGTCCAAAGAGAGTCTGCCTGCACAAATGCTTCCGCCAAAATCTTGTACATTTGAATTTCCTGGACAAGATACGATGAGGCAGAATGGTGTCAAATTGTTAGGAGTCAGGATATCTGCATCTATATTATTGGACGACATTGGCAATGCATGAGACTTCGGCATATGGATCGACCTGAGTCCAAAGAGTTTCGCTTTTGTCTAGTGCTACCGCACAAATCTTGTACAATTGACCCTCCTGGACAAGACACGATGAGCCAGAATCCTGTCAAATTGATAGGAGTGAAGATATTTGCATCTATATCATTAGACGGCATTGGCAATTCTGGATGCTCCGGCTTATGATTCGACCTGAATCAAAGAGAGTCGGTTTGGGCAAATGCTGCCGCCCAAAACTTGTGCATTTGGACCTCCTGGAAAAGGTATGACGAGGCAAAAACCTGTCACCTTGATAGGACTGAAGATATTTGCATCTATATCATTGGACGACTTTGGAAATTCTGGATGCTCACGCTTATGATTCGACCTGAGTCCAAAGAGAGTCGCTTTGGACATATGCTACCGCAACAAATCGTGTCCATTTGGACCCCCTGGACAAGATACGATGAGGCAGAATGCTGTCAAATTGATTGGAGTGAAGATTTTTGCATCTATATCATTGGACGACTTTGGCAATTCTGGATGCTCCGGTTTATGATTCGACCTGAGTCCAAAGAGTGTCGCTTTGGATAAATGCTGCCGCCCAAATCTTGTCCATTTCGACCTACTGGACAAGATATGATTAGGCAGAATGCTGTCAAATCTATAGGAGTCAGGATATTTGCATCTATATCATTGGACGACATTGGCAAATCTGGATGCTTCGACTTATGGATCGACCTGAGTCTAAAGAGAGTCGCTTTGGACAAGTGCTACCGCACAAATCTTGTACATTTGATCCTCCTGGACAAGATACGATGAGGCAGAATACTGTCACATTGACAGGAGTGAAGATATTTGCATCTATATCATTCGGATAACATCGGCAATTTTTGTTACTTCGGCATATGGATCGACCTGAGTCCAAAGGGAGTCGGTTTGGACAAATGCTTCCGCCAAAATCTTGTATATTTGGACCCCCTGGTTAAGATACGATGAGGCAGAATCCTGGCAAATTGATAGCAGTAAAGATATTTGCATCTATATCATTGGACGACATTGGCAATCCTGGGGATCCGGCTTATAATCAGACCTGAATCCAAAGAGAGTCGGCCTGGACAAGTGCTACCGATCAAATCTTGTACATTTGAACCTCCTGAACAAGGTATGGTGAGGCAGAATCCTATCAAATTGTTTGGAGTAAAGGTACTTGCATTAATATCATAGGATAATATCTAAATTTCTGATGCTTCGGCATATGGATCGACCTGAGTCCAAAGAGAGTCGCTTTGGACAAGTACTACCGCACAAATCTTGTACATTTGGACCTCCTGGACAAGGTACGATGAGGCAGAATGCTGTCAAATTGATAGGAGTGAAGATATTTGCATCTATCTCATTGTACGACATTGGCAAATTCTTGATGCTTCGGCAAATGGATCGACCTGTGTCCAAAGAGATTCGCTTTTGTCAAGTGCTACGGCACAAATCCTGTACATTTGAACCTCCTGGACAAGGTATGGTGAGGCAGAATCCTATCACATTGATAGGAGTAAAGATATTTGCAACTATATCATTGGACGTCATTGGCCAGTTCTGGAAGCTCCGACATATGATTCGACCGGAGGCCAAAGAGAGTCGCTTTGGACAAGTGCTACCGAACAAATCTCGGACATTTCAACCTCCTGGACAGGATAAGATGCGGCAGAATGCTGTAAAATTGTTAGGAGTGAGGGTATTTGCCTCTATATCTTTGGACAATATCGGCAATTTCGAATTCTTCGCCTTATGATTCGACCTGAATACAAAGGGGAATCGTTTTGGACAAGTGCTACCGCACAAATCTTGTACATTCGGACCGCCTGGACAAGATACGTTGAGGCTGAATCCTGTCAAATTGATAGGAGTAAAGATATTTGCACCTATATCATTGGACAAGGCAATTTTTTTACTTCGGCATATGGATCGACCTGAGTCCAAAGTGGGTCGCTTTGGACACGTGCTGCCGCCCAAATCTTATACATTTGAACCTCCTGGAAAAGGTGTGGTGAGGCCGAATCCTGTGACATTGATAGTAGTAAAGATATTTGCATCTATATTATTGGACGACATTGGCAATCCTGGGGATCCGGCTTATGATTCGACCTGAATCCAAAGAGAGTCGGCCTGGACAAGTGCTACCGCACAAATCTTGTACATTTGAACCTCCTGAACATGATCAGTTGGGGCAGAATGCTGTAAAATTGATTGGAGTTAGGATATTTCCATCTATATCATTGGCGGCATTGGCAATTCTGAATGTTCCGACATGTGATTCGACCGGAGGCCAAGCGAGTCGCTTTGGACAAGTGCTACTGTACTAATCTTGTACATTTGGACCCCCTGGACAAGATATGGTGAGGCAGAATCCTGTCACATTGATAGGAGTATAGGTATTTGCATCTATATCATTGGACGACATTGGCAATTCTGGATGCTCGGCATATGATTCGACCTGAGTTCAAAGGGAGTCGCTTTGGACACGTGCTACCGCACAAATCTGGTACATTTGGACCCCCTGGACAAGATGCGATGAGGCAGAATCCTGTCAAATTGATAGCAGTAAAGATACGTGCATCTATATCATTAGACGGCATTGGCATTGCTGGATGCTTCGGCTTATGGATCGACCTGAGTCCAAAGAGTTTCGCTTTTGTCTAGTGCTACCGCACAAATCGTGTACACTTGATCCTCCTGGACAAGACACGATGAGCCAGAATCCTGTCAAATTGATAGGAGTGAAGATATTTCCATCTATATCATTGGACGACTTTGGAAATTCTGGATGCTCAGGCTTATGATTCGACTTGATTCCAAAGAATGCCGCTTTGGACAAGTGCTACCGCACAAATCTTGTACATTTGAACCTCCTGGACAAGATACGATGAGGCAGAATCCTGTCAAATTGATAGGAGTGAAGATGTTTGCATCTATATAATTGGACGACATTGGCAATGCTGGATGCTCCGGTTTATGATTCGACCTGAGTCCAAAGAGAGTCGTTTTGGACAAGTGCTACCACACAAATCTTGTACGTTTGAAACTCCTGGACAAGATACGATGAGGCAGAATCCTGTCAAATTGATAGCAGTAAAGATATTTGCATCTATTTCATTGCACGACATTGGCAATTCTGGATGCTTCCGCTTATGGATCGACCTGAGTCCAAAGAGTTTCGCTTTTGTCTAGTGCTACCGCACAAATCTTGTACACTTGATCCTCCTGGACAACACACGATGAGCCAGAATCCTGTCAAATTGATAGGAGTGAAGATATTTGCATCTATGTCATTAGACGGCATTGGCATTGCTGGATGCTCCGGTTTATGATTCGACCTGAGTCCAAAGAGAGTCGTTATGGACAAGTGCTACCACACAAACCTTGTACATTTGAACATCCGGGACAGGGTATGATGAGACAGAATCCTGTCAAATTGATAGGAGTGAAGATATTTGCATCTATATCATTGGACCACATTGGCAATTCTGGATGCTCCGGCGTAGGATTCGTTCGGAGGCCAAAGAGAGACGCATTGTACAAGTGCTACCGCACAAGTCTTGTACATTTGGACCCCCTGGACAATATACGATGAGGCAGAATCCTGTCAAATTGATAGGAGTGAAGATATTTGCATCTATATCATTGGACGACATTGGCAATTCTGGATGCTCCCGCGTATGATTCGACCTGAGTCCAAAGAGATACGCTTTTGTCAAATGCTACCGCACAAATCTTGTACATGTGAATCTCCTGTCCAAGGTATGATCATGCAGAATCCTGTCACATTGATAGGAGTGAAGATATTTGCACCAATATCATTGTACGACATTGGCAATCCTGGGCATCCGTCATATAATTAGACCTGAATCCAAAGAGAGTCGGCCTGGACAAGTGCTACCGCACAAATCTTGTACATTTGGACCTCCTGGGCAAGATACAGTGAGGCAGAATCCTGGCAAATTGATAGGAGTAAAGTTATATGCATCTATATCATTGGACGACATTGGCAATTCTGGATGCTTCGACATATGGATCGACCTGAGTCCAAAGAGTTTCGCCTTTGTCTAGTGCTACTGCACAAATCTTGTACACTTGATCCTCCTGGACAAGACACGATGAGGCAGAATCCTGTCACATTGATAGGAGTATAGATATTTGCATCTATATCATTGGACGACATTGGCAATTCTGGATGCTCCGGCGTATGATTCGACCGGAGGCGAAAGAGAGTCGCATTGTACAAGTGCTACCGCACAAGTCTTGTACATTTGGACCCCCTGGTCAATATACGATGAGGCAGAATCCTGTCAAATTGATGGGAGTAAGGATATTTGCATCTATATCATTGGACGACATTGGCAATTCTGGATGCTCGGGCGTATGATTCGACCGGAGGCCAAAGAGAGTCGCTTTGGACAAATGCTGCCGCCCAAATCTTGTCCATTTGACCTCCTGGACAAGATATGATGCGGCAGAATACTAGCACATTGATATGAGTGAAGATATTTGCATCTATATCACTGGACGACATTGGCAATCCTGGATGCTCCGGCATATGATTTGACCGGTGGCCAAAGGGACTCGCTTTGGACACATGCTACCGCACAAATCTGGTACATTTGGACCCCCTGGACAAGATGCGATGAGGCAGAATCCTGTCAAATTGATAGCAGTAAAGATACTTGCATCTATATCATTGGACAAACATTGGCAATTCTGGATGCTTCGGCTTATGGATCGGTCTGAGTCCAAAGAGTTTCGCTTTTGTCTAGTGCTACCGCACAAATCTTGTACAGTTGATCCTCCTGGACAAGATACGATGAGGCAGAATCCTGTCAAATTGATAGGAGTGAAGATATTTGCATCTATATCATTGGACGACATTGGCAATTCTGGATGCTCCGGCGTAAGATTCGACCTGAGTCCAAAGAGATTCGCTTTTGTCAAGGGCTACCGCACAAAATCTTGTACAGTTGATCCTCTTGGACAAGACACGATGAGGCAGAATCCTGTCAAATTGATAGGAGTGAAGATATTTGCATCTATATCATTGGACGACTTTGGCAATTCTGGATGCTCCGGCGTATGATTCGATCGGAGGCCAAAGAGAGTCGCTTTGGACAAGGGCTACCGCACAAATCTTGTACATTTGAACCTCCGGAACAAGGTATGATGAGGCACAATCCTATCACATTTGATAGGAGTAAAGATGTTTGCACCTATATCATTCGGCTACATTGGCAATTCTGGATGCTCCGGCGTATGATTCGACCGGAGGCGAAAGAGAGTCGCATTGTACAAGTGCTACCGCACAAATCTTGTACAGTTGATCCTCCTGGACATGATACGATGAGGCAGAATCCTGTCAAATTGATAGGAGTGAAGATATTTGCATCTATATCATTGGACGACATTGGCAATTCTGGATGCTCGGCATATGATTCGACCTGAGTTCAAAGAGAGTCGCTTTGGACAAATGCTTTCGCCCAAATCTTGCCTATTTGGACCTCCTGGACAAGACATGGTGAGGCAGAATCCTGTCACATTGAGAGTAGTAAAGATATTTGCATCTATATCATTGGACGACATTGGCAATTCTGGATGTTTCGGCATATGGATCAACCTGAGTCCAAAGATAGTCGATCTGGACAAGTGCTACCGCACAAATCTTGTACATTTGGACCTCCTGGACAAGGTATGATGAGGCAGAATCCTATCACATCGATAGGAGTGAAGATATTTGCATCTATATCACTAGACGACATTGGCAATTCTGGATGCTCCGGCATATGATTCAACCGGAGGGCAAAGACAGTCGCTTTGGACAAGTGCTACAGCAACAAATCTTGTACATTTGAACCCCCTGGGCAAGATACGATGAGCCAGAATCCCGTTAAATTGATAGGAGTGAACATATTTGCATCTATATCATTGGACCACATTGGCAATTCTGGATGCTTCGTCTTATGGATCGACCTGAGTCCAAAGAGTTTCGCCTTTGTCTAGTGCTACTGCACAAATCTTGTACACTTGATCCTCCTGGACAAGACACGATGAGCCAGAACACTGTCAAATTGATAGGAGTGAAGATGTTTGCATCTATATAATTGGACGACATTGGCAATGCTGGATGCTCCGGTTTATGATTCGACCTGAGTCCAAAGAGAGTCGTTTTGGACAAGTGCTACCACACAAATCTTGTATGTTTGAAACTCCTGGACAAGATACGATGAGGCAGAATCCTGTCAATTTGATAGCAGTAAAGATATTTGCATCTATTTCATGGCACGTCATTGGCAATTCTGGATGCTTCGGCTTATGGAACGACCTGCGTCCAAAGAGTTTCGCTTTTGTCTAGTGCTACCGCACAAATCTTGTACACTTGATCCTCCTGGACATGACACGATGAGCCAGAATCCTGTAAAATTGATAGGAGTGAAGATATTTGCATCTATATCATTAGACGGCATTGGCAAATCTGGATGCTCAGGCTTATGATTCGACCTGAGTCCAAAGAGAGTCGCTTCGGGCAAGTGCCACCGCAATAATTCTTGTACATTTGGACCTCCTGTACAAGGTATGATGAGGCAGAATCCTGTCACATTGATAGGAGTGTAGATATTTGCATCTATATCATTGGACGACATTGGCAAATCTGGATGCTCAGGCTTATGATTCGACCTGAGTCCAAAGAGAGTCGCTTCGGACTAGTGCCACTGCAATAATTCTTGTACATTTGGACCTCCTGTACAAGGTATGATGAGGCAGAATCCTATCACATTCATAGGAGTGATGATATTTGCATCTATATCATTGCACGACATTGGCAATTCTTGATGCTCCGGCTTTTGGATCGACCTGAGTTCAGAGGGAGTCGCTTTGGACAAGGGCTCCCGCACAAATCTTGTACATTTGTACCTCCGGAACAAGGTATGATGAGGCAGAATCCTGTCAAATTGATACGAGTAAAGATATTTGCATCTATATCATTGGACGACATTGGCATTCCTGGATGCTCGGCATATGATTCGAACTGAGTCCAAAGAGTTTGGCTTTTGTCAAGTGCTACCGCACAAATCTTGTACATTTGAACCTCATGGACAAGATACGATGAGGCAGAATCCTGTCAAATTGATAGGAGTGAAGATGTTTGCATCTATATCACTTTCTACGACATTGGCAATTCTGGATACTCCGGTTTATGATTCGACCTGAGTCCAAGGAGAGTCGCTTTGGACAAGTGCTACCGCACAAACCTTGTGCATTTAAACCTAGGAACGAGGTATGTTGAGGCAGAATCCTATCACATTGATAGGAGTGAAGATGTTTGCATCTATATCATTGGACGACATTGGCAATTCTGGATGCTCGGCTTATGATTCGACCTGAGTCCATAGAGAGTCGCTTTGGACACGGGCTGCCGCACAAATCTTGTACATTTGAACCTCCGGAACAATGTATGATGAGGCAGAATCCTATGACATTGATAGGAGTAAAGATATTTGCATCTATATCGCTGGGCGACATTGGCAATTCTGGATGCTCCGGCATATGATTCGACCGGAGGCCAAAGAGAGTCGCTTTGAACACGTGCTACCGCACAAATCTTATACATTTGGACCCCCTGGACAAGATACGATGAGGCAGAATCCTATCAAATTGATAGCAGTAAAGATATTTGCATCTATATCATTGCACGACATTGGCAATTCTGGATGCTCCGGCATATGGATCGACCTGAGTCCAAAGAGTTTCACTTTTGTCTAGTGCTACCGCACAAATCTTGTACATTTGGACCTCCTGCACAAGGTATGATGAGGCAGAATTCTATCACATTGATAGGAGTGAAGATGTTTGCATCTATATCATTGGACGACATTGGCAATTCTGGATGATCCGGCTCATGATTCGACCTGAGTCCAAAGAGAATCGCTTTGCATAAGTGCGACCGCACAAATCTCGTACATTTGAACTTCCTGGACAAGATACGATGAGGCAGAATCCTGTCAAATTGATAGGAGTAAAGATGTTTGCAACTATATCATTGGACGACATTGGCAATTCTGGATGCCCCGGCTTTTGATTCGACCTGAGTCCAAAGAGAGTCGCTTTGGACAAGGGCTGCCGCACAAATCTTGTTCATGTGAACCTCCGGGACAGGGTATGCTGAGACAGAATCCCGTAAAATTGATAGGAGTGAGGATATTTGCATCTATATCATTGCACGACATTGGCAATTCTTGATGCTCCGGCTTATGGATCGACCTGAGTCCAAAGAGAGTCGCTTTGGACAAGGGCTGCCGCACAAATCTTGTACATTTGAACCTCCGGAACACGGTATGATGAGACAGAATCCTGTCAAATTGATAGGAGTGAAGATATTTGCATCTACATCATTGGAAGACAATGGCAATTCTGGATGCTCCGGCTTATGATTCGACCTGACTCCAAAGTGAGTCGCTTTAGACAAGTGCTACCGCACAAATCTTGTACATTTGGACCTCTTGGACAAGGTATGATGAGGCAGAATCCTATCTCATTGATAGGAGTAAAGATATTTGCAACTATATCATTGGACGACATTGGCAATCCTGGGGATCCGGCATATGATTCGACCTGAATGCAAAGAGAGACGGTCTGGACAAGTGCTATCGCACAAATCTTGTACATTTGGACCCCGTGGACAAGATACGATGAAGGAGAATCCTGGCAAATTGATGGGAGTAAAGATATTTGCATCTATATCATTGGACGACATTGGCAATTCTGGATGTTTCGGCTTATGGATCGACCTGAGTCCAAAGAGATTCGGTTTTGTCAAGTGCTAACCACAAATCTTGTACATTTTGACCTACTGGACAATGTATGATGAGGCAGAATCCTGTCAAATTGATAGCAGTAAAGATATTTGCATCTATATCATTGGACGACAATGGCAATTCTGGATGCTCCGGCTTATGCTTCGACCTGAATCCAAAGGTAGTCGGTTTGGGGAAATGCTGCCGCCCAAAACTTGTGCATTTAGACCTCCTGGAAAAGGTATGATGTGGCAGAATCCTGTCACATTGATAGGAGTGAGAATATTTGGATCTATATCATTGGACGACATTGGCAATTCTGGATGCTGCCGCTTATGATTCGACCTGAGTCCAAATAGAGTCGCTTTGGACAAGTGCTACCGCACAAATCTTGTACATTTGGACCTCCTGTACAAGGTATGATGAGGCAGAATCCTATCACATTGATAGGAGTATATATATTTGCATATATATCAGTGGACGACATTGGCAATTCTGCATGCTCCGGCTTATGATTCGACCTGAGTCCAAAGAGAGTCGCTTTGGACAAGGGCTACCGCACAAACCTTGTACATTTTGACCTACTGGACAATGTATGATGAGGCAGAATCCTGTCAAATTGATCAGTAAAGATATTTGCCTCTATATCACTGGACGACATTGACAATTCTGGATGCTCCGGCAAAAGATTCGACCGGAGGCCAAAGAGAGTCGCTTTGGACACGTGCTGCCGCACAAATCTTATACATTTGAACCTCCTGGAAAAGGTATGGTGAGGCAGAATCCTGTCACATTGATAGTAGTAAAGATATTTGCATCTATATCATTGGACGACATTGGCAATTCTGGATGATCCAGCATATGATTCGACCTGAGTTCAAAGAGAGTCGCTTTGGACATGTGCTACCGCAACAAATCGTATACATTTGGACCCCCTGGACAAGATACGATGAGGCAGAATCCTGTCAAATTGATAGCAGTAAAGATATTTGCATCTGTACCATTGCACGACATTGGCAGTTCTTGATGCTTCGGCTTATGGATCAACCTGAGTCCAAAGAGTTTCGCTTTAGACAAGTGCTACCGCACAAATCTTCTACATTTGGACCTCCTGTACAAGGTATGATGGGGCAGAATCCTACCACATTGATATGTGTAAAGATATTTGCATCTATATCACTGGACGACATTGACAATTCTGGATGCTCCGGCATATGATTCGACCGGAGTCCAAAGAGAGTCGCTTTGGGCAAGCGCTGCCGCACAAATCTTGTACACTTGATCCTCCTGGACAAGATACCATGAGGCAGAATCCTGTCAAATTAATAGGAGTAAAGATATTTGCATTTATATCATTGGACGACATTGCCAATTCTTGAAGCTTCGGCTTAGGGATCGACCTGAGTCCAAAGAGATTCACTTTTGTCAAGTGCTACCGCACAAATCTTGTACATTCGAACATCCTGGACAAGGCATGATGAGTCAGAATGCTGTCAAATTGATAGCAGTAAAGATATTTGTCTCTATATCATTGGACGACATTGGCAATTCTGGATGCTACGGCTTATGGATCGCCCTGAGTCTAAAGAGGTTCGCTTTGGACAAGTGCTACCGCACAAATCTTGTACATTTCAACCTCCTGGACAAGGTATGATGAGGCAGAAACCTTGCAAATTGATAGGAGTTAAGATAATTGAATCTGTATCATTCGGATAACATCGGCAATTTTTGTTACTTCGGCATATGGATCGACCTGAGTCCAAAGAGATGCGCTTTTATCAAGTCCAACCGCACAAATCCTATACATTTGAACCTCCCGGACAAGGTATGATGAGGCAGAATCTTATCACATTGATAGGAGTGAATATATTTGCATCTATATCATTGGACGACATTGGCAATCCTGGTGATCCGGCATATGATTCAACCTGAATCCATAGGGGTTCGCTTTGGACAAGTGCTACCGCACAAGTCTTGTACATTTGGACCCCCTGGGCAAGATACGATGAGGCAGAATCCTGTACAATTGATAGCAGTAAAGATATTTGCATCTATATCATTGGACGACATTGGCAATTCTGGATGCCCCGGCTTATTATTCGACCTGAGTCCAAGGAGAGTCTTTTTGGACAAGGGCTACCGCACAAATCTTGTAAATTTGAACCTCCTGTACAAGGTATGATGAGCCAGAATCCTATCACATTCATACGAGTGATGATTTTTGCATCTATATCATTGGACGACATGGCAATTCTGGATGCTTCGGCATATGAATCGACCTGAGTCCAAGGAGAGTCGCTTTGGACAAGTGCTACCGCAACAAATCTTGTACATTTGGACCCCCTGGACAAGATACGATGTGGCAGAATCCTGTCAAATTGATAGGAGTAAAGATATGTGCATCTATATCATTGGACGACATTGGCATTTCTTGATGATTCGGCTTATGATTCGACCTGAGTCCAAAGAGAGTCGCTTGCGACAGGCGCGACCGCACTAATCTTGTGAATTTGGGCCTCAGGGAAAAGGTATGATCTGGCAGAATCCTGTCAAATTTATAGCAGTAAAGATATTTGCATCTATATCATTGGACCTCATCGGCAATTCTGATTTGCTTCGGCTTATGGATCGACGTGAGCCCAAAGAATGTCGCTTTGGACAAGTGCCACCGCACAAATCTTGTACATTTGAACCTTGTGGACAAGATACGATGAGGCAGGATCCTGTCAAATTGATAGGAGTGAAGATGTTTGCATCTATATCATTGGACGACATTGGCAATTCTGCATATGATTCGACCTGAGTTCAAAGAGATTGGCTTTTATGAAATGCTACCGCACAAGTCTTGTACATTTGAACCCCGTGGACAATATACGATGAGGCAGAATCCTATCACATTGATAGGAGTAAAGATATTTGCATCTATATCATTGGACGACATTGGCAATTCTGGATGCTCGGCATATGATTCGACCTGAGTCCAAAGCTATTCGCTTTTATCACGTGCTACCCCAAAAATCTTGTACATATGGACCTTCTGGGCAAGGTATGATGAAGCAGAATCCTGTCAAATTGATAGGAGGAAAGATATTTGCATCTATATAATTGGACGACATTGGCAATTCTGGATGCCCCGGCTTATGATTCGGCCTGAGTCCAAAGAGAGTCGGCCTGGACAAGTGCTACCGCACAAATATTGTACATTTGATCTTCCTGGACAAGATACGATGAGGCAGAATCCTGCCAAATTGATAGGTGTGAGGATATTTGCATCTATATCATTGGACGACATTGGCAATTCTGGATGCCCCGGCTTTTGATTCGACCTGAGTCCAAAGAGAGTCGCTTTGGACAAGGGCTGCCGCACAAATCTTGTTCATGTGAACCTCCGGGACAGGGTATGCTGAGACAGAATCCCGTAAAATTGATAGGAGTGAGGATATTTGCATCTATATCATTGCACGACATTGGCAATTCTTGATGCTCCGGCTTATGGATCGACCTGAGTCCAAAGAGAGTCGCTTTGGACAAGGGCTGCCGCACAAATCTTGTACATTTGAACCTCCGGAACACGGTATGATGAGACAGAATCCTGTCAAATTGATAGGAGTGAAGATATTTGCATCTACATCATTGGAAGACAATGGCAATTCTGGATGCTCCGGCTTATGATTCGACCTGACTCCAAAGTGAGTCGCTTTAGACAAGTGCTACCGCACAAATCTTGTACATGTGGACCTCTTGGACAAGGTATGATGAGGCAGAATCCTATCTCATTTATAGGAGTAAAGATATTTGCAACTATATCATTGGACGACATTGGCAATCCTGGGGATCCGGCATATGATTCGACCGGAATGCAAAGAGAGACGGTCTGGACAAGTGCTATCGCACAAATCTTGTACATTTGGACCCCGTGGACAAGATACGATGAAGGAGAATCCTGGCAAATTGATGGGAGTAAAGATATTTGCATCTATATCATTGGACGACATTGGCAATTCTGGATGTTTCGGCTTATGGATCGACCTGAGTCCAAAGAGATTCGGTTTTGTCAAGTGCTAACCACAAATCTTGTACATTTTGACCTACTGGACAATGTATGATGAGGCAGAATCCTGTCAAATTGATAGCAGTAAAGATATTTGCATCTATATCATTGGACGACAATGGCAATTCTGGATGCTCCGGCTTATGCTTCGACCTGAATCCAAAGGTAGTCGGTTTGGGGAAATGCTGCCGCCCAAAACTTGTGCATTTAGACCTCCTGGAAAAGGTATGATGTGGCAGAATCCTGTCACATTGATAGGAGTGAGAATATTTGGATCTATATCATTGGACGACATTGGCAATTCTGGATGCTGCCGCTTATGATTCGACCTGAGTCCAAATAGAGTCGCTTTGGACAAGTGCTACCGCACAAATCTTGTACATTTGGACCTCCTGTACAAGGTATGATGAGGCAGAATCCTATCACATTGATAGGAGTATATATATTTGCATATATATCAGTGGACGACATTGGCAATTCTGCATGCTCCGGCTTATGATTCGACCTGAGTCCAAAGAGAGTCGCTTTGGACAAGGGCTACCGCACAAACCTTGTACATTTTGACCTACTGGACAATGTATGATGAGGCAGAATCCTGTCAAATTGATAGCAGTAAAGATATTTGCCTCTATATCACTGGACGACATTGACAATTCTGGATGCTCCGGCAAAAGATTCGACCGGAGGCCAAAGAGAGTCGCTTTGGACACGTGCTGCCGCACAAATCTTATACATTTGAACCTCCTGGAAAAGTTATGGTGAGGCAGAATCCTGTCACATTGATAGTAGTAAAGATATTTGCATCTATATCATTGGACGACATTGGCAATTCTGGATGATCCAGCATATGATTCGACCTGAGTTCAAAGAGAGTCGCTTTGGACATGTGCTACCGCAACAAATCGTATACATTTGGACCCCCTGGACAAGATACGATGAGGCAGAATCCTGTCAAATTGATAGCAGTAAAGATATTTGCATCTGTACCATTGCACGACATTGGCAGTTCTTGATGCTTCGGCTTATGGATCAACCTGAGTCCAAAGAGTTTCGCTTTAGACAAGTGCTACCGCACAAATCTTCTACATTTGGACCTCCTGTACAAGGTATGATGGGGCAGAATCCTACCACATTGATATGTGTAAAGATATTTGCATCTATATCACTGGACGACATTGACAATTCTGGATGCTCCGGCATATGATTCGACCGGAGTCCAAAGAGAGTCGCTTTGGGCAAGCGCTGCCGCACAAATCTTGTACACTTGATCCTCCTGGACAAGATACCATGAGGCAGAATCCTGTCAAATTAATAGGAGTAAAGATATTTGCATTTATATCATTGGACGACATTGCCAATTCTTGAAGCTTCGGCTTAGGGATCGACCTGAGTCCAAAGAGATTCACTTTTGTCAAGTGCTACCGCACAAATCTTGTACATTCGAACATCCTGGACAAGGCATGATGAGTCAGAATGCTGTCAAATTGATAGCAGTAAAGATATTTGTCTCTATATCATTGGACGACATTGGCAATTCTGGATGCTACGGCTTATGGATCGCCCTGAGTCTAAAGAGGTTCGCTTTGGACAAGTGCTACCGCACAAATCTTGTACATTTCAACCTCCTGGACAAGGTATGATGAGGCAGAAACCTTGCAAATTGATAGGAGTTAAGATAATTGAATCTGTATCATTCGGATAACATCGGCAATTTTTGTTACTTCGGCATATGGATCGACCTGAGTCCAAAGAGATGCGCTTTTATCAAGTCCAACCGCACAAATCCTATACATTTGAACCTCCCGGACAAGGTATGATGAGGCAGAATCTTATCACATTGATAGGAGTGAATATATTTGCATCTATATCATTGGACGACATTGGCAATCCTGGTGATCCGGCATATGATTCAACCTGAATCCATAGGGGTTCGCTTTGGACAAGTGCTACCGCACAAGTCTTGTACATTTGGACCCCCTGGGCAAGATACGATGAGGCAGAATCCTGTACAATTGATAGCAGTAAAGATATTTGCATCTATATCATTGGACGACATTGGCAATTCTGGATGCCCCGGCTTATTATTCGACCTGAGTCCAAGGAGAGTCTTTTTGGACAAGGGCTACCGCACAAATCTTGTAAATTTGAACCTCCTGTACAAGGTATGATGAGCCAGAATCCTATCACATTCATACGAGTGATGATTTTTGCATCTATATCATTGGACGACATGGCAATTCTGGATGCTTCGGCATATGAATCGACCTGAGTCCAAGGAGAGTCGCTTTGGACAAGTGCTACCGCAACAAATCTTGTACATTTGGACCCCCTGGACAAGATACGATGTGGCAGAATCCTGTCAAATTGATAGGAGTAAAGATATGTGCATCTATATCATTGGACGACATTGGCATTTCTTGATGATTCGGCTTATGATTCGACCTGAGTCCAAAGAGAGTCGCTTGCGACAGGCGCGACCGCACTAATCTTGTGAATTTGGGCCTCAGGGAAAAGGTATGATCTGGCAGAATCCTGTCAAATTTATAGCAGTAAAGATATTTGCATCTATATCATTGGACCTCATCGGCAATTCTGATTTGCTTCGGCTTATGGATCGACGTGAGCCCAAAGAATGTCGCTTTGGACAAGTGCCACCGCACAAATCTTGTACATTTGAACCTTGTGGACAAGATACGATGAGGCAGGATCCTGTCAAATTGATAGGAGTGAAGATGTTTGCATCTATATCATTGGACGACATTGGCAATTCTGCATATGATTCGACCTGAGTTCAAAGAGATTGGCTTTTATGAAATGCTACCGCACAAGTCTTGTACATTTGAACCCCGTGGACAATATACGATGAGGCAGAATCCTATCACATTGATAGGAGTAAAGATATTTGCATCTATATCATTGGACGACATTGGCAATTCTGGATGCTCGGCATATGATTCGACCTGAGTCCAAAGCTATTCGCTTTTATCACGTGCTACCCCAAAAATCTTGTACATATGGACCTTCTGGGCAAGGTATGATGAAGCAGAATCCTGTCAAATTGATAGGAGGAAAGATATTTGCATCTATATAATTGGACGACATTGGCAATTCTGGATGCCCCGGCTTATGATTCGGCCTGAGTCCAAAGAGAGTCGGCCTGGACAAGTGCTACCGCACAAATATTGTACATTTGATCTTCCTGGACAAGATACGATGAGGCAGAATCCTGCCAAATTGATAGGTGTGAGGATATTTGCATCTATATCATTGGACGACATTGGCAATTCTGGATACTCCGGCATATGATTCGACCAGAGGCCAAAGAGTTTGGCTTTTGTCAAGTGCTACCGCACAAATCTTGTACATTTGAACCTCATGGACAAGATACGATGAGGCAGAATCCTGTCAAATTGATAGGAGTTAAGATATTTGCATCTATATCATTGGACGACATTGGCAATTCTGGATGCTCCGGTTTATGATTCGACCTGAGTCCAAAGAGTTTGGCTTTTGTCAAGTGCTAGCGCACAAATCTTGTACATTTGAACCTCCTAGACAAGACAGGATGAGGCAGAATACTGTCAAATTGATAGGAGGAAAGATATTTGCATCTATATCAATGGACGTCTTTGGCAATTCTGGATGCCCCGGCATATGATTCGACCTGAGTCCAAAGCTATTCGCTTTTATCACGTGCTACCCAAAAAATCTTGTACATATGGACCTTCTGGGCAAGGTATGATGAGGCAGAATCCTATCGCGTTGATAGCAGTATAGATATTTGCATCTATATCATTGGACGACATTGGCATTTTTGGATGCTTCGGTTAATGGATCGACCTGAGTGGAAAGAGAATCGTCTTGCATAAGTTCTTCGGGACAAATCTTGTACATTTGGACCTCCTGGACAAGATACGGTGAGGCAGAATCCAGTCAAATTGATACGAGTAAAGATATTTGCATCTATATCTTTGGACGACAAGGCAATTTTTGTTACTTCGGCATATGGATCGACCTGAGTCCAAAGAGAGTCGGTTTGGACAAATGCTGCCGCCAATTTCTTGCACATTTGGAACACCTGGAAATGGTATGATGAGGCAGAATCCTGTCAACTTGATATGAGTAAAGATATTTGCATCTATATCATTGCGCGACATTGGCAATTCTGGATGCTTCGGCATATGGATCGACCTGAGTCCAAAGAGATACGCTTTTGTCAAGTGCTACCGCACAAATCTTGTACATTTGAACCTTCTGGATAAGATATGATGAGGCAGAATCCTGTCAAATTGACAGGAGTGATGATATTTGCATCTATATAATTGGACTTCATTGGCAATTCTGGATGCTCCGTTTTATTATTCGACCTGAGTCTAAAGAGAGTCGCTTCGGACAAGTGCTACCGCACAAATCTTGTACATTTGGACCTTCTGGACAAGGTACGATGAAGCAGAATCCTGTCAAATTGATAGGAGGAAAGATATTTGCATCTATATAATTGGACGACATTGGCAATTCTGGATGCCCCGGCTTATGATTCGACCTGAGTCCAAAGAGAGTCGGCCTGGACAAGCGCTACCGCACAAATATTGTACATTTGATCTTCCTGGACAAGATACGATGAGGCAGAATCCTGCCAAATTGATAGGTGTGAGGATATTTGCATCTATATCATTGGACGACATTGGCAATTCTGGATACTCCGGCATATGATTCGACCAGAGGCCAAAGAGTTTGGCTTTTGTCAAGTGCTACCGCACAAATCTTGTACATTTGAACCTCATGGACAAGATACGATGAGGCAGAATCCTGTCAAATTGATAGGAGTTAAGATATTTGCATCTATATCATTGGACGACATTGGCAATTCTGGATGCTTCGGCATATGGATCGATCTGAGTCCAAAATTTTGGCTTTTGTCAAGTGCTACTGCACAAATCTTGTACATTTGAACCTCCTCGACAAGATAGGATTAGGCAGAATCCTGTCAAATTGATAGGAGGAAAGATATTTGCATCTATATCAATGGACGTCTTTGGCAATTCTGGATGCCCCGGCATATGATTCGACCTGGGTCCAAAGCTATTCGCTTTTATCACGTGCTACCCCAAAAATCTTGTACATATGGACCTTCTGGGCAAGGTATGATGAGGCAGAATCCTATCACGTTGATAGCAGTATAGATATTTGCATCTATATCATTGGGCGACATTGGCATTTTTGGATGCTTCGGTTAATGGATCGACCTGAGTTGAAAGAGAATCGTCTTGCATAAGTTCTTCGGGACAAATCTTGTACATTTGGACCTCCTGGACAAGATACGGTGAGGCAGAATCCAGTCAAATTGATACGACTAAAGATATTTGCATCTATATCTTTGGACGACAAGGCAATTTTTGTTACTTCGGCATATGGATCGACCTGAGTCCATAGAGAGTCGGTTTGGACAAATGCTGCCGCCAAATTCTTGCACATTTGGACCACCTGGAAAAGGTATGATGAGGCAGAATCCTGTCAACTTGATAGGAGTAAAGATATTTGCATCTATATCATTGCGCGTCATTGGCAATTCTGGATGCATCGGCATATGGATCGACCTGAGTCCAAAGAGATTCGCTTTTGTCAAGTGCTACCGCACAAATCGTGTACATTTGGACCTCCTGTACAAGATACGATGAGGCAGAATCCTGGCAAATTGATAGGAGCAGAGATATTTGCATCTATATTATTGGACGACATTGGCAATTCTGGACGCTGGGCATATGATTCGACCTGACTCCAAAGAGATTCGCTTTTGTCAAGTGCTACCGCACAAATCGTGTACGTTTGGACCTCCTGTACAAGATATGGTGAGGCAGAATCCTATCACATTGATAGGAGTAAAGATATTTGCATCTATATCACTGGGCGACATTGGCAATTCTAGATGCTCCGGCATATGATTCGACCGGAGGCCAAAGAGAGTCGCTTTGGACACGTGCTACCGCACAAATCTTATACATTTGGACCCCCTGGACAAGATACGATGAGGCAGAATCCTGTCAACTTGATAGCAGTAAAGATATTTGCATCTATATCATTGCACGACATTGGCAATTCTGGTTAGTTCGGCTTATGGATCGACCTGAGTCCAAAGAGTTTCGCTTGTGGCTAGTGTTACCGCAAAAAATCTTGTACACTTGATCCTCCTGGACAAGACACGATGAGCCAGAAACCTATCACATTCATACTAGTGATGATATTTGCATCTATATCATTGGACGACATTGGCAAATTCTGGATGCTCGGCTTATGATTCGACCTGAGTTCAAAGAAAGTCGCTTTGGACAAATGCTGCCGCCCAAATCTTGTCCATTTGGACCTCCTGGACAAGATATGATGAGGCAGAATCCTGTCAAATTGATAGGAGTAAAGATATTTGCATCTATATCATTGGACGTCATTGGCAATTCTGGATGCTCCGGCTTATGATTCGACCTGAATCCAAAGAGAGTCGGTTTATGGAAATGCTGCCGCCCAAAGCTTGTGCATTTGGACCTCCTGGAAAAGATATGATGAGGCAGAATCCTGTCCATTGATAGGATTGAAGATATTTTCATCTATATCATTGGACGACATTGGCAATTCTGGATGCTGCGGCATATAATTCGACCTGAGTCCAAAGAGAGTCGCTTTGGACACGTGCTACCGCACAAATCTTGTAAATTTGGACCCCCTGGACAAGACACGATGAGCCAGAATCCTGTCAAATTGATTGGAGTGAAGATATTTCCATCTATATCATTGGACGACATTGGCAATTCTGGATGCTCCGGCTTATGATTCGACCTGAGTCCAAAGAGAGTCGGTTTGGGCAAATGCTGCCACTCAAAAATTGTGCATTTGGACGTCCTGGAAAAGGTATGATGAAGCAGAATCCTGTCACATTGATAGGAGTGAAGATATTTGCATCTATATCATTGGACGACATCGGCAATTCTGGATGCTCAGGCTTATGATTCGACCTGAGTCCAAAGAGAGTCGCTTTGGACACGTGCTACCGCACAAATCTTGTAAATTTGGACCCCCTGGACAAGATACCTTGAGGCAGAATCCTGTCAAATTGATAGCAGTAAAGATATTTGCATCTATATCATTGCACGACATTGGCAATTCTGGATGCTTCGGCATATGGATCGACCTGAGTCCAAAGAGTTTCACTTTTGTCTAGTGCTACCGCACAAATCTTGTACATTTGGACCTCCTGCACAAGGTATGATGAGGCAGAATCCTATCGCATTGATAGGAGTAAAGATGTTTGCATCTATATCACTGGTCGACATTGGCAATTCTGGATGCTCCTGCATATGATTCGACCGGAGGCCAAAGAGAGTCGCTTTGGACACGTGCTACCGGACAAATCTTATACATTTGGACAACCTGGACAAGATACGATGAGGCAGAAGCCTGTCAAATTGATAGCAGTAAAGATATTTGCATGTATATCATTGCACGACATTGGCAATTCTGGTTGCTACGGCTTATGGATCGACCTGAGTCCAAAGAGTTTCGCTTTTGGCTAGTGCTACCGCACAAATCTTGAACATTTGGACCTCCTGCACAAGGTATGATGAGGCAGAATCCTATCACATTGATAGGAGTGAAGATGTTTGCATCTATATCATTGGACGACATTGGCAATTCTGGATGCTCGGCATATGATTCGACCTGAGTCCAAAGAGAGTCGCTTTGGACAAGTGCTACCACACATATCGTGTACATTTGGACCTCCTGTACAAGGTATGATGAGGCAGAATCGAATCACATTGGTAGGAGTAAAGATATTTGCATCTATATCATTGGACGACATTGGAAATTCTGGATGCTCGGCTTATGATTCGACCTGAGTTCGAAGAGAGTCGCTTTGGACAAATGCTGCCGCCCAAATCTTGTCCATTTGAACCCCCTGGACAAGATACGATGAGGCAGAGTCCTGTCAAATTGATAGCAGTAAAGATATTTGCATCTATATCATTGCACGACATTGGCAATTCTGGATGCTTCGGCATATGGATCGACCTGAGTCCAAAGAGTTTCACTTTTGTCTAGTGCTACCGCACAAATCTTGTACATTTGGACCTCCTGCACAAGGTATGATGAGGCAGAATCCTATCACATTGATAGGAGTAAAGATATTTGCATCTATATCACTGGGCGACATTGGCAATTCCGGATGCTCCGGCATATGATTCGACCTGAGTTCAAAGAGAGTCGCTTTGGACATGTGCTACCGCAACAAATCGTATACATTTGGACCCCCTGGACAAGATACGATGAGGCAGAATCCTGTCAAATTGATAGCAGTAAAGATATTTGCATCTGTACCATTGCACGACATTGGCAGTTCTTGATGCTTCGGCTTATGGATCAACCTGAGTCCAAAGAGTTTCGCTTTAGACAAGTGCTACCGCACAAATCTTCTACATTTGGACCTCCTGTACAAGGTATGATGGGGCAGAATCCTACCACATTGATATGTGTAAAGATATTTGCATCTATATCACTGGACGACATTGACAATTCTGGATGCTCCGGCATATGATTCGACCGGAGTCCAAAGAGAGTCGCTTTGGGCAAGCGCTGCCGCACAAATCTTGTACACTTGATCCTCCTGGACAAGATACCATGAGGCAGAATCCTGTCAAATTAATAGGAGTAAAGATATTTGCATTTATATCATTGGACGACATTGCCAATTCTTGAAGCTTCGGCTTAGGGATCGACCTGAGTCCAAAGAGATTCACTTTTGTCAAGTGCTACCGCACAAATCTTGTACATTCGAACATCCTGGACAAGGCATGATGAGTCAGAATGCTGTCAAATTGATAGCAGTAAAGATATTTGTCTCTATATCATTGGACGACATTGGCAATTCTGGATGCTACGGCTTATGGATCGCCCTGAGGCTAAAGAGGTTCGCTTTGGACAAGTGCTACCGCACAAATCTTGTACATTTCAACCTCCTGGACAAGGTATGATGAGGCAGAAACCTTGCAAATTGATAGGAGTTAAGATATTTGAATCTGTATCATTCGGATAACATCGGCAATTTTTGTTACTTCGGCATATGGATCGACCTGAGTCCAAAGAGATGCGCTTTTATCAAGTCCAACCGCACAAATCCTATACATTTGAACCTCCCGGACAAGGTATGATGAGGCAGAATCTTATCACATTGATAGGAGTGAATATATTTGCATCTATATCATTGGACGACATTGGCAATCCTGGTGATCCGGCATATGATTCAACCTGAATCCATAGGGGTTCGCTTTGGACAAGTGCTACCGCACAAGTCTTGTTCATTTGGACCCCCTGGGCAAGATACGATGAGGCAGAATCCTGTACAATTGATAGCAGTAAAGATATTTGCATCTATATCATTGGACGACATTGGCAATTCTGGATGCCCCGGCTTATTATTCGACCTGAGTCCAAGGAGAGTCTTTTTGGACAAGGGCTACCGCACAAATCTTGTAAATTTGAACCTGCTGTACAAGGTATGATGAGCCAGAATCCTATCACATTCATACGAGTGATGATTTTTGCATCTATATCATTGGACGACATGGCAATTCTGGATGCTTCGGCATATGAATCGACCTGAGTCCAAGGAGAGTCGCTTTGGACAAGTGCTACCGCAACAAATCTTGTACATTTGGACCCCCTGGACAAGATACGATGTGGCAGAATCCTGTCAAATTGATAGGAGTAAAGATATGTGCATCTATATCATTGGACGACATTGGCATTTCTTGATGATTCGGCTTATGATTCGACCTGAGTCCAAAGAGAGTCGCTTGCGACAGGCGCGACCGCACTAATCTTGTGAATTTGGGCCTCAGGGAAAAGGTATGATCTGGCAGAATCCTGTCAAATTTGTAGCAGTAAAGATATTTGCATCTATATCATTGGACCTCATCGGCAATTCTGATTTGCTTCGGCTTATGGATCGACGTGAGCCCAAAGAATGTCGCTTTGGACAAGTGCCACCGCACAAATCTTGTACATTTGAACCTTGTGGACAAGATACGATGAGGCAGGATCCTGTCAAATTGATAGGAGTGAAGATGTTTGCATCTATATCATTGGACGACATTGGCAATTCTGCATATGATTCGACCTGAGTTCAAAGAGATTGGCTTTTATGAAATGCTACCGCACAAGTCTTGTACATTTGAACCCCGTGGACAATATACGATGAGGCAGAATCCTATCACATTGATAGGAGTAAAGATATTTGCATCTATATCATTGGACGACATTGGCAATTCTGGATGCTCGGCATATGATTCGACCTGAGTCCAAAGCTATTCGCTTTTATCACGTGCTACCCCAAAAATCTTGTACATATGGACCTTCTGGGCAAGGTATGATGAAGCAGAATCCTGTCAAATTGATAGGAGGAAAGATATTTGCATCTATATAATTGGACGACATTGGCAATTCTGGATGCCCCGGCTTATGATTCGGCCTGAGTCCAAAGAGAGTCGGCCTGGACAAGTGCTACCGCACAAATATTGTACATTTGATCTTCCTGGACAAGATACGATGAGGCAGAATCCTGCCAAATTGATAGGTGTGAGGATATTTGCATCTATATCATTGGACGACATTGGCAATTCTGGATACTCCGGCATATGATTCGACCAGAGGCCAAAGAGTTTGGCTTTTGTCAAGTGCTACCGCACAAATCTTGTACATTTGAACCTCATGGACAAGATACGATGAGGCAGAATCCTGTCAAATTGATAGGAGTTAAGATATTTGCATCTATATCATTGGACGACATTGGCAATTCTGGATGCTCCGGTTTATGATTCGACCTGAGTCCAAAGAGTTTGGCTTTTGTCAAGTGCTAGCGCACAAATCTTGTACATTTGAACCTCCTAGACAAGACAGGATGAGGCAGAATACTGTCAAATTGATAGGAGGAAAGATATTTGCATCTATATCAATGGACGTCTTTGGCAATTCTGGATGCCCCGGCATATGATTCGACCTGAGTCCAAAGCTATTCGCTTTTATCACGTGCTACCCAAAAAATCTTGTACATATGGACCTTCTGGGCAAGGTATGATGAGGCAGAATCCTATCGCGTTGATAGCAGTATAGATATTTGCATCTATATCATTGGACGACATTGGCATTTTTGGATGCTTCGGTTAATGGATCGACCTGAGTGGAAAGAGAATCGTCTTGCATAAGTTCTTCGGGACAAATCTTGTACATTTGGACCTCCTGGACAAGATACGGTGAGGCAGAATCCAGTCAAATTGATACGAGTAAAGATATTTGCATCTATATCTTTGGACGACAAGGCAATTTTTGTTACTTCGGCATATGGATCGACCTGAGTCCAAAGAGAGTCGGTTTGGACAAATGCTGCCGCCAATTTCTTGCACATTTGGAACACCTGGAAATGGTATGATGAGGCAGAATCCTGTCAACTGGATATGAGTAAAGATATTTGCATCTATATCATTGCGCGACATTGGCAATTCTGGATGCTTCGGCATATGGATCGACCTGAGTCCAAAGAGATACGCTTTTGTCAAGTGCTACCGCACAAATCTTGTACATTTGAACCTTCTGGATAAGATATGATGAGGCAGAATCCTGTCAAATTGACAGGAGTGATGATATTTGCATCTATATAATTGGACTTCATTGGCAATTCTGGATGCTCCGTTTTATTATTCGACCTGAGTCTAAAGAGAGTCGCTTCGGACAAGTGCTACCGCACAAATCTTGTACATTTGGACCTTCTGGACAAGGTACGATGAAGCAGAATCCTGTCAAATTGATAGGAGGAAAGATATTTGCATCTATATAATTGGACGACATTGGCAATTCTGGATGCCCCGGCTTATGATTCGACCTGAGTCCAAAGAGAGTCGGCCTGGACAAGCGCTACCGCACAAATATTGTACATTTGATCTTCCTGGACAAGATACGATGAGGCAGAATCCTGCCAAATTGATAGGTGTGAGGATATTTGCATCTATATCATTGGACGACATTGGCAATTCTGGATACTCCGGCATATGATTCGACCAGAGGCCAAAGAGTTTGGCTTTTGTCAAGTGCTACCGCACAAATCTTGTACATTTGAACCTCATGGACAAGATACGATGAGGCAGAATCCTGTCAAATTGATAGGAGTTAAGATATTTGCATCTATATCATTGGACGACATTGGCAATTCTGGATGCTTCGGCATATGGATCGATCTGAGTCCAAAATTTTGGCTTTTGTCAAGTGCTACTGCACAAATCTTGTACATTTGAACCTCCTCGACAAGATAGGATTAGGCAGAATCCTGTCAAATTGATAGGAGGAAAGATATTTGCATCTATATCAATGGACGTCTTTGGCAATTCTGGATGCCCCGGCATATGATTCGACCTGGGTCCAAAGCTATTCGCTTTTATCACGTGCTACCCCAAAAATCTTGTACATATGGACCTTCTGGGCAAGGTATGATGAGGCAGAATCCTATCACGTTGATAGCAGTATAGATATTTGCATCTATATCATTGGGCGACATTGGCATTTTTGGATGCTTCGGTTAATGGATCGACCTGAGTTGAAAGAGAATCGTCTTGCATAAGTTCTTCGGGACAAATCTTGTACATTTGGACCTCCTGGACAAGATACGGTGAGGCAGAATCCAGTCAAATTGATACGACTAAAGATATTTGCATCTATATCTTTGGACGACAAGGCAATTTTTGTTACTTCGGCATATGGATCGACCTGAGTCCATAGAGAGTCGGTTTGGACAAATGCTGCCGCCAAATTCTTGCACATTTGGACCACCTGGAAAAGGTATGATGAGGCAGAATCCTGTCAACTTGATAGGAGTAAAGATATTTGCATCTATATCATTGCGCGTCATTGGCAATTCTGGATGCATCGGCATATGGATCGACCTGAGTCCAAAGAGATTCGCTTTTGTCAAGTGCTACCGCACAAATCGTGTACATTTGGACCTCCTGTACAAGATACGATGAGGCAGAATCCTGGCAAATTGATAGGAGCAGAGATATTTGCATCTATATTATTGGACGACATTGGCAATTCTGGACGCTGGGCATATGATTCGACCTGACTCCAAAGAGATTCGCTTTTGTCAAGTGCTACCGCACAAATCGTGTACGTTTGGACCTCCTGTACAAGATATGGTGAGGCAGAATCCTATCACATTGATAGGAGTAAAGATATTTGCATCTATATCACTGGGCGACATTGGCAATTCTAGATGCTCCGGCATATGATTCGACCGGAGGCCAAAGAGAGTCGCTTTGGACACGTGCTACCGCACAAATCTTATACATTTGGACCCCCTGGACAAGATACGATGAGGCAGAATCCTGTCAACTTGATAGCAGTAAAGATATTTGCATCTATATCATTGCACGACATTGGCAATTCTGGTTAGTTCGGCTTATGGATCGACCTGAGTCCAAAGAGTTTCGCTTGTGGCTAGTGTTACCGCAAAAAATCTTGTACACTTGATCCTCCTGGACAAGACACGATGAGCCAGAAACCTATCACATTCATACTAGTGATGATATTTGCATCTATATCATTGGACGACATTGGCAAATTCTGGATGCTCGGCTTATGATTCGACCTGAGTTCAAAGAAAGTCGCTTTGGACAAATGCTGCCGCCCAAATCTTGTCCATTTGGACCTCCTGGACAAGATATGATGAGGCAGAATCCTGTCAAATTGATAGGAGTAAAGATATTTGCATCTATATCATTGGACGTCATTGGCAATTCTGGATGCTCCGGCTTATGATTCGACCTGAATCCAAAGAGAGTCGGTTTATGGAAATGCTGCCGCCCAAAGCTTGTGCATTTGGACCTCCTGGAAAAGATATGATGAGGCAGAATCCTGTCCATTGATAGGATTGAAGATATTTTCATCTATATCATTGGACGACATTGGCAATTCTGGATGCTGCGGCATATAATTCGACCTGAGTCCAAAGAGAGTCGCTTTGGACACGTGCTACCGCACAAATCTTGTAAATTTGGACCCCCTGGACAAGACACGATGAGCCAGAATCCTGTCAAATTGATTGGAGTGAAGATATTTCCATCTATATCATTGGACGACATTGGCAATTCTGGATGCTCCGGCTTATGATTCGACCTGAGTCCAAAGAGAGTCGGTTTGGGCAAATGCTGCCACCCAAAAATTGTGCATTTGGACGTCCTGGAAAAGGTATGATGAAGCAGAATCCTGTCACATTGATAGGAGTGAAGATATTTGCATCTATATCATTGGACGACATCGGCAATTCTGGATGCTCAGGCTTATGATTCGACCTGAGTCCAAAGAGAGTCGCTTTGGACACGTGCTACCGCACAAATCTTGTAAATTTGGACCCCCTGGACAAGATACCTTGAGGCAGAATCCTGTCAAATTGATAGCAGTAAAGATATTTGCATCTATATCATTGCACGACATTGGCAATTCTGGATGCTTCGGCATATGGATCGACCTGAGTCCAAAGAGTTTCACTTTTGTCTAGTGCTACCGCACAAATCTTGTACATTTGGACCTCCTGCACAAGGTATGATGAGGCAGAATCCTATCGCATTGATAGGAGTAAAGATGTTTGCATCTATATCACTGGTCGACATTGGCAATTCTGGATGCTCCTGCATATGATTCGACCGGAGGCCAAAGAGAGTCGCTTTGGACACGTGCTACCGGACAAATCTTATACATTTGGACAACCTGGACAAGATACGATGAGGCAGAAGCCTGTCAAATTGATAGCAGTAAAGATATTTGCATGTATATCATTGCACGACATTGGCAATTCTGGTTGCTACGGCTTATGGATCGACCTGAGTCCAAAGAGTTTCGCTTTTGGCTAGTGCTACCGCACAAATCTTGAACATTTGGACCTCCTGCACAAGGTATGATGAGGCAGAATCCTATCACATTGATAGGAGTGAAGATGTTTGCATCTATATCATTGGACGACATTGGCAATTCTGGATGCTCGGCATATGATTCGACCTGAGTCCAAAGAGAGTCGCTTTGGACAAGTGCTACCACACATATCGTGTACATTTGGACCTCCTGTACAAGGTATGATGAGGCAGAATCGAATCACATTGGTAGGAGTAAAGATATTTGCATCTATATCATTGGACGACATTGGAAATTCTGGATGCTCGGCTTATGATTCGACCTGAGTTCGAAGAGAGTCGCTTTGGACAAATGCTGCCGCCCAAATCTTGTCCATTTGAACCCCCTGGACAAGATACGATGAGGCAGAGTCCTGTCAAATTGATAGCAGTAAAGATATTTGCATCTATATCATTGCACGACATTGGCAATTCTGGATGCTTCGGCATATGGATCGACCTGAGTCCAAAGAGTTTCACTTTTGTCTAGTGCTACCGCACAAATCTTGTACATTTGGACCTCCTGCACAAGGTATGATGAGGCAGAATCCTATCACATTGATAGGAGTAAAGATATTTGCATCTATATCACTGGGCGACATTGGCAATTCCGGATGCTCCGGCATATGATTCGACCTGAGTCCAAAGAGTTTCGCTTTTGGCTAGTGCTACCGCACAAATCTTATACATTTGGACCCCCTGGACAAGATACGATGAGGCAGAATCCTGTAAAATTGATTGGAGTGAAGATATTTGCAGCTATATAATTGGACGACATTGGCAATTCTGGATGCCCCGGCTTATGATTCGACCTGAGTCCAAAGAGAGTCGCTTTGGACAAGTGCTACGGCTCAGATCTTGTACATTTGGACCTCCTGGACAAGGTATGATGAGGCAGAATCCTATCTCATTGAGAGGAGTAAACATATTTGCATCTATATCATTGGACGACATTGGCAATTCAGGATGCTCCGTCATATGATTCTATGCCGAAGTAACAAAAATTGCCTTCTCGCCCAATGATATAGGAGCAAATATCCTTACTCCTATAAATTCTACAGCCTTCTGCCTCATCATATCTTGTCCAGGACGTTCAAATGTACAAGATTTGAGCGGTGGCACTTATTCAGGCGGACTCTATTTGGATTCAGGTCTAATTATAAGACGGATCCCCAGGATTGCCAATGTCGTCCAATGATATTGGTGAAAATATCTTCACTCCTATCAACGTGATAGGATTCTGCCCCATCGTATCTTGTCCGGGAGGTTCATATGTACAAGATTTGTGCGGTAGCTTTTGTCCAAAGCGAATCTCTTTGGACTCAGGTAGAATCATAAGCCGAAGCAACCAGAATTGCTAATGTCGTGCAATGATATAGATGCAAATATCTTTACTGCTATCAATTTTACAGGATTCTGCCTCATCGTATCTTGTCCAGGGGGTCCAAATGTATAAGATTTGTGCGGTAGCACGTGTCCAAAGCGACCGACTTTGGCCTCCGGTCGAATCATATGCCGGAGCATCCGGAATTGCCAATGTCGCCCAGTGATATAGATGCAAATATCTTTACTCCTATCAATGTGATAGGATTCTGCCTCATCGTATCTTGTCCAGGGGGTCCAAATTTACAAGATTTGTGCGGTAGCACGTGTCCAAAGCGATTCTCTTTGGACTCAGGTCGAATGATGTGCCGGAGCATCCAGAATTGCCAATGTCATCCAATGATATAGATGCAAACATCTTCACTCATATCAATTTGACAGGATTCTGCCTCATCATATCTTGTCCAGGAGGTCCAAATGGACAAGATTTGGGCGGCAGCATTTGTCCAAAGCGACTCTCTTTGAACTCAGGTCGAATCATAAGCCGAGCATCCAGAATTTCCAATGTCGTCCAATGATATAGATGCAAATATCTTTACTCCTACCAATGTGATTCGATTCTGCCTCATCATACCTTGTACAGGAGGTCCAAATGTACACGATATGTGCGGTAGCACTTGTCCAAAGCGACTCTCTTTGGACTCAGGTCGAATCATATGCCGAGCATCCAGAATTGCCAATGTCGTCCAATGATATAGATGCAAACATCTTCACTCCTATCAATGTGATAGGATTCTGCTTCATCATACCTTGTGCAGGAGGTCCAAATGTACAAGATTTGTGCGGTAGCACTAGCCAAAAGCGAAACTCTTTGGACTCAGGTCGATCCATAAGCCGTAGCAACCAGAATTGCCAATGTCGTGCAATGATATACATGCAAATATCTTTACTGCTATCAATTTGACAGGCTTCTGCCTCATCGTATCTTGTCCAGGTTGTCCAAATGTATAAGATTTGTCCCGTAGCACGTGTCCAAAGCGACTCTCTTTGGCCTCCGGTCGAATCATATGCAGGAGCATCCAGAATTGCCAATGTCGACCAGTGATATAGATGCAAACATCTTTACTCCTATCAATGCGATAGGATTCTGCCTCATCATACCTTGTGCAGGAGGTCCAAATGTACAAGATTTGTGCGGTAGCACTAGACAAAAGTGAAACTCTTTGGACTCAGGTCGATCCATATGCCGAAGCATCCAGAATTGCCAATGTCGTGCAATGATATAGATGCAAATATCTTTACTGCTATCAATTTGACAGGACTCTGCCTCATCGTATCTTGTCCAGGGGGTCCAAATTTACAAGATTTGTGCGGTAGCACGTGTCCAAAGCGATTCTCTTTGGACTCAGGTCGAATGATGTGCCGGAGCATCCAGAGTTGCCAATGTCATCCAATGATATAGATGCAAACATCTTCACTCATATCAATTTGACAGGATTCTGCCTCATCATATCTTGTCCAGGAGGTCCAAATGGACAAGATTTGGGCGGCAGCATTTGTCCAAAGCGACTCTCTTTGAACTCAGGTCGAATCACATGCCGAGCATCCAGAATTTGCCAATGTCGTCCAATGATATAGATGCAAACATCTTCACTCCTATCAATATGATAGGATTCTGCCTCAACATACCTCGTTCCTAGGTTTAAATGTACAAGGTTTGTGCGGTAGCACTTGTCCAAAGCGACTCTCTTTGGACTCAGGTCGAATCATATACCGGAGTATCCAGAAATGCCAATGTCGTAGAAAGTGATATAGATGCAAACATCTTCACTCCTATCAATTAGACAGGATTCTGCCTCATCGTATCTTGTCCATGAGGTTCAAATGTACAAGATTTGTGCGATAGCACTTGACAAAAGCCAAACTCTTTGGACTCAGTTCGAATCATATGCCGAGCATCCAGGATTGCCAATGTCGCCCAATGATATAGAAGCAAATATCTTTACTCCTATCAATATGACAGGATTCTGCATCATCATCCCTTGTGGAGGAGGTCCAAATGTACAAGATTTGTGCGGTAGCACGGGTCCAAAGCGACTCTCTTTGGCCTCCGGTCGAATCATATGCCGGAGCATCCAGAATTGCCAATGTCGCCCAGTGATATAGATGCAAATATCTTTACTCCTACCAATGTGATTCGATTCTGCCTCATCATACCTTGTACAGGAGGTCCAAATGTACACGATATGTGCGGTAGCACTTGTCCAAAGCGACTCTCTTTGGACTCAGGTCGAATCATAAGCCGAGCATCCAGAATTGCCAATGTCGTCCAATGATATAGATGCAAACATCTTCACTCCTATTAATGTGATAGGATGCTGCCTCATCATACCTTGTGCAGGAGGTCCAAATGTACAAGATTTGTGCGGTAGCACTAGCCAAAAGCGAAACTCTTTGGACTCAGGTCGTTCCATAAGCCGTAGCAACCAGAAATGCCAATGTCGTGCAATGATATACATGCAAATATCTTTACTGCTATCAATTTGACAGGATTCTGCCTCAAGGTATCTTGTCCAGGATGTCCAAATGTATAAGATTTGTCCGGTAGCACGTGTCCAAAGCGACTCTCTTTGGCCTCCGGTCGAATCATATGCAGAGCATCCAGAATTGCCATTGTCGTCCAATGATGTAGATGCAAATATCTTTACTCCTATCAATTTGACAGGATTCTGCCTCATTGTATCTTGTCCAGGTGGTCCAAATGTACAAGATTTGTGCGGTAGCACTAGCCAAAAGCGAAACTCTTTGGACTCAGGTCGAATCATAAGCCGGAGCATCCAGAATTGCCAATGTCTTCCAATGATACAGATGCAAATATCATCACTCCTATGAATGTGATAGAATTCTGCCTCATCATACCTTGTACAGGCGGTCCAAATGTACAAGAATTATTGCGGTAGCACTTGTCCGAAGCGACTCTCTTTTGACTCAGGTCGAATCATAAGCCTGAGCATCCAGAATTGCCGATGTCGTCCAATGATATTGATGCAAATATCTTCACTCCTATCAATGTGACAGGATTCTGCCTCATCATCCCTTGTGCAGGAGGTCCAAATGTACAAGATTTGTGCGGTAGCACTAGCCAAAAGCGAAACTCTTTTTACTCAGGTCGATCCATAAGCCGAAGCAACCAGAATTGCCAATGTCGTGCAATGATATACATGCAAATATCTTTACTGCTATCAATTTGACAGGATTCTGCCTCATCGTGTCTTGTCCAGGGGGTCCAAATTTACAAGATTTGTGCGGTAGCACGTGTCCAAAGCGACTCTCTTTTGACTCAGGTCGAATCATATGCCGCAGCATCCTGAATTGCCAATGTCGTCCAATGATATAGATGAAAATATCTTCAAACCTATCAATGGACAGGATTCTGCCTCATCATATCTTTTCCAGGAGGTCCAAATGCACAAGCTTTGGGCGGCAGCATTTCCATAAACCGACTCTCTTTGGATTCAGGTCGAATCATAAGCCGGAGCATCCAGAATTGCCAATGACGTCCAATGATATAGATGCAAATATCTTTACTCCTATCAATTTGACAGGATTCTGCCTCATCAAATCTTGTCCAGGAGGTCCAAATGGACAAGATTTGGGCGGCAGCATTTGTCCAAAGCGACTTTCTTTGAACTCAGGTCGAATCATAAGCCGAGCATCCAGAATTTGCCAATGTCGTCCAATGATATAGATGCAAATATCATCACTAGTATGAATGTGATAGGTTTCTGGCTCATCGTGTCTTGTCCAGGAGGATCAAGTGTACAAGATTTTTTGCGGTAACACTAGCCACAAGCGAAACTCTTTGGACTCAGGTCGATCCATAAGCCGAAGCAAACAGAATTGCCAATGTCGTGCAATGATATAGATGCAAATATCTTTACTGCTATCAAGTTGACAGGATTCTGCCTCATCGTATCTTGTCCAGGGGGTCCAAATGTATAAGATTTGTGCGGTAGCACGTGTCCAAAGCGACTCTCTTTGGCCTCCGGTCGAATCATATGCCGGAGCATCTAGAATTGCCAATGTCGCCCAGTGATATAGATGCAAATATCTTTACTCCTATCAATGTGATAGGATTCTGCCTCATCATCCCTTGTGCAGGAGGTCCAAATGTACAAGATTTGTTCGGTAGCACTAGCCAAAAGCGAAACTCTTTGGACTCAGGTCGATCCATAAGCCGAAGCAACCAGAATTGCCAATGTCGTGCAAAGATATACATGCAAATATCTTTACTGCTATCAATTTGACAGGATTCTGCCTCATCGTGTCTTGTCCAGGGGGTCCAAATGTACAAGAATTATTGCGGTAGCACTTGTCCGAAGCGACTCTCTTTTGACTCAGGTCGAATCATAAGCGTGAGCATCCAGAATTGCCGATGTCGTCCAATGATATAGATGCAAATATCTTCACTCCAATCAATTTGACAGGATTCTGTTTCATCATACCCTGTTCCGGAGGTTCAAATGTACATGGTTTTTGTGGTAGCACTTGCCGAAAGCGACTCTCTTTGGCCTCTGATCGAATGATACGCCGGAGCATCCAGAATTGCCATTGTCGTCCAATGATGTAGATGCAAATATCTTCACTCATATCAATTTGACAGGATTCTGCCTCATCGTATCTTATCCAGGTGATCCAAATGTACACGATTTGTTGCGGTAGCACTTGTCCAAAGCGACATTCTTTGGACATATGTCGAACCATAAGCCGGACCCTCCAGAATTGCCGATGTTGAACAATGATATAGATGCAAATATCTTTACTCCTATCAATGTGATAGGATTCTGTTTCACCATATCTTGTACAGGAGGACCAAATGTACACGATTTGTGCGGTAGCACTTCACAAAAGCGAATCTCTTTGGAGTCAGGTCGAATCATATGCCCAGCGTCCAGAATTGCCAATGTCGTCCAATTATATAGATGCAAATATCTCTGCTCCTATCAATTTGCCAGGATTCTGCCTCATCGTATCTTGTCCAGGAGGATCCAGTGTACAAGATTTGTGTGGTAGCACTTGTTCAAAGCGACTCTCTTTTGCCTCCGGTCGAATCATACGCCGGAACATCCAAAATTGCCAATGTTGTCCAATGATATAGATGCAAATATCTTCACTCCTATCAATTTGACAGGATTCGGCCTCATCATATCTGGTCGAGGAGGTCTAAATGGACAAGATTTGGGCGGCAGTGTTTGTCCAAAACGACTCTCTTTGAACTCAGGTCTAATCATATGCCGAACTTCCAGAATTGCCAATGTCGTCCAATGATATAGATGCAAATATCTTTACTCCTATCAACGTGATAGGATTCTGCCCCATCGTATCTTGTCCGGGAGGTTCATATGTACAAGATTTGTGCGGTAGCTTTTGTCCAAAGCGAATCTCTTTGGACTCAGGTAGAATCATAAGCCGGGGCATCCAGGATTGCCAATGTCGTCCAATGATATTGGTGAAAATATCTTCACTCCTATCAATTTGACAGGATTCTGCCTCATCATACCTTGTACAGGAGGTCCAAATGCACAAGTTTTGGGCGGCAGCATTTGCCCAAACCGACTCTCTTTGGATTCAGGTCGAATCATAAACCGGAGCTTCCAGAATTGCCAATGTCGTCCAATGATATAAATGCAAATATCTTTACTCCTATCAATTTGACAAGATTCTGCCTCATCGTATATTGTCCAGGGGGTCCAAATGTACAAGACTTGTGCGGTAGCACTTGACAAAAGCCAATCTCTTTAACTCAGGTCGAATCTTATGCCGAGAATCCCGAATTGCCAATGTCGTCCAATGATATAGATGCAAATATCTTTACTCCTATCAATGTGATAGGATTCTGCCTCATCATACCTTGTACAGGAGGTCCAAATGTACAATACTTATTGCGGTAGCACTTGTGCGAAGCGACTCTCTTTGGACTCAGGTCGAATCATAAGCCTGAGCATCCAGAATTGGCAATGTCGTCCAATGATATAGATGCAAATATCTTTACTCCTATCAATTTGACCGGATTCTGCCTCATCGTATCTTGTCCAGGTGGTCCAAATGTACATGATTTGTTGCGGTAGCACTTGTCCAAAGCGACTCTCCTTGGACTCAGGTCGACTCATAAGCCTGAGCATCCAGAATTGCCAATGCCGTCTAATGATATAGATGCAAATATCTTCACTCCTATCAATTTGACGGGATTCTGACTCAGCATACCCTGTTCTGGAGGTTCAAATGTACAAGGTTTGTGCGGTAGCACTTGTCCAAAGCGACTCTCTTTGGACTCAGGTCAAATCACATATCCGTGCATCCAGAATTGCCAATGTCGTCCAATGATATAGATGTAACCATCTTCACTCCTATCAATGTGATAGGATTCTGCCTGATCATACCTTGTACAGGAGGTCCAAATGCACAAGTTTTGGGCGGCAGCATTTGCCCAAACCGACTCTCTTTGGATTCAGGTCGAATCATAAACCGGAGCTTCCAGAATTGCCAATCTCGTCCAATGATATAGATGCAAATATCTTTACTCCTATCAATTTGACAGGATTCTGCCTCATCGTATATTGTCCAGGGGGTCCAAACGTACAAGACTTGTGCGGTAGCACTTGACAAAAGCCAATCTCTTTAACTCAGGTCGAATCTTATGCCGAGAATCCCGAATTGCCAATGTCTTCCAATGATGTAGATGCAAATATCTTTACTCCTATCAATGTGATAGGATTCTGCCTCATCATACCTTGTACAGGAGGTCCAAATGTACAAGATTTGTTGCGGTAGCACTTGTCCAAATCGATTCTCCTTGGACTCAGGTCGAATCATAAGCCGGGGCATCCAGAATTGGCAATGTCGTCCAATGATATAGATTGCAAATATCTTTACTCCTATCAATTTACCAGGAATCTGCCTATACATACCTTGTCCAAGAGGTGCAAATGGAAAAGATTTGGGTGGCAGCATTGGCCCGAAGCGACTCTCTTTGGACTCAGGTCGAAACATGTGCCGGAGCATCCAGAATTGCCAATGTCGTCCAATGATATAGATGCAAATATCTTCACTGCTGTCAATTTGACAGGATTCTGCCTCATGGCATCTCGTCCAGGATGTTCAAATGTACAAGATTTGTGCGGTAGCACTAGACAAAAGCGAAACTCTTTGAAACTCAGGTCGAATCATAAGCCGAGCATCCAGGATTGCCAATGTCGTGCAATGATATAGATGCAAATATCTTTACTGCTATCAATTTGACAGGATTCTTCCTCATCGTATCTTGTCTAGGGGTTCCAAATGTACAAGACTTGTGCGGTAGCACTTGACAAAAGCCAATCTCTTTGATTCATGTCGAATCATATGCCAATCATCCAGAATTGCCAATGTCGTCCAATGATATAGATGCAAATATCTTTACTCCTATCAATGTGATAGGATTCTGCCTCATCATATCTTGTCCAGGAGGTCCAAATGGACAAGATTTGGGCGGCAGTGTTTGTCCAAAGCGAAACTCTTTGAAACTCAGGTCGAATCATAAGCCGAGCATCCAGGATTGCCAATGTCGTGCAATGGTATAGATGCAAATATCTTTACTGCTATCAATTTGACAGGATTCTGCCTCATCGTATCTTGTCCAGGGGTTCCAAATGTACAAGACTTGTGCGGTAGCACTTGACAAAAGCCAATCTCTTTGATTCAGGTCGAATCATATGCCGATCATCCAGAATTGCCAATGTCGTCCAATGATATAGATGCAAATATATTCACTCCTATCATTGTGACAGGATTCTGCCTTATTATACCTTTTCCAGGAGGTCCAAATTGCACAAGTTTTGTGCCGCAGCATTTGTCCAAACCGACTCTCGTTGGACTCAGGTCGATCCATATGCCGAAGTAGCAAAAATTGCCGATCTTATCGGAATGATATATATGCAAATATCTCCACTGCTATCAATGTGATAGGATTCTGCCTTATCATACTTGTTCCAGAGGTGCGAATGTACAAGGTTTGTGCAGTAGCACTTGTCCAAAACGAATCTCTTTGGACTCAAGTCGATCCATAATCCGAAGCATCCAGAATTGCCTATGTCATCCAATGATATAGATGCAAATATCTTTACTCCTATCAATGTGATAGGATTCTGCCTCATCATACCTTGTACAGGAGGTCCAAATGTACAAGACTTATTGCGGTAGCACTTGTCCGAAGCGACTCTCTTTGGACTCAGGTCGAATCATAAGCCTGAGCATCCAGAATTGCCAATGTCGTCCAATGATATAGATGAAAATATCTTTACTCCTATCAATTTGACCGGATTCTGCCTCATCGTATCTTGTCCAGGGGGTCAAAATGTACATGATTTGTTGCGGTAGCACTTGTCCAAAGGGACTCTCCTTGGACTCAGGTCGACTCATAAGCCTGAGCATCCAGAATTGCCAATGCCGTCTAATGATATAGATGCAAATATCTTCACTCCTATCAATTTGACGGGATTCTGACTCAGCATACCCTGTTCTGGAGGTTCAAATGTACAAGGTTTGTGCGGTAGCACTTGTCCAAAGCGACTCTCTTTGGACTCAGGTCGAATCACAAATCCGTGAATCCAGAATTGCCAATGTCGTCCAATGATATAGATGCAAACATCTTCACTCCTATCAATGTGATAGGATTCTGCCTCATCATACCTTGTACAGGAGGTCCAAATGCACAAGTTTTGGGCGGCAGCATTTGCCCAAACCGACTCTCTTTGGATTCAGGTCGAATCATAAACCGGAGCTTCCAGAATTGCCAATGTCGTCCAATGATATAGATGCAAATATCTTTACTCCTATCAATTTGACAAGATTCTGCCTCATGGTATATTGTCCAGGGGGTCCAAATGTACAAGACTTGTGCGGTAGCACTTGACAAAAGCCAATCTCTTTAACTCAGGTCGAATCTTATGCCGAGAATCCCGAATTGCCAATGTCGTCCAATGATATAGATGCAAATATCTTTACTCCTATCAATGTGATAGGATTCTGCCTCATCATACCTTGTACAGGAAGTCCAAATGTACAAGACTTATTGCGGTAGCACTTGTCCGAAGCGACTCTCTTTGGACTCAGGTCGAATCATAAGCCTGAGCATCCAGAATTGCCAATGTCGTCCAATGATATAGATGCAAATATCTTTACTCCTATCATTTTGACCGGATTCTGCCTCATCGTATCTTGTCCAGGGGGTCCAAATGTACATGATTTGTTGCGGTAGCACTTGTCCAAAGCGACTCTCCTTGGACTCAAGTCGACTCATAAGCCTGAGCATCCAGAATTGCCAATGCCGTCTAATGATATAGATGCAAATATCTTCACTCCTATCAATTTGACGGGATTCTGACTCAGCATACCGGGTTCTGGAGGTTCAAATGTACAAGGTTTGTGCGGTAGCACTTGTCCAAAGCGACTCTCTTTGGACTCAGGTCGAATCACAAATCCGTGCATCCAGAATTGCCAATGTCGTCCATTGATATAGATGCAAACATCTTCACTCCTATCAATGTGATAGGATTCTGCCTCATCATACCTTGTACAGGAGGTCCAAATGCACAAGTTTTGGGCGGCAGCATTTGCCCAAACCGACTCTCTTTGGATTCAGGTCGAATCATAAACCGGAGCTTCCAGAATTGCCAATCTCGTCCAATGATATAGATGCAAATATCTTTACTCCTATCAATTTGACAGGATTCTGCCTCATCGTATATTGTCCAGGGGGTCCAAATGTACAAGACTTGTGCGGTAGCACTTGACAAAAGCCAATCTCTTTAACTCAGGTCGAATCTTATGCCGAGAATCCCGAATTGCCAATGTCGTCCAATGATATAGATGCAAATATCTTTACTCCTATCAATGTGATAGGATTCTGCCTCATCATACCTTGTACAGGAGGTCCAAATGTACAAGATTTGTTATGGTAGCACTTGTCCAAATCGATTCTCCTTGGACTCAGGTCGAATCATAAGCCGGGGCATCCAGAATTGGCAATGTCGTCCAATGATATAGATTGCAAATATCTTTACTCCTATCAATTTACCAGGAATCTGCCTATACATACCTTGTCCAAGAGGTGCAAATGGACAAGATTTGGGCGGCAGTGTTTGTCCAAAGCGACTCTCTTTGAACTCTGGTCGAATCATATGCCGAACTTCCAGAATTGCCAATGTCGTCCCATGATATAGATGCAAATATCTTTACTCCTATCAATGTGACAGGATTCTGCCTCATCGGGTCTTGTCCAGGAGGATCAAGTGTACAAGATTTGTGCGGTAGCCCTTGTCCAAAGCGACTCTCTTTGGCCTCCGATCGAATCATACGCCGGAGCATCCAGAATTGCCAATGTCGTCCAATGATATAGATGCAAATATATTCACTCCTATCAATTTGACAGGATTCTGCCTCATCGTGTCTTGTCCAGGAGGATCAACTGTACAAGATTTGTGCGGTAGCCCTTGTCCAAAGCGACTCTCTTTGGACTCAGGTCGAATCATAAGCCTGAGCATCCAGAATTGCCAATGTCGTCCAATGATATAGATGAAAATATCTTTACTCCTATCAATTTGACCGGATTCTGCCTCATCGTATCTTGTCCAGGGGGTCAAAATGTACATGATTTGTTGCGGTAGCACTTGTCCAAAGCGACTCTCTTTGGATTCAGGTCGAATCATAAACCGGAGCTTCCAGAATTGCCAATGTCGTCCAATGATATAGATGCAAATATCTTTACTCCTATCAATTTGACAAGATTCTGCCTCATGGTATATTGTCCAGGGGGTCCAAATGTACAAGACTTGTGCGGTAGCACTTGACAAAAGCCAATCTCTTTAACTCAGGTCGAATCTTATGCCGAGAATCCCGAATTGCCAATGTCGTCCAATGATATAGATGCAAATATCTTTACTCCTATCAATGTGATAGGATTCTGCCTCATCATACCTTGTACAGGAAGTCCAAATGTACAAGACTTATTGCGGTAGCACTTGTCCGAAGCGACTCTCTTTGGACTCAGGTCGAATCATAAGCCTGAGCATCCAGAATTGCCAATGTCGTCCAATGATATAGATGCAAATATCTTTACTCCTATCAATTTGACCGGATTCTGCCTCATCGTATCTTGTCCAGGGGGTCCAAATGTACATGATTTGTTGCGGTAGCACTTGTCCAAAGCGACTCTCCTTGGACTCAAGTCGACTCATAAGCCTGAGCATCCAGAATTGCCAATGCCGTCTAATGATATAGATGCAAATATCTTCACTCCTATCAATTTGACGGGATTCTGACTCAGCATACCCGGTTCTGGAGGTTCAAATGTACAAGGTTTGTGCGGTAGCACTTGTCCAAAGCGACTCTCTTTGGACTCAGGTCGAATCACAAATCCGTGAATCCAGAATTGCCAATGTCGTCCATTGATATAGATGCAAACATCTTCACTCCTATCAATGTGATAGGATTCTGCCTCATCATACCTTGTACAGGAGGTCCAAATGCACAAGTTTTGGGCGGCAGCATTTGCCCAAACCGACTCTCTTTGGATTCAGGTCGAATCATAAACCGGAGCTTCCAGAATTGCCAATCTCGTCCAATGATATAGATGCAAATATCTTTACTCCTATCAATTTGACAGGATTCTGCCTCATCGTATATTGTCCAGGGGGTCCAAATGTACAAGACTTGTGCGGTAGCACTTGACAAAAGCCAATCTCTTTAACTCAGGTCGAATCTTATGCCGAGAATCCCGAATTGCCAATGTCGTCCAATGATATAGATGCAAATATCTTTACTCCTATCAATGTGATAGGATTCTGCCTCATCATACCTTGTACAGGAGGTCCAAATGTACAAGATTTGTTATGGTAACACTTGTCCAAATCGATTCTCCTTGGACTCAGGTCGAATCATAAGCCGGGGCATCCAGAATTGGCAATGTCGTCCAATGATATAGATTGCAAATATCTTTACTCCTATCAATTTACCAGGAATCTGCCTATACATACCTTGTCCAAGAGGTGCAAATGGACAAGATTTGGGCGGCAGTGTTTGTCCAAAGCGACTCTCTTTGAACTCTGGTCGAATCATATGCCGAACTTCCAGAATTGCCAATGTCGTCCCATGATATAGATGCAAATATCTTTACTCCTATCAATGTGACAGGATTCTGCCTCATCGGGTCTTGTCCAGGAGGATCAAGTGTACAAGATTTGTGCGGTAGCCCTTGTCCAAAGCGACTCTCTTTGGCCTCCGATCGAATCATACGCCGGGGCATCCAGAATTGCCAATGTCGTCCAATGATATAGATGCAAATATCTTCACTCCTATCAATTTGACAGGATTCTGCCTCATCGTGTCTTGTCCAGGAGGATCAACTGTACAAGATTTGTGCGGTAGCCCTTGTCCAAAGCGACTCCCTTTGGCCTCCGGTAAAATCATATGCCGGAGCATCTAGGATTGCCAATGTCGTCCAGTGATATAGATGCAAATATATTCACTCATATCAATGTGATAGTATTCTGCCTCATCGTATATTGTCCAGGGGGTCCAAATTTACAAGACTTGTGTGGTAGCACTTGTACATTGCGACTCTCTTTGGCCTCCGATCGAATCATACGCCGGAGCATCCAGAATTGCCAATGTCGTCCAATGATACAGATGCAAATATCATCACTCCTATGAATGTGATAGGATTCTGCCTCATCATACCTTGTACAGGAGGTTCAAATGTACAAGAATTATTGCGGTGGCACTTGTCCGAAGCGACTCTCTTTGGACTCAGGTCGAATCATAAGCCTGAGCATCCAGATTTGCCAATGTCGTCCAATGATATAGATGCAAACATCTTCACTCCTATCAATGTGATAGGATTCTGCCTCATCATACCTTTTCCATGACGTCCAAATGCACAAGTTTTGGGTGGCATTATTTTCCGAAACCGACTCTCTTTGATTCAGGTCGAATCATAAGCCGGAGCATCCAGAATTGCCATTGTCGTCCAATGATGTAGATGCAAATATCTTTACTCCTATCAATTTGACAGGATTCTGCCTCATCGTATATTGTCCAGGGGGTCCAAATGTACAAGACTTGTGCGGTAGCACTTGACAAAAGCCAATCTCTTTAACTCAGGTCGAATCTTATGCCGAGAATCCCGAATTGCCAATGTCGTTCAATGATATAGATGCAAATATCTTTACTCCTATCAATGTGATAGGATTCTGCCTCATCATACCTTGTACAGGAGGTCCAAATGTACAAGACTTATTGCGGTAGCACTTGTCCGAAGCGACTCTCTTTGGACTCAGGTCGAATCATAAGCCTGAGCATCCAGAATTGCCAATGCCGTCCAATGATATAGATGCAAATATCTTTACTCCTATCAATTTGACCGGATTCTGCCTCATCGTGTCTTGTCCAGGAGGATCAACTGTACAAGATTTGTGCGGTAGCCCTTGTCCAAAGCGACTCCCTTTGGCCTCCGGTCAAATCATATGCCGGAGCATCTAGGATTGCCAATGTCGTCCAGTGATATAGATGCAAATATATTCACTCATATCAATGTGATAGTATTCTGCCTCATCGTATATTGTCCAGGGGGTCCAAATTTACAAGACTTGTGTGGTAGCACTTGTACAATGCGACTCTCTTTGGCCTCCGATCGAATCATACGCCGGAGCATCCAGAATTGCCAATGTCGTCCAATGATACAGATGCAAATATCATCACTCCTATGAATGTGATAGGATTCTGCCTCATCATACCTTGTACAGGAGGTTCAAATGTACAAGAATTATTGCGGTAGCACTTGTCCGAAGCGACTCTCTTTGGACTCAGGTCGATCCATAAGCCGAAGCATCCAGCAATGCCAATGCCGTCTAATGATATAGATGCACGTATCTTTACTGCTATCAATTTGAAAGGATTCTGCCTCATCGCATCTTGTCCAGGGGGTCCAAATGTACCAGATTTGTGCGGTAGCACGTGTCCAAAGCGACATTCTTTGGAATCAAGTCGAATCATAAGCCTGAGCATCCAGAATTTCCAAAGTCGTCCAATGATATAGATGCAAATATCTTCACTCCTATCAATTTGACAGGATTCTGCCTCATCATATCATGTCCAGGAGGTCGAAATGGACAAGATTTGGGCGGCAGCATTTATCCAAAGCGACACTCTTTGGACTCAGGTCGAATCATAAACCGGAGCATCCAGCATTGCCAATGTCGTCCAATTATATAGATGCAAACATCTTCACTCCTATCAATGTGATAGGATTCTGCCTCATCATACCTTGTACAGGAGGTCCAAATGTACAAGACTTGTTGCGGTAGCACTTGTCCGAAGCGACTCTCTTTGGCCTCCGGTCGAATCATACGCCGGAGCATCCAGAATTGCCAATGTGGTCCAATGATATAGATGCAAATATCTTCACTCCTATCAATTTTACAGGATTCTGCCTCATCACATCTTGTCCAGGAGGTCGAAATGGACAAGATTTGGGCGGCAGCATTTATCCAAAGCGACACTCTTTGGACTCAGGTCGAATCATAAACCGGAGCATCCAGCAATGCCAATGCCGTCTAATGATATAGATGCAAATATCTTCACTCCTATCAATTTGACATTATTCTGGCTCATCGTGTCTTGTCCAGGAGGATCAAGCGTACAAGATTTGCGCGGTAGCACTAGACAAAAGCGAAACTCTTTGGACTCAGGTCGATCCATAAGCGGAAGCTTCCAGAATTGCCAATGTGGTCCAATGATATAGATGCAAATATCTTCACTCCTATCAATTTGACAGGATTCTGCCTCATCACATCTTGTCCAGGAGGTCGAAATGGACAAGATTTGGGCGGCAGCATTTATCCAAAGCGACACACTTTGGACTCAGGTCGAATCATAAACCGGAGCATCCAGCACTGCCAATGTCGTCCAATTATATAGATGCAAACATCTTCACTCCTATCAATGTGATAGGTTTCTCCCTCATCATACCTTGTACAGGAGGTCCAAATGTACAAGACTTGTTGCGGTAGTACTTGTCCGAAGCGACTCTCTTTGGCCTCCGGTCGAATCATACGCCGGAGCATCCAGCATTGCCAATTTCGTCCAATTATATAGATGCAAATATCTTCACTCCTATCATTTTGACAGGATTCTGTCTCACCATACCCTGTGCCGGATGTTCAAATGTACAAGGTTTGTGTGGTAGCACTTGTCCAAAACGACTCTCTTTGGACTCAGGTCGAATCATAAACCGGAGCATCCAGCAATGCCAATGCCGTCTAATGATATAGATGCAAATATCTTCACTCCTATCAATTTGACATTATTCTGGCTCATCGTGTCTTGTCCAGGAGGATCAAGCGTACAAGATTTGTGCGGTAGCACTAGACAAAAGCGAAACTCTTTGGACTCAGGTCGATCCATAAGCCGAAGCATCCAGAATTGCCAATGTCGTGCAATGAAATAGATGCAAATATCTTTACTGCTATCTATTTGACAGGATTCTGCCTCATCGTATCTTGTCCAGGAGTTTCAAACGTACAAGATTTGTGTGGTAGCACTTGTCCAAAACGACTCTCTTTGAACTCAGGTCGATCCATAAGCCGAAGCATCCAGAATTGTCAATGTCGTGCAATGAAATAGATGCAAATATCTTTACTCCTATCAATTTGCCAGGATTCTGCCTCATCGTATCTTGTCTAATGGGTCCAAATGTAAAAGATTTTTGCGGTAGCACTTGTCCAAAGCGACTCTCTTTGGCGTCCAGTCGAATCATATGCCGGAGCATTCAGAATTGCCAATGTCGTGCAAAGATATAGATGCAATTATCTTCACTCCTATCAATTTGACAGGATTCTGCCTCATCGTATCTTGTCCAGGAGGTACAAATGTACAAGTTTGTGCGGTAGCACTTGTCCAGGCCGACTCTCTTTGGATTCAGGTCTAATTATAAGACGGATACCCAGGATGGCCAATGTCGTCCAATGATATTGGTGCAAATATCTTCACTGCTATCAATTTGACAGGATTCTGTCTCATCGTGTCTTGTCCAGGAGGATCAACTGTACAAGATTTGTGCGGTAGCCCTTGTCCAAAGCGACTCCCTTTGGCCACCGGTCAAATCATATGCCGGAGCATCCAGGATTGCCAATGTCGTCCAGTGATATAGATGCAAATATCTTCACTCATATCAATGTGCTAGTATTCTGCCGCATCATATCTTGTCCAGGAGGTCAAATGGACAAGATTTGGGCGGCAGCATTTGTCCAAAGCGACTCTCTTTGGACTCCGGTCGAATCATACGCCGGAGCATCCAGAATTGCCAATGTCGTCCAATGATATAGATGCAAATATCTTTACTCCCATCAATTTGACAGGATTCTGCCTCATCGTATATTGTCCAGGGGGTCCAAATGTATAAGACTTGTGTGGTAGCACTTGCACAATGGGTCTCTCTTTGGCCTCCGAACGAATCATACGCCGGAGCATCCAGAATTGCCAATGTGGTCCAATGATATAGATGCAAATATCTTCACTTCTATCAATTTGACAGGATTCTGTCTCATCATACCCTGTCCCGGATGTTCAAATGTACAAGGTTTGTGTGGTAGCACTTGTCCAAAACGACTCTCTTTGGACTCAGGTCGAATCATAAACCGGAGCATCCAGCAATGCCAATGCCGTCTAATGACATAGATGCAAATATCTTCACTCCTATCAATTTGACAGGATTCTGGCTCATCGTGTCTTGTCCAGGAGGATCAAGTGTACAAGATTTGTGCGGTAGCACTAGACAAAAGCGAAACTCTTTGGACTCAGGTCGATCCATAAGCGGAAGCATCCAGAATTGCCAATGTCGTGCAATGAAATAGATGCAAATATCTTTACTGCTATCAATTTGACAGGATTCTGCCTCATCGTATCTTGTCCAGGAGTTTCAAACGTACAAGATTTGTGTGGTAGCACTTGTCCAAAACGACTCTCTTTGGACTCAGGTCGAATCATAAACCGGAGCATCCAGCATTGCCAATGTCGTCCAATGATATTGGTGCAAATATCTTCACTCCTATCAATGTGACAGGATTCTGCCTGATCATACTTTGGACAGGAGATTCACATGTACAAGATTTGTGCGGTAGCACTTGACAAAAGCGAATCTCTTTGGACTCAGGTCGAATCATACGCCGGAGCATCCAGAATTGCCAATGTCGTCCAATGATATAGATGCAAATATCTTCACTCCTATCAATTTGACAGGATTCTGCCTCATCGTATCTTGTCCAGGAGGATCAACTGTACAAGATTTGTGCGGTAGCACTAGACAAAAGCGAAACTCTATGGACTCAGACCGATCCATATGCCGAAGCATCCAGAATTGCCAATGTTTGTCCAATGATATAGATGCAAGTATCTTTACTGCTATCAATTTGACAGGATTCTGCCTCATCGCATCTTGTCCAGGGGGTCCAAATGTACCAGATTTGTGCGGTAGCACGTGTCCAAAGCGACTCCATTTGAACTCAGGTCGAATCATATGCCGAGCATCCAGAATTGCCAATGTCGTCCAATGATATAGATGCAAATATCTATACTCCTATCAATGTGACAGGATTCTGCCTCATCATACCTTTTCCAGGACGTCCAAATGCACAAGTTTTGGGTGGCAACATTTGCCCAAACCGACTCTCTTTGATTCAGGTCGAATCATAAGCCGGAGCATCCAGAATTGCCATTGTCGTCCAATGATGTAGATGCAAATATCTTTACTCCTATCAATTTGACAGGATTCTGCCTCATCGTATATTGTCCAGGGGGTCCAAATGTACAAGACTTGTGCGGTGGCACTTGTCCAAAGCGACTCTCTTTGGCCTCCGGTCGAATCATACGCCGGAGCATCCAGAATTGCCAATGTGGTCCAATGATATAGATGCAAATATCTTCACTCCAATCAATTTGACAGGATTCTGTCTCATCGTACCCTGTGCCGCATGTTCAAATGTAGAAAGTTTGTGTGGTAGCACTTGTCCAAAACGATTCTCTTTGGACTCAGGTCGAATCATAAACCGGAGCATCCAGCAATGCCAATGCCGTCTAATGAAATAGATGCAAATATCTTCACTCCTATCAATTTGACAGGATTCTGGCTCATCGTGTCTTGTCCAGGAGGATCAAGTGTACAAGATTTGTGCGGTAGCACTAGACAAAAGCGAAACTCTTTGGACTCAGGTCGATCCATAAGCGGAAGCATCCAGAATTGCCAATGTCGTGCAATGAAATAGATGCAAATATCTTTACTGCTATCAATTTGACAGGATTCTGCCTCATCGTATCTTGTCCAGGAGTTTCAAACGTACAAGATTTGTGTGGTAGCACTTGTCCAAAACGACTCTCTTTGGACTCAGGTCGAATCATAAACCGGAGCATCCAGCATTGCCAATGTCGTCCAATGATATTGGTGCAAATATCTTCACTCCTATCAATGTGACAGGATTCTGCCTGATCATACTTTGGACAGGAGATTCACATGTACAAGATTTGTGCGGTAGCACTTGACAAAAGCGAATCTCTTTGGACTCAGGTCGAATCATACGCCGGAGCATCCAGAATTGCCAATGTCGTCCAATGATATAGATGCAAATATCTTCACTCCTATCAATTTGACAGGATTCTGCCTCATCGTATCTTGTCCAGGAGGATCAACTGTACAAGATTTGTGCGGTAGCACTAGACAAAAGCGAAACTCTATGGACTCAGACCGATCCATATGCCGAAGCATCCAGAATTGCCAATGTTTGTCCAATGATATAGATGCAAGTATCTTTACTGCTATCAATTTGACAGGATTCTGCCTCATCGCATCTTGTCCAGGGGGTCCAAATGTACCAGATTTGTGCGGTAGCACGTGTCCAAAGCGACTCCATTTGAACTCAGGTCGAATCATATGCCGAGCATCCAGAATTGCCAATGTCGTCCAATGATATAGATGCAAATATCTATACTCCTATCAATGTGACAGGATTCTGCCTCATCATACCTTTTCCAGGACGTCCAAATGCACAAGTTTTGGGTGGCAACATTTGCCCAAACCGACTCTCTTTGATTCAGGTCGAATCATAAGCCGGAGCATCCAGAATTGCCATTGTCGTCCAATGATGTAGATGCAAATATCTTTACTCCTATCAATTTGACAGGATTCTGCCTCATCGTATATTGTCCAGGGGGTCCAAATGTACAAGGCTTGTGCGGTGGCACTTGTCCAAAGCGACTCTCTTTGGCCTCCGGTCGAATCATACGCCGGAGCATCCAGAATTGCCAATGTGGTCCAATGATATAGATGCAAATATCTTCACTCCAATCAATTTGACAGGATTCTGTCTCATCGTACCCTGTGCCGCATGTTCAAATGTAGAAAGTTTGTGTGGTAGCACTTGTCCAAAACGATTCTCTTTGGACTCAGGTCGAATCATAAACCGGAGCATCCAGCAATGCCAATGCCGTCTAATGATATAGATGCAAATATCTGCACTCCTATCAATTTGACAGGATTCTGGCTCATCGTGTCATGTCCAGGAGGATCAAGTGTACAAGATTTGTGCGGTAGCACTAGACAAAAGCGAAACTCTTTGGACGCAGGTCGATTCATAAGCCGAAGCATCCAGAATTGCCAATGTCGTGCAATGAAATAGATGCAAATATCTTTACTGCTATCAATTTGACAGGATTCTGCCTCATCGTATCTTGTCCAGGAGTTTCAAACGTACAAGATTTGTGTGGTAGCACTTGTCCAAAACGACTCTCTTTGGACTCAGGTCGAATCATAAACCGGAGCATCCAGCATTGCCAATGTCGTCCAATGATATTGGTGCAAATATCTTCACTCCTATCAATGTGACAGGATTCTGCCTGATCATACTTTGGACAGGAGATTCACATGTACAAGATTTGTGCGGTAGCACTTGACAAAAGCGAATCTCTTTGGACTCAGGTCGAATCATACGCCGGAGCATCCAGAATTGCCAATGTCGTCCAATGATATAGATGCAAATATCTTCACTCCTATCAATTTGACAGGATTCTGCCTCATCGTATCTTGTCCAGGAGGATCAACTGTACAAGATTTGTGCGGTAGCACTAGACAAAAGCGAAACTCTATGGACTCAGACCGATCCATATGCCGAAGCATCCAGAATTGCCAATGTTTGTCCAATGATATAGATGCAAGTATCTTTACTGCTATCAATTTGACAGGATTCTGCCTCATCGCATCTTGTCCAGGGGGTCCAAATGTACCAGATTTGTGCGGTAGCACGTGTCCAAAGCGACTCCATTTGAACTCAGGTCGAATCATATGCCGAGCATCCAGAATTGCCAATGTCGTCCAATGATATAGATGCAAATATCTATACTCCTATCAATGTGACAGGATTCTGCCTCATCATACCTTTTCCAGGACGTCCAAATGCACAAGTTTTGGGTGGCAACATTTGCCCAAACCGACTCTCTTTGATTCAGGTCGAATCATAAGCCGGAGCATCCAGAATTGCCATTGTCGTCCAATGATGTAGATGCAAATATCTTTACTCCTATCAATTTGACAGGATTCTGCCTCATCGTATATTGTCCAGGGGGTCCAAATGTACAAGACTTGTGCGGTGGCACTTGTCCAAAGCGACTCTCTTTGGCCTCCGGTCGAATCATACGCCGGAGCATCCAGAATTGCCAATGTGGTCCAATGATATAGATGCAAATATCTTCACTCCAATCAATTTGACAGGATTCTGTCTCATCGTACCCTGTGCCGCATGTTCAAATGTAGAAGGTTTGTGTGGTAGCACTTGTCCAAAACGATTCTCTTTGGACTCGGGTCGAATCATAAGCCTGAGCATCCAGAATTGCCAATGCCGTCTAATGATATAGATGCAAATATCTTCACTCCTATCAATTTGACAGTGTTCTGGCTCATCGTGTCTTGTCCAGGAGGATCAAGTGTACAAGATTTGTGCAGTAGCACTAGACAAAGGCGAAACTCTTTGGACTCAGGTCGATCCATAAGACGAAGCATCCAAAATTGCCAATGTCGTCCTATGATATAGATGCATATATCTTCACTCCTATCGATTTGACAGGATTCTGCCTCATCGTATCTTGTCCAGGAAGATCAAACGTACAAGATTTGTGCGGTAGCACTTGTCCAGATCGACTATCTTTGGACTCAGGTTGATCCATATGCCGAAGCATCCAGAATTGCCAATGTCGTCCAATGATATAGATGCAAATATCTTTACTACTATCAATGTGACAGGATTCTGCCTCACCATACATTTTCCAGGAGTTTCAAATGTACAAGAATTGGGGCGGCAGCATTTGTCCAAAGCGATTCTCTTTAGACTCAGGTCGAATCATAAGCCGAGCATCCAGAATTGCCAATGTCGTCCAATTATATAGATGAAAATATCTTTACTCCTATCAATGTGATAGGATTCTGCCTCAGCGTATCTTGTCCAGGATGTCCAAGTGTACACGATTTGTGCCCTAGCACGTGCCCTGGCCGACTCTCTTTGGATTCAGGTCTAATTATATGCCGGATCCCCAGGATTGCAAATGCGGTTCAATTATATACATGCAATTATCATTACTCCTATCAATATGACAGGATTCTGCCTCAACGTCCCTTTTGCAGGAGGTCCAAATGCACAAGATTTGAGCGGTAGCACTTGTCCAAAGCGACTCTCTTTGGACTCAGGTCGATCCATATGCCGAAGCATCCAGAATTGCCAATGTCATTCAATGATATAGATGCAAATACCTTTACTCCTATCAATTTGCCAGGATTCTGCCTCATCGTATCTTAACCAGGGGGTCCAAATGTACAAGATTTGTGCGGTAGCACTTGTCCAGGCCGACTCTCTTTGGATTCAGGTCTAATTATAGGACGGATCCCCAGGATTGCCAATGTCGTCCAATGATATAGGTGCAAATACCTTCACTCCTATCAATGTGACAGGATTCTGCCCCATCATACTTGTTCCAGAGGTCCAAATGCACAAGATTTGGGCTGCAGCATTTGTCCAAACCGACTCCCTTTGGACTCAGGTTGATCCATATGCCGAAGCATCCAGAATTGCCAATGTCGTCCAATGATATAGATGCAAATATCTTCACTCATATCAATGTGATAGTATTCTGCCTCATCATGTCTTGTCCAGGAGGTCCAAATGGACAAGATTTGGGCGAAAGCATTTGTCCAAAGCGACTCTCTTTGAACTCAGGTCGTATCATATGCCGAGCATCCAGAATTGCCAATGTCGTCCAATGATATAGATGCAAATATCTATACTCCTATCAATGTGACAGGATTCTGCCTCATCATACCTTTTCCAGGACGTCCAAATGCACAAGTTTTGGGTGGCAACATTTGCCCAAACCGACTCTCTTTGATTCAGGTCGAATCATAAGCCGGAGCATCCAGAATTGCCATTGTCGTCCAATGATGTAGATGCAAATATCTTTACTCCTATCAATTTGACAGGATTCTGCCTCATCGTGTCTTGTCCAGGAGGATCAAGTGTACAAGATTTGTGCAGTAGCACTAGACAAAGGCGAAACTCTTTGGACTCAGGTTGATCCATATGCCGAAGCATCCAGAATTGCCAATGTCGTCCAATGATATAGATGCAAATATCTTTACTACTATCAATGTGACAGGATTCTGCCTCACCATACATTTTCCAGGAGTTTCAAATGTACAAGAGTTGGGCGGCAGCATTTGTCCAAAGCGATTCTCTTTAGACTCAGGTCGAATCATAAGCCGAGCATCCAGAATTGCCAATGTCGTCCAATTATATAGATGAAAATATCTTTACTCCTATCAACGTGATAGGATTCTGCCTCAGCGTATCTTGTCCAGGATGTCCAAGTGTACACGATTTGTGCCGTAGCACGTGCCCTGGCCGACTCTCTTTGGATTCAGGTCTAATTATATGCCGGATCCCCAGGATTGCAAATGCAGTTCAATTATATAGATGCAATTATCATTACTCCTATCAATATGACAGGATTCTTCCTCAACGTCCCTTTTGCAGGAGGTCCAAATGCACAAGATTTGAGCGGTAGCACTTGTCCAAAGCGACTCTCTTTGGACTCAGGTCGATCCATATGCCGAAGCATCCAGAATTGCCAATGTCGTCCAATGATATAGATGCAAATATCTTCACTCATATCAATGTGATAGTATTCTGCCTCATCATGTCTTGTCCAGGAGGTCCAAATAGACATGATTTGGGCGAAAGCATTTGTCCAAAGCGACTCTCTTTGAACTCAGGTCGAATCATATGCCGAGCATCCAGAATTGCCAATGTCGTCCAATGATATAGATGAAAATATCTATACTCCTATCAATGTGACAGGATTCTGCCTCATCATACCTTTTCCAGGACGTCCAAATGCACAAGTTTTGGGTGGCAACATTTGCCCAAACCGACTCTCTTTGATTCAGGTCGAATCATAAGCCGGAGCATCCAGAATTGCCATTGTCGTCCAATGATGTAGATGCAAATATCTTTACTCCTATCAATTTGACAGGATTCTGCCTCATCGTGTCTTGTCCAGGAGGATCAAGTGTACAAGATTTGTGCAGTAGCACTAGACAAAGGCGAAACTCTTTGGACTCAGGTCGATCCTTAAGTCGAAGCATCCAGAATTGCCAATGTCGTCCAATGATATAGATGCAAATATCTTCACTCCTATCAATTTGACAGGATTCTGCCTCATCGTATCATGTCCTGGAGGATCAACTGTACAAGATTTGTGCGGTAGCACTAGACAAAAGCGAAACTCTTTGAACTCAGACCGATCCATAAGCCGAAGCATCCAGAATTGCCAATGTTTGTCCAATGATATAGATGCAAGTATCTTTACTGCTATCAATTTGACAGGATTCTGCCTCATCGCATCTTGTCCAGGGGGTCCAAATGTACCAGATTTGTGCGGTAGCATGTGTCCAAAGCGACTCCCTTTGGCCACCGGTCAAATCATATGCCGGGGCATCCAGGATTGCCAATGTCGTCCAGTGATATAGATGGAAATATCTTCACTCATATCAATGTGCTAGTATTCTGCCGCATCATATTTTGTCCAGGAGGTCAAATGGACAAGATTTGGGCGGCAGCATTTGTCCAAAGCGACTCTCTTTGGCCTCCGGTCGAATCATACGCCGGAGCTTCCAGAATTGCCAATGTCGTCCAATGATATAGATGCAAATATCTTTACTCCCATCAATTTGACAGGATTCTGCCTCATCGTATATTGACCAGGGGGTCCAAATGTACAAGACTTGTGCGGTAGCACTTGTACAATGCGACTCTCTTTCGCCTTCGGTCGAATCATACGCCGGAGCATCCAGAATTGCCAATGTAGCCGAATGATATAGATGCAAACATCTTTACTCCTATCAATGTGATAGGATTGTGCCTCATCATACCTTGTTCCGGAGGTTCAAATGTACAAGATTTGTGCGGTAGCCCTTGTCCAAAGCGACTCTCTTTGGCCTCCGATCGAATCATACGCCGGAGCATCCAGAATTGCCAATGTCGTCCAATTATATAGATGCAAACATCTTCACTCCTATCAATGTGATAGGATTCTGCCTCACCATACCTTGTCCAGGAGGTTCAAATGTACAGGATTTGTGCCGTAGCACTTGACAAAAGCGAATCTCTTTGGACACAGGTCGATCTATTTGCCGAAGCATCAAGAATTGCCAATGTCGTACAATGATATAGATGCAAATATATTCACTCCTATCAATGTGACCGGATTCTGCCTCATCGAATCTTGTCCAAGAGGATCAAATGTACAAGATTTGTGCGGTAGCACTTGTCCAAAGCAACTCTCTTTAGACTCAGGTCGATCCATAAGCCGGAGCATCCAGAATTGCCAATGTCGTCCAATGATATAGAGGCAGATATCCTGACTCCTAACCATTTGACAGCATTCAGCCTCATCGTATCTTGTCCAGGAAGTTCAAATGTACAAGATTTGTGCGGTAGCACGTGTCCAGACCGACTCTCTTTGGATTCAAGTCGAATCATAAGCCGGATCCCCATGATTGCCAATATCGTCAAATGATATAGATGCAAATATCCTCACTCCTATCAATTTTACAGGATCCTGCCTCATCATATCTTGTCCAGGAGTTTCAAATGTACAATATTTGTGGGGTAGCAATTGACAAAAGCGAAACTCTTTGGACTCAGGTCGATCCATATGCCGAAGTCTCATGAATTGCCAATGTCGTCCAATGATATAGATGCAAATACCTTTACTCCTATCAATTCTACAGGATTCTGCCTCATCGTATCTTTTCCGGGGGGTCCATATGTACAAGATTTGTGCGGTCGCATTTGTGTAGACCGACTCTCTTTGGATTCAGGTCGAATCATAAGCCGGATCCCCAGGATTGCCAATGTCGTCCAATGATATAGATGCAAATATCTTTACTCCTATCAATTTGCCAGGATTCTGCCTCATCGTATCGTGTCTAATGGGTCCAAATGTAAAAGATTTTTGCGGTAGCACTTGTTCAAAGCGACTCTCTTTGGCGTCCAGTCGAATCATATGCCGGAGCATTCAGAATTGCCAATGTCGTGCAAAGATATAGATGCAATTATCTTCACTCCTATCAATTTGACAGGATTCTGCCTCATCGTATCTTGTCCAGGAGGTACAAATGTACAAGTTTGTGCGGTAGCACTTGTCCAGGCCGACTCTCTTTGGATTCAGGTCTAATTATAAGACGGATACCCAGGGTGGCCAATGTCGTCCAATGATATTGGTGCAAATATCTTCACTGCTATCAATTTGACAGGATGCTGTCTCATCGTATCTTGTCCAGGAGGTTAAAATGTACAAGATTTGTGCGGTAGCACGTGTCCAAAGCGACTCCCTTTGAACTCAGGTCGAATCATATGACGAGCATCCAGAATTGCCAATGCCGTCCAATGATATAGATGGAAATATCCTAACTCCAATCAATTTTACAGCATTCTGCCCCAACTTATCTTGTTCAGGAGGTTCAAATGTACAAGATTTGTGCGGTAGCACTTGTCCAGGCCGACTCTCTTTGGATTCAGGTCTGATTATAAGCCGGATCCCCAGGATTGCCAATGTCGTCCAATGATATAGATGCAATTATCTTCACTCCAATCAATTTGACAGGATTCTGTATCATCATACCCTGTTCCGGAGGATCAAATGTACATGGTTTGTGCGTTAGCACTTGCCGAAAGCGACTCTATTAGGCCTCCGGTCGAATCATACGCCGGAGCATCCAGAATTGCCAATGTGGTCCAATGATATAGATGCAAATATCTTCACACCTATCAATTTGACATGATTCTGTCTCATCATACCCTGTTCCGGAGGTTCAAATGTACAAGAATTGTGCGGTAGCACGTGTCCAAAGCGACTCTCTTTGGCCTCCGGTCGAATCATATGCCGGAGCATCCAGAATTGCCAATGTCGTCCAATGATATAGATGCAAATATCTATACTCCAATCAATTTGACAGGATTCTGCCTCACTATATCTTGTCCAGGGGGTCCAAATGTACAAGATTTGTACAGTAGCACTTGTCCAAAGCGACTCGCTTGGCCTCCGGTCGAATCACATGTCGGAGCATTCAGAATTGCCAATGCCGTCCAATGATATAGATGGAAATATCCTAACTCCAATCAATTTTACAGCATTCTGCCCCAACTTATCTTGTTCAGGAGGTTCAAATGTACAAGATTTGTGCGGTAGCACTTGTCCAGGCCGACTCTCTTTGGATTCAGGTCTGATTATAAGCCGGATCCCCAGGATTGCCAATGTCGTCCAATGATATAGATGCAATTATCTTCACTCCAATCAATTTGACAGGATTCTGTATCATCATACCCTGTTCCGGAGGATCAAATGTACATGGTTTGTGCGTTAGCACTTGCCGAAAGCGACTCTATTAGGCCTCCGGTCGAATCATACGCCGGGGCATCCAGAATTGCCAATGTGGTCCAATGACATAGATGCAAATATTTTCACACCTATCAATTTGACATGATTCTGTCTCATCATACCCTGTTCCGGAGGTTCAAATGTACAAGAATTGTGCGGTAGCACGTGTCCAAAGCGACTCTCTTTGGCCTCCGGTCGAATCATTTGCCGCAGCATCCAGAATTGCCAATGTCGTCCAATGATATAGATGCAAATATCTTTACTCCTGTCAATTTGACAGGATTCTGCCTCATCGTATCTTGTCCAGGGGGTCCAAATGTACAAGAATTGTGCGGTAGCACGTGTCCAAAGCGACTCTCTTTGGCCTCCGGTCGAATCATAAGGCGAAGAATCCGAAATTGCCGATATTGTCCAAAGATATAGAGGCAAATACCCTCACTCCTAACAATTTTACAGCATTCTGCCGCATCTTATCCTGTCCAGGAGGTTGAAATGTCCGAGATTTGTGCGGTAGCACTTGTCCAAAGCGACTCTCTTTGGCCTCCGGTCGAATCATATGTCGGAGCTTCCAGAACTGGCCAATGACGTCCAATGATATAGTTGCAAATATCTTTACTCCTATCAATGTGATAGGATTCTGCCTCACCATACCTTGTCCAGGAGGTTCAAATGTACAGGATTTGTGCCGTAGCACTTGACAAAAGCGAATCTCTTTGGACACAGGTCGATCCATTTGCCGAAGCATCAAGAATTGCCAATGTCGTACAATGATATAGATGCAAATATATTCACTCCTATCAATGTGACCGGATTCTGCCTCATCGAATCTTGTCCAGGAGGATCAAGTGTACAAGATTTGTGCGGTAGCACTTGTCCAAAGCAACTCTCTTTAGACTCAGGTCGATCCATAAGCCGGAGCATCCAGAATTGCCAATGTCGTCCAATGATATAGAGGCAGATATTCTGACTCCTAACCATTTGACAGCATTCAGCCTCATCGTATCTTAACCAGGGAGTCCAAATGTACAAGATTTGTGCGGTAGCACTTGTCCAAAGCGACTCTCTTTGTCCTCCGGTCGACTCATATGCCGGAGCATCCAGAATTGCCAATGTCGTCCAATGATATAGATGCAAATATCTTTACTCCTGTCAATTTGACAGGATTCTGCCTCATCGTATCTTGTCCAGGGGGTCCAAATGTACAAGATTTGTGCAGTAGCACTTGTCCAAAGCGACTCGCTTGGCCTCCGGTCGAATCACATGTCGGAGCATTCAGAATTGCTAATGTCGTCCAATGATATAGATGGAAATATTCTCACTCCTATCAATTTTACAGCATTCTGCCCCATCTTATCTTGTCCAGGAGGTTCAAATGTACAAGATTTGTGCGGTAGCACTTGCCCAGGCCGACTCTCTTTGGATTCAGGTCTGATTATATGCCAGATCCCCAGAATTGCTAATGTCGTCCAATGATATAGATGCAAATATCTTCACTCCTATCAATGTGACAGGATTCTGCCTCATCGTATCTTGTCCAGGAGGATCAAATGTACAAAATTTGTGCGGTAGCGCTTGTCCAAAGCGACTCTCTTTAGACTCAGGTCGATCCATAAGCCGAAGCATCCAGATTTGCCAATGTCGTCCAATGATATAGATGCAAATATCCTGACTCCTATAGATTTGACAGCATTCTGCCTCACCGTATCTTGTCCAAGAGGTTCAAATGTATAAGATTTGTGCGGTAGCACTTGTCCAGGCCGACTCTCTTTGGATTCAGGTCGAATCATAAGCCGGATCCCAGGTTTGCCAATGTCGTCCAATGATATAGATTCAAATATCTTTACTCCTATCAATGTGACAGGATTCTGCCTCATCATACCTTTTCCAGGAGGTCCAAATGCACAAGATTTGTGCGGAAGCACTTGTCCCAAGCGACTCCCTTTGGATGCAGGTCGAATCATAAGCCGGATCCCAGGATTGCCAAGGTCGTCCAATGATATAGATGCAAATATCTTTACTCCTATCAATTTGACAGGATTCTGCCTCATCGTATTTTGGCGAGGAGGTTCAAATGTATAAGATTTGTGCGGTAGCACTTGTCCAGGCCGACTCTCTTTGGATTCAGGTCGAATCATAAGCCGGATCCCAGGATTGCCAATGTGGTCCAATGATATAGAGGCAGATATCCTGACTCCTAACAATTTGACACCATTCTGCCTCATCGTATCTTGTCCAGGAAGTTCAAATGTACAAGATTTTGGCGGAAGCATTTGTGAGGCAGACTCTCTTTGGTCTCAGGTCAATCCAAATGCCGAAGTAACAAAAATTGCCGATGTTATCCGACTGATATAGATGCAAATATCTTCACTCCTATCAATGTGACCGGATTCTGCCTCATCGAATCTTGTCCAGGAGGATCAAATGTACAAGATTTGTGCGGTAGCACTTGTCCAAATCAACTCTCTTTAGACTCAGGTCGATCCATAAGCCGGAGCATCCAGAATTGCCAATGTCGTCCAATGATATAGAGGCAAATATCTTTACTCCTATCAATGTGATAGGATTCTGCCTCATCAAACATTGTCCAGGAGGTCCACATGTGCAAGATTTGTGCGTTAGCACTTGATAAAAGCGAATCTCTTTGGATTCAGGTCGAATCATAAGGCGAAGAATCCAAAATTCCCGATATTGTCCAATGATATAGAGGCAAATATCCTCACTCCTATCGATTTTGCAGCATTCTGCCTCGTCGTACCTTGTCCACGAGGTTCAAATGTACAAGATTTGTGCGGTAGCACTTGTCCAGGCCGACTCTCTTTGGATTCAGGTCGATCATAAGCCGGATCCCCAGGATTGCCAATGTCGTCCAATGATATAGATGCAAATATCTTTACTACTATCAATGTGACAGGATTCTGCCTCATCATACTTGTTCCAGAGGTGCAAATCTACAAGGTTTGTGTGGTAGCACTTGTCCAAAGCGAATCTCTTTAGACTCAGTTCGATCCGTAAGCTGAGGCATCCAAAATTGCCAATGTCGTCCTATGATATAGATGCAAATATCTTCACTCCTATCAATTTGACAGGATTCTGCCTCGTCGTATCTTGTCCACGAGGTTCAAATGCACAAGATTTGTGCGGTAGCACTTGTCCCAAGCGACTCCCTTTGGATTCAGGTCGAATCATAAGCCGGATCCCAGGATTGCCAAGGTCGTCCAATGATATAGATGCAAATATCTTTACTCCTATCAATTTGACAGGATTCTGCCTCATCGTATTTTGTCGAGGAGGTTCAAATGCATAAGATTTGTGCGGTAGCACTTGTCCAGGCCGACTCTCTTTGGATTCAGGTCGAATCATAAGCCGGATCCCAGGATTGCCAATGTCGTCCAATGATATAGATGCAAATATCTTTACTCCTATCAATGTGACAGGATTCTGCCACATTATACCTTTTCCAGGAGGTCCAAATGCACAAGATTTGTGCGGTAGCACTTGTCCAAAGCGACTCCCTTTGGATTCAGGTCGAATCATAAGCCGGATCCCAGGATTGCCAATGTCGTCCAATGATATAAATGCAAATGTCTTTACTCCCATCAATGTGACAGGATTCTGCCTCACAATACCTTTTCCAGGAGGTCCAAACGGACACGATTTGGGCGGCAGCATTTGTCCAAAGCGAATCTCTTTGGACTCAGGTCGAATCATAAGCACAGCATCCAGAATTGCCAATTTCGTCCAATGATGTAGATGTAAATATCTTTACTCCTATCAACGTGATAGGTTTCTGCCTCATCGTATCTTAACCAGGGGGTCCAAATGTACAAGATGTGTGCGGTAGCACTAGACAAAAGCGACTCCCTTTGGATTCAGGTCGAATCATAAGCCGGATCCCAGGATTGCCAATGTCGTCCAATGATATAGATGCAAATATCTTTACTCCTATCAATGTGACAGGATTCTGCCACATTATACCTTTTCCAGGAGGTCCAAATGCACAAGATTTGTGCGGTAGCACTTGTCCCAAGCGACTCCCTTTGGATTCAGGTCGAATCATAAGCCGGATCCCAGGATTGCCAATGTCGTCCAATGATATAGATGCAAATGTCTTTACTCCCATCAATGTGACAGGATTCTGCCTCACAATACCTTTTCCAGGAGGTCCAAACGGACACGATTTGGGTGGCAGCATTTGTCCAAAGCGAATCTCTTTGGACTCAGGTCGAATCATAAGCACAGCATCCAGAATTGCCAATTTCGTCCAATGATGTAGATGTAAATATCTTTACTCCTATCAACGTGATAGGTTTCTGCCTCATCATACCTTGTCCAGGAGGTTCAAATGTACAAGATATGTGCAGAAGCACTTGACAAGAGCGAATCTCTTTGGATTCAGGTCGATCCATAAGCCGATGCATCCAGAATTGCAAATATCGTCCAATGATATAGATGCAAATATCTTCACTCCTATCAATTTTACAAGAACCTGCCTCATCGTATCTTAACCAGGGGGTCCAAATGTACAAGATTTGTGCGGTAGCACTAGACAAAAGCGAAACTCTTTGGACTCAGGTCGATCCATATGCCGAAGCATCCAAAATTGCCAATGTCGTCCTATGATATAGATGCAAATATCTTTACTCCTATCAATTTGCCAGGATTCTCCCTCATCGTATTTTGTCCAGGAGGTTCAATTGTACAAGATTTGTGCGGTAGCACTTGACAAAAGTGAATCTCTTTGGACTCAGGTTGATCCATATGCCAAAGCATCCAGAATTGCCAATGTCATTCAATGATATAGATGCAAATATCTTTAGTGCTATCAATTTGCCAGGATTCTGCCTCATCGTATCTTAACCAGGGAGTCCAAATGTACAAGATTTGTGCGGTAGCACTTGTCCAGGCCGACTCTCTTTGGATTCAGGTCGAATCATAAGCCGGATCCCCAGTATTGCCAATGTCGTCCAATGATATAGATGCAAATATCTTTACTCCTATCAATGTGACAGGATTCTGCCTCAACATACATTTTCCAGGAGGTCCAAATGCACAAGATTTAGGCGGCAGCATTTGTCCAAACCGACTCTCTTTGGACTCAGGTCGAACCATAAGCCGAGCATCCAGAATTGCCAATGTCGTCCAATGATATAGATGCAAATATCTTCACTGCTATTAATTTGACAGGATTCTGCCTCATCGTATCTTATGTAGGAGGTTGAAATGTACAAGATTTGTGCGATAGCACTTGACAAAAGCGAATCTCTTTGGACTCAGGTCGATCCATAAGCCGAGCATCCAGAATTGCCCATGTCGTCCAATGATATAGATGCAAATATCTTCACTGCTATTAATTTGACAGGATTCTGCCTCATCGTATCTTATCTAGGAGGTTCAAATGTACAAGATTTGTGAGATAGCACTTGACAAAAGCGAATCTCTTTGTACTCAGGTCGACCCATATGCCGAAGCATTCTGAATTGCCTTGTCGTCCAATGATATAGACGCAAATATCTTTACTCGTATCAATTTGACAGGATTCAGCCTCATCGTATCTTGTCCAGGAGGTTCAATTGTACAAGATTTGTGCGGTAGCAATTGTCCAAAGCGACTCTCTTTGGATTCAGGTCGATCATAAGCCGGATCCCCAGGATTGCCAATGTCGTCCAATGATATAGATGCAAATATCCTCACTCGTATGAATTTGACAGGATTCTGCCTCATCGTATTTTGTCCAGGAGGTTCAATTGTACAAGATTTGTGCGGTAGCAATTGTCCAAAGCGACTCTCTTTGGATTCAGGTCGATCATAAGCCGGATCCCCAGGATGGCCAATGTCGTCCAATGATATAGATGCAAATATCTTTACTACTATCAATGTGACAGGATTCTGCCTCATCATACTTGTTCCAGAGGTGCAAATCTACAAGGTTTGTGTGGTAGCACTTGTCCAAAGCGAATCTCTTTAGACTCAGGTCGATCCGTAAGCCGAGGCATCCAAAATTGCCAATGTCGTCCTATGATATAGATGCAAATATCTTCACTCCTATCAATTTGACAGGATTCTGCCTCATCGTATTTTATCCAGGAGGTTCAATTGTACAAGATTTGTGCGGTAGCACTTGACAAATGTGATCTCTTTGGACTCAGGTTGATCCAAATGCCGAAGCATCCAGAATTGCCAATGTCGTCCAATGATTTAGATGCAAATATCTTCACTCCTATCAATTTGACAGGATTCTCCCTCATCGTATTTTGTCCAGGGGGTCCCAATGTACAAGATTTGTGCGGTAGCTCTTGTCCAGGCCGACTCTCTTTGGATTCAGGTCGAATCATAAGCCGGATCCCCAGGATTGCCAATGTCGTCCAATGATATAGATGCAAATATCTTTACTACTATCAATGTGACAGGTTTCTGCCACATCATACTTGTTCCAGAGGTGCAAATCTACATGGTTTGTGCGGTAGCACCTGTTCAAAGCGAATCTCTTTAGACTCAGGTCGATCCATAACCCGAAGCATCCAGAATTGCCAATGTCGTCCATTGATATACAGGCAAATATCCTGACTCCTATCAATTTGACAGCATTCTGCCTCATCTTATCTTGTCCAGGAGGTTCAAATGTACAAGATTTGTTCGGTAGCACTTGTCCAGGCCGACTCTCTTTGGATTCAGGTCTAATTATAGGACGGATCCCCACGATTGCCAATGTCGTCCAATGATATTGGTGCAAATATCTTCTCTCCTATCAATGTGACAGGATTCTGCCTGATCATACCTTGTCCAGGAGATTCAAATGTACAAGATTTGTGCGGTAGCACTTGACAAAAGCGAATCGCTTTGGACTCAGGTCGATCCATAAGCCGAAGCATCCAGAATTGCCAATGTCATTCAATGATATAGATGCAAATATCTTTACTCCTATCAATTTGACAGCATTCTGCCTCATCGTATCTTGTCCAGGAGGTTCAAATGTACAAGATTTTTGCGACAGCACTTTTCCAGGCCGACTCTATTTGGATTCAGGTTTAATTATAAGACGGATCCCCAGGATTGCCAATGTCGTATAATGATATTGGTGCGAATATCTTCAAACCTATCAATGTGACAGGATTCTGCCTGATCATACCTGGGCAAGGAGATCCACATGTACAAGATTTGTGCGGTAGCACTTGGCAAAAGCGAATCTCTTTGGATTCAGGTTGAATCATAAGCCGGATCCCCAGGATTGCCAATGTCGTCCAATGATATAGATGCAAATATCTTCACTCCTATCAATTTGATAGGATTCTGCCTCATGGTATCTTGTCCTGGAGGTTCCAATGTACAAGATTTGTTCGGTAGCACTTGTCCAAAGCGACTCTCTTTGGACTCAGGTCTAATTATATGACGGATCCCCAGGATTGCCAATGTCGTCCAATGATATAGGTGCAAATACCTTCACTCCTATCAATGTGACAGGATTCTGCCACATCATACTTGTTCCACAGGTGCAAATCTACAAGGTTTGTGCGGTAGCACCTGTTCAAAGCGAATCTCTTTAGACTCAGGTCGATCCATAACCCGAAGCATCCAGAATTGCCAATGTCGTCCAATGATATAGATGCAAATATCTTCACTCCTATCAATTTGATAGGATTCTGCCTCATGGTATCTTGTCCAGGAGGATCAAGTGTACAAGATTTGTGCGGTAGCACTTGTCCAAAGCAACTCTCTTTAGACTCAGGTCGATCCATAAGCCGGAGCATCCAGAATTGCCAATGTCGTCCAATGATATAGAGGCAGATATTCTGACTCCTAACCATTTGACAGCATTCAGCCTCATCGTATCTTAACCAGGGAGTCCAAATGTACAAGATTTGTGCGGTAGCACTTGTCCAAAGCGACTCTCTTTGTCCTCCGGTCGACTCATATGCCGGAGCATCCAGAATTGCCAATGTCGTCCAATGATATAGATGCAAATATCTTTACTCCTGTCAATTTGACAGAATTCTGCCTCATCGTATCTTGTCCAGGGGGTCCAAATGTACAAGATTTGTGCAGTAGCACTTGTCCAAAGCGACTCGCTTGGCCTCCGGTCGAATCACATGTCGGAGCATTCAGAATTGCTAATGTCGTCCAATGATATAGATGGAAATATTCTCACTCCTATCAATTTTACAGCATTCTGCCCCATCTTATCTTGTCCAGGAGGTTCAAATGTACAAGATTTGTGCGGTAGCACTTGCCCAGGCCGACTCTCTTTGGATTCAGGTCTGATTATATGCCAGATCCCCAGAATTGCTAATGTCGTCCAATGATATAGATGCAAATATCTTCACTCCTATCAATGTTACAGGATTCTGCCTCATCGTATCTTGTCCAGGAGGATCAAATGTACAAAATTTGTGCGGTAGCGCTTGTCCAAAGCGACTCTCTTTAGACTCAGGTCGATCCATAAGCCGAAGCATCCAGATTTGCCAATGTCGTCCAATGATATAGATGCAAATATCCTGACTCCTATAGATTTGACAGCATTCTGCCTCACCGTATCTTGTCCAAGAGGTTCAAATGTATAAGATTTGTGCGGTAGCACTTGTCCAGGCCGACTCTCTTTGGATTCAGGTCGAATCATAAGCCGGATCCCAGGTTTGCCAATGTCGTCCAATGATATAGATTCAAATATCTTTACTCCTATCAATGTGACAGGATTCTGCCTCATCATACCTTTTCCAGGAGGTCCAAATGCACAAGATTTGTGCGGAAGCACTTGTCCCAAGCGACTCCCTTTGGATGCAGGTCGAATCATAAGCCGGATCCCAGGATTGCCAAGGTCGTCCAATGATATAGATGCAAATATCTTTACTCCTATCAATTTGACAGGATTCTGCCTCATCGTATTTTGTCGAGGAGGTTCAAATGTATAAGATTTGTGCGGTAGCACTTGTCCAGGCCGACTCTCTTTGGATTCAGGTCGAATCATAAGCCGGATCCCAGGATTGCCAATGTGGTCCAATGATATAGAGGCAGATATCCTGACTCCTAACAATTTGACACCATTCTGCCTCATCGTATCTTGTCCAGGAAGTTCAAATGTACAAGATTTTGGCGGAAGCATTTGTGAGGCAGACTCTCTTTGGTCTCAGGTCAATCCAAATGCCGAAGTAACAAAAATTGCCGATGTTATCCGACTGATATAGATGCAAATATCTTCACTCCTATCAATGTGACCGGATTCTGCCTCATCGAATCTTGTCCAGGAGGATCAAATGTACAAGATTTGTGCGGTAGCACTTGTCCAAATCAACTCTCTTTAGACTCAGGTCGATCCATAAGCCGGAGCATCCAGAATTGCCAATGTCGTCCAATGATATAGAGGCAAATATCTTTACTCCTATCAATGTGATAGGATTCTGCCTCATCAAACATTGTCCAGGAGGTCCAAATGTGCAAGATTTGTGCGTTAGCACTTGACAAAAGCGAATCTCTTTGGATTCAGGTCGAATCATAAGGCGAAGAATCCAAAATTCCCGATATTGTCCAATGATATAGAGGCAAATATCCTCACTCCTATCGATTTTGCAGCATTCTGCCTCGTCGTACCTTGTCCACGAGGTTCAAATGTACAAGATTTGTGCGGTAGCACTTGTCCAGGCCGACTCTCTTTGGATTCAGGTCGATCATAAGCCGGATCCCCAGGATTGCCAATGTCGTCCAATGATATAGATGCAAATATCTTTACTACTATCAATGTGACAGGATTCTGCCTCATCATACTTGTTCCAGAGGTGCAAATCTACAAGGTTTGTGTGGTAGCACTTGTCCAAAGCGAATCTCTTTAGACTCAGTTCGATCCGTAAGCTGAGGCATCCAAAATTGCCAATGTCGTCCTATGATATAGATGCAAATATCTTCACTCCTATCAATTTGACAGGATTTTGCCTCGTCGTATCTTGTCCACGAGGTTCAAATGTACAAGATTTGTGCGGTAGCACTTGTCCCAAGCGACTCCCTTTGGATTCAGGTCGAATCATAAGCCGGATCCCAGGATTGCCAATGTCGTCCAATGATATAGATGCAAATATCTTTACTCCTATCAATGTGACAGGATTCTGCCACATTATACCTTTTCCAGGAGGTCCAAATGCACAAGATTTGTGCGGTAGCACTTGTCCAAAGCGACTCCCTTTGGATTCAGGTCGAATCATAAGCCGGATCCCAGGATTGCCAATGTCGTCCAATGATATAAATGCAAATGTCTTTACTCCCATCAATGTGACAGGATTCTGCCTCACAATACCTTTTCCAGGAGGTCCAAACGGACACGATTTGGGCGGCAGCATTTGTCCAAAGCGAATCTCTTTGGACTCAGGTCGAATCATAAGCACAGCATCCAGAATTGCCAATTTCGTCCAATGATGTAGATGTAAATATCTTTACTCCTATCAACGTGATAGGTTTCTGCCTCATCGTATCTTAACCAGGGGGTCCAAATGTACAAGATGTGTGCGGTAGCACTAGACAAAAGCGACTCCCTTTGGATTCAGGTCGAATCATAAGCCGTATCCCAGGATTGCCAATGTCGTCCAATGATATAGATGCAAATATCTTCCCTCCTATTAATGTGACAGGATTCTGCCTCATCGTATCTTAACCAGGGAGTCCAAATGTACAAGATTTTTGCGGTAGCACTTGTCCAGACCGACTCTCTTTGGATTCAGTTCGAATGATAAGCCGGTGCATCCAGAATTGAAAATGTCGTCCAATGATATAGATGCAAATATCTTCACTCCTATCATTTTGATAGTATTCTGCCTCATGGTCTCTTGTCCTGGAGGTTCCAATGTAAAAGATTTGTGCGGTAGCACTTGTCCAGGCCGACTCTCTTTGGATTCAGGTCGAATCATAAGCCGGATCCCAGGATTGCCAATGTCGTCCAATGATATAGATACAAATATCTTTACTCCTATCAATGTGACAGGATTCTTCCTCATCATACCTTTTCCAGGAGGTCCAAATGCACAAGATTTGTGCGGTAGCACTTGTCCCAAGCAACTCCCTTTGGATTCAGGTCGAATCATAAGCCGGATCCCAGGATTGCCAAGGTCGTCCAATGATATAGATGCAAATATCTTTACTCCTATCAATGTGACAGGATTCTGCCTCATCATACCTTTTCCAGGAGGTCCAAATGCACAAGATTTGTGCGGTAGCACTTGTCCCAAGCAACTCCCTTTGGATTCAGGTCGAATCATAAGCCGAAGCATCCAGAATTGCCAATGTCATTCAATGATATAGATGCAAATATCTTTACTCCTATCAATTTGACAGCATTCTGCCTCATCGTATCTTGTCCAGGAGGTTCAAATGTACAAGATTTTTGCGACAGCACTTTTCCAGGCCGACTCTATTTGGATTCAGGTTTAATTATAAGACGGATCCCCAGGATTGCCAATGTCGTATAATGATATTGGTGCGAATATCTTCAAACCTATCAATGTGACAGGATTCTGCCTGATCATACCTTGGCAAGGAGATCCACATGTACAAGATTTGTGCGGTAGCACTTGGCAAAAGCGAATCTCTTTGGATTCAGGTTGAATCATAAGCCGGATCCCCAGGATTGCCAATGTCGTCCAATGATATAGATGCAAATATCTTCACTCCTATCAATTTGATAGGATTCTGCCTCATGGTATCTTGTCCTGGAGGTTCCAATGTACAAGATTTGTTCGGTAGCACTTGTCCAAAGCGACTCTCTTTGGACTCAGGTCTAATTATATGACGGATCCCCAGGATTGCCAATGTCGTCCAATGATATAGGTGCAAATACCTTCACTCCTATCAATGTGACAGGATTCTGCCACATCATACTTGTTCCACAGGTGCAAATCTACAAGGTTTGTGCGGTAGCACCTGTTCAAAGCGAATCTCTTTAGACTCAGGTCGATCCATAACCCGAAGCATCCAGAATTGCCAATGTCGTCCAATGATATAGATGCAAATATCTTCACTCCTATCAATTTGGTAGGATTCTGCCTCATGGTATCTTGTCCTGGAGGTTCCAATGTACAAGATTTGTTCGGTAGCACTTGTCCAAAGCGAATCTCTTTGGACTCAGGTCTAATTATATGACGGATCACCAGGATTGCCAATGTCGTCCAATGATATAGGTGCAAATACCTTCACTCCTATCAATGTGACAGGATTCTGCCTCATCGTATCTTGTCCAGGAGGTTCAAATGTACAAGATTTGTGCGGTAGCACTAGTCCAGGCCGACTCTCTTTGGATTCAGGTCTAATTATAAGACGGATCCCCAGGATTGCCAATGTCGTCCAATGATATAGGTGCAAATACCTTCACTCCTACCAATGTGACAGGATTCTGCCTCATCATACCTTGTCCAGGAGGTTCAATTGTACAAGATTTGTGCGGTAGCACTTGACAAAAGTGAATCTCTTTGGACTCAGGTTGATCCATATGCCAAAGCATCCAGAATTGCCAATGTCATTCAATGATATAGATGCAAATATCTTTAGTGCTATCAATTTGCCAGGATTCTGCCTCATCGTATCTTAACCAGGGAGTCCAAATGTACAAGATTTGTGCGGTAGCACTTGTCCAGGCCGACTCTCTTTGGATTCAGGTCGAATCATAAGCCGGATCCCCAGTATTGCCAATGTCGTCCAATGATATAGATGCAAATATCTTTACTCCTATCAATGTGACAGGATTCTGCCTCAACATACATTTTCCAGGAGGTCCAAATTCACAAGATTTAGGCGGCAGCATTTGTCCAAACCGACTCTCTTTGGACTCAGGTCGAACCATAAGCCGAGCATCCAGAATTGCCAATGTCGTCCAATGATATAGATGCAAATATCTTCACTGCTATTAATTTGACAGGATTCTGCCTCATCGTATCTTATCTAGGAGGTTGAAATGTACAAGATTTGTGCGATAGCACTTGACAAAAGCGAATCTCTTTGGACTCAGGTCGATCCATAAGCCGAGCATCCAGAATTGCCCATGTCGTCCAATGATATAGATGCAAATATCTTCACTGCTATTAATTTGACAGGATTCTGCCTCATCGTATCTTATCTAGGAGGTTCAAATGTACAAGATTTGTGAGATAGCACTTGACAAAAGCGAATCTCTTTGTACTCAGGTCGACCCATATGCCGAAGCATTCTGAATTGCCTTGTCGTCCAATGATATAGACGCAAATATCTTTACTCGTATCAATTTGACAGGATTCAGCCTCATCGTATCTTGTCCAGGAGGTTCAATTGTACAAGATTTGTGCGGTAGCAATTGTCCAAAGCGACTCTCTTTGGATTCAGGTCGATCATAAGCCGGATCCCCAGGATTGCCAATGTCGTCCAATGATATAGATGCAAATATCCTCACTCGTATGAATTTGACAGGATTCTGCCTCATCGTATTTTGTCCAGGAGGTTCAATTGTACAAGATTTGTGCGGTAGCAATTGTCCAAAGCGACTCTCTTTGGATTCAGGTCGATCATAAGCCGGATCCCCAGGATTGCCAATGTCGTCCAATGATATAGATGCAAATATCTTTACTACTATCAATGTGACAGGATTCTGCCTCATCATACTTGTTCCAGAGGTGCAAATCTACAAGGTTTGTGTGGTAGCACTTGTCCAAAGCGAATCTCTTTAGACTCAGGTCGATCCGTAAGCCGAGGCATCCAAAATTGCCAATGTCGTCCTATGATATAGATGCAAATATCTTCACTCCTATCAATTTGACAGGATTCTGCCTCATCGTATTTTATCCAGGAGGTTCAATTGTACAAGATTTGTGCGGTAGCACTTGACAAATGTGATCTCTTTGGACTCAGGTTGATCCAAATGCCGAAGCATCCAGAATTGCCAATGTCGTCCAATGATTTAGATGCAAATATCTTCACTCCTATCAATTTGACAGGATTCTCCCTCAGCGTATTTTGTCCAGGGGGTCCCAATGTACAAGATTTGTGCGGTAGCACTTGTCCAGGCCGACTCTCTTTGGATTCAGGTCGAATCATAAGCCGGATCCCCAGCATTGCCAATGTCGTCCAATGATATAGATGCAAATATCTTTACTACTATCAATGTGACAGGTTTCTGCCACATCATACTTGTTCCAGAGGTGCAAATCTACATGGTTTGTGCGGTAGCACCTGTTCAAAGCGAATCTCTTTAGACTCAGGTCGATCCATAACCCGAAGCATCCAGAATTGCCAATGTCGTCCATTGATATACAGGCAAATATCCTGACTCCTATCAATTTGACAGCATTCTGCCTCATCTTATCTTGTCCAGGAGGTTCAAATGTACAAGATTTGTTCGGTAGCACTTGTCCAGGCCGACTCTCTTTGGATTCAGGTCTAATTATAGGACGGATACCCACGATTGCCAATGTCGTCCAATGATATAGGTGCAAATATCTTCTCTCCTATCAATGTGACAGGATTCTGCCTGATCATACCTTGTCCAGGAGATTCAAATGTACAAGATTTGTGCGGTAGCACTTGACAAAAGCGAATCGCTTTGGACTCAGGTCGATCCATAAGCCGAAGCATCCAGAATTGCCAATGTCATTCAATGATATAGATGCAAATATCTTTACTCCTATCAATTTGACAGCATTCTGCCTCATCGTATCTTGTCCAGGAGGTTCAAATGTACAAGATTTTTGCGACAGCACTTTCCCAGGCCGACTCTATTTGGATGCAGGTTTAATTATAAGACGGATCCCCAGGATTGCCAATGTCGTATAATGATATTGGTGCGAATATCTTCAAACCTATCAATGTGACAGGATTCTGCCTGATCATACCTTGGCAAGGAGATCCACATGTACAAGATTTGTGCGGTAGCACTTGGCAAAAGCGAATCTCTTTGGATTCAGGTTGAATCATAAGCTGGATCCCCAGGATTGCCAATGTCGTCCAATGATATAGATGCAAATATCTTCACTCCTATCAATTTGATAGGATTCTGCCTCATGGTATCTTGTCCTGGAGGTTCCAATGTACAAGATTTGTTCGGTAGCACTTGTCCAAAGCGACTCTCTTTGGACTCAGGTCTAATTATATGACGGATCCCCAGGATTGCCAATGTCGTCCAATGATATAGGTGCAAATACCTTCACTCCTATCAATGTGACAGGATTCTGCCACATCATACTTGTTCCACAGGTGCAAATCTACAAGGTTTGTGCGGTAGCACCTGTTCAAAGCGAATCTCTTTAGACTCAGGTCGATCCATAACCCGAAGCATCCAGAATTGCCAATGTCGTCCAATGATATAGATGCAAATATCTTCACTCCTATCAATTTGATAGGATTCTGCCTCATGGTATCTTGTCCTGGAGGCTCCAATGTACAAGATTTGTTCGGTAGCACTTGTCCAAAGCGAATCTCTTTGGACTCAGGTCTAATTATATGACGGATCACCAGGATTGCCAATGTCGTCCAATGATATAGGTGCAAATACCTTCACTCCTATCAATGTGACAGGATTCTGCCTCATCGTATCTTGTCCAGGAGGTTCAAATGTACAAGATTTGTGCGGTAGCACTAGTCCAGGCCGACTCTCTTTGGATTCAGGTCTAATTATAAGACGGATCCCCAGGATTGCCAATGTCGTCCAATGATATAGGTGCAAATACCTTCACTCCTACCAATGTGACAGGATTCTGCCTCATCATACCTTGTCCAGGAGGTTCAATTGTACAAGATTTGTGCGGTAGCACTTGACAAATGTGAATCTCTTTGGACTCAGGTTGATCCAAATGCCGAAGCATCCAGAATTGCCAATGTCGTCCAATGATATAGATGCAAATATCTTTACTCCTATCAATTTTACAGCATTCTGCCGCATCTTATCTTGTCGAGGAGGTTCAAATGTACAAGATTTGTGCGGTAGCACTTGTCCAGGCCGACTCTCTTTGGATTCAGGTCGAATCATAAGCCGGATCCCCAGGATTACCAATGTCGTCCAATGATATAGATGCAAATATCTTTACTACTATCAATGTGACAGGATTCTGCCTCACTGTCCCTTTTCCAGGAGGTCCCAATATACAAGATTTGTGCGGTAGCACTTGTCCAGGCCGACTCTCTTTGGATTCAGGTCGAATCATAAGCCGGATCCCCAGGATTGCCAATGTCGTCCAATGATATAGATGCAAATATCTTTACTACTATCAATGTGACAGGTTTCTGCCACATCATACTTGTTCCAGAGGTGCAAATCTACATGGTTTGTGCGGTAGCACCTGTTCAAAACGAATCTCTTTAGACTCAGGTCGATCCATAACCCGAAGCATCCAGAATTGCCAATGTCGTCCATTGATATACAGGCAAATATCCTGACTCCTATCAATTTGACAGCATTCTGCCTCATCTTATCTTGTCCAGGAGGTTCAAATGTACAAGATTTGTTCGGTAGCACTTGTCCAGGCCGACTCTCTTTGGATTCAGGTCTAATTATAGGACGGATCCCCACGATTGCCAATGTCGTCCAATGATATTGGTGCAAATATCTTCTCTCCTATCAATGTGACACGATTCTGCCTGATCATACCTTGTCCAGGAGATTCAAATGTACAAGATTTGTGCGGTAGCACTTGACAAAAGCGAATCGCTTTGGACTCAGGTCGATCCATAAGCCGAAGCATCCAGAATTGCCAATGTCATTCAATGATATAGATGCAAATATCTTTACTCCTATCAATTTGACAGCATTCTGCCTCATCGTATCTTGTCCAGGAGGTTCAAATGTACAAGATTTTTGCGACAGCACTTTTCCAGGCCGACTCTATTTGGATTCAGGTCTAATTATAAGACGGATCCCCAGGATTGCCAATGTCGTATAATGATATTGGTGCGAATATCTTCAAACCTATCAATGTGACAGGATTCTGCCTGATCATACCTTGGCAAGGAGATCCACATGTACAAGATTTGTGCGGTAGCACTTGGCAAAAGCGAATCTCTTTGGATTCAGGTTGAATCATAAGCCGGATCCCCAGGATTGCCAATGTCGTCCAATGATATAGATGCAAATATCTTCACTCCTATCAATTTGATAGGATTCTGCCTCATGGTATCTTGTCCTGGAGGTTCCAATGTACAAGATTTGTTCGGTAGCACTTGTCCAAAGCGACTCTCTTTGGACTCAGGTCTAATTATATGACGGATCCCCAGGATTGCCAATGTCGTCCAATGATATAGGTGCAAATACCTTCACTCCTATCAATGTGACAGGACTCTGCCACATCATACTTGTTCCACAGGTGCAAATCTACAAGGTTTGTGCGGTAGCACCTGTTCAAAGCGAATCTCTTTAGACTCAGGTCGATCCATAACCCGAAGCATCCAGAATTGCCAATGTCGTCCAATGATATAGATGCAAATATCTTCACTCCTATCAATTTGATAGGATTCTGCCTCATGGTATCTTGTCCTGGAGGTTCCAATGTACAAGATTTGTTCGGTAGCACTTGTCCAAAGCGAATCTCTTTGGACTCAGGTCTAATTATATGACGGATCACCAGGATTGCCAATGTCGTCCAATGATATAGGTGCAAATACCTTCACTCCTATCAATGTGACAGGATTCTGCCTCATCGTATCTTGTCCAGGAGGTTCAAATGTACAAGATTTGTGCGGTAGCACTAGTCCAGGCCGACTCTCTTTGGATTCAGGTCTAATTATAAGACGGATCCCCAGGATTGCCAATGTCGTCCAATGATATAGGTGCAAATACCTTCACTCCTACCAATGTGACAGGATTCTGCCTCATCATACCTTGTCCAGGAGGTTCAATTGTACAAGATTTGTGCGGTAGCACTTGACAAATGTGAATCTCTTTGGACTCAGGTTGATCCAAATGCCGAAGCATCCAGAATTGCCAATGTCGTCCAATGATATAGATGCAAATATCTTTACTCCTATCAATTTTACAGCATTCTGCCGCATCTTATCTTGTCGAGGAGGTTCAAATGTACAAGATTTGTGCGGTAGCACTTGTCCAGGCCGACTCTCTTTGGATTCAGGTCGAATCATAAGCCGGATCCCCAGGATTACCAATGTCGTCCAATGATATAGATGCAAATATCTTTACTACTATCAATGTGACAGGATTCTGCCTCACCGTCCCTTTTCCAGGAGGTCCAAATGTACAAGATTTGTGCGGTAGCACTTGTCCAGGCCGACTCTCTTTGGATTCAGGTCGAATCATAAGCCGGATCCCCAGGATTACCAATGTCGTCCAATGATATAGGTGCAAATACCTTCACTCCTACCAATGTGACAGGATTCTGCCACATCATACTTGTTCCAGAGGTGCAAATCTACAAGGTTTGTGCGGTAGCACTTGTCCACGGCGAATCTCTTTACACTCAGGCCGATCCAAGAGTCGAAGCATCCAGAATTGCCAATGTCGTCCAATGATATAGAGGCAAATATCCTGACTCCTATCAATTTGACAGCATTCTGCCTCATCGTATCTTGTCCAGGAGGTTCAAATGTACAAGATTTTTGCGGTAGCACTTGTCCAGGCCGACTCTCTTTGGATTCAGGTCTAATTATAAGACGGATCCCCAGGATTGCCAATGTCGTATAATGATATTGGTGCGAATATCTTCAAACCTATCAATGTGACAGGATTCTGCCTGATCATACCTTGGCAAGGAGATCCACATGTACAAGATTTGTGCGGTAGCACTTGGCAAAAGCGAATCTCTTTGGATTCAGGTCGAATCATAAGCCGGATCCCCAGGATTGCCAATGTCGTCCAATGATATAGATGCAAATATCTTCACTCCTATCAATTTGATAGGATTCTGCCTCATGGTATCTTGTCCTGGAGGTTCCAATGTACAAGATTTGTTCGGTAGCACTTGTCCAAAGCGACTCTCTTTGGACTCAGGTCTAATTATATGACGGATCCCCAGGATTGCCAATGTCGTCCAATGATATAGGTGCAAATACCTTCACTCCTACCAATGTGACAGGAGTCTGCCACATCATACTTGTTCCAGAGGTGCAAATCTACAAGGTTTGTGCGGTAGCACTTGTCCACGGCGAATCTCTTTACACTCAGGCCGATCCAAGAGTCGAAGCATCCAGAATTGCCAATGTCGTCCAATGATATAGAGGCAAATATCCTGACTCCTATCAATTTGACAGCATCCTGCCTCATCGTATCTTGTCCAGGAGGTTCAAATGTACAAGATTTTTGCGGTAGCACTTGTCCAGGCCGACTCTCTTTGGATTCAGGTCTAATTATAAGACGGATCCCCAGGATTGCCAATGTCGTCCAATGATATTGGTGCAAATATCTTCTCTCCTATCAATGTGACAGGATTCTGCCTGATCATACCTTGTCCAGGAGATTCAAATGTACAAGATTTGTGCGGTAGCACTTGACAAAAGCGAATCGCTTTGGACTCAGGTCGATCCATAAGCCGAAGCATCCAGAATTGCCAATGTCATTCAATGATATAGATGCAAATATCTTTACTCCTATCAATTTGACAGCATTCTGCCTCATCGTATCTTGTCCAGGAGGTTCAAATGTACAAGATTTTTGCGACAGCACTTTCCCAGGCCGACTCTATTTGGATGCAGGTTTAATTATAAGACGGATCCCCAGGATTGCCAATGTCGTATAATGATATTGGTGCGAATATCTTCAAACCTATCAATGTGACAGGATTCTGCCTGATCATACCTTGGCAAGGAGATCCACATGTACAAGATTTGTGCGGTAGCACTTGGCAAAAGCGAATCTCTTTGGATTCAGGTTGAATCATAAGCTGGATCCCCAGGATTGCCAATGTCGTCCAATGATATAGATGCAAATATCTTCACTCCTATCAATTTGATAGGATTCTGCCTCATGGTATCTTGTCCTGGAGGTTCCAATGTACAAGATTTGTTCGGTAGCACTTGTCCAAAGCGACTCTCTTTGGACTCAGGTCTAATTATATGACGGATCCCCAGGATTGCCAATGTCGTCCAATGATATAGGTGCAAATACCTTCACTCCTATCAATGTGACAGGATTCTGCCACATCATACTTGTTCCACAGGTGCAAATCTACAAGGTTTGTGCGGTAGCACCTGTTCAAAGCGAATCTCTTTAGACTCAGGTCGATCCATAACCCGAAGCATCCAGAATTGCCAATGTCGTCCAATGATATAGATGCAAATATCTTCACTCCTATCAATTTGATAGGATTCTGCCTCATGGTATCTTGTCCTGGAGGCTCCAATGTACAAGATTTGTTCGGTAGCACTTGTCCAAAGCGAATCTCTTTGGACTCAGGTCTAATTATATGACGGATCACCAGGATTGCCAATGTCGTCCAATGATATAGGTGCAAATACCTTCACTCCTATCAATGTGACAGGATTCTGCCTCATCGTATCTTGTCCAGGAGGTTCAAATGTACAAGATTTGTGCGGTAGCACTAGTCCAGGCCGACTCTCTTTGGATTCAGGTCTAATTATAAGACGGATCCCCAGGATTGCCAATGTCGTCCAATGATATAGGTGCAAATACCTTCACTCCTACCAATGTGACAGGATTCTGCCTCATCATACCTTGTCCAGGAGGTTCAATTGTACAAGATTTGTGCGGTAGCACTTGACAAATGTGAATCTCTTTGGACTCAGGTTGATCCAAATGCCGAAGCATCCAGAATTGCCAATGTCGTCCAATGATATAGATGCAAATATCTTTACTCCTATCAATTTTACAGCATTCTGCCGCATCTTATCTTGTCGAGGAGGTTCAAATGTACAAGATTTGTGCGGTAGCACTTGTCCAGGCCGACTCTCTTTGGATTCAGGTCGAATCATAAGCCGGATCCCCAGGATTACCAATGTCGTCCAATGATATAGATGCAAATATCTTTACTACTATCAATGTGACAGGATTCTGCCTCACTGTCCCTTTTCCAGGAGGTCCCAATATACAAGATTTGTGCGGTAGCACTTGTCCAGGCCGACTCTCTTTGGATTCAGGTCGAATCATAAGCCGGATCCCCAGGATTGCCAATGTCGTCCAATGATATAGATGCAAATATCTTTACTACTATCAATGTGACAGGTTTCTGCCACATCATACTTGTTCCAGAGGTGCAAATCTACATGGTTTGTGCGGTAGCACCTGTTCAAAACGAATCTCTTTAGACTCAGGTCGATCCATAACCCGAAGCATCCAGAATTGCCAATGTCGTCCATTGATATACAGGCAAATATCCTGACTCCTATCAATTTGACAGCATTCTGCCTCATCTTATCTTGTCCAGGAGGTTCAAATGTACAAGATTTGTTCGGTAGCACTTGTCCAGGCCGACTCTCTTTGGATTCAGGTCTAATTATAGGACGGATCCCCACGATTGCCAATGTCGTCCAATGATATTGGTGCAAATATCTTCTCTCCTATCAATGTGACACGATTCTGCCTGATCATACCTTGTCCAGGAGATTCAAATGTACAAGATTTGTGCGGTAGCACTTGACAAAAGCGAATCGCTTTGGACTCAGGTCGATCCATAAGCCGAAGCATCCAGAATTGCCAATGTCATTCAATGATATAGATGCAAATATCTTTACTCCTATCAATTTGACAGCATTCTGCCTCATCGTATCTTGTCCAGGAGGTTCAAATGTACAAGATTTTTGCGACAGCACTTTTCCAGGCCGACTCTATTTGGATTCAGGTCTAATTATAAGACGGATCCCCAGGATTGCCAATGTCGTATAATGATATTGGTGCGAATATCTTCAAACCTATCAATGTGACAGGATTCTGCCTGATCATACCTTGGCAAGGAGATCCACATGTACAAGATTTGTGCGGTAGCACTTGGCAAAAGCGAATCTCTTTGGATTCAGGTTGAATCATAAGCCGGATCCCCAGGATTGCCAATGTCGTCCAATGATATAGATGCAAATATCTTCACTCCTATCAATTTGATAGGATTCTGCCTCATGGTATCTTGTCCTGGAGGTTCCAATGTACAAGATTTGTTCGGTAGCACTTGTCCAAAGCGACTCTCTTTGGACTCAGGTCTAATTATATGACGGATCCCCAGGATTGCCAATGTCGTCCAATGATATAGGTGCAAATACCTTCACTCCTATCAATGTGACAGGACTCTGCCACATCATACTTGTTCCACAGGTGCAAATCTACAAGGTTTGTGCGGTAGCACCTGTTCAAAGCGAATCTCTTTAGACTCAGGTCGATCCATAACCCGAAGCATCCAGAATTGCCAATGTCGTCCAATGATATAGATGCAAATATCTTCACTCCTATCAATTTGATAGGATTCTGCCTCATGGTATCTTGTCCTGGAGGTTCCAATGTACAAGATTTGTTCGGTAGCACTTGTCCAAAGCGAATCTCTTTGGACTCAGGTCTAATTATATGACGGATCACCAGGATTGCCAATGTCGTCCAATGATATAGGTGCAAATACCTTCACTCCTATCAATGTGACAGGATTCTGCCTCATCGTATCTTGTCCAGGAGGTTCAAATGTACAAGATTTGTGCGGTAGCACTAGTCCAGGCCGACTCTCTTTGGATTCAGGTCTAATTATAAGACGGATCCCCAGGATTGCCAATGTCGTCCAATGATATAGGTGCAAATACCTTCACTCCTACCAATGTGACAGGATTCTGCCTCATCATACCTTGTCCAGGAGGTTCAATTGTACAAGATTTGTGCGGTAGCACTTGACAAATGTGAATCTCTTTGGACTCAGGTTGATCCAAATGCCGAAGCATCCAGAATTGCCAATGTCGTCCAATGATATAGATGCAAATATCTTTACTCCTATCAATTTTACAGCATTCTGCCGCATCTTATCTTGTCGAGGAGGTTCAAATGTACAAGATTTGTGCGGTAGCACTTGTCCAGGCCGACTCTCTTTGGATTCAGGTCGAATCATAAGCCGGATCCCCAGGATTACCAATGTCGTCCAATGATATAGATGCAAATATCTTTACTACTATCAATGTGACAGGATTCTGCCTCACCGTCCCTTTTCCAGGAGGTCCAAATGTACAAGATTTGTGCGGTAGCACTTGTCCAGGCCGACTCTCTTTGGATTCAGGTCGAATCATAAGCCGGATCCCCAGGATTACCAATGTCGTCCAATGATATAGGTGCAAATACCTTCACTCCTACCAATGTGACAGGATTCTGCCACATCATACTTGTTCCAGAGGTGCAAATCTACAAGGTTTGTGCGGTAGCACTTGTCCACGGCGAATCTCTTTACACTCAGGCCGATCCAAGAGTCGAAGCATCCAGAATTGCCAATGTCGTCCAATGATATAGAGGCAAATATCCTGACTCCTATCAATTTGACAGCATTCTGCCTCATCGTATCTTGTCCAGGAGGTTCAAATGTACAAGATTTTTGCGGTAGCACTTGTCCAGGCCGACTCTCTTTGGATTCAGGTCTAATTATAAGACGGATCCCCAGGATTGCCAATGTCGTATAATGATATTGGTGCGAATATCTTCAAACCTATCAATGTGACAGGATTCTGCCTGATCATACCTTGGCAAGGAGATCCACATGTACAAGATTTGTGCGGTAGCACTTGGCAAAAGCGAATCTCTTTGGATTCAGGTCGAATCATAAGCCGGATCCCCAGGATTGCCAATGTCGTCCAATGATATAGATGCAAATATCTTCACTCCTATCAATTTGATAGGATTCTGCCTCATGGTATCTTGTCCTGGAGGTTCCAATGTACAAGATTTGTTCGGTAGCACTTGTCCAAAGCGACTCTCTTTGGACTCAGGTCTAATTATATGACGGATCCCCAGGATTGCCAATGTCGTCCAATGATATAGGTGCAAATACCTTCACTCCTACCAATGTGACAGGAGTCTGCCACATCATACTTGTTCCAGAGGTGCAAATCTACAAGGTTTGTGCGGTAGCACTTGTCCACGGCGAATCTCTTTACACTCAGGCCGATCCAAGAGTCGAAGCATCCAGAATTGCCAATGTCGTCCAATGATATAGAGGCAAATATCCTGACTCCTATCAATTTGACAGCATCCTGCCTCATCGTATCTTGTCCAGGAGGTTCAAATGTACAAGATTTTTGCGGTAGCACTTGTCCAGGCCGACTCTCTTTGGATTCAGGTCTAATTATAAGACGGATCCCCAGGATTGCCAATGTCGTCCAATGATATTGGTGCAAATATCTTCAAACCTATCAATGTGACAGGATTCTGCCTGATCATACCTTGGCAAGGAGATCCACATGTACAAGATTTGTGCGGTAGCACTTGACAAAAGCGAATCTCTTTGGACTCAGGTCGATACATAAGCCGAAGCAACCAGAATTGCCAATGTCGTCCAATGATATAGTTGCAAATATCTTTACTACTATCAATGTGACAGGATTCTGCCACATCATACTTGTTCCAGAGGTGCAAATCTACAAGGTTTGTGCGGTAGCACCTGTTCATAGCGAATCTCTTTAGACTCAGGTCGATCCATAACCCGAAGCATCCAGAATTGCCAATGTCGTCCAATGATATAGATGCAAATATCTTCACTTTATCAATTTGATAGGATTCTGCCTCATGGTATCTTGTCCTGGAGGTTCCAATGTACAAGATTTGTTCGGTAGCACTTGTCCAAAGCGACTCTCTTTGGACTCAGGTCTAATTATTTGACGGATCCCCAGGATTGCCAATGTCGTCCAATGATATAGGTGCAAATACCTTCACTCCTATCAATGTGACAGGATTCTACCTGATCATACCTTGGCAAGGAGATCCACATGTACAAGATTTGTGCGTTAGCACTTGACAAAAGCGAATCTCTTTGGACTCAGGTTAATCCATATGCCGAAGCATCCAGAATTGCCAACGTCATTCAATGATATAGATGCAAATATCTTTACTCCTATCAATTTGCCAGGATTCTGCCTCATCGTATCTTAACCAGGGGGTCCAAATGTGCAAGATTTGTGCGTTAGCACTTGTCCACAGCGACTCTCTTTGGACTCAGGTTGATCCATATGCCGAAGCATCCAGAATTGCCAATGTCGTCCAATGATATAGAGGCAAATATCCTGACTCTTATCAATTCGACAGGATTCTGCCTCATCGTATCTAGTCCAGGAGGATCAAATGTACAAGAGTTGTGCGGTAGTACTTGTCCAGACCGACTCTCTTTGGATTCAGGTCGAATCATATGCTGGATCCCAGGATTGGCAATGTCGCCCAATGATATAGATGCAAATATCTTTACTCCTATCAATTTGACAGGATTCTGCCTCATCATACCTTTTCCGGGAGGTCCAAATGCAAATGATTTGGGCGGCAGCATTTATCCAAACCGACTCTCTTTGGACTCAGGTTGATCCATATGCCGAAGCATCCAGAATTGCCAATGTCGTCCAATGATAGAGATGCAAATATCTTTACTAATATCTATGTGACAGGATTCTGCCTCACCATACATTTTCCAGGAGTTTCAAATGTACAAGAGGTGGGCGGCAGCATTTGTCCAAAGCGAATCTCTTTAGACTCAGGTCGAATCGTAAGCCGAGCATCCAGAATTGCCAATGTCGTCCAATTATATAGATGAAAATATCTTTACTCCTATCAATGTGATAGGATTCTGCCTCAGCGTATCTTGTCCAGGATATCCAAGTGTACACGATTTGTGCCGTAGCACGTGCCCTGGCCGACTCTCTTTGGATTCAGGTCTAATTACAAGACGGATTCCCAGGATTGCCAATGTCGTCCAATGATATAGGTGCTAATACCTTCACTCCTATCAATGTGACAGGATTCTGCCTCATCATACCTTGTCCAGGAGGTTCAAATGTACAAGATTTGTTCGGTAGCACTTGTCCAGGCCGACTCTCTTTGGGTTCAGGTCTAATTATAAGACGGATCCCCACGATTGCCAATGTCGTCCAATGATATTGGTGCAAATATCTTCACTCCTATCAATGTAACAGAATTCTGCCTGATCATACCTTGTCCAGGAGATTCAAATGTACAAGATTTGTGCGGTAGCACTTGACAAAAGCGAATGGCTTTGGACTCAGGTCGATCCATAAGCCGAAGCATCCAGAATTGCCAACGCCATTCAATGATATAGATGCAAATATCTTTACTCCTATCAATTTGATAGGATTCTGCCTCACCATACCTTTTCCAGGAGGTTCAAATGTACAAGATTTGTTCGGTAGCACTTGTCCAAAGCGAATCTCTTTGGACTCAGGTCTAATTATATGACGGATCCCCAGGATTGCCAATGTCGTCCAATGATATAGGTGCAAATACCTTCACTCCTATCAATGTGACAGGATTCTGCCTCATCATACCTTGTCCAGGAGGTTCAAATGAACAAGATTTGTGCGGTAGCACTTGTCCAAAGCGACTCTCTTTGGACTCAGTTCGATCCATATGCCGAAGCATCCAAAATTGCCAATGTCGACCAATGATATAGATGCAAATATCTTTACTCTTATCAATTCGACGGGATTCTGCCTCATCGTATATAGTCCAGGAGGATCAAATGTACAAGAGTTGTGCGGTAGTACTGGACCAGACCGACTCTCTTTGGATTCAGGTCGAATCATATGATGGATCCCAGGATTGGCAATGTCGCCCAATGATATAGATGCAAATATCTTTACTCCTATCAATTTGACAGGATTCTGCCTCATCATACCTTTTCCGGGTGGTCCAAATGCAAAAGATTTTGGCGGCAGCATTTATCCAAACTGACTCTCTTTGGACTCAGGTTGATCCATATGCCGAAGCATCCAGAATTGCCAATGTCGTCCAATGATATAGATGCAAATATCTTTACTAATATCTATGTGACAGGATTCTGCCTCACCATACATTTTCCAGGAGTTTCAAATGTACAAGAGGTGGGCGGCAGCATTTGTCCAAAGCGAATCTCTTTAGACTCAGGTCGAATCGTAAGCCGAGCATCCAGAATTGCCAATGTCGTCCAATTATATAGATGAAAATATCTTTACTCCTATCAATGTGACAGGATTCTGCCTCAGCGTATCTTGTCCAGGATATCCAAGTGTACACGATTTGTGCCGTAGCACGTGCCCTGGCCGACTCTCTTTGGATTCAGGTCTAATTACAAGACGGATCCCCAGGATTGCCAATGTCGTCCAATGATATAGGTGCAAATACCTTCACTCCTATCAATGTGACAGGATTCTGCCTCATCATACCTTGTCCAGGAGGTTCAAATGTACAAGATTTGTTCGGTAGCACTTGTCCAGGCCGACTCTCTTTGGATTCAGGTCTAATTATAAGACGGATCCCCACGATTGCCAATGTCGTCCAATGATATTGGTGCAAATATCTTCACTCCTATCAATGTGACAGGATTCTGCCTGATCATACCTTGTCCAGGAGATTCAAATGTACAAGATTTGTGCGGTAGCACTTGACAAAAGCGAATGGCTTTGGACTCAGGTCGATCCATAAGCCGAAGCATCCAGAATTGCCAACGCCATTCAATGATATAGTTGCAAACATCTACACTCCTATCAATTTGACAGGATTCTGCCTCATCGTATCTTGTCCATGAGGTTCTAATGTACATGATTTGTGCGGTAGCACTTGACAAAAGCCAAACTCTTTGGACTCAGATCGATCCATAAGCCGAAGCATTCAGAATTGCCAATGTCGTCCAATGATATAGATGCAAATGGATCGACTTGAGTCCAAAGAGAGTCGCTTTGGACAAGTGCTACCGCACAAATCTTGTATATTTGAACCTCGTGGACTAGATACGATGAGGCAGAATCCTGTCAAATTGATAGGAGTGAAGATGTTTGCACCTATATCATTGGAAGACATTGGCAATTCTGGATGCTCCGTCTTATGATTCGTCCTGAGTCCAAAGAGAGTCGCTTTGGACAAGAGCTACCGCACAAATCTTGTATATTTGAACCTCGTGGACTAGATACGATGAGGCAGAATCCTGTCAGATTGATTGGAGCGAAGATATTTGCATCTATATCATTGGTCGACATTGGCAATTCTGGATGCTCCGGCTTATGATTCGACCTGAGTCCAAAGAGAGTCGCTTTGGACAAGTGTTACCGCACGAATCGTGTACATTTGGACCTCCTGTACAAGGTATGATGAGGCAGAATCGAATCACATTGATAGGAGTGAAGATGTTTGCATCTATATCATTGGACGACATTCGCAATTCTGGATGCTCCGGCTTATGATTCGACCGGAGGCCAAAGAGAGTCGCTTCAGACAAGTGCTACCGCGCAAATGTTGTACATTAGGACCCCCTGGACAAGATACGATGAGGCAGAATCCTGTCAAATTGATAGGAGTGAAGATATTTGCATCTATATCATTGGACGACATCGGCAATTCTGGATGGTCCGGCTTATGGATCGACCTAAGTACAAAGAATGTCGCTTTGGACAAGTGCTAACACACAAATCTTGTACATTTGAACCTCGTGGACAAGATACGATGAGGCAGAATCCTGTCAAATTGGTAGGAGTGAAGATATTTGCATCTATATCATTAGACGGCATTGGCAATTCTGAATGCTCAGGCTTATGATTCGACCTGAGTCCAAGGAGAGCCGCTTTGGACAAGTGCTACCGCGAAAAATCTTGTACATTTGGACCTACTGGACAAGGTATGATGGGGCAGAATCCTGTCAAATTGATAGGAGTAAAGATATTTGCATCTATATCACTGGGCGACATTGGAAATTCTGGATGCTCCGGCATATGATTCGACCGGAGGCCAAAGAGAGTCGCTTTGGACACGTGCTACCGCACAAATCTTGTACATTTTGAACCTCCTGGACAAGATACGACGAGGCACAATCCTGTCAAATTGATAGGAGTAAAGATATTTGCATCTATATCACTGGGCGACATTGGCAATTCTGGATGCTCCGGCATATGATTCGACCTGAGTCCAAAGAGAGTGGCTTTGGACAAGTGCTACCACACAAATCTTGTACATTTGGACCCCCTGGACAAGATACGTTGAGACTGAATCCTGTCAAATTGATAAGAGTGAAGATATTTGCATCTATATCATTGGACGACATTGGCAATTCTGGATACTTCGGCATATGGAACGACCTGAGTCCAAAGAGATTCGCGTTTGTCAAGTACTACCGCACAAATCTTGTACATTTGAACCTCCTGGACAAGGCATGATGAGGCAGAATCCTGGCAAATCGATAGGAGTGAAGATATTTGCACCTATATCATTGGACGACATTGGCAATCATGGGGATCCGTCTTATAATTAGACCTGAATCCAAAGAGAGTCGGCCTCGACAAGTGCTACCACACAAATCTTGTACATTTGAACTTCCTGGACAAGATACGATGAGGCAGAATGCTGTAAAATTGATAGGAGTGAGGATATTTGCATCTATATCATTGGACGACATTGGCAATTCTGGATACTTCGGCATATGGATCGACCTGAGTCCAAAGACATTCGCGTTTGTCAAGTGCTACCGCACAAATCTTGTACATTTGAACCTCCTGGACAAGGCATGATGAGGCAGAATCCTATCACATTGATAGTAGTGAGGATATTTGCATCTATATCATTGGACGACATTGGCAATTCTGGATGCTTAGGCTTATGGATCGACCTGAGTCCAAAGAGATTCATTTGGACAAGTGCTACCACACAAACCTTGTTCATTTGAACCTCCTGGACAAGATACGATGAGGCAGAATCCTGTCAAATTGATAAGAGTAAAGATATTTGCATCTATATCATTGGACGACATTGGCCAATTCTGGATGCCCGGTTTATGATTCGACCTGAGTCCAAAGAGACTCGCTTTGGACAAATGCTGCCGCCCAAATCTTGTCCATTTGAACCTCCTGGACAAGATATGATGAGGCAGAATCCTGTCAAATTGATAGGAGTCAGGATATCTGCCTCTATATCATTGGACGACATTGGCAATTCTGGGGATCCGGCTTATGATTCGACCTGAATCCAAAGAGAGTCGATCTAGACAAGTGCTACCGCACAAATCTTGTACACTTGATCTTCCTGGACAAGACACGATGAGCCAGAATACTGTCAGATTGATTGGAGCGAAGATATTTGCATCTATATCATTGGTCGACATTGGCAATTCTGGATGCTCCGGCTTATGATTCGACCTGAGTCCAAAGAGAGTCGCTTTGGACAAGTGTTACCGCACGAATCGTGTACAGTTGGACCTCCTGTACAAGGTATGATGAGGCAGAATCGAATCACATTGATAGGAGTGAAGATGTTTGCATCTATATCATTGGACGACATTCGCAATTCTGGATGCTCCGGCTTATGATTCGACCGGAGGCCAAAGAGAGTCGCTTCAGACAAGTGCTACCGCGCAAATGTTGTACATTAGGACCCCCTGGACAAGATACGATGAGGCAGAATGCTGTCAAATTGATAGGAGTCAGGATATCTGCCTCTATATCATTGGACGACATTGGCAATTCTGGGGATCCGGCTTATGATTCGACCTGAATCCAAAGAGAGTCGATCTAGACAAGTGCTACCGCACAAATCTTGTACATTTGAACCTCCTGGACAAGATAGGATGAGGCAGAATGCTGCAAAATCGATAGGAGTGAGGATATTTGCCTATATATCAGTGGACAATATCGGCAATTTTGGATTCTTCGCTTTATGATTCGACATGAATCCAAAGAGATTCGATTTTGTCAAGAGCTACAGCACAAAGCTTGCACATTTGGACCTACTGGACAATGTTTCATGAGGCAGAATCCTATCAGATAGATAGGAGTAAAGATATTTGCATCTATATCATTGGACGACATTGGCAATTCTGGATGCTGCAATATATGATTCGACCGGAGGCCAAAGAGAGTCGCTTTGGACAAGTGCTACCTCACAAATCTTGTACATTTGAAACCCCTGGACAAGATACGATGAGGCAGAATCCTGGCAAATTTGTAGGAGTAAAGATATTTGCATCTATATCATTGGACGACATTGGCAATTCTGGATGCTTCGGCTTATGGATCGACCTGAGTCCAAATAGATTCGCTTTTGTCAAGTGCGACCCCACAAATCTTGTGCATTTGGACCTCCTGGGCAAGATCCGATGTAGGCAGAATCCTGTACAATTGATAGGAGTAAAGATATTTGCATCTATATCATTTGACGACAAGGCAATTCTGAATGCTTCGGCATATGGATCGACCTGAGTCCAAAGAGATTCGCTTTTGTCAAGTGCTACCCAACAAATATTGTACATTTGAACCTCCTGGACTAGATATGATGAGGCAGAATCCTGTCAAATTGATAGAGTGAAGATATTTGATCTATGCCATTGGGCGACATGGCAATTCTGGATGCTTCGGCATATGGATCGACCTGAGGTCCAAAGTGATTGGCTTTTGTCAAGTGCTAACGCACAAATCCTGCACATTTGGACCTCCTGGACAAGGCTTGATACGGCAGAATCCTATCACATTGATAGGAGTAAAGATATTTGCATCTATATCATAGTCACGTTGGCAATTTTGGATGCATCGGCATATGGATCGACCTGAGTCCAAAGAGAGTCCTCTTTGGACCAAGTGCTGCTGCACAAATTTTGTACATTTGATTCTCCTGGACAAGATACGATGAGGCAGATTCCTGTCAAAATGATAGGAGTAAGGATATTTGCATCTATATCAATTGGACGACATTGGCAATTCTGAATGCTACGATATATAATTCGATCGGAGGTCAAAGCGGGTCGCTTTGGAATAGTGCTACCGCACAAATCTTGTGCATTTGAATCTCCTGGATAAGACAAGATGCGGCTGAATGCTGTAAAGTGATAGGCGTGAGATTATTTGCCTCTATATCATTGGACAATATCGGCAATTTTGGGTTCTTTGCCTTATGATTCGACCTGCAAGCAAAGGGAGTGGCTTTGGACAAGTGCTACCGCACAAATCTTGCACATTTGATCCCCTGGACAAGATACGATGAGGCAGAATCGTATCAATTAATAGGAGTAAAGATATTTGCATCTATATCATTGGACGACATTGGCAATTCTGGATGCTGCAATATATGATTCGACCGGCGGCCAAAAGAGTCGCTTTGAACAAGTGCTACCTCACAATCTTGTACATTCGGACCCCCTGGACAAGATACGATGAGGCTGAACCCTGTCAAATTGATAGGGAGTGAAGTTATTTGCATCTATATCATTCGGATAACATCGGCAATTTTTGTTACTTCGGCATATGGATCGACCTGAGTCCAAAGGGAGTCGGTTTGGACAAATGCTACCCAATAAATCTAGTACATTTGGACCTCCTGGAACAGGTATGGTGAGGCAGAATCCTGTCACATTGATAGGAGTAAAGATATTTGCATCTATATCTGTTCGCATTCGTACTTCGCATGTCGCCGGCAGTGAACGTCTTCGGAACTCCTCGCCGAACCTCGGCCGACATCGGGTGGATCGAGCAGCTCGGTGGTCGGTCGGGAGAGGCGAGGGGGATCCGATTTTCGGCACAACGACGGTGACTAACGGCTTTGTAGTTCTTAGCATACGAGCTGTGTTTCTGAGAAGTCGAGCAAGTAAGAGTTTTTGATTCGAGCCGTTAGCCATCGCCGTTGTGCCTCCTTTCCTCTTTCGCTTTATCTTTCTCTTTCGTTCTTGCTTTCCCGTACTTTCTTTCTCGCCTAGCCTCATTTCTTTCGCCTTTTGCTATTTTTTACTTATATTTGCCTTTCGCTTGCGTTTCTTTATCTTTCTATTGCTTTCAGCAAGCACAGGCAGCAAGACCAGGCAGCACAGGCAGCACAGGCGGCAAGCACAGGCAGCAAGCACAGGCAGCAAGCTCGTAGGCTCGCAAACGGACCTAGTCGAGGTAGACAAATTATACTACCTAAGGTCGTCGCTAGTCGGGGAAGCGGTGAACAAGATTAAGATTTTCGCGGTCGACGGCGCAAACTTTACGAAAGCGTGGGACATTTAGAGCGGTCACATGAGGCGAAACGCGTACTCGTATCGCGGCATTTAGCGCTAATTTGAACCAGCCGGTACTGGAGAGAGAGACGACGATCGGGCTGACTAAACTCGCGGACGATACTCAACAACACATCGCTGCGTTGAACCATAGACCTTATATACATGGACTGCGCGTTAGAAACAAGAGGCGGGAACAAATGTAAGGACAGAGATATCTGTCGGTCCTCTGTTTTCCTTTAGGTACTGACGTTGGTCGCTAATGCGCATGCTCCGCGCAGAAAGAGAGGAGAGAGGAAAAGGTTCGAGATATCTGTCGGTCGCTGTTTTATTTTAAGTACTAATGAAGCTCATGCTCAGCGAGTAGTCAGTGAAATCTGGCTTATTTACTTAATTCTGCACTGGGCATGCGCTATCATCAGTACATAAAACAAAACAGAGACCGGTAGATATCTCGGTCCTCCTCCCTCTCACTTTCTGCGTGGAGCATGCGCATTAGCGACCAACGTCAGTACATAAAGAAAAACAGAGGACCGACAGATATCTCTGTCCTTACATATGTTCCCGCTTCCCGTGCCTTGCCAGCATAGGGAACGCGCAGTCCATGTATATAAGGTCTATGCGTGAACGCACTAGGCGTCGTCGTCGGGCAAGAGATGATCGTCCATATTTTAGAAGGCAAATTACCGAAAGCGACTGTCGAGAAGTGGGAAGCGAGTTTAGAGAGGAACGAATTTCCAAAGCTCGAACAGCTATACGAGTTTTTGTACAAAACCGCGGTGTGCGCGTCAAGACGAGAGAGATCGCGGACTGCGGAACGAGACGACAGGGACGAACCCGCAAACAAAAGATGCCGAAACTATCCGCCGAACCGCGCCTTCGTGCTGAACACACCGCGGAACGTTGCAGCGTGCGTCCTGTGCAAGACACAGCCACCCGCTTTTCATGTGCGACAAATTCAAGCTATAGGAAATAGAATATTTTTTTGCAATGATGAACGAAAACTTTTAGCAGACGGATTTCACAATTCTAAGATAGATTTCAAAGACATTTTTAAGCCCTGAAAACGTGGTAGTCTTAAGTCCGCTGTACGTAATAGTGCGCCATTTGGAACATCCTTTAAATAGATATTTTAATTTTCCGCATTTAATCGAATTTCTGATAATGCTCAACTATTCGGATTTTAATCGTTGCAAATTCTGCTGGTTAAAGAATCATAACTGTTGTTAAGAATGTAAAAAAATTCAGCCGGGTGCATGACCGCCGGACTTTCAAATTCTCCTACTGTTCCGGCGATTGAGTTAAGAGAGCTGCTGAGACCCCGCGACTAAATAGTTCCGGAGTTAAACGGCAGTTCATTTTTTCGATGCAATTGGGATTTACATGTTTTTCTGATAACTTAACAGCAGCTCTCGTTGCCGCACCGTTTTCTAATTCCCATAATGAGCGTACGTCTTTCCAAGACTTTAACATATGCGGAATATCAAAGATTACACATATTTGTTAATTTCCGTGAATGACATACGAAAGATCATCAGAAATCATATTCTTCATAGTACTTTGATTATTACTACATTGATCACAAATAACAGCACGTAAATTTAAGCCCGTATTGAAGAAGCGCGCTGATATTTTACGCAGCCGCTGCCAGTCTTGTAACAAGTGCAATCAACGAATTTAGTATTGATTCTCACGACGAGCAGCGGTGTAATATGATGCTGCACCCGGCCGGTAACATTGGACGTGACTCGGAAATGGTAAGGGGGCTCTAGAGCCCCTCGGCCGTGTGACAGAAAATTGCATTGCATGCTGTGTCTATTCTATACCTCGTCTGTGACTAGGCAAACGGTAAAATTAAAAGCAAAGGAGAATGAAATGAAAGCAATAGAAAGATAAAGAAACGCAAGCGAAAGGCTTTTGCCGCTGTTACGTCCGGGAGTCGTGGGGAGCGGTCCTACTGTGTCAAGAGATACTTTCGCGAAAGGCTCTATCGGTGTGTCGGTAATTACCATTGGTTCACGCGTTGTTGCTCGTATTAATTTCTTTTCCTGGCATCCCGCACAAGTTCTAGTGAAGTTTTGGATCTCGTTTTTCATTCCCGGCCAGTAAAACCTCTCTCTTATTCTTCAGTAGGTTTTGGTAACGCCTTTATGCCCTCCCACGACACCCGCATGCAGTTCTTTAATAATCTCCGCCCGCATCGATTCCGGGGGAACTGATACCTTTCCCGTGAAAAGGGTTATGGTGATAAGAAAAGATAAGTAAATATAGCAAAAGGCGAAAGAAATGAGGCTAGGCGAGAAAGAAAGTATGGGACAGCAAAGGCGAAAGTGAAAAGATAAAGCGAAAGAGGAAAAGAGGCACAACGGCGATGGCTATGGGCTCGATGCAAAAACTCTTACTTGCTCGACTTCTCAGAAACACAGCTCGAATGCCAAGAACTACAAAGCCGTTAGTCACCGTCGTTGTGCCGAAAATCGGACCCCCCTCGCCTCTCCCCGACCGACCCACGAGCTGCTCGATCCACCCGATGTCGGCCGAGGTTCGGCGAGGAGTTCCAAAGACGTTCACTGCCTGCGACGCATGTCGCCGGCACGCGCGAAGTACGAAATGCGAACAGATCTAGATGCAAATATCTTCACTCCTATCAATTTGACAGGATTCTGCCTCATCGTATCTTGTCCAGGAGGTTCAAGTGTACACGATTTGTGCGGTAGCACTTGACAAAAGCCAATCTGTTTGGACTCAGGTCGATCCATATGCCGGATCCCCAGTATTGCCAATGTCGTCCAATGATATAGATGCAAATATCTTTACTCCTGTCAATTTGACAGGATTCTGCCTCATCGTATCTTGTCCAGGGGGTCCAAATGTACAAGATTTGTGCTGTAGCACTTGTCCAAAGCGGCTCTCTTTGGACTCAGGTCGATCCACATGCCGAAGCATCCAAAGTTGCAAATGCCGTCCAATGATATAGATGCAAATATCTTTACTCCTATCAATTGTACAGGATTCTGCCTCATCGTATCTTTTCCAGGGGATCCATATGTACAAGATTTGAGCGGTGGCACTAGACAAATGCGAATTTCTTTGGACTCAGGTCGATCCATATGCCGAAGTATCCAGTATTGCCAATGTCGTCCAATGATATAGATGCAAATATCTTTACTCCTATCAATTTGGCAGGATTCTTAATCATCGTATCTTGTCCAGGGGGACCAAATGTACAAGATTTGTGCGGTAGTACTTGACAAAAGTGAATCTCTTTGGATTCAGGTCGAATCATACAGCGAAGAAACCAAAATTGCCGATATTGTCCAATGATATAGAGGCAAATATCCTCACTGCTATCAATTTGACAGGATTCTGTGTCACCGTATCTGGTCCAGGAGGTACAAATGTACAAGATTTTTGCGGTAGCACTAGTCCAGACCGACACTCATTGGATTCAGGTCGAATCATAAGCCGGATCCCAGAATTGCCAATGTCGTTCAATGATATAGATGCAAATATCTTTACTCCTATCAATTGTACAGGATTCTGCCTCATCGTATCTTTTCCAGGGGATCCATATGTACAAGATTTGAGCGGTGGCACTAGACAAATGCGAATGTCTTTGGACTCAGGTCGATCCATATGCCGAAGTATCCAGTATTGCCAATGTCGTAAAATGATATAGATGCATATATCTTCACTCCTATCAATTTGACAGAATTCTGCCTCATCGTATCTTGTCCAGGAGGTTCAAGTGTACAAGATTTGGGAGGTAGCACTTGCCGAGGCCGACTCCCTTTGGATTCAGGTCTAATTATAAGCCGGATCCTCAGGATTGCCAATGTCGTCCAATGATATAGATGCAAATATCTTCACTCCTATCAATTTGACAGGATTCTGCCTCATGGTAGCTTGTCCAGGAGGTTCAAATGTACAAAATTTGTGCGGTACGACTGGACAGAAGCAAATCCCTTTGGACTCAGGTCGATTAATATGCCGAAGCATCCAGAATTGTCAATTTCGTCCAATGATATAAATGCAAATATCTTTACTCCTATCAATTTGGCAGGATTCTTACTCATCGTATCTTGTCCAGGGGACCAAATGTACAAGATTTGTGTGGTAGCACTTGACAAAAGCGAATCTCTCTGGACTCAGATCGATCCATATGCCGAAGCATCCAGAATTGCCAATTTCGTCCAATGATATAGAGGCAAATATCCTCACTCCTCTCAATGTTACAGCATTCTGCTTCATCGTATCTTGTCCAGGAGGTTGAAATGTACAAGAGTTGTGCGGTAGCACTTGCCCAGGCCGACTCTCTTTGGATTCAGGTCTAATTATAAGCCGGATCCCCAGGATTGCCAATGTCGTCCAATGATATAGATGCAAATATCTACACTCCTATCAATGTGATAGGATTCGGTCTCATCTTATCTTGTCCAGGAGGTTCAAATGCACAAGATTTGTGCGGTAGCACTTGACAAAAGCGAAACTCTTTGGTCTCAGGTCGATCCATATGTTGAAGCATCCAGAATTGCCAATGTCGTCCAATGATATACATGCAAATATCTTTACTCGTGTCAATTTGACAGAATTCTGCGGCATTTTATCTTGTCCAGGGGGTCCGAATGTACAAGATTTGTGCGGTAGCACTTTTCCAAAGCAACTCTCTTTGGCCTCCGGTCGATCCATAAGCGGAAGCATCCAAAATTGCCAATGTCGTCCAATGATATAGAGGCAAATATCCTGACTCCTATCAATTTGACAGCATTCTGCCTCATCGTGTCTGGTCCAGGAGGTTCAAATGTACAAGAATTGTGGGGTAGCACTTGTCCAGATCGACTCACTTTGGATTCAGGTCGAATCATAAGCCGCATCCCCAGTATTGCCAATGTCGTCCATTGATATAGATGCAAATATCTTTACTCCTGTCAATTTGACAGGATTCTGCCTCATCGTATCTTGTACAGGGGGTCCAAATGTATAAGACCTGTGCGGTCGAACTTGTCCAAAGTGCCTCGCTTTGGCCTCCAGTCGAATCATATCTCGGAGCATTCAGAATTGCCAATGTCGTCCAATGATATAGATGCAAATATCTTTACTCATATCAATGTGACACGATTCTGCCTCACCATAAATTTTCCAGGAGGTCCTAATGTACAATTCTCTTAGCGGTAGCACTTGTCCAGATCGACTCTCTTTGGATTCAGGTCGAATCATAAGCCGGATCCCCAGTATTGCCAATGTCGTCCAATGATAATGAGGCAAATATCCTGACTCCTATCAATTTTACAGCATTCTGCCGCATCTTATCTTGCCAAGGAGTCTCAAATGTACAAGATTTGTGCGGTAGCACTTATACAGGCCGTCTCTCTTTGGATTCACGTCTAATTATATGCCGGATCCCCAGGATTGCCAATGTCGTCCAATGATAAAGATGCAAATATCTTCACTCCTATCAATGTGATAGGATACTGTCTCATCTTATCTTGTCCAGGAGGTTCAAATGCACAAGATTTGTGCGGTAGCACTTGACGAAAGCGAAACTTTTTGGACTCAGGTCGATCCATAAGCTGAAGCATCCAGAATTGCCAATGTCGTCCAATGGTATAGATGCAAATATCTTTACTCTTGTCAATTTGACAGAATTCTGCCGCATTTTATCTTGTCCAGGGTGTCCGAATGTACAAGATTTGTGCGGCAGCACTTTTCCAAAGCGACTCTCTTTGGCCTCCGGTCGATCCATAAGCGGAAACATTCAAAATTGCCAATGTCGTCCAATGATATAGAGACAAATATCCTGACTCCTATCAATTTGACAGCATTCTGCCTCATCGTGTCTTGTCCAGGAGGTTTCAATGTACAAGGATTGTGGGGTAGCACTTGTCCAGATCGACTCTCTTTGGATTCAGGTCGAATCATATGCCGGATCCCCAGTATTGCCAATGTCGTCCATTGATATAAATGCAAATATCTTTACTCCTGTCAATTTGACAGGATTCTGCCTCATCGTATCTTGTACAGGGGGTCCAAATGTACAAGACTTGTGCGGTGGCACGTGACAAAAGTGAATCTCTTTGGACTGAGGTTGATCCATATGCCGAAGCATCCAGAATTGCCAATGTCGTCCAATGATATAGAGGCAAATATCTTTACTCCTATCAATTTGACAGGATTCTGCCTCATGGTATCTTGTCCAGAAGATTCAAATGTACACGATTTGTGCGGTTGCACTTGTCCAAAGCGACTCTCTTTGGACTCAGGTCGATCCATATGCCGAAGCATCCAAAATTGCCAATGTCGTCCAATGATATTGGTGCAAATATCCTGACTCCTATCAACGTGATAGGATTCTGCCTCATCATACCATGTCCAGGAGGCTGAAATGTACAAGATATGTGCGGTAGCACTTGACAAAAGCGAATCTCTTTGGACTCAGGTCGATCCATGTGCCGAAGCATCCAGAATTGCCAATGTCGTCCTATGATATACATGCAAATATTCTGACTCCTATCAATTTGACAGGATTCTGCCTCATCGTATCTTGTCCAGGAGGTTCATATGTAGAAGATTTGTGCCGTAGCACTTGTCCAAAGCGACTCCCTTTGGATTCAGGTCGAATCATTTGGCGTAGAATCCAAGATTGCCGATATTGTCCAATGATATAGAGGCAAAATTGCCGATATAGAAGCATCCAAAATTGCCGATATTGTCCAATGATATAGAGGCAAATATCCTGACTCCTATCAATTTGACAGCATTCTGCCTCATCGTATCTTGTCCAGGAAGTTCGAGTGTACAAGATTTGTGCGGTAGCACTTGTCCAGGCCGACTCTCTTTGTATTCAGGTCTAATTATATGACGGATCCCCAGGATTGCCAATGTCGTCCAATGATATAGGTGCAAATACCTTCACTTGTATCAATGTGACAGGATTCTGCCTCATCATACCTTGTCAAGGAGGTTCAAATGAACATGATTTGTGCGGTAGCACTTGACAAAAGTGAATCTCTTTGGACTGAGGTTGATCCATATGCCGAAGCATCCAGAATTGCCAATGCCGTCCAATGATATAGATGCAAATATTTTTACTGCTATCAATTCGCCAGGATTCTCCCTCATCGTATCTTGTCCAGGGGGTCCAAATGTTCAAGATTTTGGCGGTAGCACTTGCCGAGACCGACTCTCTTTGGATTCAGGTCGAATCATAAGACGGATCCCCAGGATTGCCAGGGACGTCCAGTGATATAGATGCAATTATCTGGCCACCAATCAATTTGCCAGGATTCTGCCTCATCATACTTGTTCCATAGGTACAAATGTACAAGGTTTGTGCGGTAGCACTTGTCCAAAGCGAATCTCTTTGGACTCAGGTCGATCCATATGCCGAAGCATCCAGAATTGCCAATGACGTCCAATGATATAGATGCAAATATCGTTACTCCCATCAATGTGATAGGATTCTGCCTCAACTTACCTTTTCCAGGAGGTCCTAGTGTACAAGTTTTTTAGCGGCAGCATTTGCCCAAAATGATTCTCTTTGGACTCAGGTCGAATCATAAGCCGAGCATCCAGAATTGGCCTATGTCGTCCAATGATATAGATGCAAATATCCTCACTCCTATCAATTTTACAGCATTCTGCCTCATCGTATCTTGTCCAGGAGTTTCAAATGTACAAGATTTGTGCGGTAGCACTTTCCCAGGCCGACTCTCTTTGGATTCAGGTCTAATTATAAGACGGATCCCCAGGATTGGCAATGTCGACCAATGATATAGATGCAAATATGTTCACTCCTATAAATTTGACAGGATTCTGTCCCGTCATACCTTTTCTAGGAGGTCCAAATGCACAAGATTTGGGCGGCAGCATTTGTACAAACCGACTCTCTTTGGACACAGGTCGATCCATATGCCGAAGTAATAATAATTGCCGATGTTATCCGAATGATATAGATTCAAATATATTATCTCCTAACAATTTTCCATGATTCTGCCTCATCATACCTTGTCCAGGAGGTCCAAATGGACAAGATTTGGGCGGCAGCATTTGTCCAAAGCGACTCTCTTTGGACTCAGGTCGAATCATAAGCCGAGAATCCAGAATTGCCAATGTCGTCAAATGATAAAGATGCAAATGTCCTCACTCCTATCAATTTGCTAGGATTCTGCCTCATCATACCTTGTTCCGGAGGTTCAAATGTACAAGATTTCTGCGGTAGCACTTGTCCAAAGCGACTCTATTTGGATTCAGTTCGAATCATAAGGCGAAGAATCCAAAATTGCCGATGTTATCCGAATGATATTGATTCCAATAACTGTACATCTATAAATTTGACAGGATTCTGCCTCATCATACCTTGTTCCGGAGGTTTAAATGCACAAGATTTGTGGGGTAGTACTTGTGCAAAGCGACTGTTTTTGGATTCAGGTCGAATCGTAAGCCGGAGCATCTAGAATTGCCAATGTCGTCCAATGATATAGATGCAAATAACTTTACTCCTATCAATGTGATAGGTTTCTGCCTCATCATACCTTTCCCAGGAGGTCCACATGTACAGGATTTGGGCGGCAGCATTTGTACAAACCGACTCTCTTTGGACTCAGGTCGATCCATATGCCGAAGTAACAATAATTGCCGATGTTATCCGAATGATATAGATTCAAATATCTTAACTCCTTTCAATTTTCCATGATTCTGCCTCATCATACCTTGTCCAGGAGTTCCAAATGTACCAGATTTGTGCGGTAGCACTTGTCCAAAGCGACTCTCTTTGGACTCAAGTCGAATCATATCCCGAGCATCCAGAATTGCCAATGTCGTACAAGGATATAGATTTAAATATCTTTACCTCTATCAATGTGACGGGATTCTGTCTCATCATACCTTTTCCAGTAGGTCCAAATACACAAGATTTGGGCGGTAGCAGTTGTCCAAACCGACTCTCCTTGGACTCAGGCCGAATCATAAGCCGGATCCCCAGGATTGCCAATGTCGTCCAATGATATAGATGCAAATATCTTCACTCCTATCAATGTGAAAGGATTCTGCCTCATCATACCTTTTCCAGGAGGTCCAAATGCACAAGACTTGGACGGCAGCAATTGTCCAAACCGATTCCCTTTGGACTCAGGTCGAATCATAAGCCGAGCATCCAGAATTGCCAATGTCGTCCAATGATATAGATGCAAATATCCTCACTCCTGTCAATTTGACAGGATTCTGCCGCATCGTATATTGTCCAGGAGGTTCAAATGTACAAGATTTGGGCGGTAGCACTTGTCCAAAGCTCCTCTCTTTGGATTCAGGTCGAATCATAAGCCGAGCATCCAGAATTGCGAATGTCGTCAAATGATATAGATGCAAATATCTTCACACCTATCAATCTGCCAGGATTCTGACTCATCATACCTTTTCCAGGAGGTCCAAATGCACATGATTTGGGCGGCAGCATTTGTCCAAACCGACTCTCTTTGGACTAAGGTCGAATCATAAGCCGGTGCATCAAAAATTGCCAATGTCGTCCAATGATAAAGATGCAAATATCTTCACTCCTGTAATTGTGATAAGATTCTGCCTCATCATACCTTTTCCAGGAGGTCCACATGTACAGGATTTGGGCGGCAGCATTTGTACAAACCGACTCTCTTTGGACTCAGGTCGAATCATAAGCCGTTCATCCAGAATTGCCAATGTCGTCCAATGATATAGATGCAAATATCCTCACTGCTATCAATTTGACAGGATTCTGACTCATCATACCTTTTCCAGGAGGTCCAAATGCACAAGATTTGGGCGGCAGCATTTGTTCAAACCGACTCTCTTTGGACTCAGGTCGAATCATAAACCGAGCATCCAGAATTGCCAATGTCGTCCAATGATATAGATGCAAATATCTTTACTCCTATAAATTTGCCAGGATTCTGACTCATCATACCTTGTTCCGGAGGTTCAAATGTACAAGATATGTACGGTAGCACTTGTCCAAAGCGAATCTCTTTGGACTCAGGTCAAGCCATATGCCGAAGCATCCAGAATTGCAAATGTCGTCCAATGATATAGATTCAAATATCTTAACTCTTATCACTTTTCCAGTATTCTGCCTCATCATACCTTGTCCAGGAGGTCCAAATGGACAAGATTTTGGCGGCAGCATTGGTCCAAAGCGACTCTCTTTGGCCTCCGGTCGAATCATATGTCGCTGCATCCAGAACTTGCCAATGTCTTCCAATGATATAGATGCAAATATCTTCAATGCTATCAATTTGACTGGATTCTGTCTCATCGTATCTTGTCCAGGAGGTTCAAATGAACAAGGTTTGTGTGGTAGCACTTGTCCAAAGCGAATCTCTTTGGACTCAGGTCGATCCATAAGCGGAAGCATCAGAAATTTCCGATATTATCCAATGATGTAGATGCAAAAACCTTTACTCCAAACAATTTGATAGGATTCTGCCTCGTGATACCATGTCCAGCAGGTTCAAATGTACACGATTTGTGCGGTAGCACTTGACAAAAGCGAATCTCTTTGGACTCAGGTCCATCCATATGCCGAAGTATCCAGAATTGCCAATGTTGCCCAATGATACAGATGCAAATATCTTTACTCCTATCAACTGTACAGGATTCTGCCTCATCGTATCTTTTCCAGGGGGTCCATATGTACAAGATTTGAGCGGTAGCGCTTGTCCAAAGCGACTCTCTTTGGCCTCCGGTCGAATCATATGTCGCAGCATCCAGAACTGGCCAATGTCGTCCAATGATATAGATGCAAATGTCCTCACTCCTATCAATTTGACTGGATTCTGCCGCATCGTATCTTGTCCAGGATGTTCAAATGTACAAGATTTGTGCGGTTGCACTTGTCCAAAGCGACTCTATTTGGACTCAGGTCGAAACAAAACCCTTAGCATCCAAAATTGCCAATGTCGTCCAATGATATAGATGCAAGTATCTTTATTCCCATCAATGTGACAGGATTCTGCCTCATCATACCTTTTCCAGGAGAGTGAAATGTACAAGGTTTGTGCGGTAGCACTTGTCCAGAACTACTCTCTTTGGATTCAGGCCGAATCATAAGCCGGATCCCCAGGATTGCCAATGTCGTCCAATGATATAGATGCAAATATCTTCACTCCTATCAATGTGAAAGGATTCTGCCTCATCATACCTTTTCCAGGAGGTCCAAATGCACAAGACTTGGGCGGCAGCAATTGTCCAAACCGATTCCCTTTGGACTCAGGTCGAATCATAAGCCGGATCCCCAGGATTGCAAATGTCGTCCAATGATAAAGATGCAAATATCTTCACTCCTGTAAATGTGATAAGATTCTGCCGCATCATACCTTTTCCAGGAGGTCCAAATATACAAGATTTGGGCGGCAGCATTTGTACAAACCGACTCTCTTTGGACTCAGGTCGATCCATGTGCCGAAGTAACAAAAATTGCCGATGTTATCCGAATGATTAAGATTCAAATACCTTTACTCCTCTCAAAGTGACAGGATTCTGCCTCATCATACCTTTTCCAGGAGGTCGAAATGTAGAAGATTTGGGCGGTAGCACTTGTCCAAAGCGACTCTCTTTGGACTCAGGTTGAATCATAAGTCGCAGCATGCAAAATTGCCAATGTCGTCCAATGATATAGATGCAAATATCTTCACTCCTATCAATTGTACAACATTCTGCCGCGTCTTATCTTGTCCAGAACGTTCAAATGTACAAGATTCGTGCAGTAGCACTTGTCCAGATCGACTGTCTTTGAATTCATGTCTAATTATAAGCCGGATCCCCATGATTGCCAATGTCGTCCAATGATATAGATGCAAATATCTTTACTCGCATCATTGTGACAGGATTCTGCCTCACCATACCTTTTCCAGGAGGTCCTAATGTACAAGTTTTTTAGGGGCAGCATTTGTCCAAACCGACTCTCTTTGGACTCAGGTCGAATCATAAGCCGAGCATCCAGAAATGGCCAATGTGGTCCAATGATATAGATGCAAATATCTTTACTCCTATCAATCTGCCAGGATTCTGCCTCATCATACCTTTTCCAGGAGGGCCAAAACCACTAGATTTGGGCGGCAGCATTTGTCCAAACCGACACTCTTTGGATTCAGGTCGATCCATATGCCGAAGTAACAAAAATTGCCGACGTTATCCGAATGATATAGATTAAAATATCTTAACTCCTATCAATTTTCCAGGATTCTGCCTCATCATACCTTTTCCAGGAGGTCCAAATGTACAAGATTTGGGCGGCAGCATTTGTCCAAAGCGACCCTCTTTGGACTCAGGTCGAATCATATGCCGGAGCATCCAGAATTGCCAATGTCGTACAATGATATAGATTTACATATCTTTACTCCTATCAATGTGAGAGGATTCTGCTTCATCATACCTTTTCCAGGAGGTCCACATTCACAAGATTTGGGCGGCAGCAGTTGTCCAAAGCGACCCTCTTTGGACTCAGGTCGAATCATATGCCGGAGCATCCAGAATTGCCAATGTCGTCCAATGATATAGATGCAAACATCTTCACTCCTATCAATGTGACAGGATTCTGCCCCATCATATCTTGTACAGGAGGTTCAAATGTACAAGATTTTGGGCGGCAGCATTTGTACAAACCGACCCTCTTTGGACTCAGGTGGATCCATATGCCGAAGTAACAATAATTGCCGATGTTATCCGAATGATATAGATTCAAATATATTATCTCCTATCAATTTTGCATGATTCTGCCTCATCATACCTTGTCCAGGAGTTCCAAATGTACAACATTTGTGCGGTAGCACTTGTCCAAAGCGACTCTCTTTCGACTTAGGTCGAATCATAAGCCGAGCATCCAGAATTGCCAATGTCGTCCAATGATATAGATGCAAATATCTTCACTCCTATCAATCTGCCAGGATTCTGCCTCATCATACCTTTTCCAGGAGGGCCAAATGCATTAGATTTGGGCGGCAGCATTTGTCCAAACCGACACTCTTTGGATTCAGGTCGATCCATATGCCGAAGTAACAAAAATTGCCGATGTTATCCGAATGATATAGATTCAAATATCTTAACTCCTATCAATTTTCCAGGATTCTGCCTCATCATACCTTTTCCAGGAGGTCCAAATGTACAAGATTTGGGCGGCAGGATTTGTTCAAACTGACTCTCTTTGGACTCAGGTCGATCCATATGCCGAAGTAATTTAGAATTGCCGATATTATCCGAATGATGTTCCTAATTAATAATTTGGCGTGTTATATCGGTCAATAAATAGAATATAGTTGTCCAACGTTTCGGCCGGTTTTCCTGGCCCTCCTCAGGGACTGTTGAAATGTGGTTTCACTCGAGGTTAAAGGAGTTATTATCCGAATGATATAGATTCAAATATATTATCTCCCATCAATTTTGCATGATTCTGCTTCATCATACCTTGTCCAGGAGTTCCAAATGTACAAGATGTGTGCGGTAGCACTTGTCCAAAGCGACTCTCTTTGGACTCAGGTCGAATCATATTCCGAGCATTCAGAATTGCCAATGTCGTACAATGATATAGATTTACATATCTTTACTCCTATCAATGTGAGAGGATTCTGCTTCATCATACCTTTTCCAGGAGGTCCAAATACTCAAGATTTGTGCGGTAAAACTTGTCCAAAGCGACTCTCTTTGGACTCAGGTCGAATCATAAGCCGAGCATCCAGAATTGCCAATGCCGTCCAATGATATAGATGAAAATATCTTCACTCCTGTCAATTTGCTAGGATTCTGCCTCATGATACCTTGTTCCGGAGGTTCAAATGTACAAGATTTCTGCGGTAGCACTTGTCCAAAGCGACTCTATTTGGATTCAGGTCGAATCATAAGGCGAAGAATCCAAAATTGCCGATGTTATCCGAAACATATAGATACAAATATCTTTACTTCTATAAATGTGACAGAATTCTGCCTCATCATACCTTGTTCCGGAGGTTCAAATGTACAAGATGTGTGCGGTAGCACTTGTCCAAACCGAATCTCTTTGGATTCAGGTCGAATCATAAGCCGGATCCCCAGGATTGCCAATGTCGCCCAATGATATAGATTAAAATACCTTTACTCCTCTCAATGTGACAGGATTTTGCCTCATCGTATCTTGTCCAGGAAATTCAAATGTACAAGATTTGTGCGGTAGCACTTGTCCATGCCGACTCTCTTTGGATTCAGGTCGAATCATAAGCCGGATCCCCAGGATTGCCAATGTCGTCCAGTGATATAGATGCAAATATCTTCACTCCTATCAATTTGATAGGATTCTGCCTCATGGTATCTTTTCCTGGAGGTTCCAATGTACAATATTTGTTCGGTAGCACTTGTCCAAAGCGACTCTCTTTGAACTCAGGTCTAATAATATGACGGATCCCCAGGATTGCCAATGTCATCCAATGATATAGGTGCAAATACCTTCACTCCTATCAATGTGACAGGATTCTGACCTGAGGCCAAAGAGATTCAATTTGGACAAGTGCTACCGCACAAATCTTGTACATTTGCACCTCCTGTACAAGGTATGATGAGGCAGAATCATGTCACATTGATAGGAGTAACGATATTTGCATCTATATCATTGGACGACATTGGCAATTTTGGATGCTCCGGCTTATGATTCGACCTGACTCCAAAGTGAGTCGCTTCAGACAAGTGCTACCGCACAAATCTTGTACATTTGGACCTCTTGGACAAGGTATGATGAGGCAGAATCCTATCTCATTGATAGGAGTAAAGATATTTGCATCTATATTATTGGACGACATTGGCAATCCTGGGGATACGGCATATGTTTCGAACTGAATCCAAAGAGAGTCGGCCTGGACAAGTGCTACCGCACAAATCTTGTACACTTGAACATCCTGGACAATATACGATGAGGCAGAATCCTGTCAAATTGATAGGAGTAAAGATATTTGCATCTATATCAATGGACGTCATTGGCAATTCTGGATGTTCCGGCATATGATTCGACCTGAATCCTAAGAGAGTCGCTTTGAACAAATGCTACCGCACAAACCGTGTACATTTGCACTTCTGGAACAAGTATGATGAGGCAGAATCCTTGCAAATTGATTGGAGGCCAGATAATTGCATCTATATCAATGGACGACATTGGCAATTCTGGTTGCTGCGGCTTATGTATCGACCTGAGTCCAAAGAGATTCGCTTTGGTCAAGTGCTACCGCACAAACCGTGTACATTTGCACTTCTGGAACAAGTATGATGAGGCAGAATCCTTGCAAATTGATTGGAGGCCAGATAATTGCATCTATATTATGGGACGACATTGGCAATTCTGGACGCTTCGGCATATGGGTCGACCTGAGTCCAAAGAGATTCGCTTAGGTCAAGTGCTACCGCACAAATCTTGCACATTTGAACCTCCTGGAAAAGGTATGGTGAGGCAGAATCCTATCACATTGATAGGAGTGAAGATGTTTGCATCTATATCATTGGACGACATTGGCAATTCTGGATGCTCCGGCTTATGATTCGACCTGAATCCAAAGACAGTCCCTTTGAACAAGTAAAACCGCACAAATCTTGTACATTTGAACCTAGGAACAAGTTATGATGAGGTAGAATCCTATCACATTGATAGGAATGAAGATGTTCACATCTATATAATTGGACGACAATGGCAATTCTGGATGCTCCGGCTTATGATTCGAATTGAGTCCAAAGAGATTCGCTTTTGTGAAGTGCTAACGCACAAATCTTGTACATTTGAACCTCCTGGACAAGATATGATGAGGCAGAATCCTGTCAAATTGATAGGAGTAAAGATATTTGCATCTATATCAATGGACGTCATTGGCAATTCTGGATGTTCCGGCATATGATTCGACCTGAATCCTAAGAGAGTCGCTTTGGACAAGTACTAAAGCACAAATCTTGTACATTTGAACCTCCGGAACAAGGAATGATGAGGCAGTATCCCACCATATTGATATGAGTAAAGATATTTGCATCTATATCACTGGACGACATTGGCAATTCTGGATGCTCCGGCTTATGATTCGACCTGAATCCAAAGAGAGTCGGTTTGGGCAAGTGCTACCGCACAAATCTTGTACATCTGGAACTCCTGCACAAGGTATGATGAGGCAGAATCCTATCTCATTGATAGGAGTAAAGATATTTGCATCTATATCACTGGACGACATTGGCAATTCTGGATGCTCCGGCATATGATTCGACCGGAGGCCAAAGAGCCTTTGGACACGTTCTACCGCACAAATCTTGTACATTTGGACCCCCTGGACATGATGTGATGAGGCAGAACCCTATCACATTGATAGGTGTAAAGATATTTGCATCTCTATCATTGGACGACATTGGCAATTTTGGATTCTCCGGCTTATGATTCGACCTGAGTCCAAAGAGATTCGCTTTGGACAAATGCTACCGCACAAACCGTGTACATTTGCACTTCTGGAACAAGTATGATGAGGCAGAATCCTTGCAAATTGATTGGAGGCCAGATAATTGCATCTATATTATTGGACGACATTGGCAATTCTGGATGCTTCGGCTTATGGGTCGACCTGAGTCCAAAGAGATTCGCTTTGGTCAAGTGCTACCGCACAAATCTTGCACATTTGAACCTCCTGGAAAAGGTATGGTGAGGCAGAATCCTGTCACATTGATAGTAGTAAAGATATTTGCATCTATATTATTGGACGATATTGGCAATCCTTGTGTTGTGTGTGTTGCTCGATAAGAAATACGAGCAATTCGACTGGGGACAGTCGTCGATGCGGAATGAAGGAGAGGTCTACTTCAGGATGAATGAGATGATTTAATTTAGGACTATTTTAGGAATTAGGATTTAGGAATAATAAATTAGGAATAGTTTAGTAGTTGTGAACAGAACACTTTGGATTTAATACTGACTTTAATTTAAGCTTTAATAGAAACTTGCGCGTTTCTCTCTTCTCTTTTATAATTTAATGTACACGTGTTCACGGTCTTTACAAAAATAATCAAGGTGAGGTCGCAGGCGCCACGCGGTCTCCCGGCGCCTCACACGCATTTTTGTTCGCTGTTGGTATTAGAACCAATCAGATTAGGAGGTTAATAAACATGCCCATATAAGGAGCGGCCAAAGGGTACACAAGAGAGCGCGCTAAGTAGGTGAGCGCGGGAAGTAGCGCGCCGTCGTGGAGCGTCCTAATTGGAGCGCGAAATGACGTCACGCAGTCATTAGTCCCGGGAAATATGAACGTTTCGAAATCAAGTAAATGATCCAGAACATTCCACCCGCCTCGTTCACAGGTTGAACGATATGGGAAGGGGAACGGTAGCGTACGTTGCGTAGTACTATAGTAGCCGCGATTCTCGGAATTCGGTTGTGGCCTTGCTTGCCCCTGAGCGGTAGGCGATCAACAAAGGCCCGCATTCCTAAACTATATCGTGGAAACAGCGTCGCGAGTTACAATGAATCGCGCGTACGGAGTGCACGACACGCAGTGTTATACGGTAATTCATCGCGACCTGTTATACGCAAGACGGCTCTCAAGTGTGGATTTAACAATAATAGGAACTTATACGGTAAGTACTTATAACTACGACTAGCACAAATAAATGCTTAAATTATAAATTAAATACAATGTTACTTAAAGTTCGGAGAAAATTAAATTACTAATGACTAGACACAAATATTGCACGCGCGAATGGGTCTACTGAGGCTTGGAAGTTGTTACGCTAGTCTGTTCCACCGGTAGTACGCAGATCTGAGTTACAGGTCTCTTAAGCGTGGTGCGTGCGGTGCGGATGGTGACGACGCGTACAAGACCGTCTTGGCCTGGAAATGTATGTACAATGCGCCCTAAATCCCATTTACCGGGAGGCAATTGAGGATTTTTTATCAATGCCAGATCTCCTTCTTTAATGTTAGGTGTGGCTGAATGCCACCGCGATCGCTGCTGCAAGGAGTTTAAATAGTCTAGTGACCAGGATTTCCAAAAGGTTTCTTGAATCCTTTGGAGTGACTGCCATCGTGAAAGGCGATTTTCAGAGAGGCTGATTACAGAAGGAGTGGGCACTGATTTAAGTAGAGTTCCCACCAAGAAGTGGCCGGGTGTCAGGGCATCGAAGTTCTCGGGATCGTCATATAAGGCAGTAAGTGGCCGTGAATTTAATACTCCCTCAATTTTGCAAAGCAGAGTGCAAAACTCCTCATAAGTGGGAGTTGCGTTACCCATTATGCGCTTCAGGTGGAACTTTACGCTCTTCACCCCGGCTTCCCACAATCCTCCAAAGTGAGGAGACGCAGGTGGGATGAAGTGCCATTCCATACCGTCAGACGCAATGTGAGATTGGAGATCCGTGTCATAGAGCACAGTTTTTAGGTTAGAGGAGAGCTCACGGTCAGCTCCAATGAAGTTGGTGCCATTGTCAGAGTAGACGTGTGCAGGTAATCCACGTCTTGCTACAAAGCGATCTAAAGCAGCTAGAAATGCTGCAGTAGAGTAATCGCTAGCACATTCCAGGTGAACGGCTTTAATACTGAGGCACACAAAGATGACAAGGTATCCCTTGTGAGACTTCTGTCCTCGCCCTTTTGAGGTCCTTATATTAAATGGACCGGCATAATCAACGCCCACATGAGAAAAGGGCCTAGACTGGGTGACTCTAGCAGCAGGCAGATTGCCCATTTGTTGGCAGGAAAGTGAAGCTCGTTGTCGAGCACAAATAATGCAGGTACGGATACAAGCCTTAGTGAGGGTTCTGGCATTAATAACCCAATATTGATGTCGGAGTAATCTTAAAGTAATGTGGAGACCTCCGTGCAGTGACACATTGTGAAAATGTGAAATTAAAAGTTTAGTGGCTCTGCAAGCTGGAAGTAAAATAGGATGCTTGCTGGCGGTGGGCAGCTCCGAGTGAGTGAGTCTGCCTCCTACGCAGATAAGGCCCTCTGGATTTATAAAGATATTTAGAGAGCGCAGAAATTTGTCCTTAATGACTGAGTTGCTTGAAGCTAAGGAAGTGAATACCTCCTGAAAATGCGCCCTTTGTAGGAGTTTGCATAAAACTAAGGAGGCATTCCGCAACTCAGGGACGGTTATAAAAGGGGTCACTGCACGGGGTTCCTTAACGCACTTAAAATTAATAAATCTAAACATATAACTAATAATACGCAATAGTTTTGTCCATGAGGACACGCGTTCCGGAAGTGTGAATTCGTGTTGAACCGTGGTGTTCAAAGTACTTAATTTACAGCGCTGCTCATCGCATTCCTCAGTCACTGCCACAGCACCGCTCGGAGGCCATTCAGAGGGGTCTAGCTTAAGCCACGAAGGCCCCGTCCACCATAAGGAGTGGGAAATCAGTTGAGTGGCTGATATGCCCCGTGAAGCGGGGTCAGCCGGATTCTGTGCTGTGGGCACATGTCGCCATTCGGAGTTAGGTAAGTTAGTAAGGATTTCCGATACGCGATTGGCAACGAACACCTTCCACCGGGAAGGATGGCTTTGCAGCCAGGCTAGCACCACGGTCGAATCCGTCCAACAATACGTCGGATAATCTAACAATTGCATACTTTCAGCAACGAATTTAAGGGAGCGCGACAATAAAGTAGCGGCACAGAGCTCGAGACGCGGGATGCTCTGCACTTTTAAAGGAGCGACTTTAGTTTTGGAGTATACTAAGGTAACTTTCCAACCGCTCACATCTCGCACTTTAACAAAAACACACGCTACATATGCCAGATTAGAGGCATCGCAAAACCCGTGCAGCTCAATATCCCGAGTGCTGCTAAGCTGTCCCGTCCAGCGGGGGATTGCGATATTGTTAAAATGGGTAAGTTCCCGTTGAAATTCGTGACATTTAACCGCGATGTCGTCAGGTAAAGGCGCGTCCCAACCAATATTTCTGACCCACATTTCCTGCATTAGGATTTTTGCAGTAATGATGGTGGGGGAAATCCACCCCATGGGGTCATAGATGCGAGAAATGTAAGAGAGGAAGGCTCGTTTGGATGGGACTAAGGAAGCTTGCTCAACTCGGAAATGGAAGGTATCCTTTTCGGCGTTCCAGTATACCCCTAATATCTTTAAATGTGGTTCCTCACCGATGGTTATTTTATTACTAGAGTCCCGATCAATTGCAACAACCTCATGACGGAGGGCGAGACAATTAGTCGCCCACTTATGGCATGTAAAGCCACCCGCCATGAGGAGCTGCTTAAGCTGTTTAATCAACGTCATAATGTCATCAGAATTGTCTCCACCGAACATAACATCATCGACATAGACGTTGTTCTCAAGTATCTGCGCGGCTAACGGAAAGGAATCATATTCATCGCGAGCAAGCTGCTTTAATACGCGGTTAGCGAGAAAGGGTGCACACGCAGTACCGTAAGTGACCGTTAACAGTCGGAATGAACGTAAAGGTTCTGATTTATCGGAACGCCATATAATGCGTTGACAATCTTGATCGGACTTGGCTACTAATATTTGTCTGAACATTTTTTCCAGATCGGTTGTCACAACCCATCGGTGAGCGCGCCACTTTAAAATAAGCGCGAAGATATTCGCCTGTAACTTCATGCCAATCATTAAGTGGTCATTGAGTGAAGTTTGATTCTGTGACTTAAAGGAGGCGTTAAAGACTACTCTCACTTTGGTAGTGGTACTGGATGCCTTAAGTACAGGATGGTGAGGAAGATAGGACATTTCGGCTTTAATCGTGTCTTCAGGTGGAACTTCGGTCATGTGCCCTAATGAAAGATACTCTCGTAGGAACGCGTGATAAGCCAGGCGCAGCTCTGGATTCTGGAGAAGCCTAGTTTCCTGTCTGAGGAAGATGCTCGTAGCATGGGTTCGGGTACCACCGATAGGAATAGGACGGCTACATTTAAAAGGTAAGTGGACACAATATCGTCCATCTGGTAAACGCGTATGCGTATTAACAAAATGCTGTTCGCAGGCTTCTTCTTCCTCAGACAGGACATTAAGTTTTGGAGTCTCCTCCAGCTCCCAGAACCGTGAGAGCACCTGAGTTAATTCGTCCACTGACACGTGGTTAACGGAGATCTGTGCATGTTGCACCGTGGATGAAGAGAGTGGGCCCGAGAGTATCCACCCGAAGACCGTTAATTGAGCAATTGGAGATCCCGGCGGTCCCCTAATGAGTCCGTCGCGTACAAACATGCCGTAATAATCGGCCCCGATTATAACTTGGATCGGATCGGAACTTTGAACCATCGTATCGGCAAGCGTGATAGACTGTAAGTAGTCATGATTATGTGGAAATGTGAGCGGCGTTGGAATATAGGCTGATAATTTATTTAATACTAATGCTGTTATTTCAGTGGCAGCAGAAGGCTGATCGCAAGGCTCTATTGTGAATGTCACCGAATGTTTAATGTTTCCGGCGGCTTGAGCTCCGATGCCGGCCACGCTGACCGAAACTGTTCGTCGCGCGGGCTTTAAGAGCTGTACTGCGGATTCGGCTATGAATGAGGCTTGTGAGCCTTGGTCAAATAAGGCTCGTACCTTTAACGCCCTCCCTGAATGGGATCGGAGCAGCACTGTGGCAGTAGGTAAGATAGTGTCTTTTGTGCCCATATTCGCACAATTAGTCGACACTACCTGAGGCTCGGTTGAATTTTCGGAATTATGACCTGCAGAGCCTGCCGCCGCAGGTTTGGATTGTTCATTAGCTTTCCGATTTTCGTTATGTAACAGTGAGTGATGCTTCATGCGGCAGACTCTACAGGTCAATTTACTGTTACAGTCCCGCGGGCGATGTCCCTTACGGAAACAGTTGAAGCAACGGTCCTGATCTTTAAGTAAGTTCATCCGCTGCTCAGGATTTTGACTAAGAAACTTCGGACATTGATAAAGCGGATGATCACCGTGACAAATAAAACAATTGGACTTATAGGTGGTAGCCTGATGGGCCTTAACGTGAGTAACTTTTCCTGCCTTGGATGACTGTTTTGACTCCTCAACTGGGAGATGTGCGCTTGAGTTGCGTAAGGCTCTAATTTGTTGTGACAGGAAAAGGTCTAATGCGTCGAATGTGGGATACACCTCTATCGCCGTTTGAGTGAGTTCCCATGCGTGCCGCGTTTCAGAGTCGAGCTTAGTAAGTATGGAATGTATAAATTGGTCTTCCCAAGCATCAATTGGGCGACCGAGACCCTTAATATCAAAATAAATCTCGTAGGACTCATCGCGCAGGTTTTGCAGGTCATGCAAACGGTTACGTCCTACCGAAGGAATCGCACGGAACTCATCGAAATAAGCGTAAAGTATACCGATTGGGTCCTCATACCGCCTTTGTAACAACTTCCAAGCCTCGTTGTAGTTCGCCTCCGTGACCGTGAATTTTCGCAGGATTCTCGCGGCGTGTCCTTCCACGCTGGTTTTAAGATAGTGCAGCTTCTGCACTTGAGAGAGATCCTTGCGAGCGTCGATTAGCGATAGGAAAAGATCACGGAACTCGACCCATTCACTTAACTGACCTGTGAATTTCTTAATATTAATAGGTGAAATATCTACATGGCTGCGCGGACTAGGAGCGCAAGTGTCGGACGCCTGACTAACGGACGGACTGGACTTCAATAACTCGTGCAGCGCTTCATTGAGGTTATCGCGAACGCTGTCTACCGTCTCAACAATATCTTGAAATTTAGACTCGGTGAAATAAGTAGAATCAGATTTTATCTTTGGATCGGAGAAAGAGATGATATCGTTGTGTCGTTTCAGGCAGGCGGTCCACAGAGTCTCCAAGGTGTCCAAGCGGCTGCGGAAGGCGAACTCAGTTCTTCTCGGCTTGGGTAATTTCTGGCAATTAATCCAGATTTTCTCAATCTGATCTTGGCAATCCTCTTGGGAGTATATCAGGTTGTCGATCACAGGCATCCTGTCTCACCACGTGGCTGGAGTCGGTTGAGAAGATGGCGTCGACGGCGATGCGGTCAGCAAAAATGGCCTGGTTCGACCTCGTGGAGGCAAGGATCACTTGCTCCTTCTTCTTCAAGTCACACCGTATCCGGCTCGAAGGACCAAAATGTTGTGTGTGTTGCTCGATAAGAAATACGAGCAATTCGACTGGGGACAGTCGTCGATGCGGAATGAAGGAGAGGTCTACTTCAGGATGAATGAGATGATTTAATTTAGGACTATTTTAGGAATTAGGATTTAGGAATAATAAATTAGGAATAGTTTAGTAGTTGTGAACAGAACACTTTGGATTTAATACTGACTTTAATTTAAGCTTTAATAGAAACTTGCGCGTTTCTCTCTTCTCTTTTATAATTTAATGTACACGTGTTCACGGTCTTTACAAGAATAATCAAGGTGAGGTCGCAGGCGCCACGCGGTCTCCCGGCGCCTCACACGCATTTTTGTTCGCTGTTGGTATTAGAACCAATCAGATTAGGAGGTTAATAAACATGCCCATATAAGGAGCGGCCAAAGGGTACACAAGAGAGCGCGCTAAGTAGGTGAGCGCGGGAAGTAGCGCGCCGTCGTGGAGCGTCCTAATTGGAGCGCGAAATGACGTCACGCAGTCATTAGTCCCGGGAAATATGAACGTTTCGAAATCAAGTAAATGATCCAGAACACCTTGGGATACGGCTTATGTTTCGAACTGAATCCAAAGAGAGTCGGTCTGGACAAGTGCTACCGCACAAATCTTGTACACTTGAACCTCCTGGACAATATACGATGAGCCAGAATCCTGTCCAACTGTTAGGAGTGAAGATGTTTGCACCTATATCATTGGACGACATTGGCAATTCTGGATGCTCCGGCATATGATTCGACCTGAGTCCAAAAATATTCGCTTTTTTCAAGTGCTACCGCACAAATCTTGTACATTTAGACCCCCTGGCCAAGTTTCGATGAGGCAGAATCCTGTACAATTGATAGGAGTAAAGTTATTTGCATCTATATCATTGGACGACATGGGCAATTCTGGAGACTTCGGCTTATGGATCCACCTGAGGCCAAAGAGATTCGCATTTGTCAAGTGCTGCTGCACAAATGTTGTACATTTGAACCTCCTGGACAAGATGTGATGAGGCAGAACCCTATCACATTGATAGGAGTAAAGATATCTGCATCTATATCACTGGACGACATTGGCAATTCTGGATGCTCCGGCTTATGATTCGAACTGAGTCCAAAGAGATTCGCTTTTGTGAAGTGCTAACGCACACATCTTATACATTTGAACCTCCTGGACAAGATACGATGAGGCAGAATCATGTCACATTGATAGGAGTAACGATATTTGCATCTATATCATTGGACGACATTGGCAATTTTGGATGCTCCGGCTCATGATTCGACCTGAGTCCAAAGAGAATCGCTTTGTATAAGTGCGACTGCACAAATCTCGTACATTTGAACCTCCTGGAAAAGATGAGGTGAGGCAGAATCCTGTCAAATTGATAGGAGTAAAGATGTTTGCATCTATATCATTGGACGACATTGGCAATTCTGGATGCTCCGGCGTATGATTCGACCGGAGGCAAAAGAGAGTCGCTTTGGACAAGTGCTACCACACAAATCTTGTACACTTGATCCTACTGGACAAGACACGATGAGCCAGAATCCTGTCAAATTGATAGGAGTAAAGTTATTTGCATCTATATCATTGGACGACATGGGCAATTCTGGATGCTTCGGCATATGGATCGACCTGAGTCCAAAGAGAGTCGCTTTGGACAAGTGCTACCGCTCAAATCTTGTGCATTTGGACCTCCTGGAAAAGGGACGGTGAGGCAGAATCCTGTCATATTGATAGGAGTAATGATAATTGCATCTATATAATTGAACCGCATTGGCAATCCTGGGGATCCGGCATATAATTAGACCTGAATCCAAAGGGAGTCGATCTGGACAGGTGCTACCCCACAAATCTTGTACATTTCAACCTCCTCGACAACATAAGATGAGGCAGAATGCTATAAAATTGGTAGGAGTAAAGATATTTGCATCTATATCATTGGACGACATTGGCAATTTTGGATGCTTCGGCATATGGATCGAACTGAGTCCAAAGAGAGTCGCTTTGGACAAGTGCTACCGTACAAATCTTGTTCATTTGAACCTCCTGGACAAGGTATGATGAGGCAGAATCCTGTCACATTTATAGGAGTGAAGGTATTTGCACCTATATCATTGGACGATTTTGGCAATCCTGGGGATCCGTCATATAATTAGACCTGAGTCCAAAGAGATTCGCTTTGGACAAGTGCTACCGAACAAATCTTGTACATTGGAACCTCCAGGACAAGATACCATGAGGCAGAATCCTATCAAATTGATAGGAGTGAAGATACTTGCATCTATATCATTGGACGACATTGGCAATTCTGGATGCTTCGGGTTATGGATCGACCTGAGTCCAAAGAGATTCGCTTTGAACAGGTGCTACCGCACAAACCTTGTAGATTTGCACCTCTGGAACAAGTATGATGTGGCAGAATCCTGTCACATTGATAGTAGTAAAGATATTTGCATCTATACCATTGGACGACATTGGCAATTCTGGATGCTGCGGCTTATGGATCAACCTGAGTCCAAAGAGATTCACGTTCGTCAAGTGCTACCGCACAAATCTTGTACATTTGAACCTCCTGGAAAAGGTATGGTGAGGCAGAATCCTATCAAATTGATAGGAGTAAAGATATTTGCATCTATATCATTGAATGACGTTGGCAATTCTGGACGCTTCGGCATGTGGATCGACCTGAGTCCAAAGAGATTCGCTTTTGCCAAGTGCTACCGCACAAATCTTGTACAAGTGGATCTCCTTGCCAAGGTATGATCAGGCAGAATCCTGTCACATTGATAGGTTTGAAGATATTTGCACCAATATCATTATACGACAATGGCAATCCTGGGGATCCGTCTTATAATTAGACCTGAATCCAAAGAGAGTCGGCCTGGACACGTGCTGCCGGATACATCTTGTTCATTGGAACCTCCAGGACAAGATACCATGAGACAGAATGCTATCAAATTGATAGGAGTGAAGATATTTGCATCTATATCATTGGACAAATTCGCAATTCTGGATGCTCCGGCATATGATTCGACCTGAGTCCAAAGAGAGTCGCTTTGGACAAGGGCTACCGCACAAATCTTGTACATTTTGACCTACTGGACAAGGTATGATGAGGCAGAATCCTGTCAAATTGATAGGAGTAAAGATATTTGCATCTATATCATTGGTCAACATCGGCAATTCTGGATGGTCCGGCTTATGGTTCGACATAAGTCCAAAGAATGTCGCTTTGGACAAGTGGTACCGCAACAAATCGTGTACATTTGGACCCCCTGGACAAGATACGATGAGGCAGAATCCTGGCAAATTGATAGGAGTAAATATATTTGCATCTATATCATTGGACGACAATGGCAATGCTGGATGCTCCGGTTTATGATTCGACCTGAGTACAAGGAGAGTCGCTTTGGAAAAGTGCTACCGCGCAAACCTTGTACATTTGAACATCCGGAACAAGGTATGATGAGGCAGAATCCTGTCAAATTGATAGCAGTAAAGATATTTGCATCTATATCATTGGACGACATTGGCAATTCTGGATGCCCCGGCTTATGATTCGACCTGAATGCAAAGAGTTTCGCTTTGGTTTAGTGCTACCGCACAAATCTTGTACATTTGAACCTCCGGAACAAGGTATGATGAGGCAGAATCCTATCACATTGATGGGAGTAAAGATATTTGCATCTATATCATTGGACTCCATGGCAATGCTGGATGCTCCGGTTTATGGTTCGACCTGAGTCCAAGGAGAGTCGCTTTGGACAAGTGCTACCGCCCAAACCTTGTACATTTGAACATCCGGAACAGGGTATGATGAGACAGAATCCTGTCAAATTGATAGGAGTGAAGATGTTTGCATCTATATCAGTGGACGACATTGGCAATTCTGGATGCACCGGCTTATGATTCGACCTGAGTCCAAAGAGAGTCGCTTTGGAAAAGGGCTACCGCACAAATCTTGTACATTTTGACCTACTGGACAAGGTATGATGAGGCAGAATCCTGTCAAATTGATAGCTGTAAAATATTTGCATCTATATCATTGGACGACATTGGCAATTCTGGATGCCCCGGCTTACGATTCGACCTGAGTCCAAAGAGAGTCACTTTGGACAAGGGCTACCGGAAAAATCTTGTACATTTGAACCTCCGGAACAAGGTATGATGAGGCAGAATCCTGTCAAATTGATAGCAGTAAAGATATTTGCATCTATATCATTGGACGACATTGGCAATTCTGGATGCCCCGGCTTATGATTCGACCTGAATCCAAAGAGAGTCGGTTTGGGCAAAGGCTGCCGCCCAAAACATGTGCATTTGGACCTCCTGGAAAAGGTATGATGAGGCAGAATCCTGTCAAATTAATAGGAGTAAAGATATTTGCATCTATATCATTGGTCAACATCGGCAATTCTGGATGGTCCGGCTTATGGTTCGACATAAGTCCAAAGAATGTCGCTTTGGACAAGTGGTACCGCAACAAATCGTGTACATTTGGACCCCCTGGACAAGATACGGTGAGGCAGAATCCTGGCAAATTGATAGGAGTAAATATATTTGCATCTATATCATTGGACGACAATGGCAATGCTGGATGCACCGGTTTATGATTCGACCTGAGTACAAGGAGAGTCGCTTTGGAAAAGTGCTACCGCGGAAACCTTGTACATTTGAACATCCGGAACAGGGTATGATGAGACAGAATCCTGTCAAATTGATAGGAGTGAAGATATTTGCATCTATATCATTGGACGACATTGGCAATTCTGGATGCTCCGGCTTATGATTCGACCTGAGTCCAAGGAGATTCGCTTTGGACAAGTGCTACCGCCCAAACCTTGTACATTTGAACCTCCGGAACAAGGCATGATGAGGCAGAATCCTATCACATTGACAGGAGTAAAGATATTTGCATCTATATCATTGGACGACATTGGCAATTCTGGATGATCGGCATATGACTCGACCTGAGTCAAAGAGATTGGCTTTTGTCAAGTGCTGCCGCACAAGTCTTGTACATTTGGACCCCCTGGACAATATACGATGAGGCAGAATCCTGTCAAATTGATAGGAGTAAAGATATTTGCATCTATATCATTGGACGACATTGGCAATTCTGGATGCTCCTGCTTATGATTAGACCTGAATCCAAAGAGAGTCGGTTTGGGCAAATGCTGCCGCCCAAAACATGTGCATTTGGACCTCCTGGAGAAGGTATGATGAGGCAGAATCCTGTCAAATTAATAGGAGTAAAGATATTTGCATCTATATCATTGGACGACAATGGCAATGCTGGATGCTCCGGTTTATGATTCGACCTGAGAACAAGGAGAGTCGCTTTGGACAAGTGCTACCGCGCAAATCTTGTACATTTTGACCTACTGGACAAGGTATGATGAGGCAGAATCCTGTCAAATTGATAGGAGTGAAGATGTTTGCATCTATATCATTGGACGACATTGGCAATTCTGGATGCTCCGGCATTTGATTCGACTTGAGTCCAAAGAGAGTCGCTTTGGACAAGGGCTACCGCACAAATCTTGTACATTTTGACCTACTGGACAAGGTATGATGAGGCAGAATCCTGTCAAATTGATAGGAGTAAAGATATTTGCATCTATATCATTGGTCAACATCGGCAATTCTGGATGGTCCGGCTTATGGTTCGACATAAGTCCAAAGAATGTCGCTTTGGACAAGTGGTACCGCAACAAATCGTGTACATTTGGACCCCCTGGACAAGATACGATGAGGCAGAATCCTGGCAAATTGATAGGAGTAAATATATTTGCATCTATATCATTGGACGACAATGGCAATGCTGGATGCTCCGGTTTATGATTCGACCTGAGTACAAGGAGAGTCGCTTTGGAAAAGTGCTACCGCGCAAACCTTGTACATTTGAACATCCGGAACAAGGTATGATGAGGCAGAATCCTGTCAAATTGATAGCAGTAAAGATATTTGCATCTATATCATTGGACGACATTGGCAATTCTGGATGCCCCGGCTTATGATTCGACCTGAATGCAAAGAGTTTCGCTTTGGTTTAGTGCTACCGCACAAATCTTGTACATTTGAACCTCCGGAACAAGGTATGATGAGGCAGAATCCTATCACATTGATGGGAGTAAAGATATTTGCATCTATATCATTGGACTCCATGGCAATGCTGGATGCTCCGGTTTATGGTTCGACCTGAGTCCAAGGAGAGTCGCTTTGGACAAGTGCTACCGCCCAAACCTTGTACATTTGAACATCCGGAACAGGGTATGATGAGACAGAATCCTGTCAAATTGATAGGAGTGAAGATGTTTGCATCTATATCAGTGGACGACATTGGCAATTCTGGATGCACCGGCTTATGATTCGACCTGAGTCCAAAGAGAGTCGCTTTGGAAAAGGGCTACCGCACAAATCTTGTACATTTTGACCTACTGGACAAGGTATGATGAGGCAGAATCCTGTCAAATTGATAGCTGTAAAATATTTGCATCTATATCATTGGACGACATTGGCAATTCTGGATGCCCCGGCTTACGATTCGACCTGAGTCCAAAGAGAGTCACTTTGGACAAGGGCTACCGCAAAAATCTTGTACATTTGAACCTCCGGAACAAGGTATGATGAGGCAGAATCCTGTCAAATTGATAGCAGTAAAGATATTTGCATCTATATCATTGGACGACATTGGCAATTCTGGATGCCCCGGCTTATGATTCGACCTGAATCCAAAGAGAGTCGGTTTGGGCAAAGGCTGCCGCCCAAAACATGTGCATTTGGACCTCCTGGAAAAGGTATGATGAGGCAGAATCCTGTCAAATTAATAGGAGTAAAGATATTTGCATCTATATCATTGGTCAACATCGGCAATTCTGGATGGTCCGGCTTATGGTTCGACATAAGTCCAAAGAATGTCGCTTTGGACAAGTGGTACCGCAACAAATCGTGTACATTTGGACCCCCTGGACAAGATACGGTGAGGCAGAATCCTGGCAAATTGATAGGAGTAAATATATTTGCATCTATATCATTGGACGACAATGGCAATGCTGGATGCTCCGGTTTATGATTCGACCTGAGTACAAGGAGAGTCGCTTTGGAAAAGTGCTACCGCGCAAACCTTGTACATTTGAACATCCGGAACAGGGTATGATGAGACAGAATCCTGTCAAATTGATAGGAGTGAAGATATTTGCATCTATATCATTGGACGACATTGGCAATTCTGGATGCTCCGGCATATGATTCGACCTGAGTCCAAGGAGAGTCGCTTTGGACAAGTGCTACCGCCCAAACCTTGTACATTTGAACATCCGGAACAGGGTATGATGAGACGGAATCCTGTCAAATTGATAGGAGTGAAGATGTTTGCATCTATATCATTGGACGACATTGGCAATTCTGGATGCTCCGGCTTATGATTCGACATGAGTCCAAAGAGAGTCGCTTTGGACAAGGGCTACCGCACAAATCTTGTACATTTGAACCTCCGGCACAAGGTATGATGAGGCAGAATCCTGTCAAATTGATAGCAGTAAAGATATTTGCATCTATATCATTGGACGACATTGGCAATTCTGGATGCCCCGGCTTATGATTCGACCTGAGTTCAAAGAGAGTCGCTGTGAACAAGGGCGACCGCACAAATCTTGTACATTTGAACCTCCGGAACAAGGCATGATGAGGCAGAATCCTATCACATTGACAGGAGTAAAGATATTTGCATCTATATCATTGGACGACATTGGCAATTCTGGATGATCGGCATATGACTCGACCTGAGTCAAAGAGATTGGCTTTTGTCAAGTGCTGCCGCACAAGTCTTGTACATTTGGACCCCCTGGACAATATACGATGAGGCAGAATCCTGTCAAATTGATAGGAGTAAAGATATTTGCATCTATATCATTGGACGATATTGGCAATTCTGGATGCTCCTGCTTATGATTAGACCTGAATCCAAAGAGAGTCGGTTTGGGCAAATGCTGCCGCCCAAAACATGTGCATTTGGACCTCCTGGAGAAGGTATGATGAGGCAGAATCCTGTCAAATTAATAGGAGTAAAGATATTTGCATCTATATCATTGGACGACAATGGCAATGCTGGATGCTCCGGTTTATGATTCGACCTGAGTACAAGGAGAGTCGCTTTGGACAAGTGCTACCGCGCAAATCTTGTACATTTTGACCTACTGGACAAGGTATGATGAGGCAGAATCCTGTCAAATTGATAGGAGTGAAGATATTTGCATCTATATCATTGGACGACATTGGCAATTCTGGATGCTCCGGCATTTGATTCGACTTGAGTCCAAAGAGAGTCGCTTTGGACAAGGGCTACCGCACAAATCTTGTACATTTTGACCTACTGGACAAGGTATGATGAGGCAGAATCCTGTCAAATTGATAGCAGTAAAGATATTTGCATCTATATCATTGGACGACATTGGCAATTCTGGATGCCCCGGCTTATGATTCGACCTGAGTCCAAAGAGAGTCTCTTTGGGCAAGGGCTACCGCACAAATCTTGTACATTTTGACCTACTGGACAAGGTATGATGAGGCAGAATCCTGTCAAATTGATAGGAGTAAAGATATTTGCATCTATATCATTGGACGACATTGGCAATTCTGGATGCTCCGGCTTATGATTCGACCTGAATCCAAAGAGAGTCGGTTTGGGCAAATGCTGCCGCCCAAAACATGTGCATTTGGACCTCCTGGAAAAGGTATGATGAGGCAGAATCCTGTCAAATTAATAGGAGTAATGATATTTGCATCTATATCATTGGTCAACATCGGCAATTCTGGATGGTCCGGCTTATGGTTCGACATAAGTCCAAAGAATGTCGCTTTGGACAAGTGTTACCGCAACAAATCGTGTACATTTGGACCCCCTGGACAAAATACGATGAGGCAGAATCCTGTCAAATTGATAGGAGTAAATATATTTGCATCTATATCATTGGACGACAATGGCAATGCTGGATGCTCCGGTTTATGATTCGACCTGAGTACAAGGAGAGTCGATTTGGACAAGTGCTACCGCGCAAACCTTGTACATTTGAACATCCGGAACAGGGTATGATGAGTCAGAATCCTGTCAAATTGATAGGAGTGAAGATGTTTGCATCTATATCATTGGACGACATTGGCAATTCTGGATGCTCCGGCTTATGATTCGACCTGAGTCCAAAGAGAGTCGCTTTGGACAAGGGCTACCGCAAAAATCTTGTACATTTGAACCTCCGGAACAAGGTTGATGAGGCAGAATCCTGTCTAATTGATAGCAGTAAAGATATTTGCAGCTATATCATTGGACGACATTGGCAATTTTGGATGCCCCGGCTTATGATTCGACCTGAGTCCAAAGAGAGTCGCTTTGGACAAGGGCGACCGCACAAATCGTGTACATTTGAACCTCCGGAACAAGGCATGATGAGGCAGAATCTTATAACATTGATAGCAGTAAAGATATTTGCATCTATATCATTGGACGACATTGGCAATTCTGGATGCCCCGGCTTATGATTCGACCTGAATCCAAAGATAGTCGGTTTGGGCAAATGCTGCCGCCCAAAACATGTGCATTTGGACCTCCTGGAAAAGGTATGATGAGGCAGAATCCTGTCAAATTAATAGGAGTAAAGATATTTGCATCTATATCATTGGTCAACATCGCAATTCTGGATGGTCCGGCTTATGGTTCGACATAAGTCCAAAGAATGTCGCCTTGGACAAGTGGTACCGCAACAAATCGTGTACATTTGGACCCCCTGGACAAGATACGATGAGGCAGAATCCTGTCAAATTGATAGGAGTAAATATATTTGCATCTATATCATTGGACGACAATGGCAATGCTGGATGCTCCGGTTTATGATTCGACCTGAGTACAAGGAGAGTCGCTTTGGACAAGTGCTACCGCGCAAACCTTGTACATTTGAACATCCGCAACAGGGTATGATGAGACAGAATCCTGTCAAATTGATAGCAGTGAAGATGTTTGCATCTATATCATTGGACGACATTGGCAATTCTGGATGCTCCGGCTTATGATTAGACCTGAGTCCAAAGAGAGTCGCTTTGGACAAGGGCTACCGCACAAATCTTGTACATTTGAACCTCCGGAACAAGGTATGATGAGGCAGAATCCTGTCAAATTGATAGGAGTGAAGATGTTTGCATCTATATCAGTGGACGACATTGGCAATTCTGGATGCACCGGCTTATGATTCGACCTGAGTCCAAAGAGAGTCGCTTTGGAAAAGGGCTACCGCACAAATCTTGTACATTTTGACCTACTGGACAAGGTATGATGAGGCAGAATCCTGTCAAATTGATAGGAGTGAAGATATTTGCATCTATATCATTGGACGACATTGGCAATTCTGGATGCTCCGGCTCATGATTCGACCTGAGTCCAAGGAGAGTCGCTTTGGACAAGTGCTACCGCCCAAACCTTGTACATTTGAACATCCGGAACAGGGTATGATGAGACGGAATCCTGTCAAATTGATAGGAGTGAAGATGTTTGCATCTATATCATTGGACGACATTGGCAATTCTGGATGCTCCGGCTTATGATTCGACCTGAGTCCAAAGAGAGTCGCTTTGGACAAGGGCTACCGCACAAATCTTGTACATTTGAACCTCCGGCACAAGGTATGATGAGGCAGAATCCTGTCAAATTGATAGCAGTAAAGATATTTGCATCTATATCATTGGACGACATTGGCAATTCTGGATGCCCCGGCTTATGATTCGACCTGAGTTCAAAGAGAGTCGTTGTGGACAAGGGCGACCGCACAAATCTTGTACATTTGAACCTCCGGAACAAGGCATGATGAGGCAGAATCCTATCACATTGACAGGAGTAAAGATATTTGCATCTATATCATTGGACGACATTGGCAATTCTGGATGATCGGCATATGACTCGACCTGAGTCAAAGAGATTGGCTTTTGTCAAGTGCTGCCGCACAAGTCTTGTACATTTGGACCCCCTGGACAATATACGATGAGGCAGAATCCTGTCAAATTAATAGGAGTAAAGATATTTGCATCTATATCATTGGACGACATTGGCAATTCTGGATGCTCCTGCTTATGATTAGACCTGAATCCAAAGAGAGTCGGTTTGGGCAAATGCTGCCGCCCAAAACATGTGCATTTGGACCTCCTGGAGAAGGTATGATGAGGCAGAATCCTGTCAAATTAATAGGAGTAAAGATATTTGCATCTATATCATTGGACGACAATGGCAATGCTGGATGCTCCGGTTTATGATTCGACCTGAGTACAAGGAGAGTCGCTTTGGACAAGTGCTACCGCGCAAACCTTGTACATTTGAACATCCTGACCAGGGTATGATGAGACAGAATCCTGTCAAATTGATAGGAGTGACGATGTTTGCATCTATATCATTGGACGACATTGGCAATTCTGGATGCTCCGGCATTTGATTCGACTTGAGTCCAAAGAGAGTCGCTTTGGACAAGGGCTACCGCACAAATCTTGTACATTTTGACCTACTGGACAAGTATGATGAGGCAGAATCCTGTCAAATTGATAGCAGTAAAGATATTTGCATCTATATCATTGGACGACATTGGCAATTCTGGATGCCCCGGCTTATGATTCGACCTGAGTCCAAAGAGAGTCTCTTTGGGCAAGGGCTACCGCACAAATCTTGTACATTTTGACCTACTGGACAAAGTATGATGAGGCAGAATCCTGTCAAATTGATAGGAGTAAAGATATTTGCATCTATATCATTGGACGACATTGGCAATTCTGGATGCTCCGGCTTATGATTCGACCTGAATCCAAAGAGAGTCGGTTTGGGCAAATGCTGCCGCCCAAAACATGTGCATTTGGACCTCCTGGAAAAGGTATGATGAGGCAGAATCCTGACAAATTGATAGCAGTAAAGATATTTGCATCTATATCATTGGACGACATTGGCAATTCTGGATGCCCCGGCTTATGATTCGACCTGAGTCCAAAGAGAGTCGCTTTGGACAAGGGCTACCGCACAAATCTTGTACATTTGAACCTCCGGAACAAGGTATGATGACGCAGAATCCTATCACATTGATAGGAGTAAAGATATTTGCATCTATATCATTGGACGCCATGGCAATCCTGGATGCCCCGGTTTATCATTCGACCTAAGTCCAAGGAGAGTCGCTTTGGACAAGTGCTACCGCCCAAACCTTGTACATTTGAACATCCGGAACAGGGTATGATGAGACAGAATCCTGTCAAATTGATAGGAGTGAAGATGTTTGCATCTATATCATTGGACGACATTGGCAATTCTGGATGCTCCGGCTTATGATTCGACCTGAGTCCAAAGAGAGTCGCTTTGGACAAGGGCTACCGCTCAAATCTTGTACATTTTGACCTACTGGACAAGGTATGATGAGTCAGAATCCTGTCAAATTGATAGCAGTAAAGATATTTGCATCTATATCATTGGCGACATTGGCAATTCTGCATGCCCCGGCTTACGATTCGATCTGAGTCCAAAGAGAGTCGCTTTGGACAAGGGCTACCGCAAAAATCTTGTACATTTGAACCTCCGGAACAAAGGTATGATGAGGCAGAATCCTGTGAAATTGATAGCAGTAAAGATATTTGCATCTATATCATTGGACCACATTGGCAATTCTGGATGCCCCGGCTTATGATTCGACCTGAATCCAAAGAGAGTCGGTTTGGGCAAATGCGGCCGCCCAAAACATGTGCATTTGGACCTCCTGGAAAAGGTATGATGAGGCAGAATCCTGTCAAATTAATAGGAGTAAAGATATTTGCATCTATATCATTGGTCAACATCGGCAATTCTGGATGGTCCGGCTTATGGTTCGACATAAGTCCAAAGAGAGTGGCTTTGGAAAAGGGCTACCGCAAAAATCTTGTACATTTGAACCTCCGGAACAAGGTATGATGAGGCAGAATCCTGACAAATTGATAGCAGTAAAGATATTTGCATCTATATCATTGGACGACATTGGCAATTCTGGATGCCCCGGCTTATGATACGACCTGAGTCCAAAGAGGGTCGCTTTGGACAAGTGGTACCGCAACAAATCGTGTACATTTGGACCCCCTGGACAAGATACGATGAGGCAGAATCCTGTCAAATTGATAGGAGTAAATATATTTGCATCTATATCATTGGACGACAATGGCAATGCTGGATGCTCCGGTTTATGATTCGACCTGAGTACAAGGAGAGTCGCTTTGGACAAGTGCTACCGCGCAAACCTTGTACATTTGAACATCCGGAACAGGCTATGATGAGACAGAATCCTGTCAAATTGATAGGAGTAAAGATATTTGCATCTATATCATTGGACGACATTGGCAATTCTGGATGCTCTGGCTTATGATTCGACCTGAGTACAAAGAGAGTCGCTTTGGACAAGGGCTACCGCACAAATCTTGTACATTTGAACCTCCGGAACAAGGCATGATGAGGCAGAATCCTATCACATTCATAGGAGTAAAGATATTTGCATCTATATGATTGGACGACATTGGCAATTCTGGATGCTCCGGCGTATGATTCGACCTGAATCCAAAGAGAGTCGGTTTGGGCAAATGCTGCCGCCCAAAACATGTACATTTGGACCTCCTGGAAAAGGTATGATGAGGCAGAATCCTGTCAAATTAATAGGAGTGAAGATGTTTGCATCTATATCATTGGACGACATTGGCAATTCTGTATGCTCCGGCTTATGATTCGACCTGAGTACAAGGAGAGTCGCTTTGGAAAAGTGCTACCGCGCAAACCTTGTACATTTGAACATCCGGAACAGGGTATGATGAGACAGAATCCTGTCAAATTGATAGGAGTGAAGATGTTTGCATCTATATCATTGGACGACATTGGCAATTCTGTATGCTCCGGCTTATGATTCGACCTGAGTCCAAAGAGAGTCGCTTTGGACAAGGGCTACCGCAAAAATCTTGTACATTTGAAACTCCGGAACAAGGTATGATGAGGCAGAATCCTATCACATTGATAGGAGTAAAGATATTTGCATCTATATCATTGGACGACATTGGCAATTCTGGATGCTCGGCATATGATTCGACCTGAGTGCAAAGAGTTTCGCTTTGGTCTAGTGCTACCGCACAAATCTTGTACATTTGAACCTCCGGAACAAGGTATGATGAGGCAGAATCCTATCACATTGATGGGAGTAAAGATATTTGCATCTATATCATTGGACTCCATGGCAATGCTGGATGCTCCGGTTTATGATTCGACCTGAGTCCAAGGAGAGTCGCTTTGGACAAGTGCTACCGCCCAAACCTTGTACATTTGAACATCCGGAACAGGGTATGATGAGACAGAATCCTGTCAAATTGATAGAAGTGAAGATGTTTGCATCTATATCAGTGGACGACATTGGCAATTCTGGATGCACCGGCTTATGATTCGACCTGAGTCCAAAGAGAGTCGCTTTGGACAAGGGCTACCGCACAAATCTTGTACATTTTGACCTACTGGACAAGGTATGATGAGGCAGAATCCTGTCAAATTGATAGGAGTAAAGATATTTGCATCTATATCATTGGTCAACATCGGCAATTCTGGATGGTCCGGCTTATGGTTCGACATAAGTCCAAAGAATGTCGCTTTGGACAAGTGGTACCGCAACAAATCGTGTACATTTGGACCCCCTGGACAAGATACGATGAGGCAGAATCCTGGCAAATTGATAGGAGTAAATATATTTGCATCTATATCATTGGACGACAAAGGCAATGCTGGATGCTCCGGTTTATGATTCGACCTGAGTACAAGGAGAGTCGCTTTGGAAAAGTGCTACCGCGCAAACCTTGTACATTTGAACATCCGGAACAAGGTATGATGAGGCAGAATCCTGTCAAATTGATAGCAGTAAAGATATTTGCATCTATATCATTGGACGACATTGGCAATTCTGGATGCCCCGGCTTATGATTCGACCTGAATGCAAAGAGTTTCGCTTTGGTCTAGTGCTACCGCACAAATCTTGTACATTTGAACCTCCGGAACAAGGTATGATGAGGCAGAATCCTATCACATTGATGGGAGTAAAGATATTTGCATCTATATCATTGGACTCCATGGCAATGCTGGATGCTCCGGTTTATGATTCGACCTGAGTCCAAGGAGAGTCGCTTTGGACAAGTGCTACCGCCCAAACCTTGTACATTTGAACATCCGGAACAGGGTATGATGAGACAGAATCCTGTCAAATTGATAGGAGTGAAGATGTTTGCATCTATATCAGTGGACGACATTGGCAATTCTGGATGCACCGGCTTATGATTCGACCTGAGTCCAAAGAGAGTCGCTTTGGAAAAGGGCTACCGCACAAATCTTGTACATTTTGACCTACTGGACAAGGTATGATGAGGCAGAATCCTGTCAAATTGATAGCTGTAAAGATATTTGCATCTATATCATTGGACGACATTGGCAATTCTGGATGCCCCGGCTTACGATTCGACCTGAGACCAAAGAGAGTCACTTTGGACAAGAGCTACCGCAAAAATCTTGTACATTTGAACCTCCGGAACAAGGTATGATGAGGCAGAATCCTGTCAAGTTGATAGCAGTAAAGATATTTGCATCTATATCATTGGACGACATTGGCAATTCTGGATGCCCCGGCTTATGATTCGACCTGAATCCAAAGAGAGACGGTTTGGGCAAAGGCTGCCGCCCAAAACATGTGCATTTGGACCTCCTGGAAAAGTTATGATGAGGCAGAATCCTGTCAAATTAATAGGAGTAAAGATATTTGCATCTATATCATTGGTCAACATCGGCAATTCTGGATGGTCCGGCTTATGGTTCGACATAAGTCCAAAGAATGTCGCTTTGGACAAGTGGTACCGCAACAAATCGTGTAAATTTGGACCCCCTGGACAAGATACGATGAGGCAGAATCCTGGCAAATTGATAGGAGTAAATATATTTGCATCTATATCATTGGACGACAATGGCAATGCTGGATGCTCCGGTTTATGATTCGACCTGAGTACAAGGAGAGCCGCTTTGGAAAAGTGCTACCGCGCAAACCTTGTACATTTGAACATCCGGAACAGGGTATGATGAGACAGAATCCTGTCAAATTGATAGGAGTGAAGATATTTGCATCTATATCATTGGACGACATTGGCAATTCTGGATGCTCCGGCTTATGATTCGACCTGAGTCCAAAGAGAGTCGCTTTTGTCTAGTGCTGCCGCACAAATCGTGTACATTTGAACCTCCGGAACAAGGTATGATGAGGCAGAATCCTATCACATTGATAGGAGTAAAGATATTTGCATCTATATCATTGGACGCCATGGCAATGCTGGATGCTCCGGTTTATGATTCGACCTGAGTCCAAGGAGAGTCGCTTTGGACAAGTGCTACCGCCCAAACCTTGTACATTTGAACATCCGGAACAGGGTATGATGAGACAGAATCCTGTCAAATTGATAGCAGTAAAGATATTTGCATCTATATCATTGGACGACATTGGCAATTCTGGATGCCCCGGCTTATGATTCGACCTGAATGCAAAGAGTTTCGCTTTGGTCTAGTGCTACCGCACAAATCTTGTACATTTGAACCTCCGGAACAAGGTATGATGAGGCAGAATCCTATCACATTGATAGGAGTAAAGATATTTGCATCTATATCATTGGACGACATTGGCAATTCTGGATGCTCGGCATATGATTCGACCTGAGTGCAAAGAGTTTCGCTTTGGTCTAGTGCTACCGCACAAATCTTGTACATTTGAACCTCCGGAACAAGGTATGATGAGGCAGAATCCTATCACATTGATGGGAGTAAAGATATTTGCATCTATATCATTGGACTCCATGGCAATGCTGGATGCTCCGGTTTATGATTCGACCTGAGTCCAAGGAGAGTCGCTTTGGACAAGTGCTACCGCCCAAACCTTGTACATTTGAACATCCGGAACAGGGTATGATGAGACAGAATCCTGTCAAATTGATAGAAGTGAAGATGTTTGCATCTATATCAGTGGACGACATTGGCAATTCTGGATGCACCGGCTTATGATTCGACCTGAGTCCAAAGAGAGTCGCTTTGGACAAGGGCTACCGCACAAATCTTGTACATTTTGACCTACTGGACAAGGTATGATGAGGCAGAATCCTGTCAAATTGATAGGAGTAAAGATATTTGCATCTATATCATTGGTCAACATCGGCAATTCTGGATGGTCCGGCTTATGGTTCGACATAAGTCCAAAGAATGTCGCTTTGGACAAGTGGTACCGCAACAAATCGTGTACATTTGGACCCCCTGGACAAGATACGATGAGGCAGAATCCTGGCAAATTGATAGGAGTAAATATATTTGCATCTATATCATTGGACGACAAAGGCAATGCTGGATGCTCCGGTTTATGATTCGACCTGAGTACAAGGAGAGTCGCTTTGGAAAAGTGCTACCGCGCAAACCTTGTACATTTGAACATCCGGAACAAGGTATGATGAGGCAGAATCCTGTCAAATTGATAGCAGTAAAGATATTTGCATCTATATCATTGGACGACATTGGCAATTCTGGATGCCCCGGCTTATGATTCGACCTGAATGCAAAGAGTTTCGCTTTGGTCTAGTGCTACCGCACAAATCTTGTACATTTGAACCTCCGGAACAAGGTATGATGAGGCAGAATCCTATCACATTGATGGGAGTAAAGATATTTGCATCTATATCATTGGACTCCATGGCAATGCTGGATGCTCCGGTTTATGATTCGACCTGAGTCCAAGGAGAGTCGCTTTGGACAAGTGCTACCGCCCAAACCTTGTACATTTGAACATCCGGAACAGGGTATGATGAGACAGAATCCTGTCAAATTGATAGGAGTGAAGATGTTTGCATCTATATCAGTGGACGACATTGGCAATTCTGGATGCACCGGCTTATGATTCGACCTGAGTCCAAAGAGAGTCGCTTTGGAAAAGGGCTACCGCACAAATCTTGTACATTTTGACCTACTGGACAAGGTATGATGAGGCAGAATCCTGTCAAATTGATAGCTGTAAAGATATTTGCATCTATATCATTGGACGACATTGGCAATTCTGGATGCCCCGGCTTACGATTCGACCTGAGACCAAAGAGAGTCACTTTGGACAAGAGCTACCGCAAAAATCTTGTACATTTGAACCTCCGGAACAAGGTATGATGAGGCAGAATCCTGTCAAGTTGATAGCAGTAAAGATATTTGCATCTATATCATTGGACGACATTGGCAATTCTGGATGCCCCGGCTTATGATTCGACCTGAATCCAAAGAGAGACGGTTTGGGCAAAGGCTGCCGCCCAAAACATGTGCATTTGGACCTCCTGGAAAAGTTATGATGAGGCAGAATCCTGTCAAATTAATAGGAGTAAAGATATTTGCATCTATATCATTGGTCAACATCGGCAATTCTGGATGGTCCGGCTTATGGTTCGACATAAGTCCAAAGAATGTCGCTTTGGACAAGTGGTACCGCAACAAATCGTGTAAATTTGGACCCCCTGGACAAGATACGATGAGGCAGAATCCTGGCAAATTGATAGGAGTAAATATATTTGCATCTATATCATTGGACGACAATGGCAATGCTGGATGCTCCGGTTTATGATTCGACCTGAGTACAAGGAGAGCCGCTTTGGAAAAGTGCTACCGCGCAAACCTTGTACATTTGAACATCCGGAACAGGGTATGATGAGACAGAATCCTGTCAAATTGATAGGAGTGAAGATATTTGCATCTATATCATTGGACGACATTGGCAATTCTGGATGCTCCGGCTTATGATTCGACCTGAGTCCAAAGAGAGTCGCTTTTGTCTAGTGCTGCCGCACAAATCGTGTACATTTGAACCTCCGGAACAAGGTATGATGAGGCAGAATCCTATCGCATTGATAGGAGTAAAGATATTTGCATCTATATCATTGGACGCCATGGCAATGCTGGATGCTCCGGTTTATGATTCGACCTGAGTCCAAGGAGAGTCGCTTTGGACAAGTGCTACCGCCCAAACCTTGTACATTTGAACATCCGGAACAGGGTATGATGAGACAGAATCCTGTCAAATTGATAGGAGTGAAGATGTTTGCATCTATATCATTGGACGACATTGGCAATTCTGGATGCTCCGGCTTATGATTCGACCTGAGTCCAAAGAGAGTCGCTTTGGACAAGGGCTACCGCACAAATCTTGTACATTTGAACCTCCGGCACAAGGTATGATGAGGCAGAATCCTGTCAAATTGATAGCAGTAAAGATATTTGCATCTATATCATTGGACGACATTGGCAATTCTGGATGCCCCGGCTTATGATTCGACCTGAGTTCAAAGAGAGTCGCTGTGGACAAGGGCGACCGCACAAATCTTGTACATTTGAACCTCCGGAACAAGGCATGATGAGGCAGAATCCTATCACATTGACAGGAGTAAAGATATTTGCATCTATATCATTGGACGACATTGGCAATTCTGGATGATCGGCATATGACTCGACCTGAGTCAAAGAGATTGGCTTTTGTCAAGTGCTGCCGCACAAGTCTTGTACATTTGGACCCCCTGGACAATATACGATGAGGCAGAATCTTGTCAAATTGATAGGAGTAAAGATATTTGCATCTATATCATTGGAAGACATTGGCAATTCTGGATGCTCCTGCTTATGATTAGACCTGAATCCAAAGAGAGTCGGTTTGGGCAAATGCTGCCGCCCAAAACATGTGCATTTGGACCTCCTGGAGAAGGTATGATGAGGCAGAATCCTGTCAAATTAATAGGAGTAAAGATATTTGCATCCATATCATTGGTCAACATCGGCAATTCTGGATGGTCCGGCTTATGGTTCGACATAAGTCCAAAGAATGTCGCTTTGGACAAGTGGTACCGCAACAAATCGTGTACATTTGGACCCCCTGGACAAGATACGATGAGGCAGAATCCTGTCAAATTGATAGGAGTAAATATATTTGCATCTATATCATTGGACGACAATGGCAATGCTGGATGCTCCGGTTTATGATTCGACCTGAGTACAAGGAGAGTCGCTTTGGACAAGTGCTACCGCGCAAACCTTGTACATTTGAACATCCTGAACAGGGTATGATGAGACAGAATCCTGTCAAATTGATAGGAGTGAAGATGTTTGTATCTATATCATTGGACGACATTGGCAATTCTGGATGCTCCGGCATTTGATTCGACTTGAGTCCAAAGAGAGTCGCTTTGGACAAGGGCTACCGCACAAATCTTGTACATTTTGACCTACTGGACAAGGTATGATGAGGCAGAATCCTGTCAAATTGATAGCAGTAAAGATATTTGCATCTATATCATTGGACGACATTGGCAATTCTGGATGCCCCGGCTTATGATTCGACCTGAGTCCAAAGAGAGTCTCTTTGGGCAAGGGCTACCGCACAAATCTTGTACATTTTGACCTACTGGACAAGGTATGATGAGGCAGAATCCTGTCAAATTGATAGGAGTAAAGATATTTGCATCTATATCATTGGACGACATTGGCAATTCTGGATGCTCCGGCTTATGATTCGACCTGAATCCAAAGAGAGTCGGTTTGGGCAAATGCTGCCGCCCAAAACATGTGCATTTGGACCTCCTGGAAAAGGTATGATGAGGCAGAATCCTGTCAAATTAATAGGAGTAATGATATTTGCATCTATATCATTGGTCAACATCGGCAATTCTGGATGGTCCGGCTTATGGTTCGACATAAGTCCAAAGAATGTCGCTTTGGACAAGTGGTACCGCAACAAATCGTGTACATTTGGACCCCCTGGACAAGATACGATGAGGCAGAATCCTGTCAAATTGATAGGAGTAAATATATTTGCATCTATATCATTGGACGACAATGGCCATGCTGGATGCTCCGGTTTATGATTCGACCTGAGTACAAGGAGAGTCGCTTTGGACAAGTGCTACCGCGCAAACCTTGTACATTTGAACATCCGGAACAGGGTATGATGAGACAGAATCCTGTCAAATTGATAGGAGTGAAGATGTTTGCATCTATATCATTGGACGACATTGGCAATTCTGGATGCTCCGGCATTTGATTCGACCTGAGTCCAAAGAGAGTCGCTTCGGACAAGGGCTACCGCACAAATCTTGTACATTTTAACCTACTGGACAAGGTATGATGAGTCAGAATCCTGTCAAATTGATAGCAGTAAAGATATTTGCATCTATATCATTGGACGACATTGGCAATTCTGGATGCCCCGGCTTATGATTCGACCTGAATCCAAAGAGAGTCGGTTTGGGCAAATGCTGCCGCCCAAAATATGTGCATTTGGACCTCCTGGAAAAGGTATGATGAGGCAGAATCCTGTCAAATTAATAGGAGTTAAGATATTTGCATCTATATCATTGGTCAACATCGCAATTCTGGATGGTCCGGCTTATGGTTCGACATAAGTCCAAAGAATGTCGCTTTGGACAAGTGGTACCGCAACAAATCGTGTACATTTGGACCCCCTGGACAAGATACGATGAGGCAGAATCCTGTCAAATTGATAGGAGTAAATATATTTGCATCTATATCATTGGACGACAATGGCAATGCTGGATGCTCCGGTTTATGATTCGACCTGAGTACAAGGAGAGTCGCTTTGGACAAGTGCTACTGCGCAAACCTTGTACATTTGAACATCCTGAACAGGGTATGATGAGACAGAATCCTATCAAATTGATAGGAGTGAAGATGTTTGCATCTATATCATTGGACGACATTGGCAATTCTGGATGCTCCGGCATTTGATTCGACTTGAGTCCAAAGAGAGTCGCTTTGGACAAGGGCTACCGCACAAATCTTGTACATTTTGACCTACTGGACAAGGTATGATGAGGCAGAATCCTGTCAAATTGATAGCAGTAAAGATATTTGCATCTATATCATTGGACGACATTGGCAATTCTGGATGCCCCGGCTTATGATTCGACCTGAGTCCAAAGAGAGTCTCTTTGGGCAAGGGCTACCGCACAAATCTTGTACATTTTGACCTACTGGACAAGGTATGATGAGGCAGAATCCTGTCAAATTGATAGGAGTAAAGATATTTGCATCTATATCATTGGACGACATTGGCAATTCTGGATGCTCCGGCTTATGATTCGACCTGAATCCAAAGAGAGTCGGTTTGGGCAAATGCTGCCGCCCAAAACATGTGCATTTGGACCTCCTGGAAAAGGTATGATGAGGCAGAATCCTGTCAAATTAATAGGAGTGAAGATGTTTGCATCTATATCATTGGACGACATTGGCAATTCTGTATGCTCCGGCTTATGATTCGACCTGAGTACAAGGAGAGTCGCTTTGGAAAAGTGCTACCGCGCAAACCTTGTACATTTGAACATCCGGAACAGGGTATGATGAGACAGAATCCTGTCAAATTGATAGGAGTGAAGATGTTTGCATCTATATCATTGGACGACATTGGCAATTCTGTATGCTCCGGCTTATGATTCGACCTGAGTCCAAAGAGAGTCGCTTTGGACAAGGGCTACCGCAAAAATCTTGTACATTTGAAACTCCGGAACAAGGTATGATGAGGCAGAATCCTGGCAAATTGATAGGAGTAAATATATTTGCATCTATATCATTGGACGACAAAGGCAATGCTGGATGCTCCGGTTTATGATTCGACCTGAGTACAAGGAGAGTCGCTTTGGAAAAGTGCTACCGCGCAAACCTTGTACATTTGAACATCCGGAACAAGGTATGATGAGGCAGAATCCTGTCAAATTGATAGCAGTAAAGATATTTGCATCTATATCATTGGACGACATTGGCAATTCTGGATGCCCCGGCTTATGATTCGACCTGAATGCAAAGAGTTTCGCTTTGGTCTAGTGCTACCGCACAAATCTTGTACATTTGAACCTCCGGAACAAGGTATGATGAGGCAGAATCCTATCACATTGATGGGAGTAAAGATATTTGCATCTATATCATTGGACTCCATGGCAATGTTGGATGCTCCGGTTTATGATTCGACCTGAGTCCAAGGAGAGTCGCTTTGGACAAGTGCTACCGCCCAAACCTTGTACATTTGAACATCCGGAACAGGGTATGATGAGACAGAATCCTGTCAAATTGATAGGAGTGAAGATGTTTGCATCTATATCATTGGACGACATTGGCAATTCTGGATGCACCGGCTTATGATTCGACCTGAGTCCAAAGAGAGTCGCTTTGGACAAGGGCTACCGCACAAATCTTGTACATTTGAACCTCCGGCACAAGGTATGATGAGGCAGAATCCTGTCAAATTGATAGCAGTAAAGATATTTGCATCTATATCATTGGACGACATTGGCAATTCTGGATGCCCCGGCTTATGATTCGACCTGAATGCAAAGAGTTTCGCTTTGGTCTAGTGCTACCGCACAAATCTTGTACATTTGAACCTCCGGAACAAGGTATGATGAGGCAGAATCCTATCACATTGATGGGAGTAAAGATATTTGCATCTATATCATTGGACTCCATGGCAATGCTGGATGCTCCGGTTTATGATTCGACCTGAGTCCAAGGAGAGTCGCTTTGGACAAGTGCTACCGCCCAAACCTTGTACATTTGAACATCCGGAACAGGGTATGATGAGACAGAATCCTGTCAAATTGATAGGAGTGAAGATGTTTGCATCTATATCAGTGGACGACATTGGCAATTCTGGATGCACCGGCTTATGATTCGACCTGAGTCCAAAGAGAGTCGCTTTGGAAAAGGGCTACCGCACAAATCTTGTACATTTGAACCTCCGGAACAAGGTATGATGAGGCAGAATCCTGTCAAGCTGATAGCAGTAAAGATATTTGCATCTATATCATTGGACGACATTGGCAATTCTGGATGCCCCGGCTTATGATTCGACCTGAGTGCAAAGAGTTTCGCTTTTGTCTAGTGCTGCCGCACAAATCTTGTACATTTGAACCTCCGGAACAAGGTATGATGAGGCAGAATCCTGTCAAATTGATAGCAGTAAAGATATTTGCATCTATATCATTGGACGACATTGGCAATTCTGGATGCCCCGGCTTATGATTCGACCTGAATCCAAAGAGAGTCGGTTTGGGCAAATGCTGCCGCCCAAAACATGTGCATTTGGACCTCCTGGAAAAGGTATGATGAGGCAGAATCCTGTCAAATTAATAGGAGTAAAGATATTTGCATCTATATCATTGGTCAACATCGGCAATTCTGGATCGTCCGGCTTATGGTTCGACATAAGTCCAAAGAATGTCGCTTTGGACAAGTGGTACCGCAACAAATCGTGTACATTTTGACCTTCTGGACAAGGTATGATGAGGCAGAATCCTGTCAAATTGATAGCAGTAAAGATATTTGCATCTATATCATTGGACGACATTGGCAATTCTGGATGCCCCGGCTTACGATTCGACCTGAGTACAAAGAGAGTCGCTTTGGACAAGGGCTACCGCAAAAATTTTGTACATTTCAACCACCGGAACAAGGTATGATGAGGCAGAATCCTGTCAAATTGATAGCAGTAAAGATATTTGCATCTATATCATTGGACGACATTGGCAATTCTGGATGCCCCGGCTTATGATTCGACCTGAATCCAAAGAGAGTCGGTTTGGGCAAATGCTGCCGCCCAAAACATGTGCATTTGGACCTCCTGGAAAAGGTATGATGAGGCAGAATCCTGTCAAATTAATAGGAGTAAAGATATTTGCATCTATATCATTGGTCAACATCGGCAATTCTGGATGGTCCGGCTTATGGTTCGACATAAGTCCAAAGAATGTCGCTTTGGACAAGTGGTACCGCAACAAATCGTGTACATTTGGACCCCCTGGACAAGATACGATGAGGCAGAATCCTGTCAAATTGATAGGAGTAAATATATTTGCATCTATATCATTGGACGACAATGGCAATGCTGGATGCTCCGGTTTATGATTCGACCTGAGTAAAAGGAGAGTCGCTTTGGACAAGTGCTACCGCGCAAACCTTGTACATTTGAACATCCGGAACAGGGTATTATGAGACAGAATCCTGTCAAATTGATAGGAGTAAATATATTTGCATCTATATCATTGGACGACATTGGCAATTCTGGATGCCCCGGCTTATGATTCGACCTGAGTCCAAAGAGAGTCGCTTTGGACAAGGGCTACCGCACAAATCTTGTACATTTGAACCTCCGGAACAAGGTATGATGAGGCAGAATCCTGTCAAATTGATAGCAGTAAAGATATTTGCATCTATATCATTGGACGACATTGGCAATTCTGGATGCCCCGGCTTATGATTCGACCTGAGTCCAAAGAGAGTCGCTTTGGACAAGGGCGACCGCACAAATCTTGTACATTTGAACCTCCGGAACAAGGCATGATGAGGCAGAATCCTATCACATTCATAGGAGTAAAGATATTTGCATCTATATGATTGGACGACATTGGCAATTCTGGATGATCGGCATATGATTCGACCTGAGTCAAAGAGATTGGCTTTTGTCAAGTGCTGCCGCACAAGTCTTGTACATTTGGACCCCCTGGACAATATACGATGAGGCAGAATCCTGTCAAATTGATAGGAGTAAAGATATTTGCATCTATATCATTGGACGACATTGGCAATTCTGGATGCTCCGGCTTATGATTCGACCTGAATCCAAAGAGAGTCGGTTTGGGCAAATACTGCCGCCCAAAACATGTGCATTTGGACCTCCTGGAAAAGGTATGATGAGGCAGAATCCTGTCAAATTAATAGGAGTAAAGATATTTGCATCTATATCATTGGTCAACATCGGCAATTCTGGATGGTCCGGCTTATGGTTCGACATAATCCAAAGAATGTCGCTTTGGACAAGTGGTACCGCAGCAAATCGTGTACATTTGGACCCCCTGGACAAGATACGATGAGGCAGAATCCTGTCAAATTGATAGGAGTAAATATATTTGCATCTATATAATTGGACCACAATGGCAATGCTGGATGCTCCGATTTATGATTCGACCTGAGTACAAGGAGAGTCGCTTTGGAAAAGTGCTACCGCGCAAACCTTGTACATTTGAACATCCGGAACAGGGTATGATGAGACCGAATCCTGTCAAATTGATAGGAGTGAAGATGTTTACATCTATATCATTGGACGACATTGGCAATTCTGTATGCTCCGGCTTATGATTCGACCTGAGTCCAAAGAGAGTCGCTTTGGACAAGGGCTTCCGCACAAATCTTGTACATTTTGACCTACTGGACAAGGTATGATGAGGCAGAATCCTGTCAAATTGATAGCAGTAAAGATATTTGCATCTATATCATTGGACGACATTGGCAATTCTGGATGCCCCGGCTTACGATTCGACCTGAGTCCAAAGAGAGTCGCTTTGGACAAGGGCTACCGCAAAAATCTTGTACATTTGAACCTCCGGAACAAGGTATGATGAGGCAGAATCCTGTCAAATTGATAGCAGTAAAGATATTTGCATCTATATCATTGGACGACATTGGCAATTCTGGATGCCCCGGCTTATGATTCGACCTGAATCCAAAGAGAGTCGGTTTGGGCAAATGCTGCCGCCCAAAACATGTGCATTTGGACCTCCTGGAAAAGGTATGATGAGGCAGAATCCTGTCAAATTAATAGGAGTAAAGATATTTGCATCTATATCATTGGTCAACATCGTTAATTCTGGATGGTCCGGCTTATGGTTCGACATAAGTCCAAAGAATGTCGCTTTGGACAAATGGTACCGCAACAAATCGTGTACATTTGGACCCCCTGGACAAGATATGATGAGGCAGAATCCTGTCAAATTGATAGGAGTAAATATATTTGCATCTATATCATTGGACGACAATGGCAATGCTGGATGCTCCGGTTTATGATTCGACCTGAGTCCAAAGAGAGTCGCTTTGGACAAGGGCTACCGCACAAATCTTGTACATTTTGACCTACTGGACAAGGTATGATGAGGCAGAATCCTGTCAAATTGATCGCAGTAAAGATATTTGCATCTATATCATTGGACGACATTGGCAATTCTGGATGCCCCGGCTTATGATTCGACCTGAATCCAAAGAGAGTCGGTTTGGGCGAATGCTGCCGCCCAAAATATGTGCATTTGGACCTCCTGGAAAAGGTATGATGAGGCAGAATCCTGTCAAATTAATAGGAGTAAAGATATTTGCATCTATATCATTGGTCAACATCGCAATTCTGGATGGTCCGGCTTATGGTTCGACATAAGTCCAAAGAATGTCGCTTTGGACAAGTGGTACCGCAACAAATCGTGTACATTTGGACCCCCTGGACAAGATACGATGAGGCAGAATCCTGTCAAATTGATAGGAGTAAATGTATTTGCATCTATATCATTGGACGACAATGGCAATGCTGGATGCTCCGGTTTATGATTCGACCTGAGTACAAGGAGAGTCGCTTTGGACAAGTGCTACCGCGCAAACCTTGTACATTTGAACATCCGGAACAGGGTATGATGAGACAGAATCCTGTCAAATTGATAGCAGTGAAGATGTTTGCATCTATATCATTGGACGACATTGGCAATTCTGGATGCTCCGGCTTATGATTAGACCTGAGTCCAAAGAGAGTCGCTTTGGACAAGGGCTACCGCAAAAATCTTGTACATTTGAACCTCCGGAACAAGGTATGATGAGGCAGAATCCTGTCAAATTGATAGCAGTAAAGATATTTGCATCTATATCATTGGACGACATTGGCAATTCTGGATGCCCCGGCTTATGATTCGACCTGAGTCCAAAGAGAGTCGCTTTGGACAAGGGCTACCGCACAAATCTTGTACATTTGAACCTCCGGAACAAGGTATGATGAGGCAGAATCCTGTCAAATTGATAGCAGTAAAGATATTTGCATCTATATCATTGGACGACATTGGCAATTCTGGATGATCGGCATATGATTCGACCTGAGTCATAGAGATTGGCTTTTGTCAAGTGCTGCCGCACAAGTCTTGTACATTTGGAGCCCCTGGACAATATACGATGAGGCAGAATCCTGTCAAATTGATAGGAGTAAAGATATTTGCATCTATATCATTGGACGACATTGGCAATTCTGGATGCTCCGACTTATGATTCGACCTGAATCCAAAGAGAGTCGGTTTGGGCAAATGCTGCCGCCCAAAACATGTGCATTTGGACCTCCTGGAAAAGGTATGATGAGGCAGTATCCTGTCAAATTAATAGGAGTAAAGATATTTGCATCTATATCATTGGACGACATTGGCAATTCTGGATGCCCCGGCTTACGATTCGACCTGAGTCCAAAGAGAGTCGCTTTGGACAAGGGCTACCGCAAAAATCTTGTACATTTGAACCTCCGGAACAAGGTATGATGAGGCAGAATCCTGTCAAATTGATAGCAGTAAAGATATTTGCATCTATATCATTGGACGACATTGACAATTCTGGATGCCCCGGCTTATGATTCGACCTGAATCCAAAGAGAGTCGGTTTGGGCAAATGCTGCCGCCCAAAACATGTGCATTTGGACCTCCTGGAAAAGGTATGATGAGGCAGAATCCTGTCAAATTAATAGGAGTAAAGATATTTGCATCTATATCATTGGTCAACATCGTCAATTCTGGATGGTCCGGCTTATGGTTCGACATAAGTCCAAAGAATGTCGCTTTGGACAAATGGTACCGCAACAAATCGTGTACATTTGGACCCCCTGGACAAGATATGATGAGGCAGAATCCTGTCAAATTGATAGGAGTAAATATATTTGCATCTATATCATTGGACGACAATGGCAATGCTGGATGCTCCGGTTTATGATTCGACCTGAGTCCAAAGAGAGTCGCTTTGGACAAGGGCTACCGCACAAATCTTGTACATTTTGACCTACTGGACAAGGCATGATGAGGCAGAATCTTATAACATTGATAGGAGTAAAGATATTTGCATCTATATCATTGGACGACATTGGCAATTCTGGATGCTCGGAATATGATTCGACCTGAGTGCAAAGAGTTTCGCTTTTGTCTAGTGCTGCCGCACAAATCTTGTACATTTGAACCTCCGGAACAAGGTATGATGAGGCAAAATCCTATCACATTGATAGGAGTAAAGATATTTGCATCTATATCATTGGACGCCATGGCAATGCTGGATGCTCCGGTTTATGATTCGACCTGAGTCCAAGGAAAGTCGCTTTTGACAAGTGCTACCGCCCAAACCTTGTACATTTGAGCATCCGGAACAGGGTATGATGAGACAGAATCCTGTCAAATTGATAGGAGTGAAGATGTTTGCATCTATATCATTGGACGACATTGGCAATTCTGGATGCTCCGGCTTATGATTCGACCTGAGTCCAAAGAGAGTCGCTTTGGACAAGGGCCACCGCACAAATCTTGTACATTTGAACCCCCGGAACAAGGCATGATGAGGCAGAATCTTATAACATTGATAGGAGTAAAGATATTTGCATCTATATCATTGGACGACATTGGCAATTCTGGATGATCGGCATATGATTCGACCTGAGTCAAAGAGATTGGCTTTTGTCACGTGCTGCCGCACAATTCTTGTACATTTGGACCCCCTGGACAATATACGTTGAGGCAGAATCCTGTCAAATTGATAGGAGTAAAGATATTTGCATCTATATCATTGGACGACATTGGCAATTCTGGATGCTCCGGCTTATGATTCGACCTGAATCCAAAGAGAGTCGGTTTGGGCAAATGCTGCCGCCCAAAACATGTGCATTTGGACCTCCTGGAAAAGGTATGATGAGGCAGAATCCTGTCAAATTAATAGGAGTAAAGATATTTGCATCTATATCATTGGTCAACATCGGCAATTCTGGATGGTCCGGCTTATGGTTCGACATAAGTCCAAAGAATGTCGCTTTGGACAAGTGGTACCGAAACAAATCGTGTACATTTGGACCCCCTGGACAAGATACGATGAGGCAGAATCCTGTCAAATTGATAGGAGTGAATATATTTGCATCTATATCATTGGACGACAATGGCAATGCTGGATGCCCCGGCTTACGATTCGACCTGAGTCCAAAGAGAGTCGCTTTGGACAAGGGCTACCGCAAAAATCTTGTACATTTGAACATCCGGAACAGGGTATGATGAGACAGAATCCTGTCAAATTGATAGGAGTGAAGATGTTTGCATCTATATCATTGGACGACATTGGCAATTCTGGATGCTCCGGCTTATGATTCGACCTGAGTCCAAAGAGAGTCGCTTTGGACAAGGGCTACCGCATAAATCTTGTACATTTTGACCTACTGGATAAGGTATGATGAGGCAGAATCCTGTCAAATTGATAGGAGTAAAGATATTTGCATCTATATCATTGGACGACATTGGCAATTCTGGATGCTCCGGCTTATGATTCGACCTGAAACCAAAGAGAGTCGGTTTGGGCAAATGCTGCCGCCCAAAACATGTGCATTTGGACCTCCTGGAAAAGGTATGATGAGGCAGAATCCTGTCAAATTAATAGGAGTAAAGATATTTGCATCTATATCATTGGTCAACATCGGCAATTCTGGATGGTCCGGCTTATGGTTCGACATAAGTCCAAAGAATGTCGCTTTGGACAAGTGGTACCGAAACAAATCGTGTACATTTGGACCCCCTGGACAAGATACGATGAGGCAGAATCCTGTCAAATTGATAGCAGTAAAGATATTTGCATCTATATCATTGGACGACATTGGCAATTCTGGATGCCCCGGCTTACGATTCGACCTGAGTCCAAAGAGAGTCGCTTTGGACAAGGGCTACAGCAAAAATCTTGTACATTTGAACCTCCGCAACAAGGTATGATGAGGCAGAATCCTGTCAAATTGATAGCAGTAAAGATATTTTCATCTATATCATTGGACGACATTGGCAATTCAGGATGCCCCGGCTTATGTTTCGACCTGAATCCAAAGAGAGTCGGTTTGGGCAAATGCTGCCGCCCAAAACATGTGCAGTTGGACCTCCTGGAAAAGGTATGATGAGGCAGAATCCTGTCAAATTAATAGGAGTAAAGATATTTGCATCTATATCATTGGTCAACATCGGCAATTCTGGATGGTCCGGCTTATGGTTCGACATAAGTCCAAAGAATGTCGCTTTGGACAAGTGCTACCGCAACAAATCGTGTACATATGGACCCCCTGGACAAGATACGATGAGGCAGAATCCTGTCAAATTGATAGGAGTAAAGATATTTGCATCTATATCATTGGACGCCATGGCAATGCTGGATGCTCCGGTTTATGATTCGACCTGAGTCCAAGGAGAGTCGCTTTGGACAAGTGCTACCGCCCAAACCTTGTACATTTGAACATCTGGAACAGGGTATGATGAGACAGAATCCTGTCAAATTGATAGGAGTGATGATGTTTGTATCTATATCATTGGACGACATTGGCAATTCTGGATGCTCCGGCTTATGATTCGACCTGAGTCAAAGAGATTGGCTTTTGTCAAGTGCTGCCGCACAAGTCTTGTACATTTGGACCCCCTGGACAATATACGATGAGGCAGAATCCTGTCAAATTGATAGGAGTAAAGATATTTGCATCTATATCATTGGACGACATTGGCAATTCTGGATGCTCCGGCTTATGATTCGACCTGAATCCAAAGAGAGTCGGTTTGGGCAAATGCTGCCGCCCAAAACATGTGCATTTGGACCTCCTGGAAAAGGTATGATGAGGCAGAATCCTGTCAAATTAATAGGAGTAAAGATATTTGCATCTATATCATTGGTCAACATCGGCAATTCTGGATGGTCCGGCTTATGGTTCGACATAAGTCCAAAGAATGTCGCTTTGGACAAGTGGTACCGCAACAAATCGTGTACATTTGGACCGCCTGGACAAGATACGATGAGGCAGAATCCTGTCAAATTGATAGGAGTAAATATATTTGCATCTATATCATTGGACGACAATGGCAATGCTGGATGCTCCGGCTTACGATTCGACCTGAGTCCAAAGAGAGTCGCTTTGGACAAGGGCTACCGCAAAAATCTTGTACATTTGAACATCCGGAACAGGGTATGATGAGACAGAATCCTGTCAAATTGATAGGAGTGAAGATGTTTGCATCTATATCATTGGACCACATTGGCAATTCTGGATGCTCCGGCTTATGATTCGACCTGAGTCCAAAGAGAGTCGCTTTGGACAAGGGCTACCGCAAAAATCTTGTACATTTGAACCTCCGGAACAAGGTATGATGAGGCAGAATCCTGTCAAATTGATAGGAGTAAATATATTTGCATCTATATCATTGGACGACATTGGCAATTCTGGATGCCCCGGCTTATGATTCGACCTGAATCCAAAGAGAGTCGGTTTGGGCAAATGCTGCCGCCCAAAACATGTGCATTTGGACCTCCTGGAAAAGGTATGATGAGGCAGAATCCTGTCAAATTAATAGGAGTAAAGATATTTGCATCTATATCATTGGTCAACATCGGCAATTCTGGATGGTCCGGCTAATGGTTCGACATAAGTCCAAAGAATGTCGCTTTGGACAAGTGCTACCGCAACAAATCGTGTACATTTGGACCCCCTGGACAAGATACGATGAGGCAAAATCCTGTCAAATTGATAGGAGTAAAGATATTTGCATCTATATCATTGGACGCCATGGCAATGCTGGATGCTCCGGTTTATGATTCGACCTGAGTCCAAGGAGAGTCGCTTTGGACAAGTGCTACCGCCCAAACCTTGTACATTTGAACATCCGGAACAGGGTATGATGAGACAGAATCCTGTCAAATTGATAGGAGTGAAGATGTTTGCATCTATATCATTGGACGACATTGGCAATTCTGGATGCCCCGGCTTATGATTCGACCTGAGTCCAAAGAGAGTCGCTTTGGACAAGGGCGACCGCACAAATCTTGTACATTTGAACCTCCGGAACAAGGCATGATGAGGCAGAATCTTATAACATTGATAGGAGTAAAGATATTTGCATCTATATCATTGGACGACATTGGCAATTCTGGATGATCGGCATATGGTTCGACCTGAGTCAAAGAGATTGGCTTTTGTCAAGTGCTACCGCAAAAATCTTGTACATTTGAACCTCCGGAACAAGGTATGATGAGGCAGAATCCTGTGAAATTGATAGCAGTAAAGATATTTGCATCTATATCATTGGACGACATTGGCAATTCTGGATGCCCCGGCTTATGATTCGACCTGAATCCAAAGAGAGTCGGTTTGGGGAAATGCGGCCGCCCAAAACATGTGCATTTGGACCTCCTGGAAAAGGTATGATGAGGCAGAATCCTGTCAAATTAATAGGAGTAAAGATGTTTGCATCTATATCATTGGATGACATTGGCAATTCTGGATGCTCCGGCTTATGATTCGACCTGAGTCCAAAGAGAGTCGCTTCGGACAAGGGCTACCGCACAAATCTTGTACATTTTGACCTACTGGACAAGGTATGATGAGGCAGAATCCTGTCAAATTGATAGCAGTAAAGATATTTGCATCTATATCATTGGACGACATTGGCAATTCTGGATGCCCCGGCTTACGATTCGACCTGAGTCCAAAGAGAGCCGCTTTGGACAAGGGCTACCGCAAAAATCTTGTACATTTGAACCTCCGGAACAAGGTATGATGAGGCAGAATCCTGTCAAATTGATAGCAGTAAAGATATTTGCATCTATATCATTGGACGACATTGGCAATTCTGGATGCCCCGGCTTATGATTCGACCTGAATCCAAAGAGAGTCGGTTTGGGCAAATGCTGCCGCCCAAAACATGTGCATTTGGACCTCCTGGAAAAGGTATGATGAGGCAGAATCCTATCACATTCATAGGAGTAAAGATATTTGCATCTATATCATTAGACGACATTGGCAATTCTGGATGATCGGCATATGTTTCGACCTGAGTCAAAGAGATTGGCTTTTGTCAAGTGCTGCCGCACAAGTCTTGTACATTTGGACCCCCTGGACAATATACGATGAGGCAGAATCCTGTCAAATTGATAGGAGTAAAGATATTTGCATCTATATCATTGGACGACATTGGCAATTCTGGATGCTCCGTCTTATGATTCGACCTGAATCCAAAGAGAGTCGGTTTGGGCAAATGCTGCCGCCAAAAACATGTGCATTTGGACCTCCTGGAAAAGGTATGATGAGGCAGAATCCTGTCAAATTAATAGGAGTAAAGATATTTGCATCTATATCATTGGTCAACATCGGCAATTCTGGATGGTCCGGCTTATGGTTCGACATAAGTCCAAAGAATGTCGCTTTGGACAAGTGGTACCGCAACATATCGTATACATTTGGACCCCCTGGACAAGATACGATGAGGCAGAATCCTGTCAAATTGATAGGAGTAAATATATTTGCATCTATATCATTGGACGACAATGGCAATGCTGGATGCTCCGGTTTATGATTCGACCTGAGTCCAAAGAGAGTCGGTTTGGGCAAATGCTGCCGCCCAAAACATGTGCATTTGGACCTCCTGGAAAAGGTATGATGAGGCAGAATCCTATCACATTCATAGGAGCAAAGATATTTGCATCTATATCATTGGACGATATTGGCAATTCTGGAAGATCGGCATATGATTCGACCTGAGTCAAAGAGATTGGCTTTTGTCAAGTGCTGCCGCACAAGTCTTGTACATTTGGACCCCCTGGACAATATACGATGAGGCAGAATCCTGTCAAATTGATAGGAGTAAAGATATTTGCATCTATATCATTGGACGACATTGGCAATTCTGGATGCTCCGGCTTATGATTCGACCTGAATCCAAAGAGAGTCGGTTTGGGCAAATGCTGCCGCCCAAAACATGTGCATTTGGACCTCCTGGAAAAGGTATGATGAGGCAGAATCCTGTCAAATTAATAGGAGTAAAGATATTTGCATCTATATCATTGGTCAACATCGGCAATTCTGGATGGTCCGGCTTATGGTTCGACATAAGTCCAAAGAATGTCGCTTTGGACAAGTGGTACCGCAACAAATCGTGTACATTTGGACCGCCTGGACAAGATACGATGAGGCAGAATCCTGTCAAATTGATAGGAGTAAAGATATTTGCATCTATATCATTGGACGACATTGGCAATTCTGGATGCCCCGGCTTACGATTCGACCTGAGTCCAAAGAGAGTCGCTTTGGACAAGGGCTACAGCAAAAATCTTGTACATTTGAACCTCCGCAACAAGGTATGATGAGGCAGAATCCTGTCAAATTGATAGCAGTAAAGATATTTTCATCTATATCATTGGACGACATTGGCAATTCAGGATGCCCCGGCTTATGTTTCGACCTGAATCCAAAGAGAGTCGGTTTGGGCAAATGCTGCCGCCCAAAACATGTGCAGTTGGACCTCCTGGAAAAGGTATGATGAGGCAGAATCCTGTCAAATTAATAGGAGTAAAGATATTTGCATCTATATCATTGGTCAACATCGGCAATTCTGGATGGTCCGGCTTATGGTTCGACATAAGTCCAAAGAATGTCGCTTTGGACAAGTGCTACCGCAACAAATCGTGTACATATGGACCCCCTGGACAAGATACGATGAGGCAGAATCCTGTCAAATTGATAGGAGTAAAGATATTTGCATCTATATCATTGGACGCCATGGCAATGCTGGATGCTCCGGTTTATGATTCGACCTGAGTCCAAGGAGAGTCGCTTTGGACAAGTGCTACCGCCCAAACCTTGTACATTTGAACATCTGGAACAGGGTATGATGAGACAGAATCCTGTCAAATTGATAGGAGTGATGATGTTTGTATCTATATCATTGGACGACATTGGCAATTCTGGATGCTCCGGCTTATGATTCGACCTGAGTCAAAGAGATTGGCTTTTGTCAAGTGCTGCCGCACAAGTCTTGTACATTTGGACCCCCTGGACAATATACGATGAGGCAGAATCCTGTCAAATTGATAGGAGTAAAGATATTTGCATCTATATCATTGGACGACATTGGCAATTCTGGATGCTCCGGCTTATGATTCGACCTGAATCCAAAGAGAGTCGGTTTGGGCAAATGCTGCCGCCCAAAACATGTGCATTTGGACCTCCTGGAAAAGGTATGATGAGGCAGAATCCTGTCAAATTAATAGGAGTAAAGATATTTGCATCTATATCATTGGTCAACATCGGCAATTCTGGATGGTCCGGCTTATGGTTCGACATAAGTCCAAAGAATGTCGCTTTGGACAAGTGGTACCGCAACAAATCGTGTACATTTGGACCGCCTGGACAAGATACGATGAGGCAGAATCCTGTCAAATTGATAGGAGTAAATATATTTGCATCTATATCATTGGACGACATTGGCAATGCTGGATGCTCCGGCTTACGATTCGACCTGAGTCCAAAGAGAGTCGCTTTGGACAAGGGCTACAGCAAAAATCTTGTACATTTGAACATCCGGAACAGGGTATGATGAGACAGAATCCTGTCAAATTGATAGGAGTGAGGATGTTTGCATCTATATCATTGGACCACATTGGCAATTCTGGATGCTCCGGCTTATGATTCGACCTGAGTCCAAAGAGAGTCGCTTTGGACAAGGGCTACCGCAAAAATCTTGTACATTTGAACCTCCGGAACAAGGTATGATGAGGCAGAATCCTGTCAAATTGATAGGAGTAAATATATTTGCATCTATATCATTGGACGACATTGGCAATTCTGGATGCCCCGGCTTATGATTCGACCTGAATCCAAAGAGAGTCGGTTTGGGCAAATGCTGCCGCCCAAAACATGTGCATTTGGACCTCCTGGAAAAGGTATGATGAGGCAGAATCCTGTCAAATTAATAGGAGTAAAGATATTTGCATCTATATCATTGGTCAAAATCGGCAATTCTGGATGGTCCGGCTAATGGTTCGACATAAGTCCAAAGAATGTCGCTTTGGACAAGTGCTACCGCAACAAATCGTGTACATTTGGACCCCCTGGACAAGATACGATGAGGCAAAATCCTGTCAAATTGATAGGAGTAAAGATATTTGCATCTATATCATTGGACGCCATGGCAATGCTGGATGCTCCGGTTTATGATTCGACCTGAGTCCAAGGAGAGTCGCTTTGGACAAGTGCTACCGCCCAAACCTTGTACATTTGAACATCCGGAACAGGGTATGATGAGACAGAATCCTGTCAAATTGATAGGAGTGAAGATGTTTGCATCTATATCATTGGACGACATTGGCAATTCTGAATGCTCCGGCATATGATTCGACCTGAGTCCAAAGAGAGTCGCTTTGGACAAGGGCTACCGCAAAAATCTTGTACATTTGAACCTCCGGAACAAGGTTGATGAGGCAGAATCCTGTCAAATTGATAGCAGTAAAGATATTTGCATCTATATCATTGGACGACATTGGCAATTCTGGATGGTCCGGCTTATGGTTCGACATAAGTCCAAAGAGAGTCGCTTTGGACAAGGGCTACCGCACAAATCTTGTACATTTGAACCTCCGGCACAAGGTATGATGAGGCAGAATCCTGTCAAATTGATAGCAGTAAAGATATTTGCATCTATATCATTGGACGACATTGGCAATTCTGGATGCCCCGGCTTATGATTCGACCTGAGTTCAAAGAGAGTCGCTGTGGACAAGGGCGACCGCACAAATCTTGTACATTTGAACCTCCGGAACAAGGCATGATGAGGCAGAATCCTATCACATTGACAGGAGTAAAGATATTTGCATCTATATCATTGGACGACATTGGCAATTCTGGATGATCGGCATATGACTCGACCTGAGTCAAAGAGATTGGCTTTTGTCAAGTGCTGCCGCACAAGTCTTGTACATTTGGACCCCCTGGACAATATACGATGAGGCAGAATCCTCTCAAATTGATAGGAGTAAAGATATTTGCATCTATATCATTGGACGACATTGGCAATTCTGGATGCTCCTGCTTATGATTAGACCTGAATCCAAAGAGAGTCGGTTTGGGCAAATGCTGCCGCCCAAAACATGTGCATTTGGACCTCCTGGAGAAGGTATGATGAGGCAGAATCCTGTCAAATTAATAGGAGTAAAGATATTTGCATCCATATCATTGGTCAACATCGGCAATTCTGGATGTTCCGGCTTATGGTTCGACATAAGTCCACAGAATGTCGCTTTGGACAAGTGGTACCGCAACAAATCGTGTACATTTGGACCCCCTGGACAAGATACGATGAGGCAGAATCCTGTCAAATTCATAGGAGTAAATATATTTGCATCTAAATTATTGGACGACAATGGCAATGCTGGATGCTCCGGTTTATGATTCGACCTGAGTACAAGGAGAGTCGCTTTGGACAAGTGCTACCGCGCAAACCTTGTACATTTGAACATCCGGAACAGGGTATGATGAGACAGAATCCTGTCAAATTGATAGGAGTGAAGATGTTTGCATCTTTATCATTGGACGACATTGGCAATTCTGGATGCTCCGGCTTATGATTCGACCTGAGTCCAAAGAGAGTCGCTTTGGACAAGGGCTACCGCACAAATCTTGTACATTTTGACCTACTGGACAAGGTATGATGAGGCAGAATCCTGTCAAATTGATAGCAGTAAAGATATTTGCATCTATATCATTGGACGACATTGGCAATTCTGGATGATCGGAATATGATTCGACCTGAGTCAAAGAGATTGGCTTTTGTCAAGTGCTGCCGCACAAGTCTTGTACATTTGGACCCCCTGGACAATATAGGATGAGGCAGAATCCTGTCAAATTGATAGGAGTAAAGATATTTGCATCTATATCATTGGACGACATTGGCAATTCTGGATGCTCCGGCTTATGATTCGACCTGAATCCAAAGAGAGTCGGTTTGGGCAAATGCTGCCGCCCAAAACATGTGCATTTGGACCTCCTGGAAAAGGTATGATGAGGCAGAATCCTGTCAAATAAATAGGAGTAAAGATATTTGCATCTATATCATTGGTCAACATCGGCAATTCTGGATGGTCCGGCTTATGGTTCGACATAAGTCCAAAGAATGTCGCTTTGGACAAGTGGTACCGCAACAAATCGTGTACATTTGGACCCCCTGGACAAGATACGATGAGGCAGAATCCTGTCAAATTGATAGGAGTAAATATATTTGCATCTATATCATTGGACGACATTGGCAATTCTGGATGATCGGCATATGATTCGACCTGATTCCAAAGAGAGTCGCTTTGGACAAGGGCTACCGCAAAAATCTTGTGCATTTGAACATCCGGAACAAGGTATGATGAGGCAGAATCCTGTCAAATTAATAGGAGTAAAGATATTTGCATCTATATCATTGGTCAACATCGGCAATTCTGGATGGTCCGGCTTATGGTACGACATAAGTCCAAAGAATGTCGCTTTGGACAAGTGGTACCGCAACAAATCGTGTACATTTGGACCCCCTGGACAAGATACGATGAGGCAGAATCCTGTCAAATTGATAGGAGTAAATATATTTGCATCTATATCATTGGACGACAATGGCAATGCTGGATGCTCCGGTTTATGATTCGACCTGAGTACAAGGAGAGTCGCTTTGGACAAGTGCTACCGCGCAAACCTTGTACATTTGAACATCCGGAACAGGGTATGATGAGACAGAATCCTGTCAAATTGATAGGAGTGAAGATGTTTGCATCTATATCATTGGACGACATTGGCAATTCTGGATGCTCCGGCTTTTGATTCGACCTGAGTCCAAAGAGAGTCGCTTTGGACAAGGGCTACCGCACAAATCTTGTACATTTTGACCAACTGGACAAGGTATGATGAGGCAGAATCCTGTCAAATTGATAGCAGTAAAGATATTTGCATCTATATCATTGGACGACATTGGCAATTCTGGATGCCCCGGCTTACGATTCGACCTGAGTCCAAAGAGAGTCGCTTTGGACAAGGGCTACCGCAAAAATCTTGTACATTTGAACCTCCGGAACAAGGTATGATGAGGCAGAATCCTGTGAAATTGATAGCAGTAAAGATATTTGCATCTATATCATTGGACGACATTGGCAATTCTGGATGCTCGGAATATGTTTCGACCTGAGTGCAAAGAGTTTCGATTTTGTCTAGTGCTACCGCACAAATCTTGTACATTTGAACCTCCGGAACAAGGTATGATGAGGCAGAATCCTATCACATTGATAGGAGTAAAGATATTTGCATCTATATCATTGGACGCCATGGCAATGCTGGATGCTCCGGTTTATGATTCGATCTGAGTCCAAGGAGAGTCGCTTTGGACAAGCGCTACCGCCCAAACCTTGTACATTTGAACATCCGGAACAGGGTATGATGAGACAGAATCCTGTCAAATTGATAGGAGTAAAGATATTTGCATCTATATCATTGGACGACATTGGCAATTCTGGATGCTCCGGCTTATGATTCGACCTGAATCCAAAGAGAGTCGGTTTGGGCAAATGCTGCCGCCCAAAACATGTGCATTTGGACCTCCTGGACAAGGTATGATGAGGCAGAATCCTGTCAAATTAATAGGAGTAAAGATGTTTGCATCTATATCATTGGATGACATTGGCAAGTCTGGATGCTCCGGCTTATGATTCGACCTGAGTCCAAAGAGAGTCGCTTCGGACAAGGGCTACCGCACAAATCTTGTACATTTTGACCTACTGGACAAGGTATGATGAGGCAGAATCCTGTCAAATTGATAGCAGTAAAGATATTTGCATCTATATCATTGGACGACATTGGCAATTCTGGATGCCCCGGCTTACGATTCGACCTGAGTCCAAAGAGAGTCGCTTTGGACAAGGGCTACCGCAAAAATCTTGTACATTTGAACCTCCGGAACAAGGTATGATGAGGCAGAATCCTGTCAAATTGATAGGAGTAAAGATATTTGCATCTATATCATTGGACGACATTGGCAATTCTGGATGCTCCGTCTTATGATTCGACCTGAATCCAAAGAGAGTCGGTTTGGGCAAATGCTGCCGCCCAAAACATGTGCATTTGGACCTCCTGGAAAAGGTATGATGAGGCAGAATCCTGTCAAATTAATAGGAGTAAATATATTTGCATCTATATCATTGGACGACAATGGCAATGCTGGATGCTCCGGTTTATGATTCGACCTGAGTCCAAGGAGATTCGCTTTGGACAAGTGCTACCGCGCAAACCTTGTACATTTGAACATCCGGAACAGGGTATGATGAGACAGAATCCTGTCAAATTGATAGGAGTGAAGATGTTTGCATCTATATCATTGGACGACATTGGCAATTCTGGATGCTCCGGCTTATGATTCGACCTGATTCCAAAGAGAGTCGCTTTGGTCAAGGGCTACCGCACAATTCTTGTATATTTGGACCTACTGGACAAGGTATGATGAGGCAGAATCCTGTCAAATTGATAACAGTAAAGATATTTGAATCTATAACATTGGGCGACATTGGCAATTCTGGATGCCCCGGCTTACGATTCGACCTGAGTCCAAAGAGAGTCGCTTTGGACAAGGGCTACCGCAAAAATCTTGTACATTTGAACCTCCGGAACAAGGTATGATGAGGCAGAATCCTGTCAAATTGAAAGCAGTAAAGATATTTGAATCTATATCTTTGGACGACATTGGCAATTCTGGATGCCCCGGCTTATGATTCGACCTGAGTCCAAAGAGAGTCGCTTTGGACAAAGGCGACCGCACAAATCTTGTACATTTGGACCCCCTGGACAAGATACGATGAGGCAGAATCCTGTCAAATTGATAGGAGTAAATATATTTGCATCTATATCATTGGACGACAATGGCAATGCTGGATGCTCCGGTTTATGATTCGACCTGAGTCCAAGGAGAGTCGCTTTGGACAAGTGCTACCGCGCAAACCTTGTACATTTGAACATCCGGAACAGGGTATGATGAGACAGAATCCTGTCAAATTGATAGGAGTGAAGATGTTTGCATCTACATCATTGGACGACATTGGCAATTCTGGATGCTCCGGCATATGATTCGACCTGAGTCCAAAGAGAGTCGCTTTGGACAAGGGCTACCGCACAAATCTTGTACATTTGAACCTCCGGAACAAGGTATGATGAGGCAGAATCCTATCACATTGATAGGAGTAAAGATATTTGCATCTATATCATTGGACGACATTGGCAATTCTAGATGCTCGGCATATGATTCGACCTTAGTGCAAAGAGTTTCGCTTTGGTCTAGTGCTACCGCACAAATCTTGTACATTTGAACCTCCGGAACAAGGTATGATGAGGCAGAATCCTATCACATTGATAGGAGTAAAGATATTTGCATCTATATCATTGGACGCCATGGCAATGCTGGATGCTCCGGTTTATGATTCGACCTGAGTCCAAAGAGAGTCGCTTTGGACAAGGGCTACCGCAAAAATCTTGTACATTTGAACCTCCGGAACAAGGTATGATGAGGCAGAATCCTGTCAAATTGATAGCAGTAAAGATATTTTGCGTCTATATCATTGGACGACATTGGCAATTCTGGATGCCCCGGCTTATGATTCGACCTGAATCCAAAGAGAGTCGGTTTGGGCAAATGCTGCCGCCCAAAACATGTGCATTTGGACCTCCTGGAAAAGGTATGATGATGCAGAATCCTGTCAAATTAATAGGAGTAAAGATATTTGCATCTATATCATTGGTCAACATCGGCAATTCTGGATGGTCCGGCTTATGGTTCGACATAAGTCCAAAGAATGTCGCTTTGGACAAGTGGTACCGCAACAAATCGTGTACATTTGGACCCCCTGGACAAGATACGATGAGGCAGAATCCTGTCAAATTGATAGCAGTAAAGATATTTGCATCTATATCATTGGACGACATTGGCAATTCTGGATGCCCCGGCTTACGATTCGTCCTGAGTCCAAAGAGAGTCGCTTTGGACAAGGGCTACCGCAAAAATCTTGTACATTTGAACCTCCGGAACAAGGTATGATGAGGCAGAATCCTGTGAAATTGATAGCAGTAAAGATATTTGCATCTATATCATTGGACGACATTGGCAATTCTGGATGCTCGGAATATGATTCGACCTGAGTGCAAAGAGTTTCGATTTTGTCTAGTGCTACCGCACAAATCTTGTACATTTGAACCTCCGGAACAAGGTATGATGAGGCAGAATCATATCACATTGATAGGAGTAAAGATATTTGCATCTATATCATTGGACGCCATGGCAATGCTGGATGCTCCGGTTTATGATTCGACCTGAGTCCAAGGAGAGTCGCTTTGGACAAGTGCTACCGCCCAAACGTTGTACATTTGAACATCCGGAACAGGGTATGATGAGACAGAATCCTGTCAAATTGATAGGAGTAAAGATATTTGCATCTATATCATTGGACGACATTGGCAATTCTGGATGCTCCGGCTTATGATTCGACCTGAATCCAAAGAGAGTCGGTTTGGGCAAATGCTGCCGCCCAAAACATGTGCATTTGGACCTCCTGGACAAGGTATGATGAGGCAGAATCCTGTCAAATTAATAGGAGTAAAGATGTTTGCATCTATATCATTGGATGACATTGGCAATTCTGGATGCTCCGGCTTATGATTCGACCTGAGTCCAAAGAGAGTCGCTTCGGACAAGGGCTACCGCACAAATCTTGTACATTTTGACCTACTGGACAAGGTATGATGAGGCAGAATCCTGTCAAATTGATAGCAGTAAAGATATTTGCATCTATATCATTGGACGACATTGGCAATTCTGGATGCCCCGGCTTACGATTCGACCTGAGTCCAAAGAGAGTCGCTTTGGACAAGGGCTACCGCAAAAATCTTGTACATTTGAACCTCCGGAACAAGGTATGATGAGGCAGAATCCTGTCAAATTGATTGCAGTAAAGATATTTGCATCTATATCATTGGACGACATTGGCAATTCTGGATGCCCCGGCTTATGATTCGACCTGAATCCAAAGAGAGTCGGTTTGGGCAAATGCTGCCGCCCAAAACATGTGCATTTGGACCTCCTGGAAAAGGTATGATGAGGCAGAATCCTATCACATTCATAGGAGTAAAGATATTTGCATCAATATCATTAGACGACATTGGCAATTCTGGATGATCGGCATATGTTTCGACCTGAGTCAAAGAGATTGGCTTTTGTCAAGTGCTGCCGCACAAGTCTTGTACATTTGGACCCCCTGGACAATATACGATGAGGCAGAATCCTGTCGAATTGATAGGAGTAAAGATATTTGCATCTATATCATTGGACGACATTGGCAATTCTGGATGCTCCGTCTTATGATTCGACCTGAATCCAAAGAGAGTCGGTTTGGGCAAATGCTGCCGCCCAAAACATGTGCATTTGGACCTCCTGGAAAAGGTATGATGAGGCAGAATCCTGTCAAATTAATAGGAGTAAAGATATTTGCATCTATATCATTGGTCAACATCGGCAATTCTGGATGGTCCGGCTTATGGTTCGACATAAGTCCAAAGAATGTCGCTTTGGACAAGTGGTACCGCAACATATCGTGTACATTTGGACCCCCTGGACAAGATACGATGAGGCAGAATCCTGTCAAATTGATAGGAGTAAATATATTTGCATCTATATCATTGGACGACATTGGCAATTCTGGATGCTCCGTCTTATGATTCGACCTGAATCCAAAGAGAGTCGGTTTGGGCAAATGCTGCCGCCCAAAACATGTGCATTTGGACCTCCTGGAAAAGGTATGATGAGGCAGAATCCTGTCAAATTAATAGGTGTAAAGATATTTGCATCTATATCATTGGTCAACATCGGCAATTCTGGATGGTCCGGCTTATGGTTCGACATAAGTCCAAAGAATGTCGCTTTGGACAAGTGGTACCGCAACAAATCGTGTACATTTGGACCCCCTGGACAAGATACGATGAGGCAGAATCTTGTCAAATTGATAGGAGTAAATATATTTGCATCTATATCATTGGACGACAATGGCAATGCTGGATGCTCCGGTTTATGATTCGACCTGAGTACAAAGAGAGTCGCTTTGGACAAGTGCTACCGCGCAAACCTTGTACATTTGTACATCCGGAACAGGGTATGATGAGACAGAATCCTGTCAAATTGATAGGAGTGAAGATGTTTGCATCTATATCATTGGACGACATTGGCAATTCTGGATGCTCCGGCTTATGATTCGACCTGATTCCAAAGAGAGTCGCTTTGGACAAGGGCTACCGCACAAATCTTGTATATTTGGACCTACTGGACAAGGTATGATGAGGCAGAATCCTGTCAAATTGATAACAGTAAAGATATTTGAATCTATATCATTGGGCGACATTGGCAATTCTGGATGCCCCGGCTTACGATTCGACCTGAGTCCAAAGAGAGTCGCTTTGGACAAGGGCTACCGCAAAAATCTTGTACATTTGAACCTCCGGAACAAGGTATGATGAGGCAGAATCCTGTCAAATTGATAGGAGTAAAGATATTTGCATCTATATCATTGGTCAACATCGGCAATTCTGGATGGTCCGGCTTATGGTTCGACATAAGTCCAAAGAATGTCGCTTTGGACAAGTGGTACCGCAACATATCGTGTACATTTGGACCCCCTGGACAAGATACGATGAGGCAGAATCCTGTCAAATTGATAGGAGTAAAGATATTTGCATCTATATCATTGGACGACATTGGCAATTCTGGATGCTCCGGTTTATGATTCGACCTGAGTCCAAGGAGAGTCGCTTTGGACAGGTGCTACCGCGCAAACCTTGTACATTTGAACATCCGGAACAGGGTATGATGAGACAGAATCCTGTCAAATTGATAGGAGTGAAGATGTTTGCATCTATATCATTGGACGACATTGGCAATTCTGGATGCTCCGGCTTATGATTCGACCTGATTCCAAAGAGAGTCGCTTTGGACAAGGGCTACCGCACAAATCTTGTACATTTGAACCTCCGGAACAAGGTATGATGAGGCAGAATCCTGTCAAATTGATAGCAGTAAAGATATTTGCATCTATATCATTGGACGACATTGGCAATTCTGGATGCCCCGGCTTATGATTCGACCTGAATCCAAAGAGAGTCGGTTTGGGCAAATGCTGCCGCCCAAAACATGTGCATTTGGACCTCCTGCAAAAGGTATGATGAGGCAGAATCCTGTCAAATTAATAGGAGTAAAGATATTTGCATCTATATCATTGGTCAACATCGGCAATTCTGGATGCCCCGGCTTATGATTCGACCTGAATCCAAAGAGAGTCGGTTTGGGCAAATGCTGCCGCCCAAAACATGTGCATTTGGACCTCCTGGAAAAGGTATGATGAGGCAGAATCCTGTCAAATTAATAGGTGTAAAGATATTTGCATCTATATCATTGGTCAACATCGGCAATTCTGGATGGTCCGGCTTATGGTTCGACATAAGTCCAAAGAATGTCGCTTTGGACAAGTGGTACCGCAACAAATCGTGTACATTTGGACCCCCTGGACAAGATACGATGAGGCAGAATCTTGTCAAATTGATAGGAGTAAATATATTTGCATCTATATCATTGGACGACAATGGCAATGCTGGATGCTCCGGTTTATGATTCGACCTGAGTACAAAGAGAGTCGCTTTGGACAAGTGCTACCGCGCAAACCTTGTACATTTGTACATCCGGAACAGGGTATGATGAGACAGAATCCTGTCAAATTGATAGGAGTGAAGATGTTTGCATCTATATCATTGGACGACATTGGCAATTCTGGATGCTCCGGCTTATGATTCGACCTGAGTCCAAAGAGAGTCGCTTTGGACAAGGGCGACCGCACAAATCTTGTACATTTGAACCTCCGGAACAAGGTATGATGAGGCAGAATCCTGTCAAATTGATAGCAGTAAAGATATTTGCATCTATATCATTGGACGACATTGGCAATTCTGGATGCCCCGGCTTATGATTCAACCTGAGTCCAAAGAGAGTCGCTATGGACAAGGGCTACCGCACAAATCTTGTACATTTGAACCTCCGGAACAAGGTATGATGAGGCAGAATCCTGTCAAATTAATAGGAGTAAAGATATTTGCATCTATATCATTGGTCAACATCGGCAATTCTGGATGCCCCGGCTTATGATTCGACCTGAATCCAAAGAGAGTCGGTTTGGGCAAATGCTGCCGCCCAAAACATGTGCATTTGGACCTCCTGGAAAAGGTATGATGAGGCAGAATCCTGTCAAATTAATAGGTGTAAAGATATTTGCATCTATATCATTGGTCAACATCGGCAATTCTGGATGGTCCGGCTTATGATTCGACCTGAGTGCAAAGAGTTTCGCTTTTGTCTAGTGCTACCGCACAAATCTTGTACATTTGAACCTCCGGAACAAGGTATGATGAGGCAGAATCCTATCACATTGATAGGAGTAAAGATATTTGCATCTATATCATTGGACGCCATGGCAATGCTGGATGCTCCGGTTTATGATTCGATCTGAGTCCAAGGAGAGTAGCTTTGGACAAGTGCTACCGCCCAAACCTTGTACATTTGAACATCCGGAACAAGGTTGATGAGGCAGAATCCTGTCAAATTGATAGGAGTGAAGATGTTTGCATCTATATCATTGGACGACATTGGCAATTCTAGATGCTCCGGCTTATGATTCGACCTGAGTCCAAAGAGAGTCGCTTTGGACAAAGGCGACCGCACAAATCTTGTACATTTGGACCCCCTGGACAAGATACGATGAGGCAGAATCCTGTCAAATTGATAGGAGTAAATATATTTGCATCTATATCATTGGACGACAATGGCAATGCTGGATGCTCCGGTTTATGATTCGACCTGAGTTCAAGGAGAGTCGCTTTGGACAAGTGCTACCACGCAAACCTTGTACATTTGAATATCCGGAACAGGGTATGATGAGACAGAATCCTGTCAAATTGATAGGAGTGAAGATGTTTGCATCTACATCGTTGGACGACATTGGCAATTCTGGATGCTCCGGCTTATGATTCGACCTGAGTCCAAAGAGAGTCGCTTTGGACAAGGGCTACTGCACAAATCTTGTACATTTGAACCTCCGGAACAAGGTATGATGAGGCAGAATCCTATCACATTAATAGGAGTAAAGATATTTGCATCTATATCATTGGACGACATTGGCAATTCTAGATGGTCCGGCTTATGGTTCGACATAAGTCCAAAGAATGTCGCTTTGGACAAGTGGTACCGCAACAAATCGTGTACATTTGGACCCCCTGGACAAGATACGATGAGGCAGAATCCTGTCAAATTGATAGGAGTAAATATATTTGCATCTATATCATTGGACGACAATGGCAATGCTGGATGCTCCGGTTTATGATTCGACCTGAGTCCAAGGAGAGTCGCTTTGGACAAGTCCTACCGCGCAAACCTTGTACATTTGAACATCCGGAACAGGGTATGATGAGACAGAATCCTGTCAAATTGATAGGAGTGAAGATGTTTGCATCTATATCATTGGACGACATTGGCAATTCTGGATGCTCCGGCATATGATTCGACCTGATTCCAAAGAGAGTCGCTTTGGACAAGGGCTACCGCACAAATCTTGTATATTTGGACCTACTGGACAAGGTATGATGAGGCAGAATCCTGTCAAATTGATAACAGTAAAGATATTTGAATCTATATCATTGGGCGACATTGGCAATTCTGGATGCCCCGGATTACGATTCGACCTGAGTCCAAAGGGAGTCGCTTTGGACAAGGGCTTCCGCAAAAATCTTGTACATTTGAACCTCCGGAACAAGGTATGATGAGGCAGAATCCTGTCAAATTAATAGGAGTAAAGATATTTGCATCTATATCATTGGTCAACATCGGCAATTCTGGATGGTCCGGCTTATGGTTCGACATAAGTCCAAAGAATGTCGCTTTGGACAAGTGGTACCGCAACATATCGTGTACATTTGGACCCCCTGGACAAGATACGATGAGGCAGAATCCTGTCAAATTGATAGGAGTAAAGATATTTGCATCTATATCATTGGACGACATTGGCAATTCTGGATGCTCCGGTTTATGATTCGACCTGAGTCCAAAGAGAGTCGGTTTGGGCAAATGCTGCCGCCCAAAACATGTGCATTTGGACCTCCTGGAAAAGGTATGATGAGGCAGAATCCTGTCAAATTAATAGGTGTAAAGATATTTGCATCTATATCATTGGTCAACATCGGCAATTCTGGATGGTCCGGCTTATGGTTCGACATAAGTCCAAAGAATGTCGCTTTGGACAAGTGGTACCGCAACAAATCGTGTACATTTGGACCCCCTGGACAAGATACGATGAGGCAGAATCTTGTCAAATTGATAGGAGTAAATATATTTGCATCTATATCATTGGACGACAATGGCAATGCTGTATGCTCCGGTTTATGATTCGACCTGAGTACAAAGAGAGTCGCTTTGGACAAGTGCTACCGCGCAAACCTTGTACATTTGTACATCCGGAACAGGGTATGATGAGACAGAATCCTGTCAAATTGATAGCAGTAAAGATATTTGCATCTATATCATTGGACGACATTGGCAATTCTGGATGCCCCGGCTTATGATTCAACCTGAGTCCAAAGAGAGTCGCTATGGACAAGGGCTACCGCAAAAATCTTGTACATTTGAACCTCCGGAACAAGGTATGATGAGACAGAATCCTGTGAAATTGATAGCAGTAAAGATATTTGCATCTATATCATTGGACGACATTGGCAATTCTGGATGCTCGGAATATGATTCGACCTGAGTGCAAAGAGTTTCGATTTTGTCTAGTGCTACCGCACAAATCTTGTACATTTGAACCTCCGGAACAAGGTATGATGAGGCAGAATCATATCACATTGATAGGAGTAAAGATATTTGCATCTATATCATTGGACGCCATGGCAATGCTGGATGCTCCGGTTTATGATTCGACCTGAGTCCAAGGAGAGTCGCTTTGGACAAGTGCTACCGCCCAAACGTTGTACATTTGAACATCCGGAACAGGGTATGATGAGACAGAATCCTGTCAAATTGATAGGAGTAAAGATATTTGCATCTATATCATTGGACGACATTGGCAATTCTGGATGCTCCGGCTTATGATTCGACCTGAATCCAAAGAGAGTCGGTTTGGGCAAATGCTGCCGCCCAAAACATGTGCATTTGGACCTCCTGGACAAGGTATGATGAGGCAGAATCCTGTCAAATTAATAGGAGTAAAGATGTTTGCATCTATATCATTGGACGACATTGGCAATTCTGGATGCTCCGTCTTATGATTCGACCTGAATCCAAAGAGAGTCGGTTTGGGCAAATGCTGCCGCCCAAAACATGTGCATTTGGACCTCCTGGAAAAGGTATGATGAGGCAGAATCCTGTCAAATTAATAGGTGTAAAGATATTTGCATCTATATCATTGGTCAACATCGGCAATTCTGGATGGTCCGGCTTATGGTTCGACATAAGTCCAAAGAATGTCGCTTTGGACAAGTGGTACCGCAACAAATCGTGTACATTTGGACCCCCTGGACAAGATACGATGAGGCAGAATCTTGTCAAATTGATAGGAGTAAATATATTTGCATCTATATCATTGGACGACAATGGCAATGCTGGATGCTCCGGTTTATGATTCGACCTGAGTACAAAGAGAGTCGCTTTGGACAAGTGCTACCGCGCAAACCTTGTACATTTGTACATCCGGAACAGGGTATGATGAGACAGAATCCTGTCAAATTGATAGGAGTGAAGATGTTTGCATCTATATCATTGGACGACATTGGCAATTCTGGATGCTCCGGCTTATGATTCGACCTGATTCCAAAGAGAGTCGCTTTGGACAAGGGCTACCGCACAAATCTTGTATATTTGGACCTACTGGACAAGGTATGATGAGGCAGAATCCTGTCAAATTGATAACAGTAAAGATATTTGAATCTATATCATTGGGCGACATTGGCAATTCTGGATGCCCCGGCTTACGATTCGACCTGAGTCCAAAGAGAGTCGCTTTGGACAAGGGCTACCGCAAAAATCTTGTACATTTGAACCTCCGGAACAAGGTATGATGAGGCAGAATCCTGTCAAATTAATAGGAGTAAAGATATTTGCATCTATATCATTGGTCAACATCGGCAATTCTGGATGGTCCGGCTTATGGTTCGACATAAGTCCAAAGAATGTCGCTTTGGACAAGTGGTACCGCAACATATCGTGTACATTTGGACCCCCTGGACAAGATACGATGAGGCAGAATCCTGTCAAATTGATAGGAGTAAAGATATTTGCATCTATATCATTGGACGACATTGGCAATTCTGGATGCTCCGGTTTATGATTCGACCTGAGTCCAAGGAGAGTCGCTTTGGACAGGTGCTACCGCGCAAACCTTGTACATTTGAACATCCGGAACAGGGTATGATGAGACAGAATCCTGTCAAATTGATAGGAGTGAAGATGTTTGCATCTATATCATTGGACGACATTGGCAATTCTGGATGCTCCGGCTTATGATTCGACCTGATTCCAAAGAGAGTCGCTTTGGACAAGGGCTACCGCACAAATCTTGTACATTTGAACCTCCGGAACAAGGTATGATGAGGCAGAATCCTGTCAAATTGATAGCAGTAAAGATATTTGCATCTATATCATTGGACGACATTGGCAATTCTGGATGCCCCGGCTTATGATTCGACCTGAATCCAAAGAGAGTCGGTTTGGGCAAATGCTGCCGCCCAAAACATGTGCATTTGGACCTCCTGCAAAAGGTATGATGAGGCAGAATCCTGTCAAATTAATAGGAGTAAAGATATTTGCATCTATATCATTGGTCAACATCGGCAATTCTGGATGCCCCGGCTTATGATTCGACCTGAATCCAAAGAGAGTCGGTTTGGGCAAATGCTGCCGCCCAAAACATGTGCATTTGGACCTCCTGGAAAAGGTATGATGAGGCAGAATCCTGTCAAATTAATAGGTGTAAAGATATTTGCATCTATATCATTGGTCAACATCGGCAATTCTGGATGGTCCGGCTTATGGTTCGACATAAGTCCAAAGAATGTCGCTTTGGACAAGTGGTACCGCAACAAATCGTGTACATTTGGACCCCCTGGACAAGATACGATGAGGCAGAATCTTGTCAAATTGATAGGAGTAAATATATTTGCATCTATATCATTGGACGACAATGGCAATGCTGGATGCTCCGGTTTATGATTCGACCTGAGTACAAAGAGAGTCGCTTTGGACAAGTGCTACCGCGCAAACCTTGTACATTTGTACATCCGGAACAGGGTATGATGAGACAGAATCCTGTCAAATTGATAGGAGTGAAGATGTTTGCATCTATATCATTGGACGACATTGGCAATTCTGGATGCTCCGGCTTATGATTCGACCTGAGTCCAAAGAGAGTCGCTTTGGACAAGGGCGACCGCACAAATCTTGTACATTTGAACCTCCGGAACAAGGTATGATGAGGCAGAATCCTGTCAAATTGATAGCAGTAAAGATATTTGCATCTATATCATTGGACGACATTGGCAATTCTGGATGCCCCGGCTTATGATTCAACCTGAGTCCAAAGAGAGTCGCTATGGACAAGGGCTACCGCACAAATCTTGTACATTTGAACCTCCGGAACAAGGTATGATGAGGCAGAATCCTGTCAAATTAATAGGAGTAAAGATATTTGCATCTATATCATTGGTCAACATCGGCAATTCTGGATGCCCCGGCTTATGATTCGACCTGAATCCAAAGAGAGTCGGTTTGGGCAAATGCTGCCGCCCAAAACATGTGCATTTGGACCTCCTGGAAAAGGTATGATGAGGCAGAATCCTGTCAAATTAATAGGTGTAAAGATATTTGCATCTATATCATTGGTCAACATCGGCAATTCTGGATGGTCCGGCTTATGATTCGACCTGAGTGCAAAGAGTTTCGCTTTTGTCTAGTGCTACCGCACAAATCTTGTACATTTGAACCTCCGGAACAAGGTATGATGAGGCAGAATCCTATCACATTGATAGGAGTAAAGATATTTGCATCTATATCATTGGACGCCATGGCAATGCTGGATGCTCCGGTTTATGATTCGATCTGAGTCCAAGGAGAGTAGCTTTGGACAAGTGCTACCGCCCAAACCTTGTACATTTGAACATCCGGAACAAGGTTGATGAGGCAGAATCCTGTCAAATTGATAGGAGTGAAGATGTTTGCATCTATATCATTGGACGACATTGGCAATTCTAGATGCTCCGGCTTATGATTCGACCTGAGTCCAAAGAGAGTCGCTTTGGACAAAGGCGACCGCACAAATCTTGTACATTTGGACCCCCTGGACAAGATACGATGAGGCAGAATCCTGTCAAATTGATAGGAGTAAATATATTTGCATCTATATCATTGGACGACAATGGCAATGCTGGATGCTCCGGTTTATGATTCGACCTGAGTTCAAGGAGAGTCGCTTTGGACAAGTGCTACCACGCAAACCTTGTACATTTGAATATCCGGAACAGGGTATGATGAGACAGAATCCTGTCAAATTGATAGGAGTGAAGATGTTTGCATCTACATCGTTGGACGACATTGGCAATTCTGGATGCTCCGGCTTATGATTCGACCTGAGTCCAAAGAGAGTCGCTTTGGACAAGGGCTACTGCACAAATCTTGTACATTTGAACCTCCGGAACAAGGTATGATGAGGCAGAATCCTATCACATTAATAGGAGTAAAGATATTTGCATCTATATCATTGGACGACATTGGCAATTCTAGATGGTCCGGCTTATGGTTCGACATAAGTCCAAAGAATGTCGCTTTGGACAAGTGGTACCGCAACAAATCGTGTACATTTGGACCCCCTGGACAAGATACGATGAGGCAGAATCCTGTCAAATTGATAGGAGTAAATATATTTGCATCTATATCATTGGACGACAATGGCAATGCTGGATGCTCCGGTTTATGATTCGACCTGAGTCCAAGGAGAGTCGCTTTGGACAAGTCCTACCGCGCAAACCTTGTACATTTGAACATCCGGAACAGGGTATGATGAGACAGAATCCTGTCAAATTGATAGGAGTGAAGATGTTTGCATCTATATCATTGGACGACATTGGCAATTCTGGATGCTCCGGCATATGATTCGACCTGATTCCAAAGAGAGTCGCTTTGGACAAGGGCTACCGCACAAATCTTGTATATTTGGACCTACTGGACAAGGTATGATGAGGCAGAATCCTGTCAAATTGATAACAGTAAAGATATTTGAATCTATATCATTGGGCGACATTGGCAATTCTGGATGCCCCGGATTACGATTCGACCTGAGTCCAAAGGGAGTCGCTTTGGACAAGGGCTTCCGCAAAAATCTTGTACATTTGAACCTCCGGAACAAGGTATGATGAGGCAGAATCCTGTCAAATTAATAGGAGTAAAGATATTTGCATCTATATCATTGGTCAACATCGGCAATTCTGGATGGTCCGGCTTATGGTTCGACATAAGTCCAAAGAATGTCGCTTTGGACAAGTGGTACCGCAACATATCGTGTACATTTGGACCCCCTGGACAAGATACGATGAGGCAGAATCCTGTCAAATTGATAGGAGTAAAGATATTTGCATCTATATCATTGGACGACATTGGCAATTCTGGATGCTCCGGTTTATGATTCGACCTGAGTCCAAAGAGAGTCGGTTTGGGCAAATGCTGCCGCCCAAAACATGTGCATTTGGACCTCCTGGAAAAGGTATGATGAGGCAGAATCCTGTCAAATTAATAGGTGTAAAGATATTTGCATCTATATCATTGGTCAACATCGGCAATTCTGGATGGTCCGGCTTATGGTTCGACATAAGTCCAAAGAATGTCGCTTTGGACAAGTGGTACCGCAACAAATCGTGTACATTTGGACCCCCTGGACAAGATACGATGAGGCAGAATCTTGTCAAATTGATAGGAGTAAATATATTTGCATCTATATCATTGGACGACAATGGCAATGCTGTATGCTCCGGTTTATGATTCGACCTGAGTACAAAGAGAGTCGCTTTGGACAAGTGCTACCGCGCAAACCTTGTACATTTGTACATCCGGAACAGGGTATGATGAGACAGAATCCTGTCAAATTGATAGCAGTAAAGATATTTGCATCTATATCATTGGACGACATTGGCAATTCTGGATGCCCCGGCTTATGATTCAACCTGAGTCCAAAGAGAGTCGCTATGGACAAGGGCTACCGCAAAAATCTTGTACATTTGAACCTCCGGAACAAGGTATGATGAGACAGAATCCTGTGAAATTGATAGCAGTAAAGATATTTGCATCTATATCATTGGACGACATTGGCAATTCTGGATGCTCGGAATATGATTCGACCTGAGTGCAAAGAGTTTCGATTTTGTCTAGTGCTACCGCACAAATCTTGTACATTTGAACCTCCGGAACAAGGTATGATGAGGCAGAATCATATCACATTGATAGGAGTAAAGATATTTGCATCTATATCATTGGACGCCATGGCAATGCTGGATGCTCCGGTTTATGATTCGACCTGAGTCCAAGGAGAGTCGCTTTGGACAAGTGCTACCGCCCAAACGTTGTACATTTGAACATCCGGAACAGGGTATGATGAGACAGAATCCTGTCAAATTGATAGGAGTAAAGATATTTGCATCTATATCATTGGACGACATTGGCAATTCTGGATGCTCCGGCTTATGATTCGACCTGAATCCAAAGAGAGTCGGTTTGGGCAAATGCTGCCGCCCAAAACATGTGCATTTGGACCTCCTGGACAAGGTATGATGAGGCAGAATCCTGTCAAATTAATAGGAGTAAAGATGTTTGCATCTATATCATTGGATGACATTGGCAATTCTGGATGCTCCGGCTTATGATTCGACCTGAGTCCAAAGAGAGTCGCTTCGGACAAGGGCTACCGCACAAATCTTGTACATTTTGACCTACTGGACAAGGTATGATGAGGCAGAATCCTGTCAAATTGATAGCAGTAAAGATATTTGCATCTATATCATTGGACGACATTGGCAATTCTGGATGCCCCGGCTTACGATTCGACCTGAGTCCAAAGAGAGTCGCTTTGGACAAGGGCTACCGCAAAAATCTTGTACATTTGAACCTCCGGAACAAGGTATGATGAGGCAGAATCCTGTCAAATTGATTGCAGTAAAGATATTTGCATCTATATCATTGGACGACATTGGCAATTCTGGATGCCCCGGCTTATGATTCGACCTGAATCCAAAGAGAGTCGGTTTGGGCAAATGCTGCCGCCCAAAACATGTGCATTTGGACCTCCTGGAAAAGGTATGATGAGGCAGAATCCTATCACATTCATAGGAGTAAAGATATTTGCATCAATATCATTAGACGACATTGGCAATTCTGGATGATCGGCATATGTTTCGACCTGAGTCAAAGAGATTGGCTTTTGTCAAGTGCTGCCGCACAAGTCTTGTACATTTGGACCCCCTGGACAATATACGATGAGGCAGAATCCTGTCGAATTGATAGGAGTAAAGATATTTGCATCTATATCATTGGACGACATTGGCAATTCTGGATGCTCCGTCTTATGATTCGACCTGAATCCAAAGAGAGTCGGTTTGGGCAAATGCTGCCGCCCAAAACATGTGCATTTGGACCTCCTGGAAAAGGTATGATGAGGCAGAATCCTGTCAAATTAATAGGAGTAAAGATATTTGCATCTATATCATTGGTCAACATCGGCAATTCTGGATGGTCCGGCTTATGGTTCGACATAAGTCCAAAGAATGTCGCTTTGGACAAGTGGTACCGCAACATATCGTGTACATTTGGACCCCCTGGACAAGATACGATGAGGCAGAATCCTGTCAAATTGATAGGAGTAAATATATTTGCATCTATATCATTGGACGACATTGGCAATTCTGGATGCTCCGTCTTATGATTCGACCTGAATCCAAAGAGAGTCGGTTTGGGCAAATGCTGCCGCCCAAAACATGTGCATTTGGACCTCCTGGAAAAGGTATGATGAGGCAGAATCCTGTCAAATTAATAGGTGTAAAGATATTTGCATCTATATCATTGGTCAACATCGGCAATTCTGGATGGTCCGGCTTATGGTTCGACATAAGTCCAAAGAATGTCGCTTTGGACAAGTGGTACCGCAACAAATCGTGTACATTTGGACCCCCTGGACAAGATACGATGAGGCAGAATCTTGTCAAATTGATAGGAGTAAATATATTTGCATCTATATCATTGGACGACAATGGCAATGCTGGATGCTCCGGTTTATGATTCGACCTGAGTACAAAGAGAGTCGCTTTGGACAAGTGCTACCGCGCAAACCTTGTACATTTGTACATCCGGAACAGGGTATGATGAGACAGAATCCTGTCAAATTGATAGGAGTGAAGATGTTTGCATCTATATCATTGGACGACATTGGCAATTCTGGATGCTCCGGCTTATGATTCGACCTGATTCCAAAGAGAGTCGCTTTGGACAAGGGCTACCGCACAAATCTTGTATATTTGGACCTACTGGACAAGGTATGATGAGGCAGAATCCTGTCAAATTGATAACAGTAAAGATATTTGAATCTATATCATTGGGCGACATTGGCAATTCTGGATGCCCCGGCTTACGATTCGACCTGAGTCCAAAGAGAGTCGCTTTGGACAAGGGCTACCGCAAAAATCTTGTACATTTGAACCTCCGGAACAAGGTATGATGAGGCAGAATCCTGTCAAATTAATAGGAGTAAAGATATTTGCATCTATATCATTGGTCAACATCGGCAATTCTGGATGGTCCGGCTTATGGTTCGACATAAGTCCAAAGAATGTCGCTTTGGACAAGTGGTACCGCAACATATCGTGTACATTTGGACCCCCTGGACAAGATACGATGAGGCAGAATCCTGTCAAATTGATAGGAGTAAAGATATTTGCATCTATATCATTGGACGACATTGGCAATTCTGGATGCTCCGGTTTATGATTCGACCTGAGTCCAAGGAGAGTCGCTTTGGACAGGTGCTACCGCGCAAACCTTGTACATTTGGACATCCGGAACAGGGTATGATGAGACAGAATCCTGTCAAATTGATAGGAGTGAAGATGTTTGCATCTATATCATTGGACGACATTGGCAATTCTGGATGCTCCGGCTTATGATTCGACCTGATTCCAAAGAGAGTCGCTTTGGACAAGGGCTACCGCACAAATCTTGTACATTTGAACCTCCGGAACAAGGTATGATGAGGCAGAATCCTGTCAAATTGATAGCAGTAAAGATATTTGCATCTATATCATTGGACGACATTGGCAATTCTGGATGCCCCGGCTTATGATTCGACCTGAATCCAAAGAGAGTCGGTTTGGGCAAATGCTGCCGCCCAAAACATGTGCATTTGGACCTCCTGCAAAAGGTATGATGAGGCAGAATCCTGTCAAATTAATAGGAGTAAAGATATTTGCATCTATATCATTGGTCAACATCGGCAATTCTGGATGCCCCGGCTTATGATTCGACCTGAATCCAAAGAGAGTCGGTTTGGGCAAATGCTGCCGCCCAAAACATGTGCATTTGGACCTCCTGGAAAAGGTATGATGAGGCAGAATCCTGTCAAATTAATAGGTGTAAAGATATTTGCATCTATATCATTGGTCAACATCGGCAATTCTGGATGGTCCGGCTTATGGTTCGACATAAGTCCAAAGAATGTCGCTTTTGACAAGTGGTACCGCAACAAATCGTGTACATTTGGACCCCCTGGACAAGATACGATGAGGCAGAATCTTGTCAAATTGATAGGAGTAAATATATTTGCATCTATATCATTGGACGACAATGGCAATGCTGGATGCTCCGGTTTATGATTCGACCTGAGTACAAAGAGAGTCGCTTTGGACAAGTGCTACCGCGCAAACCTTGTACATTTGTACATCCGGAACAGGGTATGATGAGACAGAATCCTGTCAAATTGATAGGAGTGAAGATGTTTGCATCTATATCATTGGACGACATTGGCAATTCTGGATGCTCCGGCTTATGATTCGACCTGAGTCCAAAGAGAGTCGCTTTGGACAAGGGCGACCGCACAAATCTTGTACATTTGAACCTCCGGAACAAGGTATGATGAGGCAGAATCCTGTCAAATTGATAGCAGTAAAGATATTTGCATCTATATCATTGGACGACATTGGCAATTCTGGATGCCCCGGCTTATGATTCAACCTGAGTCCAAAGAGAGTCGCTATGGACAAGGGCTACCGCACAAATCTTGTACATTTGAACCTCCGGAACAAGGTATGATGAGGCAGAATCCTGTCAAATTAATAGGAGTAAAGATATTTGCATCTATATCATTGGTCAACATCGGCAATTCTGGATGCCCCGGCTTATGATTCGACCTGAATCCAAAGAGAGTCGGTTTGGGCAAATGCTGCCGCCCAAAACATGTGCATTTGGACCTCCTGGAAAAGGTATGATGAGGCAGAATCCTGTCAAATTAATAGGTGTAAAGATATTTGCATCTATATCATTGGTCAACATCGGCAATTCTGGATGGTCCGGCTTATGATTCGACCTGAGTGCAAAGAGTTTCGCTTTTGTCTAGTGCTACCGCACAAATCTTGTACATTTGAACCTCCGGAACAAGGTATGATGAGGCAGAATCCTATCACATTGATAGGAGTAAAGATATTTGCATCTATATCATTGGACGCCATGGCAATGCTGGATGCTCCGGTTTATGATTCGATCTGAGTCCAAGGAGAGTAGCTTTGGACAAGTGCTACCGCCCAAACCTTGTACATTTGAACATCCGGAACAAGGTTGATGAGGCAGAATCCTGTCAAATTGATAGGAGTGAAGATGTTTGCATCTATATCATTGGACGACATTGGCAATTCTAGATGCTCCGGCTTATGATTCGACCTGAGTCCAAAGAGAGTCGCTTTGGACAAAGGCGACCGCACAAATCTTGTACATTTGGACCCCCTGGACAAGATACGATGAGGCAGAATCCTGTCAAATTGATAGGAGTAAAGATATTTGCATCTATATCATTGGACGACATTGGCAATTCTGGATGCTCCGGTTTATGATTCGACCTGAGTCCAAAGAGAGTCGGTTTGGGCAAATGCTGCCGCCCAAAACATGTGCATTTGGACCTCCTGGAAAAGGTATGATGAGGCAGAATCCTGTCAAATTAATAGGTGTAAAGATATTTGCATCTATATCATTGGTCAACATCGGCAATTCTGGATGGTCCGGCTTATGGTTCGACATAAGTCCAAAGAATGTCGCTTTGGACAAGTGGTACCGCAACAAATCGTGTACATTTGGACCCCCTGGACAAGATACGATGAGGCAGAATCTTGTCAAATTGATAGGAGTAAATATATTTGCATCTATATCATTGGACGACAATGGCAATGCTGGATGCTCCGGTTTATGATTCGACCTGAGTACAAAGAGAGTCGCTTTGGACAAGTGCTACCGCGCAAACCTTGTACATTTGTACATCCGGAACAGGGTATGATGAGACAGAATCCTGTCAAATTGATAGCAGTAAAGATATTTGCATCTATATCATTGGACGACATTGGCAATTCTGGATGCCCCGGCTTATGATTCAACCTGAGTCCAAAGAGAGTCGCTATGGACAAGGGCTACCGCACAAATCTTGTACATTTGAACCTCCGGAACAAGGTATGATGAGGCAGAATCCTATCACATTGATAGGAGTAAAGATATTTGCATCTATATCATTGGACGACATTGGCAATTCTGGATGCTCGGAATATGATTCGACCTGAGTGCAAAGAGTTTCGCTTTTGTCTAGTGCTACCGCACAAATCTTGTACATTTGAACCTCCGGAACAAGGTATGATGAGGCAGAATCCTATCACATTGATAGGAGTAAAGATATTTGCATCTATATCATTGGACGCCATGGCAATGCTGGATGCTCCGGTTTATGATTCGATCTGAGTCCAAGGAGAGTAGCTTTGGACAAGTGCTACCGCCCAAACCTTGTACATTTGAACATCCGGAACAAGGTTGATGAGGCAGAATCCTGTCAAATTGATAGGAGTGAAGATGTTTGCATCTATATCATTGGACGACATTGGCAATTCTAGATGCTCCGGCTTATGATTCGACCTGAGTCCAAAGAGAGTCGCTTTGGACAAGGGCGACCGCACAAATCTTGTACATTTGAACCTCCGGAACATGGCATGATAAGGCAGAATCCTATCACATTCATAGGAGTAAAGATATTTGCATCTATATCATTGGACGACATTGGCAATTCTGGATGATCGGCATATGATTCGACCTGAGTCAAAGAGATTGGCTTTTGTCAAGTGCTGCCGCACAAGTCTTGTACATTTGGACCCCCTGGACAATATACGATGAGGCAGAATCCTGTCACATTGATAGGAGTAAAGATATTTGCATCTATATCATTGGACGACATTGGCAATTCTGGATGCTCCGGCTTATGATTCGACCTGAATCCAAAGAGAGTCGGTTTGGGCAAATGCTGCCGCCCAAAACATGTGCATTTGGACCTCCTGGAAAAGGTATGATGAGGCAGAATCCTGTCAAATTAATAGGAGTAAAGATATTTGCATCTATATCATTGGTCAACATCGGCAATTCTGGATGGTCCGGCTTAAAGTTCGACATAAGTCCAAAGAATGTCGCTTTGGACAAGTGGTACCGCAACAAATCGTGTACATTTGGACCCCCTGGACAAGATACGATGAGGCAGAATCCTGTCAAATTAATAGGAGTAAATATATTTGCATCTATATCATTGGACGGCAATGGCAATGCTGGATGCTCCGGTTTATGATTCGACCTGAGTACAAGGAGAGTCGCTTTGGACAAGTGCTACCGCGCAAACGTTGTACATTTGAACATCCGGAACAGGGTATGATTAGGCAGAATCCTGTCAAATTGATAGCAGTAAAGATATTTGCATCTATATCATTGGACGACATTGGCATATCCGGATGCCCCGGCTTACGATTCGACCTGAGTCCAAAGAGAGTCGCTTTGGACAAGGGCTACCGCAAAAATCTTGTACATTTGAACCTCCGGAACAAGGTATGATGAGGCAGAATCCTGTCAAATTGATAGCAGTAAAGATATTTGCATCTATATCATTGGACGACATTGGCAATTCTGGATGCCCCGGCTTATGATTCGACCTGAATCCAAAGAGAGTCGGTTTGGGCAAATGCTGCCGCCCAAAACATGTGCATTTGGACCACCTGGAAAAGGTATGATGAGGCAGAATCCTATCACATTCATAGGAGTAAAGATATTTGCATCTATATCATTGGACGACATTGTCAATTCTGGATGATCGGCATATGATTCGACCTGAGTCAAAGAGATTGGCTTTTGTTAAGTGCTGCCGCACAAGTCTTGTACATTTGGACCCCCTGGACAATATACGATGACGCAGAATCCTGTCAAATTGATAGGAGTAAAGATATTTGCATCTATATCATTGTACGACATTGGCAATTCTGGATGCTCCGGCTTATGATTCGACCTGAGTCCAAAGAGAGTCGATTTGGGCAAATGCTGCCGCCCAAAACATGTGCATTTGGACCTCCTGGAAAAGGTATGATGAGGCAGAATCCTGTCAAATTAATAGGAGTAAAGATATTTGCATCTATATCATTGGTCAACATCGGCAATTCTGGATGGTCCGGCTTATGGTTCGACATAAGTCCAAAGAATATCGCTTTGGACAAGTGGTACCGCAACAAATCGTGTACATTTGGACCCCCTGGACAAGATACGATGAGGCAGAATCCTGTCAAATTGATAGGAGTAAATCTATTTGCATCTATATCATTGGACGACAATGGCAATGCTGGATGCTCCGGCTTACGATTCGACCTGAGTCCAAAGAGAGTCGCTTGGGACAAGGGATACCGCAAAAATCTTGTACATTTGAACATCCGGAACAGGATATGATGAGACAGAATCCTGTCAAATTGATAGGAGTGAAGATGTTTGCATCTATATCATTGGACGACATTGGCAATTCTGGATGCTCCGGCTTATGATTCGACCTGAGTCCAAAGAGAGTCGCTTTGGACAAGGGCTACCGCACAAATCTTGTACATTTTGACCTACTGGACAAGGTATGATGAGGCAGAATCCTGTCAAATTGATAGCAGTAAAGATATTTGCATCTATATCATTGGACGACATTGGCAATTCTGGATGCCCCGGCTTACGATTCGACCTGAGTCCAAAGAGAGTCGCTTTGGACAAGGGCTACCGCACAAATCTTGTACATTTTGACCTACTGGACAAGGTATGATGAGGCACAATCCTGTCAAATTGATAGCTGTAAAGATATTTGCATCTATATCATTGGACGACATTGGCAATTGTGGATGCCCCGGCTTACGATTCGACCTGAGTCCAAAGAGATTCGCTTCTGTGAAGTGCTAACGCACAAATCTTGTACATTTTGACCCCCTGGACAAGATACGATGAGGCAGAATCCTGTCAAATTTATAGCAGTAAAGATATTTGCATCTATATCATTGGACGACATTGGCAATTCTGGATGCCCCGGCTTACGATTCGACCTGAGTCCAAAGAGAGTCGCTTTGGACAAGGGCTACCGCACAAATCTTGTACATTTGAACCTCCGGAACAAGGTATGATGAGGCAGAATCCTATCACATTGATAGGAGTAAAGATATTTGCATCTATATCATTGGACGACATTGGCAATTCTGGATGCTCGGAATGTGATTCGACCTGAGTGCAAAGAGTTTCGCTTTTGTCTAGTGCTACCGCACAAATCTTGTACATTTGAACCTCCGGAACAAGGTATGATGAGGCAGAATCCTATCACATTGATAGGAGTAAAGATATTTGCATCTATATCATTGGACGCCATGGCAATGCTGGATGCTCCGGTTTATGATTCGACCTGAGTCCAAGGAGAGTCGCTTTGGACAAGTGCTACCGCCCAAACCTAGTACATTTGAACATCCGGAACAGGGTATGATGAGACAGAATCCTGTCAAATTCATAGGAGTGAAGATGTTTGCATCTATATCATTGGACGACATTGGCAATTCTGGATGCTCCGGCTTATGATTCGACCTGAATCCAAAGAGAGTCGGTTGGGGCAAATGCTGCCGCCCAAAACATGTGCAATTGGACCTCCTGGAAAAGGTATGATGAGGCAGAATCCTGTGAAATTAATAGCAGTAAAGATATTTGCATCTATATCATTGGACGACATTGGCAATTCTGGATGCCCCGGCTTACGATTCGACCTGAGTCCAAAGACATTCGCTTTTGTGAAGTGCTAACGCACAAATCTTGTACATTTTGACCCCCTGGACAAGATACGATGAGGCAGAATCCTGTCAAATTTATAGCAGTAAAGATATTTGCATCTATATCATTGGACGACATTGGCAATTCTGGATGCCCCGGCTTACGATTCGACCTGAGTCCAAAGAGAGTCGCTTTGGACAAGGGCTACCGCACAAATCTTGTACATTTGAACCTCCGGAACAAGGTATGATGAGGCAGAATCCTATCACATTGATAGGAGTAAAGATATTTGCATCTATATCATTGGACGACATTGGCAATTCTGGATGCTCGGAATGTGATTCGACCTGAGTGCAAAGAGTTTCGCTTTTGTCTAGTGCTACCGCACAAATCTTGTACATTTGAACCTCCGGAACAAGGTATGATGAGGCAGAATCCTATCACATTGATAGGAGTAAAGATATATGCATCTATATCATTGGACGCCATGGCAATGCTGGATGCTCCGGTTTATGATTCGACCTGAGTCCAAGGAGAGTCGCTTTGTACAAGTGCTACCGCCCAAACCTTGTACATTTGAACATCCGGAACAGGGTATGATGAGACAGAATCCTGTCAAATTGATAGGAGTGAAGTTGTTTGCATCTATATCATTGGACGACATTGGCAATTCTGGATGCTCCGGCTTATGATTCGACCTGAGTTCAAAGAGAGTCGCTTTGGACAAGGGCTACCGCAAAAATCTTGTACATTTGAACCTCCGGAACAAGGTTGATGAGGCAGAATCCTGTCAAATTGATAGCAGTAAAGATATTTGCATCTATATCATTGGACGACATTGGCAATTCTGGATGCTCCGGCTTATGATTCGACCTGAATCCAAAGAGAGTCGGTTGGGGCAAATGCTGCCGCCCAAAACATGTGCAATTGGACCTCCTGGAAAAGGTATGATGAGGCAGAATCCTGTGAAATTAATAGGAGTAAAGATATTTGCATCTATATCATTGGTCAACATCGGCAATTCTGGATGGTCCGGCTTAAGGTTCGACATAAGTCCAAAGAATGTCGCTTTGGACAAGTGGTACCGCAACAAATCGTGTACATTTGGACCCCCTGGATAAGATACGATGAGGCAGAATCCTGTCAAATTGATAGGAGTAAATATATTTGCATGTATATCATTGGACGACAATGGCAATGCTGGATGCTCCGGCTTACGATTCGACCTGAGTCCAAAGAGAGTCGCTTTGGACAAGGGCTACCGCAAAAATCTTGTACATTTGAACCACCGGAACAAAGTATGATGAGGCAGAATCCTATCACATTGATAGGAGTGAAGATGTTTGCATCTATATCATTGGACGACATTGGCAATTCTGGATGCTCCGGCTTATGATTCGACCTGAGTCCAAAGAGAGTCGCTTTGGACAAGGGCTACCGCACAAATCTTGTACATTTTGACCTACTGGACAAGGTATGATGAGGCAGAATCCTGTCAAATTTATAGCAGTAAAGATATTTGCATCTATATCATTGGACGACATTGGCAATTCTGCATGCCCCGGCTTACGATTCGACCTGAGTCCAAAGAGAGTCGCTTTGGACAAGGGCTACCGCAAAAATCTTGTACATTTGAACCTCCGGAACAAGGTTTGATGAGGCAGAATCCTGTCAAATTGATAGCAGTAAAGATATTTGCATCTATATCATTGGACGACATTGGCAATTCTGGATGCTCGGAATATGATTCGACCTGAGTGCAAAGAGTTTCGCTTTTGTCTAGTGCTACCGCACAAATCTTGTACATTTGAACCTCCGGAACAAGGTATGATGAGGCAGAATCCTATCACATTGATAGGAGTAAAGATATATGCATCTATATCATTGGACGCCATGGCAATGCTGGATGCTCCGGTTTATGATTCGACCTGAGTCCAAGGAGAGTCGCTTTGTACAAGTGCTACCGCCCAAACCTTGTACATTTGAACATCCGGAACAGGGTATGATGAGACAGAATCCTGTCAAATTGATAGGAGTGAAGTTGTTTGCATCTATATCATTGGACGACATTGGCAATTCTGGATGCTCCGGCTTATGATTCGACCTGAGTCCAAAGAGAGTCGCTTTGGACAAGGGCTACCGCAAAAATCTTGTACATTTGAACCTCCGGAACAAGGTTGATGAGGCAGAATCCTGTCAAATTGATAGCAGTAAAGATATTTGCATCTATATCATTGGACGACATTGGCAATTCTGGATGCCCCGGCTTACGATTCGACCTGAGTCCAAAGAGAGTCGCTTTGGACAAGGGCTACCGCAAAAATCTTGTACATTTGAACCTCCGGAACAAGGTATGATGAGGTAGAATCCTGTCAAATTGATAGCAGTAAAGATATTTGCATCTATATCATTGGACGACATTGGCAATTCTGGATGCCCCGGCTTACGATTCGAACTGAGTCCAAAGAGAGTCGCTTTGGACAAGGGCTACCGCAAAAATCTTGTACATTTGAACCTCCGGAACAAGGTATGATGAGGCAGAATCCTGTCAAATTGATAGCAGTAAAGATATTTGCATCTATATCATTGGTCAACATCGGCAATTCTGGATGGTCCGGCTTATGGTTCGACATAAGTCCAAAGAATGTCGCTTTGGACAAGTGGTACCGCAACAAATCGTGTACATTTGGACCCCCTGGACAAGATACGATGAGGCAGAATCCTGTCAAATTGATAGGAGTAAATATATTTGCAACTATATCATTGGACGACAATGGCAATGCTGGAGGCTCCGGCTTACGATTCGACCTGAGTCCAAAGAGAGTCGCTTTGGACAAGGGCTACCGCAAAAATCTTGTACATTTGAACATCCGGAACAGGGTATGATGAGACAGAATCCTGTCAAATTGATAGGAGTGAAGATGTTTGCATCTATATCATTGGACGACATTGGCAATTCTGGATGATCCGGCTTATGATTCGACCTGAGTCCAAAGAGAGTCGCTTTGGACAAGGGCTACCGCACAAATCTTGTACATTTTGACCTACTGGACAAGGTATGATGAGGCAGAATCTTGTCAAATTGATAGCAGTAAAGATATTTGCATCTATATCATTGCACGACATTGGCAATTCTGGATGCCCCGGCTTACGATTCGACCTGAGTCCAAAGAGAGTCGCTTTGGACAAGGGCTACCGCAAAAATCTTGTACATTTGAACCTCCGGAACAAGGTATGATGAGGCAGAATCCTATCACATTGATAGGAGTAAAGATATTTGCATCTATATCATTGGACGACATTGGCAATTCTGGATGCTCGGAATATGATTCGACCTGAGTGCAAAGAGTTTCGCTTTTGTCTAGTGCTACCGCACAAATCTTGTACATTTGAACCTCCGGAACAAGGTATGATGAGGCAGAATCCTATCACATTGATAGGAATAAAGATATTTGCATCTATATCATTGGACGACATTGGCAATTCTGGATGCTCGGAATATGATTCGACCTGAGTGCAAAGAGTTTCGCTTTTGTCTAGTGCTACCGCACAAATCTTGTACATTTGAACCTCCGGAACAAGGTATGATGAGGCAGAATCCTATCACATTGATAGGAGTAAAGATATTTGCATCTATATCATTGGACGCCATGGCAATGCTGGATGCTCCGGTTTATGATTCGATCTGAGTCCAAGGAGAGTAGCTTTGGACAAGTGCTACCGCCCAAACCTTGTACATTTGAACATCCGGAACAAGGTTGATGAGGCAGAATCCTGTCAAATTGATAGGAGTGAAGATGTTTGCATCTATATCATTGGACGACATTGGCAATTCTAGATGCTCCGGCTTATGATTCGACCTGAGTCCAAAGAGAGTCGCTTTGGACAAGGGCGACCGCACAAATCTTGTACATTTGAACCTCCGGAACATGGCATGATAAGGCAGAATCCTATCACATTCATAGGAGTAAAGATATTTGCATCTATATCATTGGACGACATTGGCAATTCTGGATGATCGGCATATGATTCGACCTGAGTCAAAGAGATTGGCTTTTGTCAAGTGCTGCCGCACAAGTCTTGTACATTTGGACCCCATGGACAATATACGATGAGGCAGAATCCTGTCACATTGATAGGAGTAAAGATATTTGCATCTATATCATTGGACGACATTGGCAATTCTGGATGCTCCGGCTTATGATTCGACCTGAATCCAAAGAGAGTCGGTTTGGGCAAATGCTGCCGCCCAAAACATGTGCATTTGGACCTCCTGGAAAAGGTATGATGAGGCAGAATCCTGTCAAATTAATAGGAGTAAAGATATTTGCATCTATATCATTGGTCAACATCGGCAATTCTGGATGGTCCGGCTTAAGGTTCGACATAAGTCCAAAGAATGTCGCTTTGGACAAGTGGTACCGCAACAAATCGTGTACATTTGGACCCCCTGGACAAGATACGATGAGGCAGAATCCTGTCAAATTGATAGGAGTAAATATATTTGCATCTATATCATTGGACGGCAATGGCAATGCTGGATGCTCCGGTTTATGATTCGACCTGAGTACAAGGAGAGTCGCTTTGGACAAGTGCTACCGCGCAAACCTTGTACATCCGGAACAGGGTATGATTAGGCAGAATCCTGTCAAATTGATAGCAGTAAAGATATTTGCATCTATATCATTGGACGACATTGGCATATCCGGATGCCCCGGCTTACGATTCGACCTGAGTCCAAAGAGAGTCGCTTTGGACAAGGGCTACCGCAAAAATCTTGTACATTTGAACCTCCGGAACAAGGTATGATGAGGCAGAATCCTGTCAAATTGATAGCAGTAAAGATATTTGCATCTATATCATTGGACGACATTGGCAATTCTGGATGCCCCGGCTTATGATTCGACCTGAATCCAAAGAGAGTCGGTTTGGGCAAATGCTGCCGCCCAAAACATGTGCATTTGGACCACCTGGAAAAGGTATGATGAGGCAGAATCCTATCACATTCATAGGAGTAAAGATATTTGCATCTATATCATTGGACGACATTGTCAATTCTGGATGATCGGCATATGATTCGACCTGAGTCAAAGAGATTGGCTTTTGTTAAGTGCTGCCGCACAAGTCTTGTACATTTGGACCCCCTGTACAATATACGATGACGCAGAATCCTGTCAAATTGATAGGAGTAAAGATATTTGCATCTATATCATTGGACGACATTGGCAATTCTGGATGCTCCGGCTTATGATTCGACCTGAATCCAAAGAGAGTCGGTTGGGGCAAATGCTGCCGCCCAAAACATGTGCAATTGGACCTCCTGGAAAAGGTATGATGAGGCAGAATCCTGTGAAATTAATAGGAGTAAAGATATTTGCATCTATATCATTGGTCAACATTGGCAATTCTGGATGGTCCGGCTTAAGGTTCGACATAAGTCCAAAGAATGTCGCTTTGGACAAGTGGTACCGCAACAAATCGTGTACATTTGGACCCCCTGGATAAGATACGATGAGGCAGAATCCTGTCAAATTGATAGGAGTAAATATATTTGCATGTATATCATTGGACGACAATGGCAATGCTGGATGCTCCGGCTTACGATTCGACCTGAGTCCAAAGAGAGTCGCTTTGGACAAGGGCTACCGCAAAAATCTTGTACATTTGAACCACCGGAACAAAGTATGATGAGGCAGAATCCTATCACATTGATAGGAGTGAAGATGTTTGCATCTATATCATTGGACGACATTGGCAATTCTGGATGCTCCGGCTTATGATTCGACCTGAGTCCAAAGAGAGTCGCTTTGGACAAGGGCTACCGCACAAATCTTGTACATTTTGACCTACTGGACAAGGTATGATGAGGCAGAATCCTGTCAAATTTATAGCAGTAAAGATATTTGCATCTATATCATTGGACGACATTGGCAATTCTGCATGCCCCGGCTTACGATTCGACCTGAGTCCAAAGAGAGTCGCTTTGGACAAGGGCTACCGCAAAAATCTTGTACATTTGAACCTCCGGAACAAGGTTTGATGAGGCAGAATCCTGTCAAATTGATAGCAGTAAAGATATTTGCATCTATATCGTTGGACGACATTGGCAATTCTGGATGCTCGGAATATGATTCGACCTGAGTGCAAAGAGTTTCGCTTTTGTCTAGTGCTACCGCACAAATCTTGTACATTTGAACCTCCGGAACAAGGTATGATGAGGCAGAATCCTATCACATTGATAGGAGTAAAGATATATGCATCTATATCATTGGACGCCATGGCAATGCTGGATGCTCCGGTTTATGATTCGACCTGAGTCCAAGGAGAGTCGCTTTGTACAAGTGCTACCGCCCAAACCTTGTACATTTGAACATCCGGAACAGGGTATGATGAGACAGAATCCTGTCAATTTGATAGGAGTGAAGTTGTTTGCATCTATATCATTGGACGACATTGGCAATTCTGGATGCTCCGGCTTATGATTCGACCTGAGTCCAAAGAGAGTCGCTTTGGACAAGGGCTACCGCAAAAATCTTGTACATTTGAACCTCCGGAACAAGGTTGATGAGGCAGAATCCTGTCAAATTGATAGCAGTAAAGATATTTGCATCTATATCATTGGACGACATTGGCAATTCTGGATGCCCCGGCTTACGATTCGACCTGAGTCCAAAGAGAGTCGCTTTGGACAAGGGCTACCGCAAAAATCTTGTACATTTGAACCTCCGGAACAAGGTATGATGAGGTAGAATCCTGTCAAATTGATAGCAGTAAAGATATTTGCATCTATATCATTGGACGACATTGGCAATTCTGGATGCCCCTGCTTACGATTCGAACTGAGTCGAAAGAGAGTCGCTTTGGACAAGGGCTACCGCAAAAATCTTGTACATTTGAACCTCCGGAACAAGGTATGATGAGGCAGAATCCTGTCAAATTGATAGCAGTAAAGATATTTGCATCTATATCATTGGTCAACATCGGCAATTCTGGATGGTCCGGCTTATGGTTCGACATAAGTCCAAAGAATGTCGCTTTGGACAAGTGGTACCGCAACAAATCGTGTACTTTTGGACCCCCTGGACAAGATACGATGAGGCAGAATCCTGTCAAATTGATAGGAGTAAATATATTTGCAACTATATCATTGGACGACAATGGCAATGCTGGAGGCTGCGGCTTACGATTCGACCTGAGTCCAAAGAGAGTCGCTTTGGACAAGGGCTACCGCAAAAATCTTGTACATTTGAACATCCGGAACAGGGTATGATGAGACAGAATCCTGTCAAATTGATAGGAGTGAAGATGTTTGCATCTGTATCATTGGACGACATTGGCAATTCTGGATGCTCCGGCTTATGATTCGACCTGAGTCCAAAGAGAGTCGCTTTGGACAAGGGCTACCGCAAAAATCTTGTACATTTGAATCTCCGGAACAAGGTGGATGAGGCAGAATCCTGTCAAATTGATAGCAGTAAAGATATTTGCATCTATATCATTGGACGACATTGGCAATTCTGGATTCCCCGGCTTATGATTCGACCTGAGTCCAAACAGAGTCGCTTTGGACTAAGGCGACCGCACAAATCTTGTACATTTGAACCTCCGGAACAAGGCATGATGAGGCAGAATCTTATAACATTGATAGGAGTAAAGATATTTGCATCTATATCATTGGACGACATTGGCAATTCTGGATGCTCGGAATATGATTCGACCTGAGTGCAAAGAGTTTCGCTTTTGTCTAGTGCTACCGCACAAATCTTAAACATTTGAACCTCCGGAACAAGGTATGATGAGGCAGAATCCTGTCAAATTGATAGGAGTGAAGATGTTTGCATCTATATCATTGGACGACATTGGCAATTCTGGATGCTCCGGCTTATGATTCGACCTGAGTCCAAAGAGAGTCGCTTTGGACAAGGGCTACCGCACAAATCTTGTACATTTTGACCTACTGGACAAGGTATAATGAGGCAGAATCCTGTCAAATTGATAGCAGTAAAGATATTTGCATCTATATCATTGGACGACATTGGCAATTCTGGATGCCCCGGCTTACGATTCGACCTGAGTCCAAAGAGAGTCGCTTTGGACAAGGGCTACCGCAAAAATCTTGTACATTTGAACCTCCGGAACAAGGTATGATGAGGCAGAATCCTATCACATTGATAGGAGTAAAGATATTTGCATCTATATCATTGGACGACATTGGCAATTCTGGATGCTCGGAATATGATTCGACCTGAGTGCAAAGAGTTTCGCTTTTGTCTAGTGCTACCGCACAAATCTTGTACATTTGAACCTCCGGAACAAGGTATGATGACGCAGAATCCTATCACATTGATAGGAGTAAAGATATTTGCATCTATATCATTGGACGCCATGGCAATGCTGGATGCTCCGGTATATGATTCGACCTGAGTCCAAGGAAAGTCGCTTTGGACAAGTGCTACCGCCCAAACCTTGTACATTTGAACATCCGGAACAGGGTATGATGAGACAGAATCCTGTCAAATTGATAGGAGTGAAGATGTTTGCATCTATATCATTGGACGACATTGGCAATTCTGGATGCTCCGGCTTACGTTTCGACCTGAATCCAAAGAGAGTCGGTTTGGGCAAATGCTGCCGCCCAAAACATGTGCATTTGGACCTCCTGGAAAAGGTATGATGAGGCAGAATCCTGTCAAATTGGTAGCAGTAAAGATATTTGCATCTATATAATTGGACGACATTGGCAATTCTGGATGCCCCGGCTTATGATTCGACCTGAGTCCAAAGAGAGTCGCTTTGGACAAGGGCGACCGCACAAATCTTGTACATTTGAACCTCCGGAACAAGGCATGATGAGGCAGAATCCTATCACATTGATAGGAGTAAAGATATTTGCATCTATATCATTGGACGACATTGGCAATTCTGGATGATCGGCATATGATTCGATCTGAGTCAAAGAGATTGGCTTTTGTCAAGTGCTGCAGCACAAGTCTTGTACATTTGGACCCCCTGGACAATATACGATGAGGCAGAATCCTGTCAAATTGATAGGAGTAAAGATATTTGCATCTATATCATTGGACGACATTGGCAATTCTGGATGATCCGGCTTATGATTCGACCTGAATCCAAAGAGAGTCGGTTTGGGCAAATGCTGCCGCCCAAAACATGTGCATTTGGACCTCCTGGACAAGGTATGATGAGGCAGAATCCTGTCAAATTGATAGCAGTAAAGATATTTGCATCTATATCATTGGACGACATTGGCAATTCTGGATGCCCCGGCTTACGATTCGACCTGAGTCCAAAGAGAGTCGCTTTGGACAAGGGCTACCGCACAAATCTTGTACATTTGGACCTCCGGAACAAGGTATGATGAGGCAGAATCTTATCACATTGATAGGAGTAAAGATATTTGCATCTATATCATTGGACGACATTGGCAATTCTGGATGCTCGGAATATGATTCGACCTGAGTGCAAAGAGTTTCGCTTTTGTCTAGTGCTACCGCACAAATCTTGTACATGTGAACCTCCGGAACAAGGTATGATGAGGCAGAATCCTATCACATTGATAGGAGTAAAGATATTTGCATCTATATCATTGGACGCCATGGCAATGCTGGATGCTCCGGTTTATGATTCGACCTGAGTCCAAGGAAAGTCGCTTTGGACAAGTGCTACCGCCCAAACCTTGTACATTTGAACATCCGGAACAGGGTATGATGAGACAGAATCCTGTCAAATTGATAGGAGTGAAGATGTTTGCATCTAAATCATTGGACGACATTGGCAATTCTGGATGTTCCGGCTTATGTTTCGACCTGAATCCAAAGAGAGTCGGTTTGGGCAAATGCTGCCGCCCAAAACATGTGCATTTGGACCTCCTGGAAAAGGTATCATGAGGCAGAATCCTGTCAAATTAATAGGAGTAAAGATATTTGCATCTATATCATTGGTCAACATCGGCAATTCTGGATGGTCCGGCTAATGGTTCGACATAAGTCTAAAGAATGTTGCTTTGGACAAGTGGTACCGCAACAAATCGTGTACATTTGGACCCCCTGGACAAGATACGATGAGGCAGAATCCTGTTAATTGATAGGAGTAAATATATTTGCATCTATATCATTGGACGACAATGGCAATGCTGGATGCTCCGGCTTACGATTCGACCTGAGTCCAAAGAGAGTCGCTTTGGACAAGGGCTTCCGCAAAAAACTTGTACATTTGAACATCCGGAACAGGGTATGATGAGACAGAATCCTGTCAAATTGATAGGAGTGAAGATGTTTGCATCTATATCATTGGACGACATTGGCAATTCTGGATGCTCCGGCTTATGATTCGACCTGAGTCCAAAGAGAGTCGCCTTGGACAAGGGCTACCGCACAAATCTTGTACAGTTTGACCTACTGGACAAGGTATGATGAGGCAGAATCCTGTCAAATTGATAGCAGTAAAGATATTTGCATCTATATCATTGGACGACATTGGCAATTCTGGATGCCCCGGCTTACGATTCGACCTGAGTCCAAAGAGAGTCGCTTTGGACAAGGGCTACCGCAAAAATCTTGTACATTTGAACCTCCGGAACAAGGTATGATGAGGCAGAATCCTGTCAAATTGATAGCAATAAAGATATTTGCATCTATATCATTGGACGACATTGGCAATTCTGGATGCCCCGGCTTATGATTCGACCTGAATCCAAAGAGAGTCGGTTTGGGCAAATGCTGCCGCCCAAAACATGTGCATTTGGACCTCCTGCAAAAGGTATGATGAGGCAGAATCCTGTCAAATTAATAGGAGTAAAGATATTTGCATCTATATCATTGGTCAACATCGGCAATTCTGGATGCCCCGGCTTATGATTCGACCTGAATCCAAAGAGAGTCGGTTTGGGCAAATGCTGCCGCCCAAAACATGTGCATTTGGACCTCCTGGAAAAGGTATGATGAGGCAGAATCCTGTCAAATTAATAGGTGTAAAGATATTTGCATCTATATCATTGGTCAACATCGGCAATTCTGGATGGTCCGGCTTATGGTTCGACATAAGTCCAAAGAATGTCGCTTTGGACAAGTGGTACCGCAACAAATCGGGTACATTTGGACCCCCTGGACAAGATACGATGAGGCAGAATCTTGTCAAATTGATAGGAGTAAATATATTTGCATCTATATCATTGGACGACAATGGCAATGCTGGATGCTCCGGTTTATGATTCGACCTGAGTACAAAGAGAGTCGCTTTGGACAAGTGCTACCGCGCAAACCTTGTACATTTGAGCATCCGGAACAGGGTATGATGAGACAGAATCCTGTCAAATTGATAGGAGTGAAGATGTTTGCATCTATATCATTAGACGACATTGGCAATTCTGGATGCTCCGGCTTATGATTCGACCTGAGTCCAAAGAGAGTCGCTTTGGACAAGGGCTACCACACAAATCTTGTACATTTTGACCTACTGGACAAGGTATGATGAGGCAGAATCCTGTCAAATTTATAGCAGTAAAGATATTTGCATCTATATCATTGGACGACATTGGCAATTCTGCATGCCCCGGCTTACGATTCGACCTGAGTCCAAAGAGAGTCGCTTTGGACAAGGGCTACCGCAAAAATCTTGTACATTTGAACCTCCGGAACAAGGTTGATGAGGCAGAATCCTGTTAAATTGATAGCAGTAAAGATATTTGCATCTATATCATTGGACGACATTGGCAATTCTGCATGCCCCGGCTTACGATTCGACCTGAGTCCAAAGAGAGTCGCTTTGGACAAGGGCTACCGCAAAAATCTTGTACATTTGAACCTCCGGAACAAGGTATGATGAGGCAGAATCCTGTCAAATTGATAGCAGTAAAGATATTTGCATCTATATCATTGGACGACATTGGCAATTCTGGATGCCCCGGCTTATGATTCGACCTGAATCCAAAGAGAGTCGGTTTGGGCAAATGCTGCCGCCCAAAACATGTGCATTTGGACATCCTGCAAAAGGTATGATGAGGCAGAATCCTGTCAAATTAATAGGAGTAAAGATATTTGCATCTATATCATTGGACGACATTGGCAATTCTGGATGCCCCGGCTTACGATTCGACCTGAGTCCAAAGAGAGTCGCTTTGGACAAGGGCTACCGCAAAAATCTTGTACATTTGAACCTCCGGAACAAGGTATGATGAGGCAGAATCCTGTCAAATTGATAGCAGTAAAGATATTTGCATCTATATCATTGGACGACATTGGCAATTCTGGATGCCCCGGCTTATGATTCGACCTGAGTCCAAAGAGAGTCGCTTTGGACAAGGGCTACCGCACAAATCTTGTACATTTGAACCTCCGGAACAAGGTATGATGAGGCAGAATCCTATCACATTGATAGGAGTAAAGATATTTGCATCTATATCATTGGACGACATTGGCAATTCTGGATGCTCGGAATATGATTCGACCTGAGTGCAAAGAGTTTCGCTTTTGTCTAGTGCTACCGCACAAATCTTGTACATTTGAACCTCCGGAACAAGGTATGATGAGGCAGAATCCTATCACATTGATAGGAGTAAAGATATTTGCATCTATATCATTGGACGCCATGGCAATGCTGGATGCTCCGGTATATGATTCGACCTGAGTCCAAGGAAAGTCGCTTTGGACAAGTGCTACCGCCCAATCCTTGTACATTTGAACATCCGGAACAGGGTATGATGAGACAGAATCCTGTCAAATTGATAGGAGTGAAGATGTTTGCATCTATATCATTGGACGACATTGGCAATTCTGGATGCTACGGCTTATGTTTCGACCTGAATCCAAAGAGAGTCGGTTTGGGCAAATGCTGCCGCCCAAAACATGTGCATTTGGACCTCCTGGAAAAGGTATGATGAGGCAGAATCCTGTCAAATTGATAGCAGTAAAGATATTTGCATCTATATAATTGGACGACATTGGCAATTCTGGATGCCCCGGCTTATGATTCGACCTGAGTCCAAAGAGAGTCGCTTTGGACAAGGGCGACCGCACAAATCTTGTACATTTGAACCTCCGGAACAAGGCATGATGAGGCAGAATCCTATCACATTGATAGGAGTAAAGATATTTGCATCTATATCATTGGACGACATTGGCAATTCTGGATGATCGGCATATGATTCGATCTGAGTCAAAGAGATTGGCTTTTGTCAAGTGCTGCAGCACAAGTCTTGTACATTTGGACCCCCTGGACAATATACGATGAGGCAGAATCCTGTCAAATTGATAGGAGTAAAGATATTTGCATCTATATCATTGGACGACATTGGCAATTCTGGATGATCCGGCTTATGATTCGACCTGAATCCAAAGAGAGTCGGTTTGGGCAAATGCTGCCGCCCAAAACATGTGCATTTGGACCTCCTGGAAAAGGTATGATGAGGCAGAATCCTGTCAAATTTATAGGATTAAAGATATTTGCATCTATATCATTGGTCAACATCGGCAATTCTGGATGGTCCGGCTTATGGTTCGACATAAGTCCAAAGAATGTCGCTTTGGACAAGTGGTACCGCAACAAATCGTGTACATTTGGACCCCCTGGACAAGATACGATGAGGCAGAAACCTGTCAAATTGATAGGAGTAAATATATTTGCATCTATATCATTGGACGACAATGGCAATTCTGGATGCTGCGGCTTATGATTCGACCTGAATCCAAAGACAGTCGCTTTGGACAAGGGCTACCGCACAAATCTTGTACATTTGAACCTCCTGTACAAGGTATGATGAGGCAGAATCCTATCACATTCATAGGAGTGATGATATTTGCATCTGTATCATTGGACGACATGGGAATTCTGGATGCTTCGGCATATGAATCGACCTGAGTCCAAAGAGATTCGCTTTGGACAAGGGCTACCGCACAAATCTTGTACATTTGAACCTCCGGAACAAGGTATGATGAGGCAGAATCCTGTCAAATTGATAGCAGTAAAGATATTTGCATCTATATCATTGGACGACATTGGCAATTCTGGATTCCCCGGCTTATGATTCGACCTGAGTCCAAACAGAGTCGCTTTGGACTAAGGCGACCGCACAAATCTTGTACATTTGAACCTCCGGAACAAGGCATGATGAGGCAGAATCTTATAACATTGATAGGAGTAAAGATATTTGCATCTATATCATTGGACGACATTGGCAATTCTGGATGCTCGGAATATGATTCGACCTGAGTGCAAAGAGTTTCGCTTTTGTCTAGTGCTACCGCACAAATCTTAAACATTTGAACCTCCGGAACAAGGTATGATGAGGCAGAATCCTGTCAAATTGATAGGAGTGAAGATGTTTGCATCTATATCATTGGACGACATTGGCAATTCTGGATGCTCCGGCTTATGATTCGACCTGAGTCCAAAGAGAGTCGCTTTGGACAAGGGCTACCGCACAAATCTTGTACATTTTGACCTACTGGACAAGGTATAATGAGGCAGAATCCTGTCAAATTGATAGCAGTAAAGATATTTGCATCTATATCATTGGACGACATTGGCAATTCTGGATGCCCCGGCTTACGATTCGACCTGAGTCCAAAGAGAGTCGCTTTGGACAAGGGCTACCGCAAAAATCTTGTACATTTGAACCTCCGGAACAAGGTATGATGAGGCAGAATCCTATCACATTGATAGGAGTAAAGATATTTGCATCTATATCATTGGACGACATTGGCAATTCTGGATGCTCGGAATATGATTCGACCTGAGTGCAAAGAGTTTCGCTTTTGTCTAGTGCTACCGCACAAATCTTGTACATTTGAACCTCCGGAACAAGGTATGATGACGCAGAATCCTATCACATTGATAGGAGTAAAGATATTTGCATCTATATCATTGGACGCCATGGCAATGCTGGATGCTCCGGTATATGATTCGACCTGAGTCCAAGGAAAGTCGCTTTGGACAAGTGCTACCGCCCAAACCTTGTACATTTGAACATCCGGAACAGGGTATGATGAGACAGAATCCTGTCAAATTGATAGGAGTGAAGATGTTTGCATCTATATCATTGGACGACATTGGCAATTCTGGATGCTCCGGCTTACGTTTCGACCTGAATCCAAAGAGAGTCGGTTTGGGCAAATGCTGCCGCCCAAAACATGTGCATTTGGACCTCCTGGAAAAGGTATGATGAGGCAGAATCCTGTCAAATTGGTAGCAGTAAAGATATTTGCATCTATATAATTGGACGACATTGGCAATTCTGGATGCCCCGGCTTATGATTCGACCTGAGTCCAAAGAGAGTCGCTTTGGACAAGGGCGACCGCACAAATCTTGTACATTTGAACCTCCGGAACAAGGCATGATGAGGCAGAATCCTATCACATTGATAGGAGTAAAGATATTTGCATCTATATCATTGGACGACATTGGCAATTCTGGATGATCGGCATATGATTCGATCTGAGTCAAAGAGATTGGCTTTTGTCAAGTGCTGCAGCACAAGTCTTGTACATTTGGACCCCCTGGACAATATACGATGAGGCAGAATCCTGTCAAATTGATAGGAGTAAAGATATTTGCATCTATATCATTGGACGACATTGGCAATTCTGGATGATCCGGCTTATGATTCGACCTGAATCCAAAGAGAGTCGGTTTGGGCAAATGCTGCCGCCCAAAACATGTGCATTTGGACCTCCTGGACAAGGTATGATGAGGCAGAATCCTGTCAAATTGATAGCAGTAAAGATATTTGCATCTATATCATTGGACGACATTGGCAATTCTGGATGCCCCGGCTTACGATTCGACCTGAGTCCAAAGAGAGTCGCTTTGGACAAGGGCTACCGCACAAATCTTGTACATTTGGACCTCCGGAACAAGGTATGATGAGGCAGAATCTTATCACATTGATAGGAGTAAAGATATTTGCATCTATATCATTGGACGACATTGGCAATTCTGGATGCTCGGAATATGATTCGACCTGAGTGCAAAGAGTTTCGCTTTTGTCTAGTGCTACCGCACAAATCTTGTACATGTGAACCTCCGGAACAAGGTATGATGAGGCAGAATCCTATCACATTGATAGGAGTAAAGATATTTGCATCTATATCATTGGACGCCATGGCAATGCTGGATGCTCCGGTTTATGATTCGACCTGAGTCCAAGGAAAGTCGCTTTGGACAAGTGCTACCGCCCAAACCTTGTACATTTGAACATCCGGAACAGGGTATGATGAGACAGAATCCTGTCAAATTGATAGGAGTGAAGATGTTTGCATCTAAATCATTGGACGACATTGGCAATTCTGGATGTTCCGGCTTATGTTTCGACCTGAATCCAAAGAGAGTCGGTTTGGGCAAATGCTGCCGCCCAAAACATGTGCATTTGGACCTCCTGGAAAAGGTATCATGAGGCAGAATCCTGTCAAATTAATAGGAGTAAAGATATTTGCATCTATATCATTGGTCAACATCGGCAATTCTGGATGGTCCGGCTAATGGTTCGACATAAGTCTAAAGAATGTTGCTTTGGACAAGTGGTACCGCAACAAATCGTGTACATTTGGACCCCCTGGACAAGATACGATGAGGCAGAATCCTGTTAATTGATAGGAGTAAATATATTTGCATCTATATCATTGGACGACAATGGCAATGCTGGATGCTCCGGCTTACGATTCGACCTGAGTCCAAAGAGAGTCGCTTTGGACAAGGGCTTCCGCAAAAAACTTGTACATTTGAACATCCGGAACAGGGTATGATGAGACAGAATCCTGTCAAATTGATAGGAGTGAAGATGTTTGCATCTATATCATTGGACGACATTGGCAATTCTGGATGCTCCGGCTTATGATTCGACCTGAGTCCAAAGAGAGTCGCCTTGGACAAGGGCTACCGCACAAATCTTGTACAGTTTGACCTACTGGACAAGGTATGATGAGGCAGAATCCTGTCAAATTGATAGCAGTAAAGATATTTGCATCTATATCATTGGACGACATTGGCAATTCTGGATGCCCCGGCTTACGATTCGACCTGAGTCCAAAGAGAGTCGCTTTGGACAAGGGCTACCGCAAAAATCTTGTACATTTGAACCTCCGGAACAAGGTATGATGAGGCAGAATCCTGTCAAATTGATAGCAATAAAGATATTTGCATCTATATCATTGGACGACATTGGCAATTCTGGATGCCCCGGCTTATGATTCGACCTGAATCCAAAGAGAGTCGGTTTGGGCAAATGCTGCCGCCCAAAACATGTGCATTTGGACCTCCTGCAAAAGGTATGATGAGGCAGAATCCTGTCAAATTAATAGGAGTAAAGATATTTGCATCTATATCATTGGTCAACATCGGCAATTCTGGATGCCCCGGCTTATGATTCGACCTGAATCCAAAGAGAGTCGGTTTGGGCAAATGCTGCCGCCCAAAACATGTGCATTTGGACCTCCTGGAAAAGGTATGATGAGGCAGAATCCTGTCAAATTAATAGGTGTAAAGATATTTGCATCTATATCATTGGTCAACATCGGCAATTCTGGATGGTCCGGCTTATGGTTCGACATAAGTCCAAAGAATGTCGCTTTGGACAAGTGGTACCGCAACAAATCGGGTACATTTGGACCCCCTGGACAAGATACGATGAGGCAGAATCTTGTCAAATTGATAGGAGTAAATATATTTGCATCTATATCATTGGACGACAATGGCAATGCTGGATGCTCCGGTTTATGATTCGACCTGAGTACAAAGAGAGTCGCTTTGGACAAGTGCTACCGCGCAAACCTTGTACATTTGAGCATCCGGAACAGGGTATGATGAGACAGAATCCTGTCAAATTGATAGGAGTGAAGATGTTTGCATCTATATCATTAGACGACATTGGCAATTCTGGATGCTCCGGCTTATGATTCGACCTGAGTCCAAAGAGAGTCGCTTTGGACAAGGGCTACCACACAAATCTTGTACATTTTGACCTACTGGACAAGGTATGATGAGGCAGAATCCTGTCAAATTTATAGCAGTAAAGATATTTGCATCTATATCATTGGACGACATTGGCAATTCTGCATGCCCCGGCTTACGATTCGACCTGAGTCCAAAGAGAGTCGCTTTGGACAAGGGCTACCGCAAAAATCTTGTACATTTGAACCTCCGGAACAAGGTTGATGAGGCAGAATCCTGTTAAATTGATAGCAGTAAAGATATTTGCATCTATATCATTGGACGACATTGGCAATTCTGCATGCCCCGGCTTACGATTCGACCTGAGTCCAAAGAGAGTCGCTTTGGACAAGGGCTACCGCAAAAATCTTGTACATTTGAACCTCCGGAACAAGGTATGATGAGGCAGAATCCTGTCAAATTGATAGCAGTAAAGATATTTGCATCTATATCATTGGACGACATTGGCAATTCTGGATGCCCCGGCTTATGATTCGACCTGAATCCAAAGAGAGTCGGTTTGGGCAAATGCTGCCGCCCAAAACATGTGCATTTGGACATCCTGCAAAAGGTATGATGAGGCAGAATCCTGTCAAATTAATAGGAGTAAAGATATTTGCATCTATATCATTGGACGACATTGGCAATTCTGGATGCCCCGGCTTACGATTCGACCTGAGTCCAAAGAGAGTCGCTTTGGACAAGGGCTACCGCAAAAATCTTGTACATTTGAACCTCCGGAACAAGGTATGATGAGGCAGAATCCTGTCAAATTGATAGCAGTAAAGATATTTGCATCTATATCATTGGACGACATTGGCAATTCTGGATGCCCCGGCTTATGATTCGACCTGAGTCCAAAGAGAGTCGCTTTGGACAAGGGCTACCGCACAAATCTTGTACATTTGAACCTCCGGAACAAGGTATGATGAGGCAGAATCCTATCACATTGATAGGAGTAAAGATATTTGCATCTATATCATTGGACGACATTGGCAATTCTGGATGCTCGGAATATGATTCGACCTGAGTGCAAAGAGTTTCGCTTTTGTCTAGTGCTACCGCACAAATCTTGTACATTTGAACCTCCGGAACAAGGTATGATGAGGCAGAATCCTATCACATTGATAGGAGTAAAGATATTTGCATCTATATCATTGGACGCCATGGCAATGCTGGATGCTCCGGTATATGATTCGACCTGAGTCCAAGGAAAGTCGCTTTGGACAAGTGCTACCGCCCAATCCTTGTACATTTGAACATCCGGAACAGGGTATGATGAGACAGAATCCTGTCAAATTGATAGGAGTGAAGATGTTTGCATCTATATCATTGGACGACATTGGCAATTCTGGATGCTACGGCTTATGTTTCGACCTGAATCCAAAGAGAGTCGGTTTGGGCAAATGCTGCCGCCCAAAACATGTGCATTTGGACCTCCTGGAAAAGGTATGATGAGGCAGAATCCTGTCAAATTGATAGCAGTAAAGATATTTGCATCTATATAATTGGACGACATTGGCAATTCTGGATGCCCCGGCTTATGATTCGACCTGAGTCCAAAGAGAGTCGCTTTGGACAAGGGCGACCGCACAAATCTTGTACATTTGAACCTCCGGAACAAGGCATGATGAGGCAGAATCCTATCACATTGATAGGAGTAAAGATATTTGCATCTATATCATTGGACGACATTGGCAATTCTGGATGATCGGCATATGATTCGATCTGAGTCAAAGAGATTGGCTTTTGTCAAGTGCTGCAGCACAAGTCTTGTACATTTGGACCCCCTGGACAATATACGATGAGGCAGAATCCTGTCAAATTGATAGGAGTAAAGATATTTGCATCTATATCATTGGACGACATTGGCAATTCTGGATGATCCGGCTTATGATTCGACCTGAATCCAAAGAGAGTCGGTTTGGGCAAATGCTGCCGCCCAAAACATGTGCATTTGGACCTCCTGGAAAAGGTATGATGAGGCAGAATCCTGTCAAATTTATAGGATTAAAGATATTTGCATCTATATCATTGGTCAACATCGGCAATTCTGGATGGTCCGGCTTATGGTTCGACATAAGTCCAAAGAATGTCGCTTTGGACAAGTGGTACCGCAACAAATCGTGTACATTTGGACCCCCTGGACAAGATACGATGAGGCAGAAACCTGTCAAATTGATAGGAGTAAATATATTTGCATCTATATCATTGGACGACAATGGCAATTCTGGATGCTGCGGCTTATGATTCGACCTGAATCCAAAGACAGTCGCTTTGGACAAGGGCTACCGCACAAATCTTGTACATTTGAACCTCCTGTACAAGGTATGATGAGGCAGAATCCTATCACATTCATAGGAGTGATGATATTTGCATCTGTATCATTGGACGACATGGGAATTCTGGATGCTTCGGCATATGAATCGACCTGAGTCCAAAGAGATTCGCTTTGGACAAGGGCTACCGCACAAATCTTGTACATTTGAACCTCCGGAACAAGGTATGATGAGGCAGAATCCTATCACATTGATAGGAGTAAAGATATTTGCATCTATATCATTGGACGACATTGGCAATTCTGGATGCTCGGAATATGATTCGACCTGAGTGCAAAGAGTTTCGCTTTTGTCTAGTGCTACCGCACAAATCTTGTACATTTGAACCTCCGGAACAAGGTATGATGAGGCAGAATCCTATCACATTGATAGGAGTAAAGATATTTGCATCTATATCATTGGACGCCATGGCAATGCTGGATGCTCCGGTATAAGATTCGACCTGAGTCCAAGGAAAGTCGCTTTGGACAAGTGCTACCGCCCAAACCTTGTACATTTGAACATCCGGAACAGGGTATGATGAGACAGAATCCTGTCAAATTGATAGGAGTGAAGATGTTTGCATCTATATCATTGGACGACATTGGCAATTCTGGATGCTCCGGCTTATGTTTCGACCTGAATCCAAAGAGAGTCGGTTTGGGCAAATGCTGCCGCCCAAAACATGTGCATTTGGACCTCCTGGAAAAGGTATGATGAGGCAGAATCCTGTCAAATTAATAGGAGTAAAGATATTTGCATCTATATCATTGGTCAACATCGGCAATTCTGGATGGTCCGGCTAATGGTTCGACATAAGTCCAAAGAATGTTGCTTTGGACAAGTGGTACCGCAACAAATCGTGTACATTTGGACCCCCTGGACAAGATACGATGAGGCAGAATCCTGTTAATTGATAGGAGTAAATATATTTGCATCTATATCATTGGACGACAATGGCAATGCTGGATGCTCCGGCTTACGATTCGACCTGAGTCCAAAGAGAGTCGCTTTGGACAAGGGCTACCGCAAAAAACTTGTACATTTGAACATCCGGAACAGGGTATGATGAGACAGAATCCTGTCAAATTGATAGGAGTGAAGATGTTTGCATCTATATCATTGGACGACATTGGCAATTCCGGATGCTCCGGCTTATGATTCGACCTGAGTCCAAAGAGAGTCGCTTTGGACAAGGGCTACCGCACAAATCTTGTACAGTTTGACCTACTGGACAAGCTATGATGAGGCAGAATCCTGTCAAATTGATAGCAGTAAAGATATTTGCATCTATATCATTGGACGACATTGGCAATTCTGGATGCCCCGGCTTATGATTCGACCTGAGTCCAAAGAGAGTCGCTTTGGACAAGGGCTACCGCACAAATCTTGTACATTTTGACCTACTGGACAAGGTATGATGAGGCAGAATCCTGTCAAATTGATAGCAGTAAAGATATTTGCATCTATATCATTGGACGACATTGGCAATTCTGGATGCCCCGGCTTACGATTCGACCTGAGTCCAAAGAGAGTCGCTTTGGACAAGGGCTACCGCACAAATCTTGTACATTTGGACCTCCGGAACAAGGTATGATGAGGCAGAATCCTATCACATTGATAGGAGTAAAGATATTTGCATCTATATCATTGGACGACATTGGCAATTCTGGATGCTCGGAATATGATTCGACCTGAGTGCAAAGAGTTTCGCTTTTGTCTAGTGCTACCGCACAAATCTTGTACATTTGAACCTCCGGAACAAGGTATGATGAGGCAGAATCCTATCACATTGATACGAGTAAAGATATTTGCATCTATATCATTGGACGCCATGGCAATGCTGGATGCTCCGGTTTATGATTCGACCTGAGTCCAAGGAAAGTCGCTTTGGACAAGTGCTACCGCCCAAACCTTGTACATTTGAACATCCGGAACAGGGTATGATGAGACAGAATCCTGTCAAATTGATAGGAGTGAAGATGTTTGCATCTAAATCATTGGACGACATTGGCAATTCTGGATGCTCCGGCTTATGTTTCGACCTGAATCCAAAGAGAGTCGGTTTGGGCAAATGCTGCCGCCCAAAACATGTGCATTTGGACCTCCTGGAAAAGGTATCATGAGGCAGAATCCTGTCAAATTAATAGGAGTAAAGATATTTGCATCTATATCATTGGTCAACATCGGCAATTCTGGATGGTCCGGCTAATGGTTCGACATAAGTCTAAAGAATGTTGCTTTGGACAAGTGGTACCGCAACAAATCGTGTACATTTGGACCCCCTGGACAAGATACGATGAGGCAGAATCCTGTTAATTGATAGGAGTAAATATATTTGCATCTATATCATTGGACGACAATGGCAATGCTGGATGCTCCGGCTTACGATTCGACCTGAGTCCAAAGAGAGTCGCTTTGGACAAGGGCTACCGCAAAAAACTTGTACATTTGAACATCCGGAACAGGGTATGATGAGACAGAATCCTGTCAAATTGATAGGAGTGAAGATGTTTGCATCCATATCATTGGACGACATTGGCAATTCCGGATGCTCCGGCTTATGATTCGACCTGAGTCCAAAGAGAGTCGCTTTGGACAAGGGCTACCGCACAAATCTTATACAGTTTGACCTACTGGACAAGGTATGATGAGGCAGAATCCTGTCAAATTGATAGCAGTAAAGATATTTGCATCTATATCATTGGACGACATTGGCAATTCTGGATGCCCCGGCTTATGATTCGACCTGAGTCCAAAGAGAGTCGCTTTGGACAAGGGCTACCGCACAAATCTTGTACATTTTGACCTACTGGACAAGGTATGATGAGGCAGAATCCTGTCAAATTGATAGCAGTAAAGATATTTGCATCTATATCATTGGACGACATTGGCAATTCTGGATGCCCCGGCTTACGATTCGACCTGAGTCCAAAGAGAGTCGCTTTGGACAAGGGCTACCGCACAAATCTTGTACATTTGGACCTCCGGAACAAGATATGATGAGGCAGAATCCTATCACATTGATAGGAGTAAAGATATTTGCATCTATATCATTGGACGACATTGGCAATTCTGGATGCTCGGAATATGATTCGACCTGAGTGCAAAGAGTTTCGCTTTTGTCTAGTGCTACCGCACAAATCTTGTACATTTGAACCTCCGGAACAAGGTATGATGAGGCAGAATCCTATCACATTGATAGGAGTAAAGATATTTGCATCTATATCATTGGGCGCCATGGCAATGCTGGATGCTCCGGTTTATGATTCGACCTGAGTCCAAGGAAAGTCGCTTTGGACAAGTGCTACCGCCCAAACCTTGTACATTTGAACATCCGGAACAGGGTATGATGAGACAGAATCCTGTCAAATTGATAGGAGTGAAGATGTTTGCATCTATATCATTGGACGACATTGGCAATTCTGGATGCTCCGGCTTATGTTTCGACCTGAATCCAAAGAGAGTCGGTTTGGGCAAATGCTGCCGCCCAAAACATGTGCATTTGGACCTCCTGGAAAAGGTATGATGAGGCAGAATCCTGTCAAATTAATAGGAGTAAAGATATTTGCATCTATATCATTGGTCAACATCGGCAATTCTGGATGGTCCGGCTAATGGTTCGACATAAGTCTAAAGAATGTTGCTTGGACAAGTGGTACCGCAACAAATCGTGTACATTTGGACCCCCTGGACAAGATACGATGAGGCAGAATCCTGTTAATTGATAGGAGTAAATATATTTGCATCTATATCATTGGACGACAATGGCAATGCAAGGCTTACGATTCGACCTGAGTCCAAAGAGAGTCGCTTTGGACAAGGGCTACCGCAAAAAACTTGTACATTTGAACATCCGGAACAGGGTATGATGAGACAGAATCCTGTCAAATTGATAGGAGTGAAGATGTTTGCATCTATATCATTGGACGACATTGGCAATTCTGGATGCTCCGGCTTATGATTCGACCTGAGTCCAAAGAGAGTCGCTTTGGACAAGGGCTACCGCACAAATCTTGTACAGTTTGACCTACTGGACAAGGTATGATGAGGCAGAATCCTGTCAAATTGATAGCAGTAAAGATATTTGCATCTATATCATTGGACGACATTGGCAATTCTGGATGCCCCGGCTTACGATTCGACCTGAGTCCAAAGAGAGTCGCTTTGGACAAGGGCTACCGCAAAAATCTTGTACATTTGAACCTCCGGAACAAGGTATGATGAGGCAGAATCCTGTCAAATTGATAGCAATAAAGATATTTGCATCTATATCATTGGACGACATTGGCAATTCTGGATGCCCCGGCTTATGATTCGACCTGAATCCAAAGAGAGTCGGTTTGGGCAAATGCTGCCGCCCAAAACATGTGCATTTGGACCTCCTGCAAAAGGTATGATGAGGCAGAATCCTGTCAAATTAATAGGAGTAAAGATATTTGCATCTATATCATTGGTCAACATCGGCAATTCTGGATGCCCCGGCTTATGATTCGACCTGAATCCAAAGAGAGTCGGTTTGGGCAAATGCTGCCGCCCAAAACATGTGCATTTGGACCTCCTGGAAAAGGTATGATGAGGCAGAATCCTGTCAAATTAATAGGTGTAAAGATATTTGCATCTATATCATTGGTCGACATCGGCAATTCTGGATGGTCCGGCTTATGGTTCGACATAAGTCCAAAGAATGTCGCTTTGGACAAGTGGTACCGCAACAAATCGTGTACATTTGGACCCCCTGGACAAGATACGATGAGGCAGAATCTTGTCAAATTGATAGGAGTAAATATATTTGCATCTATATCATTGGACGACAATGGCAATGCTGGATGCTCCGGTTTATGATTCGACCTGAGTACAAAGAGAGTCGCTTTGGACAAGTGCTACCGCGCAAACCTTGTACATTTGAACATCCGGAACAGGGTATGATGAGACAGAATCCTGTCAAATTGATAGGAGTGAAGATGTTTGCATCTATATCATTGGACGACATTGGCAATTCTGGATGCTCCGGCTTATGATTCGACCTGAGTCCAAAGAGGGTCGCTTTGGACAAGGGCTACCGCACAAATCTTGTACAGTTTGACCTACTGGACAAGGTATGATGAGGCAGAATCCTGTCAAATTGATAGCAGTAAAGATATTTGCATCTATATCATTGGACGACATTGGCAATTCTGGATGCCCCGGCTTACGATTCGACCTGAGTCCACAGAGAGTCGCTTTGGACAAGGACTACCGCAAAAATCTTGTACATTTGAACCTCCGGAACAAGGTATGATGAGGCAGAATCCTGTCAAATTGATAGCAGTAAAGATATTTGCATCTATATCATTGGACGACATTGGCAATTCTGGATGCCCCGGCTTATGATTCGACCTGAATCCAAAGAGAGTCGGTTTGGGCAAATGCTGCCGCCCAAAACATGTGCATTTGGACCTCCTGCAAAAGGTATGATGAGGCAGAATCCTGTCAAATTAATAGGAGTAAAGATATTTGCATCTATATCATTGGTCAACATCGGCAATTCTGGATGCCCCGGCTTATGATTCGACCTGAATCCAAAGAGAGTCGGTTTGGGCAAATGCTGCCGCCCAGAACATGTGCATTTGGACCTCCTGGAAAAGGTATGATGAGGCAGAATCCTGTCAAATTAATAGGTGTAAAGATATTTGCATCTATATCATTGGTCAACATCGGCAATTCTGGATGGTCCGGCTTATGGTTCGACATAAGTCCAAAGAATGTCGCTTTGGACAAGTGGTACCGCAACAAATCGTGTACATTTGGACCCCCTGGACAAGATACGATGAGGCAGAATCTTGTCAAATTGATAGGAGTAAATATATTTGCATCTATATCATTGGACGACAATGGCAATGCTGGATGCTCCGGTTTATGATTCGACCTGAGTACAAAGAGAGTCGCTTTGGACAAGTGCTACCGCGCAAACCTTGTACATTTGAACATCCGGAACAGGGTATGATGAGACAGAATCCTGTCAAATTGATAGGAGTGAAGATGTTTGCATCTATATCATTGGACGACATTGGCAATTCTGGATGCTCCGGCTTATGATTCGACCTGAGTCCAAAGAGAGTCGCTTTGGACAAGGGCTACCGCACAAATCTTGTACATTTTGACCTACTGGACAAGGTATGATGAGGCAGAATCCTGTCAAATTTATAGCAGTAAAGATATTTGCATCTATATCATTGGACGACATTGGCAATTCTGCATGCCCCGGCTTACGATTCGACCTGAGTCCAAAGAGAGTCGCTTTGGACAAGGGCTACCGCAAAAATCTTGTACATTTGAACCTCCGGAACAAGGTTGATGAGGCAGAATCCTGTTAAATTGATAGCAGTAAAGATATTTGCATCTATATCATTGGACGACATTGGCAATTCTGCATGCCCCGGCTTACGATTCGACCTGAGTCCAAAGAGAGTCGCTTTGGACAAGGGCTACCGCAAAAATCTTGTACATTTGGACCCCCTGGACAAGATACGATGAAGCAGAATCCTGTCAAATTGATAGGAGTAAATATATTTGCATCTATATCATTGGACGACAATGGCAATGCTGGATGCTCCGGTTTATGATTCGACCTGAGTACAAAGAGAGTCGCTTTGGACAAGTGCTACCGCGCAAACCTTGTACATTTGAACATCCGGAACAGGGTATGATGAGACAGAATCCTGTCAAATTGATAGGAGTAAAGATATTTGCATCTATATAATTGGACGACATTGGCAATTCAGGATGCCCCGGCTTATGATTCGACATGAGTCCAAAGAGAGTCGCTTTGGACAAGGGCGACCGCACAAATCTTGTACATTTGAACCTCCGGAACAAGGCATGATGAGGCAGAATCCTGTCAAATTGATAGCAGTAAAGATATTTGCATCTATATCATTGGACGCCATGGCAATGCTGGATGCTCCGGTTCATGATTCGACCTGAGTCCAAGGAGAGTCGCTTTGGACAAGTGCTACCGCCCAAACCTTGTACATTTGAACATCCGGAACAGGGTATGATGAGACAGAATCCTGTCAAATTAATAGGAGTAAAGATATTTGCATCTATATCATTGGTCAACATCGGCAATTCTGGATGCTCGGAATATGATTCGACCTGAGTCAAAGAGATTGGCTTTTGTCAAGTGCTGCCGCACAAGTCATGTACATTTGGACCCCCTGGACAATATACGATGAGGCAGAATCCTGTCAAATTGATAGCAGTAAAGATATTTGCATCTATATCATTGGACGACATTGGCAATTCTGGATGCCCCGGCTTATGATTCGACCTGAATCCAAAGAGAGTCGGTTTGGGCAAATGCTGCCGCCCAAAACATGTGCATTTGGACCTCCTGGAAAAGGTATGATGAGGCAGAATCCTGTCAAATTAATAGGTGTAAAGATATTTGCATCTATATCATTGGTCAACATCGGCAATTCTGGATGGTTCGGCTTATGGTTCGACATAAGTCCAAAGAATGTCGCTTTGGACAAGTGGTACCGCAACAAATCGTGTACATTTGGACCCCCTGGACAAGATACGATGAAGCAGAATCCTGTCAAATTGATAGGAGTAAATATATTTGCACCTATATCATTGGACGACAATGGCAATGCTGGATGCTCCGGTTTATGATTCGACCTGAGTACAAAGAGAGTCGCTTTGGACAAGTGCTACCGCGCAAACCTTGTACATTTGAACATCCGGAACAGGGTATGATGAGACAGAATCCTGTCAAATTGATAGGAGCGAAGATGTTTGCATTTATATCATTGGACGACATTGGCAATTCTGGATGCTCCGGCTTATGATTCGACCTGAGTCCAAAGAGAGTCGCTTTGGACAAGGGCTACCGCACAAATCTTGTACATTTTGACCTACTGGACAAGGTATGATGAGGCAGAATCCTGTCAAATTGATAGCAGTAAAGATATTTGCATGTATATCATTGGACGACATTGGCAATTGTGGATGCCCCGGCTTATGATTCGACCTGAGTCCAAAGAGAGTCGCTTTGGACAAGGGCGACCGCAAAAATCTTGTACATTTGAACCTCCGGAACAAGGCATGATGAGGCAGAATCTTATAACATTGATAGGAGTAAAGATATTTGCATCTATATCATTGGACGCCATGGCAATGCTGGATGCTCCGGTTTATGATTCGACCTGAGTCCAAGGAGAGTCGCTTTGGACAAGTGCTACCGCCCAAACCTTGTACATTTGAACATCCGGAACAGGGTATGATGAGACAGAATCCTGTCAAATTGATAGGAGTGAAGATGTTTGCATCTATATCATTGGACGACATTGGCAATTCTGGATGCTCCGGCTTATGATTCGACCTGAGTCCAAAGAGAGTCGCTTTGGACAAGGGCTACCGCACAAATCTTGTACATTTGAACCTCCTGTACAAGGTATGATGAGGCAGAATCCTATCACATTCATAGGAGTGATGATATTTGCAACTGTATCATTGGACGACATGGGAATTCTGGATGCTTCGGCATATGAATCGACCTGAGTCCAAAGAGATTCGCTTTTGTGAAGTGCTAACGCACAAGTCTTGTACATTTGGACCCCCTGGACAATATACGATGAGGCAGAATCCTGTCAAATTGATAGGAGTAAAGATATATGCATCTATATCATTGGAGGACATTGGCAATTCTGGATGCTCCGGCTTATGATTCGACCTGAATCCAAAGAGAGTCGCTTTGGACAAGTGCTACCGCGCAAACCTTGTACATTTGAACATCCGGAACAGGGTATGATGAGACAGAATCCTGTCAAATTGATAGGAGCGAAGATGTTTGCATTTATATCATTGGACGACATTGGCAATTCTGGATGCTCCGGCTTATGATTCGACCTGAGTCCAAAGAGAGTCGCTTTGGACAAGGGCTACCGCACAAATCTTGTACATTTTGACCTACTGGACAAGGTATGATGAGGCAGAATCCTGTCAAATTGATAGCAGTAAAGATATTTGCATGTATATCATTGGACGACATTGGCAATTGTGGATGCCCCGGCTTATGATTCGACCTGAGTCCAAAGAGAGTCGCTTTGGACAAGGGCGACCGCAAAAATCTTGTACATTTGAACCTCCGGAACAAGGCATGATGAGGCAGAATCTTATAACATTGATAGGAGTAAAGATATTTGCATCTATATCATTGGACGCCATGGCAATGCTGGATGCTCCGGTTTATGATTCGACCTGAGTCCAAGGAGAGTCGCTTTGGACAAGTGCTACCGCCCAAACCTTGTACATTTGAACATCCGGAACAGGGTATGATGAGACAGAATCCTGTCAAATTGATAGGAGTGAAGATGTTTGCATCTATATCATTGGACGACATTGGCAATTCTGGATGCTCCGGCTTATGATTCGACCTGAGTCCAAAGAGAGTCGCTTTGGACAAGGGCTACCGCACAAATCTTGTACATTTGAACCTCCTGTACAAGGTATGATGAGGCAGAATCCTATCACATTCATAGGAGTGATGATATTTGCATCTGTATCATTGGACGACATGGGAATTCTGGATGCTTCGGCATATGAATCGACCTGAGTCCAAAGAGATTCGCTTTTGTGAAGTGCTAACGCACAAGTCTTGTACATTTGGACCCCCTGGAGAATATACGATGAGGCAGAATCCTGTCAAATTGATAGGAGTAAAGATATATGCATCTATATCATTGGTCAACATCGGCAATTCTGGATGCTCCGGCTTATGATTCGACCTGAGTCCAAAGAGAGTCGCTTTGGACAAGGGCTACCGCCCAAATCATGTGCATTTGGACCTCCTGGAAAAGGAATGATGAGGCAGAATCCTGTCAAATTAATATGAGTAAAGATATTTGCATTTATATCATTGGACGACATTGGCAATTCTGGATGCTCCGGCTTATGATTCGACCTGAGTCCAAAGAGAGTCGCTTTGGACAAGGGCTACCGCCCAAATCATGTGCATTTGGACCTCCTGGAAAAGGAATGATGAGGCAGAATCCTGTCAAATTAATAGGAGTAAAGATATTTGCATCTATATCATTGGTCAACATCGGCAATTCTGGATGCTCGGAATATGATTCGACCTGACTGCAAAGAGTTTCGCTTTTGTCTAGTGCTACCGCAACAAATCGTGTACATTTGGACCCCCTGGACAAGATACGATGAGGCAGAATCCTGTCAAATTGATAGGAGTAAATATATTTGCATCTATATCATTGGACGACAATGGCAATGCTGGATGCTCCGGTTTATGATTCGACCTGAGTCCAAGGAGAGTCGCTTTGGACAAGTGCTACCGCGCAAACCTTGTACATTTGAACATCCGGAACAGGGTATGATGAGACAGAATCCTGTCAAATTGATAGGAGTGAAGATGTTTGCATCTATATCATTGGACGACATTGGCAATTCTGGATGCTCCGGCTTATGATTGGACCTGATTCCAAAGAGAGTCGCTTTGGACAAGGGCTACCGCACAAATCTTGTACATTTTGACTTACTGGACAAGGTATGATGAGGCAGAATCCTGTCAAATTGATAGCAGTAAAGATATTTGCATCTATATCATTGGACGACATTGGCAATTCTGGATGCCCCGGCTTACGATTCGACCTGAGTCCAAAGAGAGTCGCTTTGGACAAGGGCGACCGCACAAATCTTGTACATTTGAACCTCCGGAACAAGGCATGATGAGGCAGAATCCTATCACATTGATAGGAGTAAAGATATTTGCATCTATATCATTGGACGACATTGGCAATTCTGGATGATCGGCATATGATTCGATCTGAGTCAAAAGGATTGGCTTTTGTCAAGTGCTGCCGCCCAAAACATGTGCATTTGGACCTCCTGGAAAAGGTATGATGAGGCAGAATCCTGTCAAATTTATAGGATTAAAGATATTTGCATCTATATCATTGGTCAACATCGGCAATTCTGGATGGTCCGGCTTATGGTTCGACATAAGTCCAAAGAATGTCGCTTTGGACAAGTAGTACCGCAACAAATCGTGTACATTTGGACCCCCTGGACAAGATACGATGAGGCAGAAACCTGTCAAATTGATAGGAGTAAATATATTTGCATCTATATCATTGGACGACAATGGCAATTCTGGATGCTGCGGCTTATGATTCGACCTGAATCCAAAGACAGTCGCTTTGGACAAGGGCTACCGCACAAATCTTGTACATTTGAACCTCCTGTACAAGGTATGATGAGGCAGAATCCTATCACATTCATAGGAGTGATGATATTTGCATCTGTATCATTGGACGACATGGGAATTCTGGATGCTTCGGCATATGAATCGACCTGAGTCCAAAGAGATTCGCTTTTGTGAAGTGCTAACGCACAAGTCTTGTACATTTGGACCCCCTGGAGAATATACGATGAGGCAGAATCCTGTCAAATTGATAGGAGTAAAGATATATGCATCTATATCATTGGTCAACATCGGCAATTCTGGATGCTCCGGCTTATGATTCGACCTGAGTCCAAAGAGAGTCGCTTTGGACAAGGGCTACCGCCCAAATCATGTGCATTTGGACCTCCTGGAAAAGGAATGATGAGGCAGAATCCTGTCAAATTAATATGAGTAAAGATATTTGCATTTATATCATTGGACGACATTGGCAATTCTGGATGCTCCGGCTTATGATTCGACCTGAGTCCAAAGAGAGTCGCTTTGGACAAGGGCTACCGCCCAAATCATGTGCATTTGGACCTCCTGGAAAAGGAATGATGAGGCAGAATCCTGTCAAATTAATAGGAGTAAAGATATTTGCATCTATATCATTGGTCAACATCGGCAATTCTGGATGCTCGGAATATGATTCGACCTGACTGCAAAGAGTTTCGCTTTTGTCTAGTGCTACCGCAACAAATCGTGTACATTTGGACCCCCTGGACAAGATACGATGAGGCAGAATCCTGTCAAATTGATAGGAGTAAATATATTTGCATCTATATCATTGGACGACAATGGCAATGCTGGATGCTCCGGTTTATGATTCGACCTGAGTCCAAGGAGAGTCGCTTTGGACAAGTGCTACCGCGCAAACCTTGTACATTTGAACATCCGGAACAGGGTATGATGAGACAGAATCCTGTCAAATTGATAGGAGTGAAGATGTTTGCATCTATATCATTGGACGACATTGGCAATTCTGGATGCTCCGGCTTATGATTGGACCTGATTCCAAAGAGAGTCGCTTTGGACAAGGGCTACCGCACAAATCTTGTACATTTTGACTTACTGGACAAGGTATGATGAGGCAGAATCCTGTCAAATTGATAGCAGTAAAGATATTTGCATCTATATCATTGGACGACATTGGCAATTCTGGATGCCCCGGCTTACGATTCGACCTGAGTCCAAAGAGAGTCGCTTTGGACAAGGGCGACCGCACAAATCTTGTACATTTGAACCTCCGGAACAAGGCATGATGAGGCAGAATCCTATCACATTGATAGGAGTAAAGATATTTGCATCTATATCATTGGACGACATTGGCAATTCTGGATGATCGGCATATGATTCGATCTGAGTCAAAAGGATTGGCTTTTGTCAAGTGCTGCCGCCCAAAACATGTGCATTTGGACCTCCTGGAAAAGGTATGATGAGGCAGAATCCTGTCAAATTTATAGGATTAAAGATATTTGCATCTATATCATTGGTCAACATCGGCAATTCTGGATGGTCCGGCTTATGGTTCGACATAAGTCCAAAGAATGTCGCTTTGGACAAGTAGTACCGCAACAAATCGTGTACATTTGGACCCCCTGGACAAGATACGATGAGGCAGAAACCTGTCAAATTGATAGGAGTAAATATATTTGCATCTATATCATTGGACGACAATGGCAATTCTGGATGCTGCGGCTTATGATTCGACCTGAATCCAAAGACAGTCGCTTTGGACAAGGGCTACCGCACAAATCTTGTACATTTGAACCTCCTGTACAAGGTATGATGAGGCAGAATCCTATCACATTCATAGGAGTGATGATATTTGCATCTGTATCATTGGACGACATGGGAATTCTGGATGCTTCGGCATATGAATCGACCTGAGTCCAAAGAGATTCGCTTTTGTGAAGTGCTAACGCACAAGTCTTGTACATTTGGACCCCCTGGACAATATACGATGAGGCAGAATCCTGTCAAATTGATAGGAGTAAAGATATTTGCATCTATATCATTGGAGGACATTGGCAATTCTGGATGCTCCGGCTTATGATTCGACCTGAATCCAAAGAGAGTCGGTTTGGGCAAATGCTGCCGCCCAAAACATGTGCATTTGGACCTCCTGGAAAAGGAATGATGAGGCAGAATCCTGTCAAATTAATAGGAGTAAAGATATTTGCATCTATATCATTGGTCAACATCGGCAATTCTGGATGCTCGGAATATGATTCGACCTGACTGCAAAGAGTTTCGCTTTTGTCTAGTGCTACCGCAACAAATCGTGTACATTTGGACCCCCTGGACAAGATACGATGAGGCAGAATCCTGTCAAATTGATAGGAGTAAATATATTTGCATCTATATCATTGGACGACAATGGCAATGCTGGATGCTCCGGTTTATGATTCGACCTGAGTCCAAGGAGAGTCGCTTTGGACAAGTGCTACCGCGCAAACCTTGTACATTTGAACATCCGGAACAGGGTATGATGAGACAGAATCCTGTCAAATTGATAGGAGTGAAGATGTTTGCATCTATATCATTGGACGACATTGGCAATTCTGGATGCTCCGGCTTATGATTGGACCTGATTCCAAAGAGAGTCGCTTTGGACAAGGGCTACCGCACAAATCTTGTACATTTTGACCTACTGGACAAGGTATGATGAGGCAGAATCCTGTCAAATTGATAGCAGTAAAGATATTTGCATCTATATCATTGGACGACATTGGCAATTCTGGATGCCCCGGCTTACGATTCGACCTGAGTCCAAAGAGAGTCGCTTTGGACAAGGGCTACCGCAAAAATCTTGTACATTTGAACCTCCGGAACAAGGTATGATGAGGCAGAATCCTGTCAAATTGATAGCAGTAAAGATATTTGCATCTATATCATTGGACGACATTGGCAATTCTGGATGCCGTGGCTATGATTCGACCTGAGTCCAAAGAGAGTCGCTTTGGACAAGGGCGACCGCACAAATCTTGTACATTTGAACCTCCGGAACAAGGCATGATGAGGCAGAATCCTATCACATTGATAGCAGTAAAGATATTTGCATCTATATCATTGGACGACATTGGCAATTCTGGATGCTCCGGCTTATGATTCGACCTGAATCCAAAGAGAGTCGGTTTGGGCAAATGCTGCCGCCCAAAACATGTGCATTTGGACCTCCTGGAAAAGGAATGATGAGGCAGAATCCTGTCAAATTAATAGGAGTAAAGATATTTGCATCTATATCATTGGACGCCATGGCAATGCTGGATGCTCCGGTTTATGATTCGACCTGAGTCCAAGGAGAGTCGCTTTGGACAAGTGCTACCGCCCAAACCTTGTACATTTGAACATCCGGAACAGGGTATGATGAGACAGAATCCTGTCAAATTGATAGGAGTGAAGATGTTTGCATCTATATCATTGGACGACATTGGCAATTCTGGATGCTGCGGCTTATGATTCGACCTGAGTCCAAAGAGAGTCGCTTTGGACAAGGGCTACCGCAAAAATCTTGTACATTTGAACCTCCGGAACAAGGTGGATGAGGCAGAATCCTGTCAAATTGATAGCAGTAAAGATATTTGCATCTATATCATTGGACGACATTGGCAATTCTGGATGCCCCGGCTTATGATTCGACCTGAGTCCAAAGAGAGTCGCTTTGGACAAGGGCGACCGCACAAACCTTGTACATTTGAACCTCCGGAACAAGGTATGATGAGGCAGAATCCTGTCAAATTGATAGCAGTAAAGATATTTGCATCTATATCATTGGACGACATTGGCAATTCTGGATGCCCCGGCTTACGATTCGACCTGAGTCCAAAGAGAGTCGCTTTGGACAAGGGCTACCGCACAAATCTTGTACATTTTGACCTACTGGACAAGGTATGATGAGGCAGAATCCTGTCAAATTGATAGCAGTAAAGATATTTGCATCTATATCATTGGACGACATTGGCAATTCTGGATGCCCCGGCTTACGATTCGACCTGAGTCCAAAGAGAGTCGCTTTGGACAAGGGCTACCGCAAAAATCTTGTACATTTGAACCTCCGGAACAAGGTATGATGAGGCAGAATCCTGTCAAATTGATAGCAGTAAAGATATTTGCATCTATATCATTGGACGACATTGGCAATTCTGGATGCCGTGGCTTATGATTCGACCTGAGTCCAAAGAGAGTCGCTTTGGACAAGGGCGACCGCACAAATCTTGTACATTTGAACCTCCGGAACAAGGCATGATGAGGCAGAATCCTATCACATTGATAGGAGTAAAGATATTTGCATCTATATCATTGGACGCCATGGCAATGCTGGATGCTCCGGTTTATGATTCGACCTGAGTCCAAGGAGAGTCGCTTTGGACAAGTGCTACCACCCAAACCTTGTACATTTGAACATCCGGAACAGGGTATGATGAGGCAGAATCCTGTCAAATTGATAGCAGTAAAGATATTTGCATCTATATCATTGGACGACATTGGCAATTCTGGATGCTCCGGCATATGATTCGACTTGAATCCAAAGAGAGTCGGTTTGGGCAAATGCTGCCGCCCAAAACATGTGCATTTGGACCTCCTGGAAAAGGAATGATGAGGCAGAATCCTGTCAAATTAATAGGAGTAAAGATATTTGCATCTATATCATTGGTCAACATCGGCAATTCTGGATGGTCCGGCTTATGGTTCGACATAAGTCCAAAGAATGTCGCTTTGGACAAGAGGTACCGCAACAAATCGTGTACATTTGAACCTCCGGAACAAGGTATGATGAGGCAGAATCCTGTCAAATTGATAGCAGAAAGATATTTGCATCTATATCATTGGACGACATTGGCAATTCTGGATGCCCCGGATTACGATTCGACCTGAGTTCAAAGAGAGTCGCTTTGGACAAGGGCTACCGCAAAAATCTTGTACATTTGAACCTCCGGAACAAGGTATGATGAGGCAGAATCCTATCACATTGATAGGAGTAAAGATATTTGCATCTATATCATTGGACGCCATGGCAATGCTGGATGCTCCGGTTTATGATTCGACCTGAGTCCAAGGAGAGTCGCTTTGTACAAGTGCTACCGCCCAAACCTTGTACATTTGAACATCCGGAACAGGGTATGATGAGACAGAATCCTGTCAAATTGATAGGAGTGAAGATGTTTGCATCTATATCATTGGACGACATTGGCAATTCTGGATGCTCCGGCTTATGATTCGACCTGAGTCCAAAGAGAGTCGCTTTGGACAAGGGCTACCGCAAAAATCTTGTACATTTGAACCTCCGGAACAAGGTTGATGAGGCAGAATCCTGTCAAATTGATAGCAGAAAGATATTTGCATCTATATCATTGGACGACATTGGCAATTCTGGATGCTCCGGCATATGATTCGACCTGAATCCAAAGAGAGTCGGTTTGGGCAAATGCTGCCGCCCAGAACATGTGCATTTGGACCTCCTGGAAAAGGAATGATGAGGCAGAATCCTGTCAAATTAATAGGAGTGAAGATGTTTGCATCTATATCATTGGACGACATTGGCAATTCTGGATGCTCCGGCTTATGATTCGACCTGAGTCCAAAGAGAGTCGCTCTGGACAAGGGCTACCGCAAAAATCTTGTACATTTGAACCTCCGGAACAAGGTTGATGAGGCAGAATCCTGTCAAATTGATAGCAGAAAGATATTTGCATCTATATCATTGGACGACATTGGCAATTCTGGATGCCCCGGATTACGATTCGACCTGAGTTCAAAGAGAGTCGCTTTGGACAAGGGCTACCGCAAAAATCTTGTACATTTGAACCTCCGGAACAAGGTATGATGAGGCAGAATCCTGTCAAATTGATAGCAGTAAAGATATTTGCATCTATATAATTGGACGACATTGGCAATTCTGGATGCCCCGGCTTATGATTCGATCTGAGTCAAAGAGATTGGCTTTTGTCAAGTGCTGCAGCACAAGTCTTGTACATTTGGACCCCCTGGACAATATACGATGAGGCAGAATCCTGTCAAATTGATAGGAGTAAAGATATTTGCATCTATATCATTGGACGCCATGGCAATGCTGGATGCTCCGGTTTATGATTCGACCTGAGTCCAAGGAGAGTCGCTTTGGACAAGTGCTACCGCCCAAACCTTGTACATTTGAACATCCGGAACAGGGTATGATGAGACAGAATCCTGTCAAATTGATAGGAGTGAAGATGTTTGCATCTATATCATTGGACGACATTGGCAATTCTGGATGCTGCGGCTTATGATTCGACCTGAGTCCAAAGAGAGTCGCTTTGGACAAGGGCTACCGCAAAAATCTTGTACATTTGAACCTCCGGAACAAGGTGGATGAGGCAGAATCCTGTCAAATTGATAGCAGTAAAGATATTTGCATCTATATCATTGGACGACATTGGCAATTCTGGATGCCCCGGCTTATGATTCGACCTGAGTCCAAAGAGAGTCGCTTTGGACAAGGGCGACCGCACAAACCTTGTACATTTGAACCTCCGGAACAAGGTATGATGAGGCAGAATCCTGTCAAATTGATAGCAGTAAAGATATTTGCATCTATATCATTGGACGACATTGGCAATTCTGGATGCCCCGGCTTACGATTCGACCTGAGTCCAAAGAGAGTCGCTTTGGACAAGGGCTACCGCACAAATCTTGTACATTTTGACCTACTGGACAAGGTATGATGAGGCAGAATCCTGTCAAATTGATAGCAGTAAAGATATTTGCATCTATATCATTGGACGACATTGGCAATTCTGGATGCCCCGGCTTACGATTCGACCTGAGTCCAAAGAGAGTCGCTTTGGACAAGGGCTACCGCAAAAATCTTGTACATTTGAACCTCCGGAACAAGGTATGATGAGGCAGAATCCTGTCAAATTGATAGCAGTAAAGATATTTGCATCTATATCATTGGACGACATTGGCAATTCTGGATGCCGTGGCTTATGATTCGACCTGAGTCCAAAGAGAGTCGCTTTGGACAAGGGCGACCGCACAAATCTTGTACATTTGAACCTCCGGAACAAGGCATGATGAGGCAGAATCCTATCACATTGATAGGAGTAAAGATATTTGCATCTATATCATTGGACGCCATTGGCAATTCTGGATGCCCCGGATTACGATTCGACCTGAGTTCAAAGAGAGTCGCTTTGGACAAGGGCTACCGCAAAAATCTTGTACATTTGAACCTCCGGAACAAGGTATGATGAGGCAGAATCCTGTCAAATTGATAGCAGTAAAGATATTTGCATCTATATAATTGGACGACATTGGCAATTCTGGATGCCCCGGCTTATGATTCGATCTGAGTCAAAGAGATTGGCTTTTGTCAAGTGCTGCAGCACAAGTCTTGTACATTTGGACCCCCTGGACAATATACGATGAGGCAGAATCCTGTCAAATTGATAGGAGTAAAGATATTTGCATCTATATCATTGGACGACATTGGCAATTCTGCATGATCCGGCTTATGATTCGACCTGAATCCAAAGAGAGTCGGTTTGGGCAAATGCTGCCGCCCAAAACATGTGCATTTGGACCTCCTGGAAAAGGTATGATGAGGCAGAATCCTGTCAAATTTATAGGATTAAAGATATTTGCATCTATATCATTGGTCAACATCGGCAATTCTGGATGGTCCGGCTTATGGTTCGACATAAGTCCAAAGAATGTCGCTTTGGACAAGTGGTACCGCAACAAATCGTGTACATTTGGACCCCCTGGACAAGATACGATGAGGCAGAAACCTGTCAAATTGATAGGAGTAAATATATTTGCATCTATATCATTGGACGACAATGGCAATTCTGGATGCTGCGGCTTATGATTCGACCTGAATCCAAAGACAGTCGCTTTGGACAAGGGCTACCGCACAAATCTTGTACATTTGAACCTCCTGTACAAGGTATGATGAGGCAGAATCCTATCACATTCATAGGAGTGATGATATTTGCATCTGTATCATTGGACGACATGGGAATTCTGGATGCTTCGGCATATGAATCGACCTGAGTCCAAAGAGATTCGCTTTTGTGAAGTGCTAACGCACAAGTCTTGTACATTTGGACCCCCTGGACAATATACGATGAGGCAGAATCCTGTCAAATTGATAGGAGTAAAGATATTTGCATCTATATCATTGGAGGACATTGGCAATTCTGGATGCTCCGGCTTATGATTCGACCTGAATCCAAAGAGAGTCGGTTTGGGCAAATGCTGCCGCCCAAAACATGTGCATTTGGACCTCCTGGAAAAGGAATGATGAGGCAGAATCCTGTCAAATTAATAGGAGTAAAGATATTTGCATCTATATCATTGGTCAACATCGGCAATTCTGGATGCTCGGAATATGATTCGACCTGACTGCAAAGAGTTTCGCTTTTGTCTAGTGCTACCGCAACAAATCGTGTACATTTGGACCCCCTGGACAAGATACGATGAGGCAGAATCCTGTCAAATTGATAGGAGTAAATATATTTGCATCTATATCATTGGACGACAATGGCAATGCTGGATGCTCCGGTTTATGATTCGACCTGAGTCCAAGGAGAGTCGCTTTGGACAAGTGCTAACGCACAAGTCTTGTACATTTGGACCCCCTGGACAATATACGATGAGGCAGAATCCTGTCAAATTGATAGGAGTAAAGATATTTGCATCTATATCATTGGACGACATTGGCAATTCTGGATGCTCCGGCTTATGATTCGACCTGAATCCAAAGAGAGTCGGTTTGGGCAAATGCTGCCGCCCAAAACATGTGCATTCGGACCTCCTGGAAAAGGAATGATGAGGCAGAATCCTGTCAAATTAATAGGAGTAAAGATATTTGCATCTATATCATTGGTCAACATCGGCAATTCTGGATGCTCGGAATATGATTCGACCTGACTGCAAAGAGTTTCGCTTTTGTCTAGTGCTACCGCAACAAATCGTGTACATTTGGACACCCTGGACAAGATACGATGAGGCAGAATCCTGTCAAATTGATAGGAGTAAATATATTTGCATCTATATCATTGGACGACAATGGCAATGCTGGATGCTCCGGTTTATGATTCGACCTGAGTCCAAGGAGAGTCGCTTTGGACAAGTGCTACCGCGCAAACCTGGTACATTTGAACATCCGGAACAGGGTATGATGAGACAGAATCCTGTCAAATTGATAGGAGTGAAGATGTTTGCATCTATATCATTGGACGACATTGGCAATTCTGGATGCTCCGGCTTATGATTCGACCTGAGTCCAAAGAGAGTCGCTTTGGACAAGGGCTACCGCACAAATCTTGTACATTTTGACCTACTGGACAAGGTATGATGAGGCAGAATCCTGTCAAATTTATAGCAGTAAAGATATTTGCATCTATATCATTGGACGACATTGGCAATTCTGGATGCCCCGGCTTACGATTCGACCTGAGTCCAAAGAGAGTCGCTTTGGACAAGGGCTACCGCAAAAATCTTGTACATTTGAACCTCCGGAACAAGGTATGATGAGGCAGAATCCTGTCAAATTGATAGCAGTAAAGATATTTGCATCTATATCATTGGACGACATTGGCAATTCTGGATGCCCCGGCTTATGATTCGACCTGAGTCCAAAGAGAGTCGCTTTCGACAAGGGCTACCGCACAAATCTTGTACATTTGAACCTCCGGAACAAGGTATGATGAGGCAGAATCCTATCACATTGATAGGAGTAAAGATATTTGCATCTATATCATTGGACGACATTGGCAATTCTGGATGCTCGGAATATGATTCGACCTGAGTGCAAAGAGTTTCGCTTTTGTCTAGTGCTACCGCACAAATCTTGTACATTTGAACCTCCGGAACAAGGTATGATGAGGCAGAATCCTATCACATTGATAGGAGTAAAGATATTTGCATCTATATCATTGGACGCCATGGCAATGCTGGATGCTCCGGTTTATGATTCGACCTGAGTCCAAGGAGAGTCGCTTTGTACAAGTGCTACCGCAAAAATCTTGTACATTTGAACCTCCGGAACAAGGTATGATGAGGCAGAATCCTGTCAAATTGATAGCAGTAAAGATATTTGCATCTATATCATTGGTCAACATCGGCAATTCTGGATGGTCCGGCTTATGGTTCGACATAAGTCCAAAGAATGTCGCTTTGGACAAGTGGTACCGCAACAAATCGTGTACATTTGGACCCCCTGGACAAGATACGATGAGGCAGAATCCTGTCAAATTGATAGGAGTAAATATATTTGCATCTATATCATTGGACGACAATGGCAATGCTTGATGCTCCGGCTTACGATTCGACCTGAGTCCAAAGAGAGTCGCTTTGGACAAGGGCTACCGCAAAAATCTTGTACATTTGAACATCCGGAACAGGGTATGATGAGACAGAATCCTGTCAAATTGATAGGAGTGAAGGTGTTTGCATCTATATCATTGGACGACATTGGCAATTCTGGATACTCCGGCTTATGATTCGACCTGAGTCCAAAGAGAGTCGCTTTGGACAAGGGCTACCGCACAAATCTTGTACATTTTGACCTACTGGACAAGTTATGATGAGGCAGAATCCTGTCAAATTGATAGCAGTAAAGATATTTGCATCTATATCATTGGACGACATTGGCAATTCTGGATGCCCCGGCTTACGATTCGACCTGAGTCCAAAGAGAGTCGCTTTGGACAAGGGCTACCGCAAAAATCTTGTACATTTGAACCTCCGGAACAAGGTATGATGAGGCAGAATCCTGTCAAATTGATAGCAGTAAAGATATTTGCATCTATATCATTGGACGACATTGGCAATTCTGGATGCCCCGGCTTATGATTCGACCTGAGTCCAAAGAGAGTCGCTTTCGACAAGGGCTACCGCACAAATCTTGTACATTTGAACCTCCGGAACAAGGTATGATGAGGCAGAATCCTATCACATTGATAGGAGTAAAGATATTTGCATCTATATCATTGGACGCCATGGCAATGCTGGATGCTCCGGTTTATGATTCGACCTGAGTCCAAGGAGAGTCGCTTTGGACAAGGGCTACCGCAAAAATCTTGTACATTTGAACCTCCGGAACAAGGTATGATGAGGCAGAATCCTGTCAAATTGATAGCAGTAAAGATATTTGCATCTATATCATTGGACGACATTGGCAATTCTGGATGCCCCGGCTTATGATTCGACCTGAGTCCAAAGAGAGTCGCTTTCGACAAGGGCTACCGCACAAATCTTGTACATTTGAACCTCCGGAACAAGGTATGATGAGGCAGAATCCTATCACATTGATAGGAGTAAAGATATTTGGATCTATATCATTGGACGACATTGGCAATTCTGGATGCTCGGAATATGATTCGACCTGAGTGCAAAGAGTTTCGCTTTTGTCTAGTGCTACCGCACAAATCTTGTACATTTGAACCTCCGGAACAAGGTATGATGAGGCAGAATCCTATCACATTGATAGGAGTAAAGATATTTGCATCTATATCATTGGACGCCATGGCAATGCTGGATGCTCCGGTTTATGATTCGACCTGAGTCCAAGGAGAGTCGCTTTGTACAAGTGCTACCGCAAAAATCTTGTACATTTGAACCTCCGGAACAAGGTATGATGAGGCAGAATCCTGTCAAATTGATAGCAGTAAAGATATTTGCATCTATATCATTGGTCAACATCGGCAATTCTGGATGGTCCGGCTTATGGTTCGACATAAGTCCAAAGAATGTCGCTTTGGACAAGTGGTACCGGAACAAATCGTGTACATTTGGACCCCCTGGACAAGATACGATGAGGCAGAATCCTGTCAAATTGATAGGAGTAAATATATTTGCATCTATATCATTGGACGACAATGGCAATGCTTGATGCTCCGGCTTACGATTCGACCTGAGTCCAAAGAGAGTCGCTTTGGACAAGGGCTACCGCAAAAATCTTGTACATTTGAACATCCGGAACAGGGTATGATGAGACAGAAACCTGTCAAATTGATAGCAGAAAGATATTTGCATCTATATCATTGGACGACATTGGCAATTCTGGATGCCCCGGATTACGATTCGACCTGAGTCCAAAGGGAGTCACTTTGGACAAGGGCTACCGCAAAAATCTTGTACATTTGAACCTCCGGAACAAGGTATGATGAGGCAGAATCCTGTCAAATTGATAGCAGTAAAGATATTTGCATCTATATAATTGGACGACATTGGCAATTCTGGATGCCCCGGCTTATGATTCGACCTGAGTCCAAAGAGAGTCGCTTTGGACAAGGGCGACCGCACAAATCTTGTACATTTGAACCTCCGGAACAAGGCATGATGAGGCAGAATCCTATCACATTGATAGGAGTAAAGATATTTGCATCTATATCATTGGACGACATTGGCAATTCTGGATGATCGGCATATGATTCGACCTGAGTCAAAGAGATTGGCTTTTGTCAAGTGCTGCCGCACAAGTCTTGTACATTTGGACCCCCTGGACAATATACGATGAGGCAGAATCCTGTCAAATTCATAATAGTAAAGATATTTGCATCTATAACATTGGACGGCATTGGCAATTCTGGATGATCCGGCTTATGATTCGACCTGAATCCAAAGAGAGTCGGTTTGGGCAAATGCTGCCGCCCAAAACATGTGCATTTGGACCTCCTGGAAAAGGTATGATGAGGCAGAATCCTGTCAAATTTATAGGATTAAAGATATTTGCATCTATATCATTGGTCAACATCGGCAATTCTGGATGGTCCGGCTTATGGTTCGACATAAGTCCAAAGAATGTCGCTTTGGACAAGTGGTACCGCGACAAATCGTGTACATTTGGACCCCCTGGACAAGATACGATGAGGCAGAAACCTGTCAAATTGATAGGAGTAAATATATTTGCATCTATATCATTGGACGACAATGGCAATCCTGGATGGTCCGGCTTATGTTTCGACATAAGTCCAAAGAATGTCGCTTTGGACAAGTGCTACCGCGCAAACCTTGTACATTTGAACATCCGGACAAGATACGATGAGGCAGAATCCTGTCAAATTGATAGGAGTAAATATATTTGCATCTATATCATTGGACGACAATGGCAATGCTGGATGCTCCCGTTTATGATTCGACCTGAGTCCAAGGAGAGTCGCTTTGGACAAGTGCTAACGCGCAAACCTTGTACATTTGAACATCCGGAACAGGGTATGATGAGACAGAATCTTGTCAAATTGATAGGAGTGAAGATGTTTGCATCTATATCATTGGACGACATTGGCAATTCTGGATGCACCGGCTTATGATTCGACCTGATTCCAAAGAGAGTCGCTTTGGACAAGGGCTACCGCACAAATCTTGTACATTTTGACCTACTGGACAAGGTATGATGAGGCAGAAACCTGTCAAATTGATAGGAGTAAATATATTTGCATCTATATCATTGGACGACAATGGCAATCCTGGATGGTCCGGCTTATGTTTCGACATAAGTCCAAAGAATGTCGCTTTGGACAAGTGCTACCGCGCAATCCTTGTACATTTGAACATCCGGACAAGATACGATGAGGCAGAATCCTGTCAAATTGATAGGAGTAAATATATTTGCATCTATATCATTGAACGACATTGGCAATTCTGGATGCCCCGGCTTACGATTCGACCTGAGTCCAAAGAGAGTCGCTTTGGACAAGGGCTACCGCAAAAATCTTGTACATTTTGACCTACTGGACAAAGTATGATGAGGCAGAATCCTGTCAAATTGATAGGAGTAAATATATTTGCATCTATATCATTGGACGACAATGGCAATGCTGGATGCTCCGGTTTATGATTCGACCTGAGTCCAAAGAGAGTCACTTTGGACAAGGGCGACCGCACAAATCTTGTACATTTGAACCTCCGGAACAAGGCATGATGAGGCAGAATCCTATCACATTGATAGGAGTAAAGATATTTGCATCTATATCATTGGACGACATTGGCAATTCTGGATGATCGGCATATGATTCGACCTGAGTCAAAGAGATTGGCTTTTGTCAAGTGCTGCCGCACAAGTCTTGTACATTTGGACCCCCTGGACAATATACGATGAGGCAGAATCCTGTCAAATTGATAATAGTAAAGATATTTGCATCTATATCATTGGACGACATTGTCAATTCTGGATGATCCGGCTTATGATTCGACCTGAATCCAAAGAGAGTCGGTTTGGGCAAATGCTGCCGCACAAAACATGTGCATTTGGACCTCCTGGAAAAGGTATGATGAGGCAGAATCCTGTCAAATTTATAGGATTAAAGATATTTGCATCTATATCATTGGTCAACATCGGCAATTCTGGATGGTCCGGCTTATGGTTCGACATAAGTCCAAAGAATGTCGCTTTGGACAAGTGGTACCGCAACAAATCGTGTACATTTGGACCCCCTGGACAAGATACGATGAGGCAGAAACCTGTCAAATTGATAGGAGTAAATATATTTGCATCTATATCATTGGACGACAATGGCAATCCTGGATGGTCCGGCTTATGTTTCGACATAAGTCCAAAGAATGTCGCTTTGGACAAGTGCTACCGCGCAAACCTTGTACATTTGAACATCCGGACAAGATACGATGAGGCAGAATCCTGTCAAATTGATAGGAGTAAATATATTTGCATCTATATCATTGGACGACAATGGCAATGCTGGATGCTCCGGTTTATGATTCGACCTGAGTCCAAGGAGAGTCGCTTTGGACAAGTGCTAACGCGCAAACCTTGTACATTTGAACATCCGGAACAGGGTATGATGAGACAGAATCTTGTCAAATTGATAGGAGTGAAGATGTTTGCATCTATATCATTGGACGACATTGGCAATTCTGGATGCACCGGCTTATGATTCGACCTGATTCCAAAGAGAGTCGCTTTGGACAAGGGCTACCGCACAAATCTTGTACATTTTGACCTACTGGACAAGGTATGATGAGGCAGAATCCTGTCAAATTGATAGCAGTAAAGATATTTGCATCTATATCATTGGACGACATTGGCAATTCTGGATGGTCCGGCTTATGGTTCGACATAAGTCCAAAGAATGTCGCTTTGGACAAGTGCTACCGCGCAAACCTTGTACATTTGAACATCCGGACAAGATACGATAAGGCAGAATCCTGTCAAATTGATAGGAGTGAAGATGTTTGCATCTATATCATTGGACGACATTGGCAATTCTGGATGCTCCGGCTTATGATTCGACCTGAGTACAAGGAGAGTCGCTTTGGACAAGGGCTACCGCACAAATCTTGTACATTTTGACGTACTGGACAAGGTATGATGAGGCAGAATCCTGTCAAATTGATGGCAGTAAAGATATTTGCATCTATATCATTGAACGACATTGGCAATTCTGGATGCCCCGGCTTACGATTCGACCTGAGTCCAAAGAGAGTCGCTTTGGACAAAGGCGACCGCACAAATCTTGTACATTTGAACCTCCGGAACAAGGCATGATGAGGCAGAATCCTGTCAAATTGATAGCAGTAAAGATATTACCATCTATATCTTTGGACGGCATTGGCAATTCTGGATGCCCCGGCTTATGATTCGACCTGAGTCCAAAGAGAGTCGCTTTGGACAAGGGCGACCGCCCAAATCTTGTACATTTGAACCTCCGGAACAAGGCATGATGAGGCAGAATCCTATCACATTGATAGGAGTAAAGATATTTGCATCTATATCATTGGACGACATTGGCAATTCTGGATGATCGGCATATGATTCGATCTGAGTCAAAGAGATTGGCTTTTGTCAAGTGCTGCAGCACAAGTCTTGTACATTCGGACCCCCTGGACAATATACGATGAGGCAGAATCCTGTCAAATTGATAGGAGTAAAGATATTTGCATCTATATCATTGGAGGACATTGGCAATTCTGGATGCTCCGGCTTATGATTCGACCTGAATCCAAAGAGAGTCGGTTTGGGCAAATGCTGCCGCCCAAAACATGTGCATTTGGACCTCCTGGAAAAGGAATGATGAGGCAGAATCCTGTCAAATTAATAGGAGTAAAGATATTTGCATCTATATCATTGGTCAACATCGGCAATTCTGGATGCTCGGAATATGATTCGACCTGACTGCAAAGAGTTTCGCTTTTGTCTAGTGCTACCGCAACAAATCGTGTACATTTGGACCCCCTGGACAAGATACGATGAGGCAGAAACCTGTCAAATTGATAGGAGTAAATATATTTGCATCTATATCATTGGACGACAATGGCAATTCTGGATGCTGCGGCTTATGATTCGACCTGAATCCAAAGACAGTCGCTTTGGACAAGGGCTACCGCACAAATCTTGTACATTTGAACCTCCTGTACAAGGTATGATGAGGCAGAATCCTGTCAAATCGATAGGAGTAAATATATTTGCATCTATATCATTGGACGACAATGGCAATGCTGGATGCTCCGGTTTATGATTCGACCTGAGTCCAAGGAGAGTCGCTTTGGACAAGTGCTACCGCGCAAACCTTGTACATTTGAACATCCGGAACAGGGTATGATGAGACAGAATCCTGTCAAATTGATAGGAGTGAGGATGTTTGCATCTATATCATTGGACGACATTGGCAATTCTGAATGCTCCGGCTTATGATTCGACCTGATTCCAAAGAGAGTCGCTTTGGACAAGGGCTACCGCACAAATCTTGTACATTTGAACATCCGGAACAGGGTATGATGAGACAGAATCCTGTCAAATTGATAGGAGTGAGGATGTTTGCATCTATATCATTGGACGACATTGGCAATTCTGAATGCTCCGGCTTATGATTCGACCTGATTCCAAAGAGAGTCGCTTTGGACAAGGGCTACCGCACAAATCTTGTACATTTTGACCTACTGGACAAGGTATGATGAGGCAGAATCCTGTCAAATTGATAGCAGTAAAGATATTTGCATCTATATCATTGGACGACAATGGCAATGCTGGATGCTCCGGTTTATGATTCGACCTGAGTCCAAGGAGAGTCGCTTTGGACAAGTGCTACCGCGCAAACCTTGTACATTTGAACATCCGGAACAGGGTATGATGAGACAGAATCCTGTCAAATTGATAGGAGTGAGGATGTTTGCATCTATATCATTGGACGACATTGGCAATTCTGAATGCTCCGGCTTATGATTCGACCTGATTCCAAAGAGAGTCGCTTTGGACAAGGGCTACCGCACAAATCTTGTACATTTTGACCTACTGGACAAGGTATGATGAGGCAGAATCCTGTCAAATTGATAGCAGTAAAGATATTTGCATCTATATCATTGGACGACATTGGCAATTCTGGATGCCCCGGCTTACGATTCGACCTGAGTGCAAAGAGAGTCGCTTTGGACAAAGGCGACCGCACAAATCTTGTACATTTGAACCTCCGGAACAAGGCATGATGAGGCAGAATCCTATCACATTGATAGGAGTAAAGATATTTGCATCTATATCATTGGACGACATTGGCAATTCTGGATGATCGGCATATGATTCGATCTGAGTCAAAGAGATTGGCTTTTGTCAAGTGCTGCAGCACAAGTCTTGTACATTTGGACCCCCTGGACAATATACGATGAGGCAGAATCCTGTCAAATTGATAGGAGTAAAGATATTTGCATCTATATCATTGGACGACATTGGCAATTCTGGATGATCCGGCTTATGATTCGACCTGAATCCAAAGAGAGTCGGTTTGGGCAAATGCTGCCGCCCAAAACATGTGCATTTGGACCTCCTGGAAAAGGTATGATGAGGCAGAATCCTGTCAAATTTATAGGATTAAAGATATTTGCATCTATATCATTGGTCAACATCGGCAATTCTGGATGGTCCGGCTTATGGTTCGACATAAGTCCAAAGAATGTCGCTTTGGACAAGTGGTACCGCAACAAATCGTGTACATTTGGACCCCCTGGACAAGATACGATGAGGCAGAATCCTGTCAAATCGATAGGAGTAAATATATTTGCATCTATATCATTGGACGACAATGGCAATGCTGGATGCTCCGGTTTATGATTCGACCTGAGTCCAAGGAGAGTCGCTTTGGACAAGTGCTACCGCGCAAACCTTGTACATTTGAACATCCGGAACAGGGTATGATGAGACAGAATCCTGTCAAATTGATAGGAGTGAGGATGTTTGCATCTATATCATTGGACGACATTGGCAATTCTGAATGCTCCGGCTTATGATTCGACCGGATTGCAAAGAGAGTCGCTTTGGGCAAGGGCTACCGCACAAATCTTGTACATTTTGACCTACTGGACAAAGTATGATGAGGCAGAATCCTGTCAAATTGATAGGAGTAAAGATATTTGCATCTGTATCATTGGACGACATTGGCAATTCTGGATGCTCCGGCTTATAATTCGACCTGAATCCAAAGAGAGTCGGTTTGGGCAAATGCTGCCGCCCAAAACATGTGCATTTGGACCTCCTGGAAAAGGTATGATGAGGCAGAATCCTGTCAAATTAATAGGAGTAAAGATATTTGCATCTATATCATTGGTCAACATCGGCAATTCTGAATGCTCCGGCTTATGATTCGACCTGATTCCAAAGAGAGTCGCTTTGGACAAGGGCTACCGCACAAATCTTGTACATTTTGACCTACTGGACAAGGTATGATGAGGCAGAATCCTGTCAAATTGATAGCAGTAAAGATATTTGCATCTATATCATTGGACGAGATTGGCAATTCTGGATGCCCCGGCTTACGATTCGACCTGAGTCCAAAGAGAGTCGTTTTGGACAAGGGCTACCGCAAAAATCTTGTACATTTGAACCTCCGGAACAAGGTATGATGAGGCAGAATAATATCACATTGATAGGAGTAAAGATATTTGCATCTATATCATTGGACGACATTGGCAATTCTGGATACTCGGAATATGATTCGACCTGAGTGCAAAGAGTTTCGCTTTTGTCTAGTGCTACCGCACAAATCTTGTACATTTGAACCTCAGGAACAAGGTTGATGAGGCAGAATCCTGTCAAATTGATAGCAAAAAGATATTTGCATCTATATCATTGGACGACATTGGCAATTCTGGATGCCCCGGATTACGATTCGACCTGAGTCCAAAGGGAGTCACTTTGGACAAGGGCTACCGCACAAATCTTGTACATTTGAACCTCCGGAACAAGGTATGATGAGGCAGAATCCTGTCAAATTGATAGCAGTAAAGATATTTGCATCTATATAATTGGACGACATTGGCAATTCTGGATGCCCCGGCTTATGATTCGACCTGAGTCCAAAGAGAGTCGCTTTGGACAAGGGCGACCGCACAAATCTTGTACATTTGAACCTCCGGAACAAGGCATGATGAGGCAGAATCCTATCACATTGATAGGAGTAAAGATATTTGCATCTATATCATTGGACGACATTGGCAATTCTGGATGATCGGCATATGATTCGACCTGAGTCAAAGAGATTGGCTTTTGTCAAGTGCTGCCGCACAAGTCTTGTACATTTGGACCCCCTGGACAATATACGATGAGGCAGAATCCTGTCAAATTCATAATAGTAAAGATATTTGCATCTATAACATTGGACGGCATTGGCAATTCTGGATGATCCGGCTTATGATTCGACCTGAATCCAAAGAGAGTCGGTTTGGGCAAATGCTGCCGCCCAAAACATGTGCATTTGGACCTCCTGGAAAAGGTATGATGAGGCAGAATCCTGTCAAATTTATAGGATTAAAGATATTTGCATCTATATCATTGGTCAACATCGGCAATTCTGGATGGTCCGGCTTATGGTTCGACATAAGTCCAAAGAATGTCGCTTTGGACAAGTGGTACCGCGACAAATCGTGTACATTTGGACCCCCTGGACAAGATACGATGAGGCAGAAACCTGTCAAATTGATAGGAGTAAATATATTTGCATCTATATCATTGGACGACAATGGCAATCCTGGATGGTCCGGCTTATGTTTCGACATAAGTCCAAAGAATGTCGCTTTGGACAAGTGCTACCGCGCAAACCTTGTACATTTGAACATCCGGACAAGATACGATGAGGCAGAATCCTGTCAAATTGATAGGAGTAAATATATTTGCATCTATATCATTGGACGACAATGGCAATGCTGGATGCTCCGGTTTATGATTCGACCTGAGTCCAAGGAGAGTCGCTTTGGACAAGTGCTAACGCGCAAACCTTGTACATTTGAACATCCGGAACAGGGTATGATGAGACAGAATCTTGTCAAATTGATAGGAGTGAAGATGTTTGCATCTATATCATTGGACGACATTGGCAATTCTGGATGCACCGGCTTATGATTCGACCTGATTCCAAAGAGAGTCGCTTTGGACAAGGGCTACCGCACAAATCTTGTACATTTTGACCTACTGGACAAGGTATGATGAGGCAGAATCCTGTCAAATTGATAGCAGTAAAGATATTTGCATCTATATCATTGGACGACATTGGCAATTCTGGATGGTCCGGCTTATGGTTCGACATAAGTCCAAAGAATGTCGCTTTGGACAAGTGCTACCGCGCAAACCTTGTACATTTGAACATCCGGACAAGATACGATAAGGCAGAATCCTGTCAAATTGATAGGAGTGAAGATGTTTGCATCTATATCATTGGACGACATTGGCAATTCTGGATGCTCCGGCTTATGATTCGACCTGAGTACAAGGAGAGTCGCTTTGGACAAGGGCTACCGCACAAATCTTGTACATTTTGACGTACTGGACAAGGTATGATGAGGCAGAATCCTGTCAAATTGATGGCAGTAAAGATATTTGCATCTATATCATTGAACGACATTGGCAATTCTGGATGCCCCGGCTTACGATTCGACCTGAGTCCAAAGAGAGTCGCTTTGGACAAGGGCTACCGCAAAAATCTTGTACATTTTGACCTACTGGACAAAGTATGATGAGGCAGAATCCTGTCAAATTGATAGGAGTAAATATATTTGCATCTATATCATTGGACGACAATGGCAATGCTGGATGCTCCGGTTTATGATTCGACCTGAGTCCAAAGAGAGTCACTTTGGACAAGGGCGACCGCACAAATCTTGTACATTTGAACCTCCGGAACAAGGCATGATGAGGCAGAATCCTATCACATTGATAGGAGTAAAGATATTTGCATCTATATCATTGGACGACATTGGCAATTCTGGATGATCGGCATATGATTCGACCTGAGTCAAAGAGATTGGCTTTTGTCAAGTGCTGCCGCACAAGTCTTGTACATTTGGACCCCCTGGACAATATACGATGAGGCAGAATCCTGTCAAATTGATAATAGTAAAGATATTTGCATCTATATCATTGGACGACATTGGCAATTCTGGATGATCCGGCTTATGATTCGACCTGAATCCAAAGAGAGTCGGTTTGGGCAAATGCTGCCGCACAAAACATGTGCATTTGGACCTCCTGGAAAAGGTATGATGAGGCAGAATCCTGTCAAATTTATAGGATTAAAGATATTTGCATCTATATCATTGGTCAACATCGGCAATTCTGGATGGTCCGGCTTATGGTTCGACATAAGTCCAAAGAATGTCGCTTTGGACAAGTGGTACCGCAACAAATCGTGTACATTTGGACCCCCTGGACAAGATACGATGAGGCAGAAACCTGTCAAATTGATAGGAGTAAATATATTTGCATCTATATCATTGGACGACAATGGCAATCCTGGATGGTCCGGCTTATGTTTCGACATAAGTCCAAAGAATGTCGCTTTGGACAAGTGCTACCGCGCAAACCTTGTACATTTGAACATCCGGACAAGATACGATGAGGCAGAATCCTGTCAAATTGATAGGAGTAAATATATTTGCATCTATATCATTGGACGACAATGGCAATGCTGGATGCTCCGGTTTATGATTCGACCTGAGTCCAAGGAGAGTCGCTTTGGACAAGTGCTAACGCGCAAACCTTGTACATTTGAACATCCGGAACAGGGTATGATGAGACAGAATCTTGTCAAATTGATAGGAGTGAAGATGTTTGCATCTATATCATTGGACGACATTGGCAATTCTGGATGCACCGGCTTATGATTCGACCTGATTCCAAAGAGAGTCGCTTTGGACAAGGGCTACCGCACAAATCTTGTACATTTTGACCTACTGGACAAGGTATGATGAGGCAGAATCCTGTCAAATTGATAGCAGTAAAGATATTTGCATCTATATCATTGGACGACATTGGCAATTCTGGATGGTCCGACTTATGGTTCGACATAAGTCCAAAGAATGTCGCTTTGGACAAGTGCTACCGCGCAAACCTTGTACATTTGAACATCCGGACAAGATACGATAAGGCAGAATCCTGTCAAATTGATAGGAGTGAAGATGTTTGCATCTATATCATTGGACGACATTGGCAATTCTGGATGCTCCGGCTTATGATTCGACCTGAGTACAAGGAGAGTCGCTTTGGACAAGGGCTACCGCACAAATCTTGTACATTTTGATGTACTGGACAAGGTATGATGAGGTAGAATCCTGTCAAATTGATGGCAGTAAAGATATTTGCATCTATATCATTGAACGACATTGGCAATTCTGGATGCCCCGGCTTACGATTCGACCTGAGTCCAAAGAGAGTCGCTTTGGACAAAGGCGACCGCACAAATCTTGTACATTTGAACCTCCGGAACAAGGCATGATGAGGCAAAATCCTGTCAAATTGATAGCAGTAAAGATATTACCATCTATATCTTTGGACGACATTGGCAATTCTGGATGCCCCGGCTTATGATTCGACCTGAGTCCAAAGAGAGTCGCTTTGGACAAGGGCGACCGCACAAATCTTGTACATTTGAACCTCCGGAACAAGGCATGATGAGGCAGAATCCTATCACATTGATAGGAGTAAAGATATTTGCATCTATATCATTGGACGACATTGGCAATTCTGGATGATCGGCATATGATTCGATCTGAGTCAAAGAGATTGGCTTTTGTCAAGTGCTGCAGCACAAGTCTTGTACATTTGGACCCCCTGGACAATATACGATGAGGCAGAATCCTGTCAAATTGATAGGAGTAAAGATATTTGCATCTATATCATTGGACGACATTGGCAATTCTGGATGATCCGGCTTATGATTCGACCTGAATCCAAAGAGAGTCGGTTTGGGCAAATGCTGCCGCCCAAAACATGTGCATTTGGACCTCCTGGAAAAGGTATGATGAGGCAGAATCCTGTCAAATTTATAGGATTAAAGATATTTGCATCTATATCATTGGTCAACATCGGCAAGTCTGGATGGTCCGGCTTATGGTTCGACATAAGTCCAAAGAATGTCGCTTTGGACAAGTGGTACCGCAACAAATCGTGTACATTTGGACCCCCTGGACAAGATACGATGAGGCAGAAACCTGTCAAATTGATAGGAGTAAATATATTTGCATCTATATCATTGGACGACAATGGCAATTCTGGATGCTGCGGCTTATGATTCGACCTGAATCCAAAGACAGTCGCTTTGGACAAGGGCTACCGCACAAATCTTGTACATTTGAACCTCCTGTACAAGGTATGATGAGGCAGAATCCTATCACATTCATAGGAGTGATGATATTTGCATCTGTATCATTGGACGACATGGGAATTCTGGATGCTTCGGCATATGAATCGACCTGAGTCCAAAGAGATTCGCTTTTGTGAAGTGCTAACGCACAAGTCTTGTACATTTGGACCCCCTGGACAATATACGATGAGGCAGAATCCTGTCAAATTGATAGGAGTAAAGATATTTGCATCTATATCATTGGAGGACATTGGCAATTCTGGATGCTCCGGCTTATGATTCGACCTGAATCCAAAGAGAGTCGGTTTGGGCAAATGCTGCCGCCCAAAACATGTGCATTTGGACCTCCTGGAAAAGGTATGATGATGCAGAATCCTGTCAAATTAATAGGAGTAAAGATATTTGCATCTATATCATTGGTCAACATCGGCAATTCTGGATGGTCCGGCTTATGGTTCGACATAAGTCCAAAGAATGTCGCTTTGGACAAGTGGTACCGCAACAAATCGTGTACATTTGGACCCCCTGGACAAGATACGATGAGGCAGAATCCTGTCAAATCGATAGGAGTAAATATATTTGCATCTATATCATTGGACGACAATGGCAATGCTGGATGCTCCGGTTTATGATTCGACCTGAGTCCAAGGAGAGTCGCTTTGGACAAGTGCTACCGCGCAAACCTTGTACATTTGAACATCCGGAACAGGGTATGATGAGACAAAATCCTGTCAAATTGATAGGAGTGAGGATGTTTGCATCTATATCATTGGACGACATTGGCAATTCTGAATGCTCCGGCTTATGATTCGACCTGATTCCAAAGAGAGTCGCTTTGGACAAGGGCTACCGCACAAATCTTGTACATTTTGACCTACTGGACAAGGTATGATGAGGCAGAATCCTGTCAAATTGATAGCAGTAAAGATATTTGCATCTATATCATTGGACGACATTGGCAATTCTGGATGCCCCGGCTTACGATTCGACCTGAGTGCAAAGAGAGTCGCTTTGGACAAAGGCGACCGCACAAATCTTGTACATTTGAACCTCCGGAACAAGGCATGATGAGGCAGAATCCTATCACATTGATAGGAGTAAAGATATTTGCATCTATATCATTGGACGACATTGGCAATTCTGGATGATCGGCATATGATTCGATCTGAGTCAAAGAGATTGGCTTTTGTCAAGTGCTGCAGCACAAGTCTTGTACATTTGGACCCCCTGGACAATATACGATGAGGCAGAATCCTGTCAAATTGATAGGAGTAAAGATATTTGCATCTATATCATTGGACGACATTGGCAATTCTGGATGATCCGGCTTATGATTCGACCTGAATCCAAAGAGAGTCGGTTTGGGCAAATGCTGCCGCCCAAAACATGTGCATTTGGACCTCCTGGAAAAGGTATGATGAGGCAGAATCCTGTCAAATTTATAGGATTAAAGATATTTGCATCTATATCATTGGTCAACATCGGCAATTCTGGATGGTCCGGCTTATGGTTCGACATAAGTCCAAAGAATGTCGCTTTGGACAAGTGGTACCGCAACAAATCGTGTACATTTGGACCCCCTGGACAAGATACGATGAGGCAGAATCCTGTCAAATCGATAGGAGTAAATATATTTGCATCTATATCATTGGACGACAATGGCAATGCTGGATGCTCCGGTTTATGATTCGACCTGAGTCCAAGGAGAGTCGCTTTGGACAAGTGCTACCGCGCAAACCTTGTACATTTGAACATCCGGAACAGGGTATGATGAGACAGAATCCTGTCAAATTGATAGGAGTGAGGATGTTTGCATCTATATCATTGGACGACATTGGCAATTCTGAATGCTCCGGCTTATGATTCGACCTGATTCCAAAGAGAGTCGCTTTGGACAAGGGCTACCGCACAAATCTTGTACATTTTGACCTACTGGACAAGGTATGATGAGGCAGAATCCTGTCAAATTGATAGGAGTAAAGATATTTGCATCTGTATCATTGGACGACATTGGCAATTCTGGATGCTCCGGCTTATAATTCGACCTGAATCCAAAGAGAGTCGGTTTGGGCAAATGCTGCCGCCCAAAACATGTGCATTTGGACCTCCTGGAAAAGGTATGATGAGGCAGAATCCTGTCAAATTAATAGGAGTAAAGATATTTGCATCTATATCATTGGTCAACATCGGCAATTCTGAATGCTCCGGCTTATGATTCGACCTGATTCCAAAGAGAGTCGCTTTGGACAAGGGCTACCGCACAAATCTTGTACATTTTGACCTACTGGACAAGGTATGATGCGGCAGAATCCTGTCAAATTGATAGCAGTAAAGATATTTGCATCTATATCATTGGACGAGATTGGCAATTCTGGATGCCCCGGCTTACGATTCGACCTGAGTCCAAAGAGAGTCGCTTTGGACAAGGGCTACCGCAAAAATCTTGTACATTTGAACCTCCGGAACAAGGCATGATGAGGCAGAATAATATCACATTGATAGGAGTAAAGATATTTGCATCTATATCATTGGACGACATTGGCAATTCTGGATGCTCGGAATATGATTCGACCTGAGTGCAAAGAGTTTCGCTTTTGTCTAGTGCTACCGCACAAATCTTGTACATTTGAACCTCCGGAACAAGGTTGATGAGGCAGAATCCTGTCAAATTGATAGCAGAAAGATATTTGCATCTATATCATTGGACGACATTGGCAATTCTGGATGCCCCGGATTACGATTCGACCTGAGTCCAAAGGGAGTCACTTTGGACAAGGGCTACCGCAAAAATCTTGTACATTTGAACCTCCGGAACAAGGTATGATGAGGCAGAATCCTGTCAAATTGATAGCAGTAAAGATATTTGCATCTATATAATTGGACGACATTGGCAATTCTGGATGCCCCGGCTTATGATTCGACCTGAGTCCAAAGAGAGTCGCTTTGGACAAGGGCGACCGCACAAATCTTGTACATTTGAACCTCCGGAACAAGGCATGATGAGGCAGAATCCTATCACATTGATAGGAGTAAAGATATTTGCATCTATATCATTGGACGACATTGGCAATTCTGGATGATCGGCATATGATTCGACCTGAGTCAAAGAGATTGGCTTTTGTCAAGTGCTGCCGCACAAGTCTTGTACATTTGGACCCCCTGGACAATATACGATGAGGCAGAATCCTGTCAAATTCATAATAGTAAAGATATTTGCATCTATAACATTGGACGGCATTGGCAATTCTGGATGATCCGGCTTATGATTCGACCTGAATCCAAAGAGAGTCGGTTTGGGCAAATGCTGCCGCCCAAAACATGTGCATTTGGACCTCCTGGAAAAGGTATGATGAGGCAGAATCCTGTCAAATTTATAGGATTAAAGATATTTGCATCTATATCATTGGTCAACATCGGCAATTCTGGATGGTCCGGCTTATGGTTCGACATAAGTCCAAAGAATGTCGCTTTGGACAAGTGGTACCGCAACAAATCGTGTACATTTGGACCCCCTGGACAAGATACGATGAGGCAGAATCCTGTCAAATCGATAGGAGTAAATATATTTGCATCTATATCATTGGACGACAATGGCAATGCTGGATGCTCCGATTTATGATTCGAACTGAGTCCAAGGAGAGTCGCTTTGGACAAGTGCTACCGCGCAAACCTTGTACATTTGAACATCCGGAACAGGGTATGATGAGACAGAATCCTGTCAAATTGATAGGAGTGAGGATGTTTGCATCTATATCATTGGACGACATTGGCAATTCTGAATGCTCCGGCTTATGATTCGACCTGATTCCAAAGAGAGTCGCTTTGGACAAGGGCTACCGCACAAATCTTGTACATTTTGACCTACTGGACAAGGTATGATGAGGCAGAATCCTGTCAAATTGATAGCAGTAAAGATATTTGCATCTATATCATTGGACGACATTGGCAATTCTGGATGCCCCGGCTTACGATTCGACCTGAGTGCAAAGAGAGTCGCTTTGGACAAAGGCGACCGCACAAATCTTGTACATTTGAACCTCCGGAACAAGGCATGATGAGGCAGAATCCTATCACATTGATAGGAGTAAAGATATTTGCATCTATATCATTGGACGACATTGGCAATTCTGGATGATCGGCATATGATTCGATCTGAGTCAAAGAGATTGGCTTTTGTCAAGTGCTGCAGCACAAGTCTTGTACATTTGGACCCCCTGGACAATATACGATGAGGCAGAATCCTGTCAAATTGATAGGAGTAAAGATATTTGCATCTATATCATTGGACGACATTGGCAATTCTGGATGATCCGGCTTATGATTCGACCTGAATCCAAAGAGAGTCGGTTTGGGCAAATGCTGCCGCCCAAAACATGTGCATTTGGACCTCCTGGAAAAGGTATGATGAGGCAGAATCCTGTCAAATTTATAGGATTAAAGATATTTGCATCTATATCATTGGTCAACATCGGCAATTCTGGATGGTCCGGCTTATGGTTCGACATAAGTCCAAAGAATGTCGCTTTGGACAAGTGGTACCGCAACAAATCGTGTACATTTGGACCCCCTGGACAAGATACGATGAGGCAGAATCCTGTCAAATCGATAGGAGTAAATATATTTGCATCTATATCATTGGACGACAATGGCAATGCTGGATGCTCCGGTTTATGATTCGACCTGAGTCCAAGGAGAGTCGCTTTGGACAAGTGCTACCGCGCAAACCTTGTACATTTGAACATCCGGAACAGGGTATGATGAGACAGAATCCTGTCAAATTGATAGGAGTGAGGATGTTTGCATCTATATCATTGGACGACATTGGCAATTCTGAATGCTCCGGCTTATGATTCGACCTGATTCCAAAGAGAGTCGCTTTGGACAAGGGCTACCGCACAAATCTTGTACATTTTGACCTACTGGACAAGGTATGATGAGGCAGAATCCTGTCAAATTGATAGGAGTAAAGATATTTGCATCTGTATCATTGGACGACATTGGCAATTCTGGATGCTCCGGCTTATAATTCGACCTGAATCCAAAGAGAGTCGGTTTGGGCAAATGCTGCCGCCCAAAACATGTGCATTTGGACCTCCTGGAAAAGGTATGATGAGGCAGAATCCTGTCAAATTAATAGGAGTAAAGATATTTGCATCTATATCATTGGTCAACATCGGCAATTCTGAATGCTCCGGCTTATGATTCGACCTGATTCCAAAGAGAGTCGCTTTGGACAAGGGCTACCGCACAAATCTTGTACATTTTGACCTACTGGACAAGGTATGATGAGGCAGAATCCTGTCAAATTGATAGCAGTAAAGATATTTGCATCTATATCATTGGACGACATTGGCAATTCTGGATGGTCCGGCTTATGGTTCGACATAAGTCCAAAGAATGTCGCTTTGGACAAGTGCTACCGGGCAAACCTTGTACATTTGAACATCCGGACAAGATACGATAAGGCAGAATCCTGTCAAATTGATAGGAGTGAAGATGTTTGCATCTATATCATTGGACGACATTGGCAATTCTGGATGCTCCGGCTTATGATTCGACCTGAGTACAAGGAGAGTCGCTTTGGACAAGGGCTACTGCACAAATCTTGTACATTTTGACGTACTGGACAAGGTATGATGAGGCAGAATCCTGTCAAATTGATGGCAGTAAAGATATTTGCATCTATATCATTGAACGACATTGGCAATTCTGGATTCCCCGGCTTACGATTCGACCTGAGTCCAAAGAGAGTCGCTTTGGACAAGGGCTACCGCAAAAATCTTGTACATTTTGACCTACTGGACAAAGTATGATGAGGCAGAATCCTGTCAAATTGATAGGAGTAAATATATTTGCATCTATATCATTGGACGACAATGGCAATGCTGGATGCTCCGGTTTATGATTCGACCTGAGTCCAAAGAGAGTCACTTTGGACAAGGGCGAACGCACAAATCTTGTACATTTGAACCTCCGGAACAAGGCATGATGAGGCAAAATCCTATCACATTGATAGGAGTAAAGATATTTGCATCTATATCATTGGACGACATTGGCAATTCTGGATGATCGGCATATGATTCGACCTGAGTCAAAGAGATTGGCTTTTGTCAAGTGCTGCCGCACAAGTCTTGTACATTTGGACCCCCTGGACAATATACGATGAGGCAGAATCCTGTCAAATTGATAATAGTAAAGATATTTGCATCTATATCATTGGACGACATTGGCAATTCTGGATGATCCGGCTTATGATTCGACCTGAATCCAAAGAGAGTCGGTTTGGGCAAATGCTGCCGCACAAAACATGTGCATTTGGACCTCCTGGAAAAGGTATGATGAGGCAGAATCCTGTCAAATTTATAGGATTAAAGATATTTGCATCTATATCATTGGTCAACATCGGCAATTCTGGATGGTCCGGCTTATGGTTCGACATAAGTCCAAAGAATGTCGCTTTGGACAAGTGGTACCGCAACAAATCGTGTACATTTGGACCCCCTGGACAAGATACGATGAGGCAGAAACCTGTCAAATTGATAGGAGTAAATATATTTGCATCTATATCATTGGACGACAATGGCAATCCTGGATGGTCCGGCTTATGTTTCGACATAAGTCCAAAGAATGTCGCTTTGGACAAGTGCTACCGCGCAAACCTTGTACATTTGAACATCCGGACAAGATACGATGAGGCAGAATCCTGTCAAATTGATAGGAGTAAATATATTTGCATCTATATCATTGGACGACAATGGCAATGCTGGATGCTCCGGTTTATGATTCGACCTGAGTCCAAGGAGAGTCGCTTTGGACAAGTGCTAACGCGCAAACCTTGTACATTTGAACATCCGGAACAGGGTATGATGAGACAGAATCTTGTCAAATTGATAGGAGTGAAGATGTTTGCATCTATATCATTGGACGACATTGGCAATTCTGGATGCACCGGCTTATGATTCGACCTGATTCCAAAGAGAGTCGCTTTGGACAAGGGCTACCGCACAAATCTTGTACATTTTGACCTACTGGACAAGGTATGATGAGGCAGAATCCTGTCAAATTGATAGCAGTAAAGATATTTGCATCTATATCATTGGACGACATTGGCAATTCTGGATGATCGGCATATGATTCGACCTGAGTCAAAGAGATTGGCTTTTGTCAAGTGCTGCCGCACAAGTCTTGTACATTTGGACCCCCTGGACAATATACGATGAGGCAGAATCCTGTCAAATTGATAATAGTAAAGATATTTGCATCTATATCATTGGACGACATTGGCAATTCTGGATGATCCGGCTTATGATTCGACCTGAATCCAAAGAGAGTCGGTTTGGGCAAATGCTGCCGCACAAAACATGTGCATTTGGACCTCCTGGAAAAGGTATGATGAGGCAGAATCCTGTCAAATTTATAGGATTAAAGATATTTGCATCTATATCATTGGTCAACATCGGCAATTCTGGATGGTCCGGCTTATGGTTCGACATAAGTCCAAAGAATGTCGCTTTGGACAAGTGCTACCGCGCAAACCTTGTACATTTGAACATCCGGACAAGATACGATGAGGCAGAATCCTGTCAAATTGATAGGAGTAAATATATTTGCATCTATATCATTGGACGACAATGGCAATGCTGGATGCTCCGGTTTATGATTCGACCTGAGTCCAAGGAGAGTCGCTTTGGACAAGTGCTAACGCGCAAACCTTGTACATTTGAACATCCGGAACAGGGTATGATGAGACAGAATCTTGTCAAATTGATAGGAGTGAAGATGTTTGCATCTATATCATTGGACGACATTGGCAATTCTGGATGCACCGGCTTATGATTCGACCTGATTCCAAAGAGAGTCGCTTTGGACAAGGGCTACCGCACAAATCTTGTACATTTTGACCTACTGGACAAGGTATGATGAGGCAGAATCCTGTCAAATTGATAGCAGTAAAGATATTTGCATCTATATCATTGGACGACATTGGCAATTCTGGATGGTCCGACTTATGGTTCGACATAAGTCCAAAGAATGTCGCTTTGGACAAGTGCTACCGCGCAAACCTTGTACATTTGAACATCCGGACAAGATACGATAAGGCAGAATCCTGTCAAATTGATAGGAGTGAAGATGTTTGCATCTATATCATTGGACGACATTGGCAATTCTGGATGCTCCGGCTTATGATTCGACCTGAGTACAAGGAGAGTCGCTTTGGACAAGGGCTACCGCACAAATCTTGTACATTTTGATGTACTGGACAAGGTATGATGAGGTAGAATCCTGTCAAATTGATGGCAGTAAAGATATTTGCATCTATATCATTGAACGACATTGGCAATTCTGGATGCCCCGGCTTACGATTCGACCTGAGTCCAAAGAGAGTCGCTTTGGACAAAGGCGACCGCACAAATCTTGTACATTTGAACCTCCGGAACAAGGCATGATGAGGCAGAATCCTGTCAAATTGATAGCAGTAAAGATATTACCATCTATATCTTTGGACGACATTGGCAATTCTGGATGCCCCGGCTTATGATTCGACCTGAGTCCAAAGAGAGTCGCTTTGGACAAGGGCGACCGCACAAATCTTGTACATTTGAACCTCCGGAACAAGGCATGATGAGGCAGAATCCTATCACATTGATAGGAGTAAAGATATTTGCATCTATATCATTGGACGACATTGGCAATTCTGGATGATCGGCATATGATTCGATCTGAGTCAAAGAGATTGGCTTTTGTCAAGTGCTGCAGCACAAGTCTCGTACATTTGGACCCCCTGGACAATATACGATGAGGCAGAATCCTGTCAAATTGATAGGAGTAAAGATATTTGCATCTATATCATTGGACGACATTGGCAATTCTGGATGATCCGGCTTATGATTCGACCTGAATCCAAAGAGAGTCGGTTTGGGCAAATGCTGCCGCCCAAAACATGTGCATTTGGACCTCCTGGATAAGGAATGATGAGGCAGAATCCTGTCAAATTAATAGGAGTAAAGATATTTGCATCTATATCATTGGTCAACATCGGCAATTCTGGATGCTCGGAATATGATTCGACCTGACTGCAAAGAGTTTCGCTTTTGTCTAGTGCTACCGCAACAAATCGTGTACATTTGGACCCCCTGGACAAGATACGATGAGGCAGAATCCTGTCAAATTGATAGGAGTAAATATATTTGCATCTATATCATTGGACGACAATGGCAATGCTGGATGCTCCGGTTTATGATTCGACCTGAGTCCAAGGAGAGTCGCTTTGGACAAGTGCTACCGCGCAAACCTTGTACATTTGAACATCCGGAACAGGGTATGATGAGACAGAATCCTGTCAAATTGATAGGAGTGAAGATGTTTGCATCTATATCATTGGACGACATTGGCAATTCTGGATGCTCCGGCTTATGATTGGACCTGATTCCAAAGAGAGTCGCTTTGGACAAGGGCTACCGCACAAATCTTGTACATTTTGACCTACTGGACAAGGTATGATGAGGCAGAATCCTGTCAAATTGATAGCAGTAAAGATATTTGCATCTATATCATTGGACGACATTGGCAATTCTGGATGCCCCGGCTTACGATTCGACCTGAGTCCAAAGAGAGTCGCTTTGGACAAGGGCTACCGCAAAAATCATGTACATTTGAACCTCCGGAACAAGGTATGATGAGGCAGAATCCTGTCAAATTGATAGCAGTAAAGATATTTGCATCTATATCATTGGACGACATTGGCAATTCTGGATGCCGTGGCTTATGATTCGACCTGAGTCCAAAGAGAGTCGCTTTGGACAAGGGCGACCGCACAAATCTTGTACATTTGAACCTCCGGAACAAGGCATGATGAGGCAGAATCCTATCACATTGATAGGAGTAAAGATATTTGCATCTATATCATTGGACGCCATGGCAATGCTGGATGCTCCGGTTTATGATTCGACCTGAGTCCAAGGAGAGTCGCTTTGGACAAGTGCTACCACCCAAACCTTGTACATTTGAACATCCGGAACAGGGTATGATGAGGCAGAATCCTGTCAAATTGATAGCAGTAAAGATATTTGCATCTATATCATTGGACGACATTGGCAATTCTGGATGCTCCGGCATATGATTCGACACTGAATCCAAAGAGTCGGTTTGGGCAAATGCTGCCGCCCAAAACATGTGCATTTGGACCTCCTGGAAAAGGAATGATGAGGCAGAATCCTGTCAAATTAATAGGAGTAAAGATATTTGCATCTATATCATTGGTCAACATCGGCAATTCTGGATGGTCCGGCTTATGGTTCGACATAAGTCCAAAGAATGTCGCTTTAGACAAGTGGTACCGCAACAAATCGTGTACATTTGGACCCCCTGGACAAGATACGATGAGGCAGAATCCTGTCAAATTGATAGGAGTAAATATATTTGCATCTATATCATTGGACGACAATGGCAATGCTGGATGCTCCGGTTTATGATTCGACCTGAGTCCAAGGAGAGTCGCTTTGGACAAGTGCTACCGCGCAAACCTTGTACATTTGAACATCCGGAACAGGGTATGATGAGACAGAATCCTGTCAAATTGATAGCAGTGAGGATGTTTGCATCTATATCATTGGACGACATTGGCAATTCTGGATGCTCCGGCTTATGATTCGACCTGATTCCAAAGAGAGTCGCTTTTGTCAAGTGCTGCCGCACAAGTCTTGTACATTTGGACCCCCTGGACAATATACGATGAGGCAGAATCCTGTCAAATTGATAGCAGTAAAGATATTTGCATCTATATCATTGGACGACATTGGCAATTCTGGATGCCCCGGCTTATGATTCGACCTGAATCCAAAGAGAGTCGGTTTGGGCAAATGCTGCCGCCCAAAACATGTGCATTTGGACCTCCTGGAAAAGGTATGATGAGGCAGAATCCTGTCAAATTAATAGGTGTAAAGATATTTGCATCTATATCATTGGTCATCATCGGCAATTCTGTATGGTCCGGCTTATGGTTCGACCTGAGTGCAAAGAGTTTCGCTTTTGTCTAGTGCTACCGCACAAATCTTGTACATTTGAACCTCCGGAACAAGGTATGATGAGGCAGAATCCTATCACATTGATAGGAGTAAAGATATTTGCATCTATATCATTGGACGCCATGGCAATGCTGGATGCTCCGGTTTATGATTCGACCTGAGTCCAAGGAGAGTCGCTTTGTACAAGTGCTACCGCAAAAATCTTGTACATTTGAACCTCCGGAACAAGGTATGATGAGGCAGAATCCTGTCAAATTGATAGCAGTAAAGATATTTGCATCTATATCATTGGTCGACATCGGCAATTCTGGATGGTCCGGCTTATGGTTCGACATAAGTCCAAAGAATGTCGCTTTGGACAAGGGCTACCGCAAAAATCTTGTACATTTGAACATCCGGAACAGGGTATGATGGGACAGAATCCTGTCAAATTGATAGGAGTGAAGATGTTTGCATCTATATCATTGGACGACATTGGCAATTCTGGATGCTCCGGCTTATGATTCGACCTGAGTCCAAAGAGAGTCGCTTTGGACAAGGGCTACCGCACAAATCTTGTACATTTTGACCTACTGGACAAGTTATGATGAGGCAGAATCCTGTCAAATTGATAGCAGTAAAGATATTTGCATCTATATCATTGGACGACATTGGCAATTCTGGATGCCCCGGCTTACGATTCGACCTGAATCCAAAGAGAGTCGCTTTGGACAAGGGCTACCGCAAAAATCTTGTACATTTGAACCTCCGGAACAAGGTATGATGAGGCAGAATCCTATCACATTGATAGGAGTAAAGATATTTGCATCTTATCATTGGACGACATTGGCAATTCTGGATGCTCGGAATATGATTCGACCTGAGTGCAAAGAGTTTCGCTTTTGTCTAGTGCTACCGCACAAATCTTGTACATTTGAACCTCCGGAACAAGGTATGATGAGGCAGAATCCTATCACATTGATAGGAGTAAAGATATTTGCATCTATATCATTGGACGCCATGGCAGTGCTGGATGCTCCGGTTTATGATTCGACCTGAGTCCAAGGAGAGTCGCTTTGTACAAGTGCTACCGCAAAAATCTTGTACATTTGAACCTCCGGAACAAGGTATGATGAGGCAGAATTCTGTCAAATTGATAGCAGTAAAGATATTTGCATCTATATCATTGTTCAACATCGGCAATTCTGGATGGTCCGGCTTATGGTTCGACATAAGTCCAAAGAATGTCGCTTTGGACAAGTGGTACCGCAACAAATCGTGTACATTTGAACACCCGGAACAGGGTATGATGAGGCAGAATCCTGTCAAATTGATAGCAGTAAAGATATTTGCATCTATATCATTGGACGACATTGGCAATTCTGGATACTCCGGCATATGATTCGACACTGAATCCAAAGAGTCGGTTTGGGCAAATGCTGCCGCCCAAAACATGTGCATTTGGACCTCCTGGAAAAGGAATGATGAGGCAGAATCCTGTCAAATTAATAGGAGTAAAGATATTTGCATCTATATCATTGGTCAACATCGGCAATTCTGGATGGTCCGGCTTATGGTTCGACATAAGTCCAAAGAATGTCGCTTTAGACAAGTGGTACCGCAACAAATCGTGTACATTTGGACCCCCTGGACAATATACGATGAGGCAGAATCCTGTCAAATTGATAGGAGTAAAGATATTTGCATCTATATCATTGGAGGACATTGGCAATTCTGGATGTTCCGGCTTATGATTCGACCTGAATCCAAAGAGAGTCGGTTTGGGCAAATACTGCCGCCCAAAACATGTGCATTTGGACCTCCTGGAAAAGGAATGATGAGGCAGAATCCTGTCAAATTAATAGGAGTAAAGATATTTGCATCTATATCATTGGTCAACATCGGCAATTCTGGATGCTCGGAATATGATTCGACCTGACTGCAAAGAGTTTCGCTTTTGTCTAGTGCTACCGCAACAAATCGTGTACATTTGGACCCCCTGGACAAGATACGATGAGGCAGAATCCTGTCAAATTGATAGGAGTAAATATATTTGCATCTATATCATTGGACGACAATGGCAATGCTGGATGCTCCGGTTTATGATTCGACCAGAGTCCAAGGAGAGTCGCTTTGGACAAGTGCTACCGCGCAAACCTTGTACATTTGAACATCCGGAACAGGGTATGATGAGACAGAATCCTGTCAAATTGATAGGAGTGAAGATGTTTGCATCTATATCATTGGACGACATTGGCAATTCTGGATGCTCCGGCTTATGATTGGACCTGATTCCAAAGAGAGTCGCTTTGGACAAGGGCTACCGCACAAATCTTGTACATTTTGACCTACTGGACAAGGTATGATGAGGCAGAATCCTGTCAAATTGATAGCAGTAAAGATATTTGCATCTATATCATTGGACGACATTGGCAATTCTGGATGCCCCGGCTTACGATTCGACCTGAGTCCAAAGAGAGTCGCTTTGGACAAGGGCTACCGCAAAAATCTTGTACATTTGAACCTCCGGAACAAGGTATGATGAGGCAGAATCCTGTCAAATTGATAGCAGTAAAGATATTTGCATCTATATCATTGGACGACATTGGCAATTCTGGATGCCGTGGCTTATGATTCGACCTGAGTCCAAAGAGAGTCGCTTTGGACAAGGGCGACCGCACAAATCTTGTACATTTGAACCTCCGGAACAAGGCATGATGAGGCAGAATCCTATCACATTGATAGGAGTAAAGATATTTGCATCTATATCATTGGACGCCATGGCAATGCTGGATGCTCCGGTTTATGATTCGACCTGAGTCCAAGGAGAGTCGCTTTGGACAAGTGCTACCACCCAAACCTTGTACATTTGAACATCCGGAACAGGGTATGATGAGGCAGAATCCTGTCAAATTGATAGCAGTAAAGATATTTGCATCTATATCATTGGACGACATTGGCAATTCTGGATGCTCCGGCATATGATTCGACACTGAATCCAAAGAGTCGGTTTGGGCAAATGCTGCCGCCCAAAACATGTGCATTTGGACCTCCTGGAAAAGGAATGATGAGGCAGAATCCTGTCAAATTAATAGGAGTAAAGATATTTGCATCTATATCATTGGTCAACATCGGCAATTCTGGATGGTCCGGCTTATGGTTCGACATAAGTCCAAAGAATGTCGCTTTAGACAAGTGGTACCGCAACAAATCGTGTACATTTGGACCCCCTGGACAAGATACGATGAGGCAGAATCCTGTCAAATTGATAGGAGTAAATATATTTGCATCTATATCATTGGACGACAATGGCAATGCTGGATGGTCCGGTTTATGATTCGACCTGAGTCCAAGGAGAGTCGCTTTGGACAAGTGCTACCGCGCAAACCTTGTACATTTGAACATCCGGAACAGGGTATGATGAGACAGAATCCTGTCAAATTGATAGGAGTGAGGATGTTTGCATCTATATCATTGGACGACATTGGCAATTCTGGATGCTCCGGCTTATGATTCGACCTGATTCCAAAGAGAGTCGCTTTTGTCAAGTGCTGCCGCACAAGTCTTGTACATTTGGACCCCCTGGACAATATACGATGAGGCAGAATCCTGTCAAATTGATAGCAGTAAAGATATTTGCATCTATATCATTGGACGACATTGGCAATTCTGGATGCCCCGGCTTATGATTCGACCTGAATCCAAAGAGAGTCGGTTTGGGCAAATGCTGCCGCCCAAAACATGTGCATTTGGACCTCCTGGAAAAGGTATGATGAGGCAGAATCCTGTCAAATTAATAGGTGTAAAGATATTTGCATCTATATCATTGGTCATCATCGGCAATTCTGTATGGTCCGGCTTATGGTTCGACATAAGTCCAAAGAGAGTCGCTTTGGACAAGGGCTACCGCAAAAATCTTGTACATTTGAACCTCCGGAACAAGGTATGATGAGGCAGAATCCTGTCAAATTGATAGCAGTAAAGATATTTGCATCTATAACATTGGACGACATTGGCAATTCTGGATGCCCCGGCTTATGATTCGACCTGAGTCCAAAGAGAGTCGCTTTCGACAAGGGCTACCGCACAAATCTTGTACATTTGAACCTCCGGAACAAGGTATGATGAGGCAGAATCCTATCACATTGATAGGAGTAAAGATATTTGCATCTATATCATTGGACGACATTGGCAATTCTGGATGCTCGGAATATGATTCGACCTGAGTGCAAAGAGTTTCGCTTTTGTCTAGTGCTACCGCACAAATCTTGTACATTTGAACCTCCGGAACAAGGTATGATGAGGCAGAATCCTATCACATTGATAGGAGTAAAGATATTTGCATCTATATCATTGGACGCCATGGCAATGCTGGATGCTCCGGTTTATGATTCGACCTGAGTCCAAGGAGAGTCGCTTTGGACAAGTGCTACCGCGCAAACCTTGTACATTTGAACATCCGGAACAGGGTATGATGAGACAGAATCCTGTCAAATTGATAGGAGTGAAGATGTTTGCATCTATATCATTGGACGACATTGGCAATTCTGGATGCTCCGGCTTATGATTGGACCTGATTCCAAAGAGAGTCGCTTTGGACAAGGGCTACCGCACAAATCTTGTACATTTTGACCTACTGGACAAGGTATGATGAGGCAGAATCCTGTCAAATTGATAGCAGTAAAGATATTTGCATCTATATCATTGGACGACATTGGCAATTCTGGATGCCCCGGCTTACGATTCGACCTGAGTCCAAAGAGAGTCGCTTTGGACAAGGGCTACCGCAAAAATCTTGTACATTTGAACCTCCGGAACAAGGTATGATGAGGCAGAATCCTGTCAAATTGATAGCAGTAAAGATATTTGCATCTATATCATTGGACGACATTGGCAATTCTGGATGCCGTGGCTTATGATTCGACCTGAGTCCAAAGAGAGTCGCTTTGGACAAGGGCGACCGCACAAATCTTGTACATTTGAACCTCCGGAACAAGGCATGATGAGGCAGAATCCTATCACATTGATAGGAGTAAAGATATTTGCATCTATATCATTGGACGCCATGGCAATGCTGGATGCTCCGGTTTATGATTCGACCTGAGTCCAAGGAGAGTCGCTTTGGACAAGTGCTACCACCCAAACCTTGTACATTTGAACATCCGGAACAGGGTATGATGAGGCAGAATCCTGTCAAATTGATAGCAGTAAAGATATTTGCATCTATATCATTGGACGACATTGGCAATTCTGGATGCTCCGGCATATGATTCGACACTGAATCCAAAGAGTCGGTTTGGGCAAATGCTGCCGCCCAAAACATGTGCATTTGGACCTCCTGGAAAAGGAATGATGAGGCAGAATCCTGTCAAATTAATAGGAGTAAAGATATTTGCATCTATATCATTGGTCAACATCGGCAATTCTGGATGGTCCGGCTTATGGTTCGACATAAGTCCAAAGAATGTCGCTTTAGACAAGTGGTACCGCAACAAATCGTGTACATTTGGACCCCCTGGACAAGATACGATGAGGCAGAATCCTGTCAAATTGATAGGAGTAAATATATTTGCATCTATATCATTGGACGACAATGGCAATGCTGGATGGTCCGGTTTATGATTCGACCTGAGTCCAAGGAGAGTCGCTTTGGACAAGTGCTACCGCGCAAACCTTGTACATTTGAACATCCGGAACAGGGTATGATGAGACAGAATCCTGTCAAATTGATAGGAGTGAGGATGTTTGCATCTATATCATTGGACGACATTGGCAATTCTGGATGCTCCGGCTTATGATTCGACCTGATTCCAAAGAGAGTCGCTTTTGTCAAGTGCTGCCGCACAAGTCTTGTACATTTGGACCCCCTGGACAATATACGATGAGGCAGAATCCTGTCAAATTGATAGCAGTAAAGATATTTGCATCTATATCATTGGACGACATTGGCAATTCTGGATGCCCCGGCTTATGATTCGACCTGAATCCAAAGAGAGTCGGTTTGGGCAAATGCTGCCGCCCAAAACATGTGCATTTGGACCTCCTGGAAAAGGTATGATGAGGCAGAATCCTGTCAAATTAATAGGTGTAAAGATATTTGCATCTATATCATTGGTCATCATCGGCAATTCTGTATGGTCCGGCTTATGGTTCGACATAAGTCCAAAGAGAGTCGCTTTGGACAAGGGCTACCGCAAAAATCTTGTACATTTGAACCTCCGGAACAAGGTATGATGAGGCAGAATCCTGTCAAATTGATAGCAGTAAAGATATTTGCATCTATAACATTGGACGACATTGGCAATTCTGGATGCCCCGGCTTATGATTCGACCTGAGTCCAAAGAGAGTCGCTTTCGACAAGGGCTACCGCACAAATCTTGTACATTTGAACCTCCGGAACAAGGTATGATGAGGCAGAATCCTATCACATTGATAGGAGTAAAGATATTTGCATCTATATCATTGGACGACATTGGCAATTCTGGATGCTCGGAATATGATTCGACCTGAGTGCAAAGAGTTTCGCTTTTGTCTAGTGCTACCGCACAAATCTTGTACATTTGAACCTCCGGAACAAGGTATGATGAGGCAGAATCCTATCACATTGATAGGAGTAAAGATATTTGCATCTATATCATTGGACGCCATGGCAATGCTGGATGCTCCGGTTTATGATTCGACCTGAGTCCAAGGAGAGTCGCTTTGTACAAGTGCTACCCCAAAAATCTTGTACATTTGAACCTCCGGAACAAGGTATGATGAGGCAGAATCCTGTCAAATTGATAGCAGTAAAGATATTTGCATCTATATCATTGGTCGACATCGGCAATTCTGGATGGTCCGGCTTATGGTTCGACATAAGTCCAAAGAATGTCGCTTTAGACAAGTGGTACCGCAACAAATCGTGTACATTTGGACCCCCTGGACAAGATACGATGAGGCAGAATCCTGTCAAATTGATAGGAGTAAATATATTTGCATCTATATCATTGGACGACAATGGCAATGCTGGATGGTCCGGTTTATGATTCGACCTGAGTCCAAGGAGAGTCGCTTTGGACAAGTGCTACCGCGCAAACCTTGTACATTTGAACATCCGGAACAGGGTATGATGAGACAGAATCCTGTCAAATTGATAGGAGTGAGGATGTTTGCATCTATATCATTGGACGACATTGGCAATTCTGGATGCTCCGGCTTATGATTCGACCTGATTCCAAAGAGAGTCGCTTTTGTCAAGTGCTGCCGCACAAGTCTTGTACATTTGGACCCCCTGGACAATATACGATGAGGCAGAATCCTGTCAAATTGATAGCAGTAAAGATATTTGCATCTATATCATTGGACGACATTGGCAATTCTGGATGCCCCGGCTTATGATTCGACCTGAATCCAAAGAGAGTCGGTTTGGGCAAATGCTGCCGCCCAAAACATGTGCATTTGGACCTCCTGGAAAAGGTATGATGAGGCAGAATCCTGTCAAATTAATAGGTGTAAAGATATTTGCATCTATATCATTGGTCATCATCGGCAATTCTGTATGGTCCGGCTTATGGTTCGACATAAGTCCAAAGAGAGTCGCTTTGGACAAGGGCTACCGCAAAAATCTTGTACATTTGAACCTCCGGAACAAGGTATGATGAGGCAGAATCCTGTCAAATTGATAGCAGTAAAGATATTTGCATCTATAACATTGGACGACATTGGCAATTCTGGATGCCCCGGCTTATGATTCGACCTGAGTCCAAAGAGAGTCGCTTTCGACAAGGGCTACCGCACAAATCTTGTACATTTGAACCTCCGGAACAAGGTATGATGAGGCAGAATCCTATCACATTGATAGGAGTAAAGATATTTGCATCTATATCATTGGACGACATTGGCAATTCTGGATGCTCGGAATATGATTCGACCTGAGTGCAAAGAGTTTCGCTTTTGTCTAGTGCTACCGCACAAATCTTGTACATTTGAACCTCCGGAACAAGGTATGATGAGGCAGAATCCTATCACATTGATAGGAGTAAAGATATTTGCATCTATATCATTGGACGCCATGGCAATGCTGGATGCTCCGGTTTATGATTCGACCTGAGTCCAAGGAGAGTCGCTTTGTACAAGTGCTACCCCAAAAATCTTGTACATTTGAACCTCCGGAACAAGGTATGATGAGGCAGAATCCTGTCAAATTGATAGCAGTAAAGATATTTGCATCTATATCATTGGTCGACATCGGCAATTCTGGATGGTCCGGCTTATGGTTCGACATAAGTCCAAAGAATGTCGCTTTGGACAAGGGCTACCGCAAAAATCTTGTACATTTGAACATCCGGAACAGGGTATGATGGGACAGAATCCTGTCAAATTGATAGGAGTGAAGATGTTTGCATCTATATCATTGGACGACATTGGCAATTCTGGATGCTCCGGCTTATGATTCGACCTGATTCCAAAGAGAGTCGCTTTTGTCAAGTGCTGCCGCACAAGTCTTGTACATTTGGACCCCCTGGACAATATACGATGAGGCAGAATCCTGTCAAATTGATAGCAGTAAAGATATTTGCATCTATATCATTGGACGACATTGGCAATTCTGGATGCCCCGGCTTATGATTCGACCTGAATCCAAAGAGAGTCGGTTTGGGCAAATGCTGCCGCCCAAAACATGTGCATTTGGACCTCCTGGAAAAGGTATGATGAGGCAGAATCCTGTCAAATTAATAGGTGTAAAGATATTTGCATCTATATCATTGGTCATCATCGGCAATTCTGTATGGTCCGGCTTATGGTTCGACATAAGTCCAAAGAGAGTCGCTTTGGACAAGGGCTACCGCAAAAATCTTGTACATTTGAACCTCCGGAACAAGGTATGATGAGGCAGAATCCTGTCAAATTGATAGCAGTAAAGATATTTGCATCTATAACATTGGACGACATTGGCAATTCTGGATGCCCCGGCTTATGATTCGACCTGAGTCCAAAGAGAGTCGCTTTCGACAAGGGCTACCGCACAAATCTTGTACATTTGAACCTCCGGAACAAGGTATGATGAGGCAGAATCCTATCACATTGATAGGAGTAAAGATATTTGCATCTATATCATTGGACGACATTGGCAATTCTGGATGCTCGGAATATGATTCGACCTGAGTGCAAAGAGTTTCGCTTTTGTCTAGTGCTACCGCACAAATCTTGTACATTTGAACCTCCGGAACAAGGTATGATGAGGCAGAATCCTATCACATTGATAGGAGTAAAGATATTTGCATCTATATCATTGGACGCCATGGCAATGCTGGATGCTCCGGTTTATGATTCGACCTGAGTCCAAGGAGAGTCGCTTTGTACAAGTGCTACCCCAAAAATCTTGTACATTTGAACCTCCGGAACAAGGTATGATGAGGCAGAATCCTGTCAAATTGATAGCAGTAAAGATATTTGCATCTATATCATTGGTCGACATCGGCAATTCTGGATGGTCCGGCTTATGGTTCGACATAAGTCCAAAGAATGTCGCTTTGGACAAGGGCTACCGCAAAAATCTTGTACATTTGAACATCCGGAACAGGGTATGATGGGACAGAATCCTGTCAAATTGATAGGAGTGAAGATGTTTGCATCTATATCATTGGACGACATTGGCAATTCTGGATGCTCCGGCTTATGATTCGACCTGATTCCAAAGAGAGTCGCTTTTGTCAAGTGCTGCCGCACAAGTCTTGTACATTTGGACCCCCTGGACAATATACGATGAGGCAGAATCCTGTCAAATTGATAGCAGTAAAGATATTTGCATCTATATCATTGGACGACATTGGCAATTCTGGATGCCCCGGCTTATGATTCGACCTGAATCCAAAGAGAGTCGGTTTGGGCAAATGCTGCCGCCCAAAACATGTGCATTTGGACCTCCTGGAAAAGGTATGATGAGGCAGAATCCTGTCAAATTAATAGGTGTAAAGATATTTGCATCTATATCATTGGTCATCATCGGCAATTCTGTATGGTCCGGCTTATGGTTCGACCTGAGTGCAAAGAGTTTCGCTTTTGTCTAGTGCTACCGCACAAATCTTGTACATTTGAACCTCCGGAACAAGGTATGATGAGGCAGAATCCTATCACATTGATAGGAGTAAAGATATTTGCATCTATATCATTGGACGCCATGGCAATGCTGGATGCTCCGGTTTATGATTCGACCTGAGTCCAAGGAGAGTCGCTTTGTACAAGTGCTACCGCAAAAATCTTGTACATTTGAACCTCCGGAACAAGGTATGATGAGGCAGAATCCTGTCAAATTGATAGCAGTAAAGATATTTGCATCTATATCATTGGTCGACATCGGCAATTCTGGATGGTCCGGCTTATGGTTCGACATAAGTCCAAAGAATGTCGCTTTGGACAAGGGCTACCGCAAAAATCTTGTACATTTGAACATCCGGAACAGGGTATGATGGGACAGAATCCTGTCAAATTGATAGGAGTGAAGATGTTTGCATCTATATCATTGGACGACATTGGCAATTCTGGATGCTCCGGCTTATGATTCGACCTGAGTCCAAAGAGAGTCGCTTTGGACAAGGGCTACCGCACAAATCTTGTACATTTTGACCTACTGGACAAGTTATGATGAGGCAGAATCCTGTCAAATTGATAGCAGTAAAGATATTTGCATCTATATCATTGGACGACATTGGCAATTCTGGATGCCCCGGCTTACGATTCGACCTGAATCCAAAGAGAGTCGCTTTGGACAAGGGCTACCGCAAAAATCTTGTACATTTGAACCTCCGGAACAAGGTATGATGAGGCAGAATCCTATCACATTGATAGGAGTAAAGATATTTGCATCTTATCATTGGACGACATTGGCAATTCTGGATGCTCGGAATATGATTCGACCTGAGTGCAAAGAGTTTCGCTTTTGTCTAGTGCTACCGCACAAATCTTGTACATTTGAACCTCCGGAACAAGGTATGATGAGGCAGAATCCTATCACATTGATAGGAGTAAAGATATTTGCATCTATATCATTGGACGCCATGGCAGTGCTGGATGCTCCGGTTTATGATTCGACCTGAGTCCAAGGAGAGTCGCTTTGTACAAGTGCTACCGCAAAAATCTTGTACATTTGAACCTCCGGAACAAGGTATGATGAGGCAGAATTCTGTCAAATTGATAGCAGTAAAGATATTTGCATCTATATCATTGTTCAACATCGGCAATTCTGGATGGTCCGGCTTATGGTTCGACATAAGTCCAAAGAATGTCGCTTTGGACAAGTGGTACCGCAACAAATCGTGTACATTTGAACACCCGGAACAGGGTATGATGAGGCAGAATCCTGTCAAATTGATAGCAGTAAAGATATTTGCATCTATATCATTGGACGACATTGGCAATTCTGGATGCTCCGGCATATGATTCGACACTGAATCCAAAGAGTCGGTTTGGGCAAATGCTGCCGCCCAAAACATGTGCATTTGGACCTCCTGGAAAAGGAATGATGAGGCAGAATCCTGTCAAATTAATAGGAGTAAAGATATTTGCATCTATATCATTGGTCAACATCGGCAATTCTGGATGGTCCGGCTTATGGTTCGACATAAGTCCAAAGAATGTCGCTTTAGACAAGTGGTACCGCAACAAATCGTGTACATTTGGACCCCCTGGACAATATACGATGAGGCAGAATCCTGTCAAATTGATAGGAGTAAAGATATTTGCATCTATATCATTGGAGGACATTGGCAATTCTGGATGTTCCGGCTTATGATTCGACCTGAATCCAAAGAGAGTCGGTTTGGGCAAATACTGCCGCCCAAAACATGTGCATTTGGACCTCCTGGAAAAGGAATGATGAGGCAGAATCCTGTCAAATTAATAGGAGTAAAGATATTTGCATCTATATCATTGGTCAACATCGGCAATTCTGGATGCTCGGAATATGATTCGACCTGACTGCAAAGAGTTTCGCTTTTGTCTAGTGCTACCGCAACAAATCGTGTACATTTGGACCCCCTGGACAAGATACGATGAGGCAGAATCCTGTCAAATTGATAGGAGTAAATATATTTGCATCTATATCATTGGACGACAATGGCAATGCTGGATGCTCCGGTTTATGATTCGACCTGAGTCCAAGGAGAGTCGCTTTGGACAAGTGCTACCGCGCAAACCTTGTACATTTGAACATCCGGAACAGGGTATGATGAGACAGAATCCTGTCAAATTGATAGGAGTGAAGATGTTTGCATCTATATCATTGGACGACATTGGCAATTCTGGATGCTCCGGCTTATGATTGGACCTGATTCCAAAGAGAGTCGCTTTGGACAAGGGCTACCGCACAAATCTTGTACATTTTGACCTACTGGACAAGGTATGATGAGGCAGAATCCTGTCAAATTGATAGCAGTAAAGATATTTGCATCTATATCATTGGACGACATTGGCAATTCTGGATGCCCCGGCTTACGATTCGACCTGAGTCCAAAGAGAGTCGCTTTGGACAAGGGCTACCGCAAAAATCTTGTACATTTGAACCTCCGGAACAAGGTATGATGAGGCAGAATCCTGTCAAATTGATAGCAGTAAAGATATTTGCATCTATATCATTGGACGACATTGGCAATTCTGGATGCCGTGGCTTATGATTCGACCTGAGTCCAAAGAGAGTCGCTTTGGACAAGGGCGACCGCACAAATCTTGTACATTTGAACCTCCGGAACAAGGCATGATGAGGCAGAATCCTATCACATTGATAGGAGTAAAGATATTTGCATCTATATCATTGGACGCCATGGCAATGCTGGATGCTCCGGTTTATGATTCGACCTGAGTCCAAGGAGAGTCGCTTTGGACAAGTGCTACCACCCAAACCTTGTACATTTGAACATCCGGAACAGGGTATGATGAGGCAGAATCCTGTCAAATTGATAGCAGTAAAGATATTTGCATCTATATCATTGGACGACAATGGCAATGCTGGATGGTCCGGTTTATGATTCGACCTGAGTCCAAGGAGAGTCGCTTTGGACAAGTGCTACCGCGCAAACCTTGTACATTTGAACATCCGGAACAGGGTATGATGAGACAGAATCCTGTCAAATTGATAGGAGTGAGGATGTTTGATTCTATATCATTGGACGACATTGGCAATTCTGGATGCTCCGGCTTATGATTCGACCTGATTCCAAAGAGAGTCGCTTTTGTCAAGTGCTGCCGCACAAGTCTTGTACATTTGGACCCCCTGGACAATATACGATGAGGCAGAATCCTGTCAAATTGATAGCAGTAAAGATATTTGCATCTATATCATTGGACGACATTGGCAATTCTGGATGCCCCGGCTTATGATTCGACCTGAATCCAAAGAGAGTCGGTTTGGGCAAATGCTGCCGCCCAAAACATGTGCATTTGGACCTCCTGGAAAAGGTATGATGAGGCAGAATCCTGTCAAATTAATAGGTGTAAAGATATTTGCATCTATATCATTGGTCATCATCGGCAATTCTGTATGGTCCGGCTTATGGTTCGACATAAGTCCAAAGAGAGTCGCTTTGGACAAGGGCTACCGCAAAAATCTTGTACATTTGAACCTCCGGAACAAGGTATGATGAGGCAGAATCCTGTCAAATTGATAGCAGTAAAGATATTTGCATCTATAACATTGGACGACATTGGCAATTCTGGATGCCCCGGCTTATGATTCGACCTGAGTCCAAAGAGAGTCGCTTTCGACAAGGGCTACCGCACAAATCTTGTACATTTGAACCTCCGGAACAAGGTATGATGAGGCAGAATCCTATCACATTGATAGGAGTAAAGATATTTGCATCTATATCATTGGACGACATTGGCAATTCTGGATGCTCGGAATATGATTCGACCTGAGTGCAAAGAGTTTCGCTTTTGTCTAGTGCTACCGCACAAATCTTGTACATTTGAACCTCCGGAACAAGGTATGATGAGGCAGAATCCTATCACATTGATAGGAGTAAAGATATTTGCATCTATATCATTGGACGCCATGGCAATGCTGGATGCTCCGGTTTATGATTCGACCTGAGTCCAAGGAGAGTCGCTTTGTACAAGTGCTACCCCAAAAATCTTGTACATTTGAACCTCCGGAACAAGGTATGATGAGGCAGAATCCTGTCAAATTGATAGCAGTAAAGATATTTGCATCTATATCATTGGTCGACATCGGCAATTCTGGATGGTCCGGCTTATGGTTCGACATAAGTCCAAAGAATGTCGCTTTGGACAAGGGCTACCGCAAAAATCTTGTACATTTGAACATCCGGAACAGGGTATGATGGGACAGAATCCTGTCAAATTGATAGGAGTGAAGATGTTTGCATCTATATCATTGGACGACATTGGCAATTCTGGATGCTCCGGCTTATGATTCGACCTGAGTCCAAAGAGAGTCGCTTTGGACAAGGGCTACCGCACAAATCTTGTACATTTTGACCTACTGGACAAGTTATGATGAGGCAGAATCCTGTCAAATTGATAGCAGTAAAGATATTTGCATCTATATCATTGGACGACATTGGCAATTCTGGATGCCCCGGCTTACGATTCGACCTGAGTCCAAAGAGAGTCGCTTTGGACAAGGGCTACCGCAAAAATCTTGTACATTTGAACCTCCGGAACAAGGTATGATGAGGCAGAATCCTATCACATTGATAGGAGTAAAGATATTTGCATCTTATCATTGGACGACATTGGCAATTCTGGATGCTCGGAATATGATTCGACCTGAGTGCAAAGAGTTTCGCTTTTGTCTAGTGCTACCGCACAAATCTTGTACATTTGAACCTCCGGAACAAGGTATGATGAGGCAGAATCCTATCACATTGATAGGAGTAAAGATATTTGCATCTATATCATTGGACGCCATGGCAATGCTGGATGCTCCGGTTTATGATTCGACCTGAGTCCAAGGAGAGTCGCTTTGTACAAGTGCTACCGCAAAAATCTTGTACATTTGAACCTCCGGAACAAGGTATGATGAGGCAGAATTCTGTCAAATTGATAGCAGTAAAGATATTTGCATCTATATCATTGTTCAACATCGGCAATTCTGGATGGTCCGGCTTATGGTTCGACATAAGTCCAAAGAATGTCGCTTTGGACAAGTGGTACCGCAACAAATCGTGTACATTTGAACATCCGGAACAGGGTATGATGAGGCAGAATCCTGTCAAATTGATAGCAGTAAAGATATTTGCATCTATATCATTGGACGACATTGGCAATTCTGGATGCTCCGGCTAATGATTCGACACTGAATCCAAAGAGTCGGTTTGGGCAAATGCTGCCGCCCAAAACATGTGCATTTGGACCTCCTGGAAAAGGAATGATGAGGCAGAATCCTGTCAAATTAATAGGAGTAAAGATATTTGCATCTATATCATTGGTCAACATCGGCAATTCTGGATGGTCCGGCTTATGGTTCGACATAAGTCCAAAGAATGTCGCTTTAGACAAGTGGTACCGCAACAAATCGTGTACATTTGGACCCCCTGGACAAGATACGATGAGGCAGAATCCTGTCAAATTGATAGGAGTAAATATATTTGCATCTATATCATTGGACGACAATGGCAATGCTGGATGCTCCGGTTTATGATTCGACCTGAGTCCAAGGAGAGTCGCTTTGGACAAGTGCTACCGCGCAAAGCTTGTACATTTGAACATCCGGAACAGGGTATGATGAGACAGAATCCTGTCAAATTGATAGGAGTGAGGATGTTTGCATCTATATCATTGGACGACATTGGCAATTCTGGATGCTCCGGCTTATGATTCGACCTGATTCCAAAGAGAGTCGCTTTTGTCAAGTGCTGCCGCAACAAATCGTGTACATTTGGACCCCCTGGACAATATACGATGAGGCAGAATCCTGTCAAATTGATAGCAGTAAAGATATTTGCATCTATATCATTGGACGACATTGGCAATTCTGGATGCTCCGGCTTATGATTCGACCTGAATCCAAAGAGAGTCGGTTTGGGCAAATGCTGCCGCCCAAAACATGTGCATTTGGACCTCCTGGAAAAGGAATGATGAGGCAGAATCCTGTCAAATTAATAGGAGTAAAGATATTTGCATCTATATCATTGGTCAACATCGGCAATTCTGGATGCTCGGAATATGATTCGACCTGACTGCAAAGAGTTTCGCTTTTGTCTAGTGCTACCCCAACAAATCGTGTACATTTGGACCCCCTGGACAAGATACGATGAGGCAGAATCCTGTCAAATTGATAGGAGTAAATATATTTGCATCTATATCATTGGACGACAATGGCAATGCAGGATGCTCCGGTTTATGATTCGACCTGAGTCCAAGGAGAGTCGCTTTGGACAAGGGCTACCGCACAAATCTTGTACATTTTGACGTACTGGACAAGGTATGATGAGGCAGAATCCTGTCAAATTGATGGCAGTAAAGATATTTGCATCTATATCATTGAACGACATTGGCAATTCTGGATGCCCCGGCTTACGATTCGACCTGAGTCCAAAGAGAGTCGCTTTGGACAAGGGCTACCGCAAAAAACTTGTACATTTTGACCTACTGGACAAAGTATGATGAGGCAGAATCCTGTCAACTTGATAGCAGTAAAGATATTTGCATCTATATCATTGGACGACATTGGCAATTCTGGATGCCCCGGCTTACGATTCGACCTGAGTCCAAAGAGAGTCGCTTTGGACAAGGGCTACCGCAAAAATCTTGTACATTTGAACCTCCGGAACAAGGTATGATGAGGCAGAATCCTGTCAAATTGATAGCAGTAAAGATATTTGCATCTATATAATTGGACGACATTGGCAATTCTGGATGCCCCGGCTTATGATTCGACCTGAATCCAAAGAGAGTCGGTTTGGGCAAATGCTGCCGCCCAAAACATGTGCATTTGGACCTCCTGGAAAAGGTATGATGAGGCAGAATCCTGTCAAATTTATAGGATTAAAGATATTTGCATCTATATCATTGGTCAACATCGGCAATTCTGGATGGTCCGGCTTATGGTTCGACATAAGTCCAAAGAATGTCGCTTTGGACAAGTGGTACCGCAACAAATCGTGTACATTTGGACCCCCTGGACAAGATACGATGAGGCAGAAACCTGTCAAATTGATAGGAGTAAATATATTTGCATCTATATCATTGGACGACAATGGCAATCCTGGATGGTCGGCATATCAATCGACCAGAGCCCAAAGAGATTGGCTTTTGTCAAGTGCTACCGCATAAATCTTGTACATTTGAACCTCCTGGAGAAGATACGATGGGGCAGAATCCTGTCAAATTGATAGGAGTGATGATATTTGCATGTATATAATTGGACGACATTGGCAATTCTGGATGCTCCGGTTTATTATTCGACCTGAGTCCAAAGGGAGTCGCTTTGGACAAGTGCTACCGCACAAATCTTTTACATTTGGACCTCCTGGACCAGGTATGATGAGGCAGAATCCTATTACATTGGTAGGAGTAAAGATATCTGCATCTATATCATTGGACGACATTGGCAATTCTGGATGCTCGGCTTATGATTCGACCTGAGTCCAAAGAGAGTCGCTTTGGACAAGTGCTACCGCACAAATCTTGTACATTTGAACCTCCTGGACAAGATATGATGAGGCAGAATCCTGTCAAATTGATAGGAGTGAAGATATTTGCATCTATATCAATGGACATCATTGGCAATTCTGGATGCTCCGGCATATGATTCGACCTGAATCCCAAGAGAGTCGCTCTGGACAAGTACTGCAGCACAAATCCTGTACATTTGTACCTCCGGAACAAGGTATGATGAGGCAGAATCCTATCACATTGAAAGGAGTAAAGATATTTGCATCTATATCATTGGACGACATTGGCAATTCTGGATGCCTCGCCTTATGATTCGACCTGAATCCAAAGAATGTCGCTTTGGACAAGTGCTACTGCAACACATCGTGTACATTTGGACCCCCTGGATAAGATACGATGAGGCAGAATCCTGTCAAATTGATAGCAGTAAAGATATTTCCATCTATACCATTGCATGACATTGGCAATTCTTGATGCTTCGGCGTATGGATCGACCTGAGTCCAAAGAGATTCGTTTTTGTAAAGTTCTAACGCACAAATCTTGTACATTTGGACCTCCTGCACAAGGTATGATGAGGCAGAATCCTATCACATTGATAGGAGTAAAGATATTTGAATCTATATCACTGGACGACATTGGCAGTTCTGGATGCTCTGGCATATGATTCGACCGGAGGCAAAAGAGAGTCGCTTTGGACACGTGCTACCGCACAAATCGTGTACATTTGGACCCCCTGGACAAGATACGATGAGGCAGAATCCTGCCAAATTGATAGGTGTGGAGATGGTTGCATCTATATCATTGGACGACATTGGCAATTCTGGATGCTCGGGTTTATGATTCGACCTGAGTCCAAAGAGAGTCGGCCTGGACAAGTGCTACCGCACAAATATTGTACATTTGATCTTCCGGGACAAGATACGATGAGGCAGAATCCTGCCAAATTGATAGGAGTAAAGATATTTGCATCTATATCATTGGTCAACATCGGCAGTTCTGGATGGTCCGGCTTATGGGTCGACCTAAGTCCAAAGAATGTCGCTTTGGACAAGTGCTACCGCACAAATCTTGTACATTTGAACCTCGTGGACAAGATACGATGAGGCAGAATCATGTAATATTGATAGGAGTAAAGATATTTGCATGTATATCATTGGACGACATTGGCAATTCTGGATGCTCAGGCTTATGATTCGACCTGAGTCCAAGGAGAGTCGCTTTGGGCAAGTGCTACCGCAACAAATCTTGTACATTTGCACCCCCTGGACAAGATACGATGAGGCAGAATCCTGTCAAATTGATAGGACAAAAGATATTTGCATCTATATCATTGGTCAACATCGGCAATTCTGGATGGTCCTGTTTATGGTTCGACCCAAGTCCAAAGAATGTCGCTTTGGACAAGTGCTACCGCACAAATCTTGTACATTTGAACCTCCTGGACAAGATACGATGAGGCAGAATCCTGTCAAATTGATAGGAGTAAAGATATTTGCATCTATATCATTAGACAGAATTGGCAATTCTGGATGCTCAGGCTTATGATTGGACCTGAGTCCAAGGAGAGTCGCTTTGGGCAAGTGCTACCGCAACAAATCTTGTACATTTGGACCCCCTGGACAAGATACGATGAGGCAGAATCCTGTCAAATTGATAGGACAAAAGATATTTGCATCTATATCATTGGTCAAAATCGGCAATTCTGGATGGTCCGGTTTATGGTTCGACCCAAGTCCAAAGAATGTCGCTTTGGACAAGTGCTACCGCGCAAATCTTGTACATTTGAACCTCCTGGACAAGATACGATGAGGCAGAATCCTGTCAAATTGATAGGAGTAAAGATATTTGCATCTATATCATTAGACAGAATTGGCAATTCTGGATGCTCAGGCTTATGATTCGACCTGAGTCCAAGGAGAGTCGCTTTGGGCAAGTGCTACCGCGACAAATCTTGTACATTTGGACCCCCTGGACAAGATACGATGAGGCAGAATCCTGTCAAATTGATAGGACAAAAGATATTTGCATCTATATCATTGGTCAAAATCGGCAATTCTGGATGGTCCGGTTTATGGTTCGACCCAAGTCCAAAGAATGTCGCTTTGGACAAGTGCTACCGCAAAAATCTTGTACATTTGAACCTCCTGGACAAGATACGATGAGGCAGAATCCTGTCAAATTGATAGGAGTGAAGATGTTTGCGTCTATATCATTGGACGACATTGGCAATTCTGGAAGTTCGGCATATGATTCGACCTGAGTCCAAAGAGAGTCGCTTCGGACAAGTGCTACCACAATAAGTCTTGTACATTTGGACCTCCTGGACAAGATATGATGAGGCAGAATCCTGTCAAATTGATAGGAGTGAAGATATTTGCATCTATATCATTGGACGACATTGGCAATTCTGGAAGTACGGCATATGATTCGACCTGAGTCCAAAGAGAGTCGCTTCGGACAAATACTGCTGCCCAAATCTTGTCCATTTGGACCACCGGAACAAGGTATGATGAGGCAGAATCCTATCACATTCATAGGAGTAAAGATATTTGCATCTATATCATTGGACGACATTGGCAATTCTGGATGCCTCGGCTTATGATTCGACCTGAGTCCAAAGAGAGTCGCTTTGGACAAGGGCGACCGCACAAATCTTGTACATTTGAACCTCCGGAACAAGGCATGATGAGGCAGAATCCTATCACATTGATAGGAGTAAAGATATTTGCATCTATATCATTGGACGCCATGGCAATGCTGGATGCTCCGGTTTATGATTCGACCTGAGTCCAAGGAGAGTCGCTTTGGACAAGTGCTACCACCCAAACCTTGTACATTTGAACATCCGGAACAGGGTATGATGAGGCAGAATCCTGTCAAATTGATAGCAGTAAAGATATTTGCATCTATATCATTGGACGACATTGGCAATTCTGGATGCTCCGGCATATGATTCGACACTGAATCCAAAGAGTCGGTTTGGGCAAATGCTGCCGCCCAAAACATGTGCATTTGGACCTCCTGGAAAAGGAATGATGAGGCAGAATCCTGTCAAATTAATAGGAGTAAAGATATTTGCATCTATATCATTGGTCAACATCGGCAATTCTGGATGGTCCGGCTTATGGTTCGACATAAGTCCAAAGAATGTCGCTTTAGACAAGTGGTACCGCAACAAATCGTGTACATTTGGACCCCCTGGACAAGATACGATGAGGCAGAATCCTGTCAAATTGATAGGAGTAAATATATTTGCATCTATATCATTGGACGACAATGGCAATGCTGGATGGTCCGGTTTATGATTCGACCTGAGTCCAAGGAGAGTCGCTTTGGACAAGTGCTACCGCGCAAACCTTGTACATTTGAACATCCGGAACAGGGTATGATGAGACAGAATCCTGTCAAATTGATAGGAGTGAGGATGTTTGATTCTATATCATTGGACGACATTGGCAATTCTGGATGCTCCGGCTTATGATTCGACCTGATTCCAAAGAGAGTCGCTTTTGTCAAGTGCTGCCGCACAAGTCTTGTACATTTGGACCCCCTGGACAATATACGATGAGGCAGAATCCTGTCAAATTGATAGCAGTAAAGATATTTGCATCTATATCATTGGACGACATTGGCAATTCTGGATGCCCCGGCTTATGATTCGACCTGAATCCAAAGAGAGTCGGTTTGGGCAAATGCTGCCGCCCAAAACATGTGCATTTGGACCTCCTGGAAAAGGTATGATGAGGCAGAATCCTGTCAAATTAATAGGTGTAAAGATATTTGCATCTATATCATTGGTCATCATCGGCAATTCTGTATGGTCCGGCTTATGGTTCGACATAAGTCCAAAGAGAGTCGCTTTGGACAAGGGCTACCGCAAAAATCTTGTACATTTGAACCTCCGGAACAAGGTATGATGAGGCAGAATCCTGTCAAATTGATAGCAGTAAAGATATTTGCATCTATAACATTGGACGACATTGGCAATTCTGGATGCCCCGGCTTATGATTCGACCTGAGTCCAAAGAGAGTCGCTTTCGACAAGGGCTACCGCACAAATCTTGTACATTTGAACCTCCGGAACAAGGTATGATGAGGCAGAATCCTATCACATTGATAGGAGTAAAGATATTTGCATCTATATCATTGGACGACATTGGCAATTCTGGATGCTCGGAATATGATTCGACCTGAGTGCAAAGAGTTTCGCTTTTGTCTAGTGCTACCGCACAAATCTTGTACATTTGAACCTCCGGAACAAGGTATGATGAGGCAGAATCCTATCACATTGATAGGAGTAAAGATATTTGCATCTATATCATTGGACGCCATGGCAATGCTGGATGCTCCGGTTTATGATTCGACCTGAGTCCAAGGAGAGTCGCTTTGTACAAGTGCTACCCCAAAAATCTTGTACATTTGAACCTCCGGAACAAGGTATGATGAGGCAGAATCCTGTCAAATTGATAGCAGTAAAGATATTTGCATCTATATCATTGGTCGACATCGGCAATTCTGGATGGTCCGGCTTATGGTTCGACATAAGTCCAAAGAATGTCGCTTTGGACAAGGGCTACCGCAAAAATCTTGTACATTTGAACATCCGGAACAGGGTATGATGGGACAGAATCCTGTCAAATTGATAGGAGTGAAGATGTTTGCATCTATATCATTGGACGACATTGGCAATTCTGGATGCTCCGGCTTATGATTCGACCTGAGTCCAAAGAGAGTCGCTTTGGACAAGGGCTACCGCACAAATCTTGTACATTTTGACCTACTGGACAAGTTATGATGAGGCAGAATCCTGTCAAATTGATAGCAGTAAAGATATTTGCATCTATATCATTGGACGACATTGGCAATTCTGGATGCCCCGGCTTACGATTCGACCTGAGTCCAAAGAGAGTCGCTTTGGACAAGGGCTACCGCAAAAATCTTGTACATTTGAACCTCCGGAACAAGGTATGATGAGGCAGAATCCTATCACATTGATAGGAGTAAAGATATTTGCATCTTATCATTGGACGACATTGGCAATTCTGGATGCTCGGAATATGATTCGACCTGAGTGCAAAGAGTTTCGCTTTTGTCTAGTGCTACCGCACAAATCTTGTACATTTGAACCTCCGGAACAAGGTATGATGAGGCAGAATCCTATCACATTGATAGGAGTAAAGATATTTGCATCTATATCATTGGACGCCATGGCAATGCTGGATGCTCCGGTTTATGATTCGACCTGAGTCCAAGGAGAGTCGCTTTGTACAAGTGCTACCGCAAAAATCTTGTACATTTGAACCTCCGGAACAAGGTATGATGAGGCAGAATTCTGTCAAATTGATAGCAGTAAAGATATTTGCATCTATATCATTGTTCAACATCGGCAATTCTGGATGGTCCGGCTTATGGTTCGACATAAGTCCAAAGAATGTCGCTTTGGACAAGTGGTACCGCAACAAATCGTGTACATTTGAACATCCGGAACAGGGTATGATGAGGCAGAATCCTGTCAAATTGATAGCAGTAAAGATATTTGCATCTATATCATTGGACGACATTGGCAATTCTGGATGCTCCGGCTAATGATTCGACACTGAATCCAAAGAGTCGGTTTGGGCAAATGCTGCCGCCCAAAACATGTGCATTTGGACCTCCTGGAAAAGGAATGATGAGGCAGAATCCTGTCAAATTAATAGGAGTAAAGATATTTGCATCTATATCATTGGTCAACATCGGCAATTCTGGATGGTCCGGCTTATGGTTCGACATAAGTCCAAAGAATGTCGCTTTAGACAAGTGGTACCGCAACAAATCGTGTACATTTGGACCCCCTGGACAAGATACGATGAGGCAGAATCCTGTCAAATTGATAGGAGTAAATATATTTGCATCTATATCATTGGACGACAATGGCAATGCTGGATGCTCCGGTTTATGATTCGACCTGAGTCCAAGGAGAGTCGCTTTGGACAAGTGCTACCGCGCAAACCTTGTACATTTGAACATCCGGAACAGGGTATGATGAGACAGAATCCTGTCAAATTGATAGGAGTGAGGATGTTTGCATCTATATCATTGGACGACATTGGCAATTCTGGATGCTCCGGCTTATGATTCGACCTGATTCCAAAGAGAGTCGCTTTTGTCAAGTGCTGCCGCAACAAATCGTGTACATTTGGACCCCCTGGACAATATACGATGAGGCAGAATCCTGTCAAATTGATAGCAGTAAAGATATTTGCATCTATATCATTGGACGACATTGGCAATTCTGGATGCTCCGGCTTATGATTCGACCTGAATCCAAAGAGAGTCGGTTTGGGCAAATGCTGCCGCCCAAAACATGTGCATTTGGACCTCCTGGAAAAGGAATGATGAGGCAGAATCCTGTCAAATTAATAGGAGTAAAGATATTTGCATCTATATCATTGGTCAACATCGGCAATTCTGGATGCTCGGAATATGATTCGACCTGACTGCAAAGAGTTTCGCTTTTGTCTAGTGCTACCCCAACAAATCGTGTACATTTGGACCCCCTGGACAAGATACGATGAGGCAGAATCCTGTCAAATTGATAGGAGTAAATATATTTGCATCTATATCATTGGACGACAATGGCAATGCAGGATGCTCCGGTTTATGATTCGACCTGAGTCCAAGGAGAGTCGCTTTGGACAAGGGCTACCGCACAAATCTTGTACATTTTGACGTACTGGACAAGGTATGATGAGGCAGAATCCTGTCAAATTGATGGCAGTAAAGATATTTGCATCTATATCATTGAACGACATTGGCAATTCTGGATGCCCCGGCTTACGATTCGACCTGAGTCCAAAGAGAGTCGCTTTGGACAAGGGCTACCGCAAAAAACTTGTACATTTTGACCTACTGGACAAAGTATGATGAGGCAGAATCCTGTCAACTTGATAGCAGTAAAGATATTTGCATCTATATCATTGGACGACATTGGCAATTCTGGATGCCCCGGCTTACGATTCGACCTGAGTCCAAAGAGAGTCGCTTTGGACAAGGGCTACCGCAAAAATCTTGTACATTTGAACCTCCGGAACAAGGTATGATGAGGCAGAATCCTGTCAAATTGATAGCAGTAAAGATATTTGCATCTATATAATTGGACGACATTGGCAATTCTGGATGCCCCGGCTTATGATTCGACCTGAATCCAAAGAGAGTCGGTTTGGGCAAATGCTGCCGCCCAAAACATGTGCATTTGGACCTCCTGGAAAAGGTATGATGAGGCAGAATCCTGTCAAATTTATAGGATTAAAGATATTTGCATCTATATCATTGGTCAACATCGGCAATTCTGGATGGTCCGGCTTATGGTTCGACATAAGTCCAAAGAATGTCGCTTTGGACAAGTGGTACCGCAACAAATCGTGTACATTTGGACCCCCTGGACAAGATACGATGAGGCAGAAACCTGTCAAATTGATAGGAGTAAATATATTTGCATCTATATCATTGGACGACAATGGCAATCCTGGATGGTCGGCATATCAATCGACCAGAGCCCAAAGAGATTGGCTTTTGTCAAGTGCTACCGCATAAATCTTGTACATTTGAACCTCCTGGAGAAGATACGATGGGGCAGAATCCTGTCAAATTGATAGGAGTGATGATATTTGCATGTATATAATTGGACGACATTGGCAATTCTGGATGCTCCGGTTTATTATTCGACCTGAGTCCAAAGGGAGTCGCTTTGGACAAGTGCTACCGCACAAATCTTTTACATTTGGACCTCCTGGACCAGGTATGATGAGGCAGAATCCTATTACATTGGTAGGAGTAAAGATATCTGCATCTATATCATTGGACGACATTGGCAATTCTGGATGCTCGGCTTATGATTCGACCTGAGTCCAAAGAGAGTCGCTTTGGACAAGTGCTACCGCACAAATCTTGTACATTTGAACCTCCTGGACAAGATATGATGAGGCAGAATCCTGTCAAATTGATAGGAGTGAAGATATTTGCATCTATATCAATGGACATCATTGGCAATTCTGGATGCTCCGGCATATGATTCGACCTGAATCCCAAGAGAGTCGCTCTGGACAAGTACTGCAGCACAAATCCTGTACATTTGTACCTCCGGAACAAGGTATGATGAGGCAGAATCCTATCACATTGATAGGAGTAAAGATATTTGCATCTATATCATTGGACGACATTGGCAATTCTGGATGCCTCGCCTTATGATTCGACCTGAATCCAAAGAATGTCGCTTTGGACAAGTGCTACTGCAACACATCGTGTACATTTGGACCCCCTGGATAAGATACGATGAGGCAGAATCCTGTCAAATTGATAGCAGTAAAGATATTTCCATCTATACCATTGCATGACATTGGCAATTCTTGATGCTTCGGCGTATGGATCGACCTGAGTCCAAAGAGATTCGTTTTTGTAAAGTTCTAACGCACAAATCTTGTACATTTGGACCTCCTGCACAAGGTATGATGAGGCAGAATCCTATCACATTGATAGGAGTAAAGATATTTGAATCTATATCACTGGACGACATTGGCAGTTCTGGATGCTCTGGCATATGATTCGACCGGAGGCAAAAGAGAGTCGCTTTGGACACGTGCTACCGCACAAATCGTGTACATTTGGACCCCCTGGACAAGATACGATCAGGCAGAATCCTGCCAAATTGATAGGTGTGGAGATGGTTGCATCTATATCATTGGACGACATTGGCAATTCTGGATGCTCGGGTTTATGATTCGACCTGAGTCCAAAGAGAGTCGGCCTGGACAAGTGCTACCGCACAAATATTGTACATTTGATCTTCCGGGACAAGATACGATGAGGCAGAATCCTGCCAAATTGATAGGAGTAAAGATATTTGCATCTATATCATTGGTCAACATCGGCAGTTCTGGATGGTCCGGCTTATGGGTCGACCTAAGTCCAAAGAATGTCGCTTTGGACAAGTGCTACCGCACAAATCTTGTACATTTGAACCTCGTGGACAAGATACGATGAGGCAGAATCATGTAATATTGATAGGAGTAAAGATATTTGCATGTATATCATTGGACGACATTGGCAATTCTGGATGCTCAGGCTTATGATTCGACCTGAGTCCAAGGAGAGTCGCTTTGGGCAAGTGCTACCGCAACAAATCTTGTACATTTGCACCCCCTGGACAAGATACGATGAGGCAGAATCCTGTCAAATTGATAGGACAAAAGATATTTGCATCTATATCATTGGTCAACATCGGCAATTCTGGATGGTCCTGTTTATGGTTCGACCCAAGTCCAAAGAATGTCGCTTTGGACAAGTGCTACCGCACAAATCTTGTACATTTGAACCTCCTGGACAAGATACGATGAGGCAGAATCCTGTCAAATTGATAGGAGTAAAGATATTTGCATCTATATCATTAGACAGAATTGGCAATTCTGGATGCTCAGGCTTATGATTGGACCTGAGTCCAAGGAGAGTCGCTTTGGGCAAGTGCTACCGCAACAAATCTTGTACATTTGGACCCCCTGGACAAGATACGATGAGGCAGAATCCTGTCAAATTGATAGGACAAAAGATATTTGCATCTATATCATTGGTCAAAATCGGCAATTCTGGATGGTCCGGTTTATGGTTCGACCCAAGTCCAAAGAATGTCGCTTTGGACAAGTGCTACCGCGCAAATCTTGTACATTTGAACCTCCTGGACAAGATACGATGAGGCAGAATCCTGTCAAATTGATAGGAGTAAAGATATTTGCATCTATATCATTAGACAGAATTGGCAATTCTGGATGCTCAGGCTTATGATTCGACCTGAGTCCAAGGAGAGTCGCTTTGGGCAAGTGCTACCGCGACAAATCTTGTACATTTGGACCCCCTGGACAAGATACGATGAGGCAGAATCCTGTCAAATTGATAGGACAAAAGATATTTGCATCTATATCATTGGTCAAAATCGGCAATTCTGGATGGTCCGGTTTATGGTTCGACCCAAGTCCAAAGAATGTCGCTTTGGACAAGTGCTACCGCAAAAATCTTGTACATTTGAACCTCCTGGACAAGATACGATGAGGCAGAATCCTGTCAAATTGATAGGAGTGAAGATGTTTGCGTCTATATCATTGGACGACATTGGCAATTCTGGAAGTTCGGCATATGATTCGACCTGAGTCCAAAGAGAGTCGCTTCGGACAAGTGCTACCACAATAAGTCTTGTACATTTGGACCTCCTGGACAAGATATGATGAGGCAGAATCCTGTCAAATTGATAGGAGTGAAGATATTTGCATCTATATCATTGGACGACATTGGCAATTCTGGAAGTACGGCATATGATTCGACCTGAGTCCAAAGAGAGTCGCTTCGGACAAATACTGCTGCCCAAATCTTGTCCATTTGGACCACCGGAACAAGGTATGATGAGGCAGAATCCTATCACATTCATAGGAGTAAAGATATTTGCATCTATATCATTGGACGACATTGGCAATTCTGGATGCCTCGGCTTATGATTCGACCTGAGTCAAAGAGAATGGCTTTTGTCAAGTGCTACCGCACAAGTCTTGTACATTTGGACCCCCTGGACGATATACGATCAGGCAGAATCCTGTCAAATTGATAGGAGTAAAGATATTTGCATCTATATCATTGGTCAACATCGGCAGTTCTGGATGGTCCGGCTTATGGGTCGACCTAAGTCCAAAGAACGTCGCTTTGGACAAGTGCTACCGCACAAAGCTTGTACATTTGAACCTCGTGGACAAGATACGATGAGGCAGAATCATGTAAAATTGATAGCAGTAAAGATATTTGGATCTATACCATTGCACGACATTGGCAATTCTTGATGCTTCGGCTTATGGATCGACCTGAGTCCAAAGAGTTTCGCTTTGGACAAGTGCTACCGCACAAATCTTGTATGTGTGGACGTCCTGTACAAGATATGATGAGGCTGAATCGTATCACATTGATAGGAGTAAAGGTATTTACATCTATATCATTGGACGACATTGGCAATACTGGATGCTCGGCATATGATTCGACCTGAGTCAAAGAGATTGGCTTTTGTCAAGTGCTACCGCACAAGTCTTGTACATTTGGACCCCCTGGACGATATACGATCAGGCAGAATCATGTCAAATTGGTAGGAGTAAAGATATTTGCATCTATATCATTGGACGACATTGGCAATTCTGGATGCTCCGGTTTATGATTCGACCTGAATCCAAAGAGAGTCGGTTTCGGCAAATGCTGCTGCCCAGAACTTGTGCATTTGGACCTCCTGGAAAAGGTATGATGAGGCAGAATCCTTTCACATTGATAGGAGTGAAGATATTTGCATCTATATCATTAGACGGTATTGGCAATTCTGGATGCTCAGGCTTATGATTCGACCTGAGTCCAAGGAGAGTCGCTTTGGGCACGTGCTACCGCAACAAATCGTGTACATTTGCACCCCCTGGACAAGATACGATGAGGCAGAATCCTGTCAAATTGATAGGACAAAAGATATTTGCATCAATATCATTGGTCAACATCGGCAATTCTGGATGGTCCGGCTTATGGGTCGACCTAAGTCCAAAGAATGTCGCTTTGGACAAGTGCTACCGCACAAATCTTGTACATTTGAACCTCGTGGACAAGATACGATGAGGCAGAATCATGTAAAATTGATAGGAGTAAAGATATTTGCATCTATATCATTGGACGACATTGGCAATTCTGGATGCTCAGGCTTATGATTCGACCTGAGTCCAAGGAGAGTCGCTTTGGGCAAGTGCTACCGCAACAAATCTTGTACATTTGCACCCCCTGGACAAGATACGATGAGGCAGAATCCTGTCAAATTGATAGGACAAAAGATATTTGCATCTATATCATTGGTCAACATCGGCAATTCTGGATGGTCCTGTTTATGGTTCGACCCAAGTCCAAAGAATGTCGCTTTGGACAAGTGCTACCGCACAAATCTTGTACATTTGAACCTCCTGGACAAGATACGATGAGGCAGAATCCTATCAAATTGATAGGAGTAAAGATATTTGCATCTATATCATTAGACAGAATTGGCAATTCTGGATGCTCAGGCTTATGATTCGACATGAGTCCAAGGAGAGTCGCTTTGGGCAAGTGCTACCGCAACAAATCTTGTACATTTCGACCCCCTGGACAAGATATGATGAGGCAGAATCCTGTCAAATTGATAGGACAAAAGATATTTGCATCTATATCATTGGTCAACATCGGCAATTCTGGATGGTCCGGTTTATGGTTCGACCCAAGTCCAAAGAATGTCGCTTTGGACAAGTGCTACCGCACAAATGTTGTACATTTGAACCTCCTGGACAAGATACGATGAGGCAGAATCCTGTCAAATTGATAGGAGTGAAGATGTTTGCGTCTATATCATTGGACGACATTGGCAATTCTGGAAGTATGGCATATGATTCGACCTGAGTCCAAAGAGATTCGCTTCGGACAAGTGCTACCACAATAAGTCTTGTACATTTGGACCTCCTGGACAAGATATGATGAGGCAGAATCCTGTCAAATTGATAGGAGTGAAGATATTTGCATCTATATCATTGGACGACATTGGCAATTCTGGAAGTACGGCATATGATTCGACCTGAGTCCAAAGAGAGTCGCTTCGGACAAATACTGCTGCCCAAATCTTGTCCATTTGGACCACCGGAACAAGGTATGATGAGGCAGAATCCTATCACATTCATAGGAGTAAAGATATTTGCATCTATATCATTGGACGACATTGGCAATTCTGGATGCCTCGGCTTATGATTCGACCTGAGTCAAAGAGAATGGCTTTTGTCAAGTGCTACCGCACAAGTCTTGTACATTTGGACCCCCTGGACGATATACGATCAGGCAGAATCCTGTCAAATTGGTAGGAGTAAAGATATTTGCATCTATATCATTGGACGACATTGGCAATTCTGGATGCTCCGGTTTATGATTCGACCTGAATCCAAAGAGAGTCGGTTTCGGCAAATGCTGCTGCCCAAAACTTGTGCATTTGGACCTCCTGGAAAAGGTATGATGAGGCAGAATCCTTTCACATTGATAGGAGTGAAGATATTTGCATCTATATCATTAGACGGCATTGGCAATTCTGGATGCTCAGGCTTATGATTCGACCTGAGTCCAAGGAGAGTCGCTTTGGGCACGTGCTACCGCAACAAATCGTGTACATTTGGACCCCCTGGACAAGATACGATGAGGCAGAATCCTGCCAAATTGATAGGTGTGGAGATGGTTGCATCTATATCATTGGACGACATTGGCAATTCTGGATGCTCGGGTTTATGATTCGACCTGAGTCCAAAGAGAGTCGGCCTGGACAAGTGCTACCGCACAAATATTGTACATTTGATCTTCCGGGACAAGATACGATGAGGCAGAATCCTGCCAAATTGATAGGAGTAAAGATATTTGCATCTATATCATTGGTCAACATCGGCAGTTCTGGATGGTCCGGCTTATGGGTCGACCTAAGTCCAAAGAATGTCGCTTTGGACAAGTGCTACCGCACAAATCTTGTACATTTGAACCTCGTGGACAAGATACGATGAGGCAGAATCATGTAAAATTGATAGGAGTAAAGATATTTGCATCTATACCATTGGACGACATTGGCAATTCTGGATGCTCAGGCTTATGATTCGACCTGAGTCCAAGGAGAGTCGCTTTGGGCAAGTGCTACCGCAACAAATCGTGTACATTTGCACCCCCTGGACAAGATACGATGAGGCAGAATCCTGTCAAATTGATAGGACAAAAGATATTTGCATCTATATCATTGGTCAACATCGGCAATTCTGGATGGTCCGGCTTATGGGTCGGCCTAAGTCCAAAGAATGTCGCTTTGGACAAGTGCTACCGCACAAATCTTGTACATTTGAACCTCGTGGACAAGATACGATGAGGCAGAATCATGTAAAATTGATAGGAGTAAAGATATTTGCATCTATACCATTGGACGACATTGGCAATTCTGGATGCTCAGGCTTATGATTCGACCTGAGTCCAAGGAGAGTCGCTTTGGGCAAGTGCTACCGCAACAAATCTTGTACATTTGCACCCCCTGGACAAGATACGATGAGGCAGAATCCTGTCAAATTGATAGGACAAAAGATATTTGCATCTATATCATTGGTCAACATCGGCAATTCTGGATGGTCCTGTTTATGGTTCGACCCAAGTCCAAAGAATGTCGCTTTGGACAAGTGCTACCGCACAAATGTTGTACATTTGAACCTCCTGGACAAGATACGATGAGGCAGAATCCTGTCAAATTGATAGGAGTGAAGATGTTTGCGTCTATATCATTGGACGACATTGGCAATTCTGGAAGTTCGGCATATGATTCGACCTGAGTCCAAAGAGAGTCGCTTCGGACAAGTGCTACCGCAATAAGTCTTGTACATTTGGACCTCCTGTACAAGGTATGATGAGGCCGAATCCTGTCAAATTGATAGGAGTGAAGATATTTGCATCTATATCATTGGACGACATTGGCAATTCTGGAAGTACGGCATATGATTCGACCTGAGTCCAAAGAGAGTCGCTTCGGACAAATACTGCCGCCCAAATCTTGTCCATTTGGACCACCGGAACAAGGTATGATGAGGCAGAATCCTATCACATTCATAGGAGTGATGATATTTGCATCTGCATCATTGGACGACATGGCAATTCTGGATGCTTCGGCATATGAATCGACCTGAGTCCAAAGAGAGTCGCTTTGGACAAGTGCTACCGCACAAATCGTGTACATTTGGACCTCCTGTACAAGATATGGTGAGGCAGAATCCTATCACATTGATAGGAGTAAAGATATTTGCATCTATATCATAGGACGACATTGGCAATTCTGGATGCTCGGCATATCAATCGACCAGAGCCCAAAGAGATTGGCTTTTGTCAAGTGCTACCGCATAAATCTTGTACATTTGAACCTCCTAGACAAGATACAATGAGGCAGAATCCTATCAAATTGATAGGAGTGAAGATGTTTGCATCTATATCATTGGACGACATTGGCAATTCTGGATGCTCGGCTTATGATTCGACCTGAGTTCAAATAGAGTCGCTTTGGACAAGTGCTACCGCACAAATCGTGTATATTTGGACCTCCTGTACAAGATACGATGAGGCAGAATCCTGTCAAATTGATAGGAGTGAAGATATTTGCATCTATATCAATGGACATCATTGGCAATTCTGGATGCTCCGGCATATGATTCGACCTGAATCCCAAGAGAGTCGCTCTGGACAAGTACTGCAGCACAAATCCTGTACATTTGTACCTCCGGAACAAGGTACGATGAGGCAGAATCCTGTCAAATTGATAGGAGTAAAGATATTTGCATCTATATCATTAGACAGAATTGGCAATTCTGGATGCACGGGCTTATGATTCGACCTGAGTCCAAGGAGAATCGCTTTGGACAAGTGCTACCGCAACAAATCTTGTACATTTGGACCCCCTGGACAAGATACGATGAGGCAGAATCCTGTCAAGTTGATAGGAGTAATGATATTTGCATCTATATCATTGGACGACATTGGCAATTCTGGAAGTTCGGCATATGATTCGACCTGAGTTCAAAGAGAGTCGCTTTGGACAAATATTTCCGCCCAAATCTTGTCCATTTGGTCCTCCTGGACAAGATATGATGAGGCCGAATCCTGTCAAATTGATAGCAGTAAAGATATTTGGATCTATACCATTGCACGACATTGGCAATTCTTGATTCTTCGGCTTATGGATCTGCCTGAGTCCAAATAGTGTTGCTTTGGAGAAGGGCTACCGCACAAATCGTGTACATTTGAACCTGCGGAACAAGGTATGATGAGACAGAATCCTATCACATTGATAGGAGTAAAGATATTTGCATCTATATCATTGGACGACATTGGCAATTCTGGATGTTCGGCTTATGGATCGACCTGAGTCCAAAGAGAGTCGCTTTGGACAAGTGCTACCGCAACAAATCTTGCACATTTGGACCTCCTGGACAAGATACGATCAGGCAGAATCCTATGAACTTAATAGGAGTAAAGATATTTGCATCTATATCATTGGTCAACAACGGCAATTCTGGATGGTCCGGCATATGGTTCGACATAAGTCCAAAGAATGCCGCTTTGGACAAGTGCTACCGCAACAAATCGTGTACATTTGGACCCCCTGGATAAGATACGATGAGGCAGAATCCTGTCAAATTGATAGCAGTAAAGATATTTCCATCTATACCATTGCATGACATTGGCAATTCTTGATGCTTCGGCTTATGGATCGACCTGAGTCCAAAGAGATTCGTTTTTGTAAAGTGCTAACGCACAAATCTTGTACATTTGGACCTCCTGCACAAGGTATGATGAGGCAGAATCCTATCACATTGATAGGAGTAAAGATATTAGAATCTATATCACTGGACGACATTGGCAGTTCTGGATGCTCTGGCATATGATTCGACCGGAGGCAAAAGAGAGTCGCTTTGGACACGTGCTACCGCACAAATCTTGTACATTTGGACCCCCTGGACAAGATACGATGAGGCAGAATCCTGCCAAATTGATAGGTGTGGAGATGGTTGCATCTATATCATTGGACGACATTGGCAATTCTGGGTGCTCGGGTTTATGATTCGACCTGAGTCCAAAGAGAGTCGGCCTGGACAAGTGCTACCGCACAAATATTGTACATTTGATCTTCCGGGACAAGATACGATGAGGCAGAATCCTGCCAAATTGATAGGAGTGAGGATATTTGCATCTATATCTTTGGACGACATTGGCAATTCTGGATGCTCCGGCATATGATTCGACCGGAGGCCAAAGAGTTTGGCTTTTGTCAAGTGCTACCGCACAAATCTTGTATGTGTGGACCTCCTGTACAAGGTATGATGAGGCAGAATCCTACCACATTGATATCAGTAAAGATATTTGCATCTATATCATTGGACGACATTGGCAATTCTGGATGCTCCGGCTTATGGATCGACCTGAGTCCAAAGAGATTCGTTTTTGTAAAGTGCTAACGCACAAATCTTGTACATTTGGACCTCCTGCACAAGGCATGATGAGGCAGAATCCTATCACATTGATAGGAGTAAAGATATTTGAATCTATATCACTGGACGACATTGGCAGTTCTGGATGCTCTGGCATATGATTCGACCGGAGGCAAAAGAGAGTCGCTTTGGACACGTGCTACCGCACAAATCTTGTACATTTGGACCCCCTGGACAAGATACGATGAGGCAGAATCCTGCCCAATTGATAGGTGTGGAGATGGTTGCATCTATATCATTGGACGACATTGGCAATTCTGGATGCTCGGGTTTATGATTCGACCTGAGTCCAAAGAGAGTCGGCCTGGACAAGTGCTACCGCACAAATATTGTACATTTGATCTTCCTGGACAAGATACGATGAGGCAGAATCCTGCCAAATTGATAGGAGTGAGGATATATGCATCTATATCTTTGGACGACATTGGCAATTCTGGATGCTCCGGCATATGATTCGACCGGAGGCCAAAGAGTTTGGCTTTTGTCAAGTGCTACCGCACAAATATTGTATGTGTGGAGCTCCTGTACAAGGTATGATGAGGCAGAATCCTACCACATTGATATCAGTAAAGATATTTGCATCTATATCATTGGACGACATTGGCAATTCTGGATGCTCCGGCATATGATTCGATCTGAGTCCAAAGAGAGTCGCTTTGGACAAGTGCTACTGCACAAATCGTGTACATTTGGACCTCCTGTACAAGGTATGATGAGGCTGAATCGAATCACATTGATAGGAGTAGAGATATTTGCATCTATATCATTGGACGACATTGGAAATTCTGGATGCTCGGCTTATGATTCGACCTGAGTTCAAATAGAGTCGCTTTGGACAAGTGCTACCGCACAAATCGTGTACATTTGGACCTCCTGTATGAGATATGGTGAGGCAGAATCCTATCACATTGATAGGAGTAAAGATATTTGCATCTATATCATTGGACGACATTGGCAATTCTGGATGCTCGGCATATGATTCGACCTGAGTCAAAGAGATTGGCTTTTGTCAAGTGCTACCGCACAAGTCTTGTACATTTGGACCCCCTGGACGATATACGATCAGGCAGAATCATGTCAAATTGGTAGGAGTAAAGATATTTGCATCTATATCATTGGACGACATTGGCAATTCTGGATGCTCCGGTTTATGATTCGACCTGAATCCAAAGAGAGTCGGTTTCGGCAAATGCTGCTGCCCAGAACTTGTGCATTTGGACCTCCTGGAAAAGGTATGATGAGGCAGAATCCTTTCACATTGATAGGAGTGAAGATATTTGCATCTATATCATTAGACGGTATTGGCAATTCTGGATGCTCAGGCTTATGATTCGACCTGAGTCCAAGGAGAGTCGCTTTGGGCACGTGCTACCGCAACAAATCGTGTACATTTGCACCCCCTGGACAAGATACGATGAGGCAGAATCCTGTCAAATTGATAGGACAAAAGATATTTGCATCTATATCATTGGTCAACATCGGCAATTCTGGATGGTCCGGCTTATGGGTCGACCTAAGTCCAAAGAATGTCGCTTTGGACAAGTGCTACCGCACAAATCTTGTACATTTGAACCTCGTGGACAAGATACGATGAGGCAGAATCATGTAAAATTGATAGGAGTAAAGATATTTGCATCTATATCATTGGACGACATTGGCAATTCTGGATGCTCAGGCTTATGATTCGACCTGAGTCCAAGGAGAGTCGCTTTGGGCAAGTGCTACCGCAACAAATCTTGTACATTTGCACCCCCTGGACAAGATACGATGAGGCAGAATCCTGTCAAATTGATAGGACAAAAGATATTTGCATCTATATCATTGGTCAACATCGGCAATTCTGGATGGTCCTGTTTATGGTTCGACCCAAGTCCAAAGAATGTCGCTTTGGACAAGTGCTACCGCACAAATCTTGTACATTTGAACCTCCTGGACAAGATACGATGAGGCAGAATCCTATCAAATTGATAGGAGTAAAGATATTTGCATCTATATCATTAGACAGAATTGGCAATTCTGGATGCTCAGGCTTATGATTCGACGTGAGTCCAAGGAGAGTCGCTTTGGGCAAGTGCTACCGCAACAAATCTTGTACATTTGGACCCCCTGGACAAGATATGATGAGGCAGAATCCTGTCAAATTGATAGGACAAAAGATATTTGCATCTATATCATTGGTCAACATCGGCAATTCTGGATGGTCCGGTTTATGGTTCGACCCAAGTCCAAAGAATGTCGCTTTGGACAAGTGCTACCGCACAAATGTTGTACATTTGAACCTCCTGGACAAGATACGATGAGGCAGAATCCTGTCAAATCGATAGGAGTGAAGATGTTTGCGTCTATATCATTGGACGACATTGGCAATTCTGGAAGTATGGCATATGATTCGACCTGAGTCCAAAGAGATTCGCTTCGGACAAGTGCTACCACAATAAGTCTTGTACATTTGGACCTCCTGGACAAGATATGATGAGGCAGAATCCTGTCAAATTGATAGGAGTGAAGATATTTGCATCTATATCATTGGACGACATTGGCAATTCTGGAAGTACGGCATATGATTCGACCTGAGTCCAAAGAGAGTCGCTTCGGACAAATACTGCTGCCCAAATCTTGTCCATTTGGACCACCGGAACAAGGTATGATGAGGCAGAATCCTATCACATTCATAGGAGTAAAGATATTTGCATCTATATCATTGGACGACATTGGCAATTCTGGATGCCTCGGCTTATGATACGACCTGAGTCAAAGAGAATGGCTTTTGTCAAGTGCTACCGCACAAGTCTTGTACATTTGGACCCCCTGGACGATATACGATCAGGCAGAATCCTGTCAAATTGATAGGAGTAAAGATATTTGCATCTATATCATTGGTCAACATCGGCAGTTCTGGATGGTCCGGCTTATGGGTCGACCTAAGTCCAAAGAATGTCGCTTTGGACAAGTGCTACCGCACAAATCTTGTACGTTTGAACCTCGTGGACAAGATACGATGAGGCAGAATCATGTAAAATTGATAGCAGTAAAGATATTTGGATCTATACCATTGCACGACATTGGCAATTCTTGATGCTTCGGCTTATGGATCGACCTGAGTCCAAAGAGTTTCGCTTTGGACAAGTGCTACCGCACAAATCTTGTATGTGTGGACGTCCTGTACAAGATATGATGAGGCTGAATCGTATCACATTGATAGGAGTAAAGGTATTTACATCTATATCATTGGACGACATTGGCAATACTGGATGCTCGGCATATGATTCGACCTGAGTCAAAGAGATTGGCTTTTGTCAAGTGCTACCGCACAAGTCTTGTACATTTGGACCCCCTGGACGATATACGATCAGGCAGAATCATGTCAAATTGGTAGGAGTAAAGATATTTGCATCTATATCATTGGACGACATTGGCAATTCTGGATGCTCCGGTTTATGATTCGACCTGAATCCAAAGAGAGTCGGTTTCGGCAAATGCTGCTGCCCAAAACTTGTGCATTTGGACCTCCTGGAAAAGGTATGATGAGGCAGAATCCTTTCACATTGATAGGAGTGAAGATATTTGCATCTATATCATTAGACGGCATTGGCAATTCTGGATGCTCAGGCTTATGATTCGACCTGAGTCCAAGGAGAGTCGCTTTGGGCACGTGCTACCGCAACAAATCGTGTACATTTGCACCCCCTGGACAAGATACGATGAGGCAGAATCCTGTCAAATTGATAGGACAAAAGATATTTGCATCTATATCATTGGTCAACATCGGCAATTCTGGATGGTCCTGTTTATGGTTCGACCCAAGTCCAAAGAATGTCGCTTTGGACAAGTGCTACCGCACAAATCTTGTACATTTGAACCTCCTGGACAAGATACGATGAGGCAGAATCCTGTCAAATTGATAGGAGTGAAGATGTTTGCGTCTATATCATTGGACGACATTGGCAATTCTGGAAGTTCGGCATATGATTCGACCTGAGTCCAAAGAGAGTCGCTTCGGACAAGTGCTACCGCAATAAGTCTTGTACATTTGGACCTCCTGTACAAGGTATGATGAGGCCGAATCCTGTCAAATTGATAGGAGTGAAGATATTTGCATCTATATCATTGGACGACATTGGCAATTCTGGAAGTACGGCATATGATTCGACCTGAGTCCAAAGAGAGTCGCTTCGGACAAATACTGCCGCCCAAATCTTGTCCATTTGGACCACCGGAACAAGGTATGATGAGGCAGAATCCTATCACATTCATAGGAGTGATGATATTTGCATCTGCATCATTGGACGACATGGCAATTCTGGATGCTTCGGCATATGAATCGACCTGAGTCCAAAGAGAGTCGCTTTGGACAAGTGCTACCGCACAAATCGTGTACATTTGGACCTCCTGTACAAGATATGGTGAGGCAGAATCCTATCACATTGATAGGAGTAAAGATATTTGCATCTATATCATAGGACGACATTGGCAATTCTGGATGCTCGGCATATCAATCGACCAGAGCCCAAAGAGATTGGCTTTTGTCAAGTGCTACCGCATAAATCTTGTACATTTGAACCTCCTAGACAAGATACAATGAGGCAGATTCCTATCAAATTGATAGGAGTGAAGATGTTTGCATCTATATCATTGGACGACATTGGCAATTCTGGATGCTCGGCTTATGATTCGACCTGAGTTCAAATAGAGTCGCTTTGGACAAGTGCTACCGCACAAATCGTGTATATTTGGACCTCCTGTACAAGATACGATGAGGCAGAATCCTGTCAAATTGATAGGAGTGAAGATATTTGCATCTATATCAATGGACATCATTGGCAATTCTGGATGCTCCGGCATATGATTCGACCTGAATCCCAAGAGAGTCGCTCTGGACAAGTACTGCAGCACAAATCCTGTACATTTGTACCTCCGGAACAAGGTACGATGAGGCAGAATCCTGTCAAATTGATAGGAGTAAAGATATTTGCATCTATATCATTAGACAGAATTGGCAATTCTGGATGCACGGGCTTATGATTCGACCTGAGTCCAAGGAGAATCGCTTTGGACAAGTGCTACCGCAACAAATCTTGTACATTTGGACCCCCTGGACAAGATACGATGAGGCAGAATCCTGTCAAGTTGATAGGAGTAATGATATTTGCATCTATATCATTGGACGACATTGGCAATTCTGGAAGTTCGGCATATGATTCGACCTGAGTTCAAAGAGAGTCGCTTTGGACAAATATTTCCGCCCAAATCTTGTCCATTTGGTCCTCCTGGACAAGATATGATGAGGCCGAATCCTGTCAAATTGATAGCAGTAAAGATATTTGGATCTATACCATTGCACGACATTGGCAATTCTTGATTCTTCGGCTTATGGATCTGCCTGAGTCCAAATAGTGTTGCTTTGGAGAAGGGCTACCGCACAAATCGTGTACATTTGAACCTGCGGAACAAGGTATGATGAGACAGAATCCTATCACATTGATAGGAGTAAAGATATTTGCATCTATATCATTGGACGACATTGGCAATTCTGGATGTTCGGCTTATGGATCGACCTGAGTCCAAAGAGAGTCGCTTTGGACAAGTGCTACCGCAACAAATCTTGCACATTTGGACCTCCTGGACAAGATACGATCAGGCAGAATCCTATGAACTTAATAGGAGTAAAGATATTTGCATCTATATCATTGGTCAACAACGGCAATTCTGGATGGTCCGGCATATGGTTCGACATAAGTCCAAAGAATGCCGCTTTGGACAAGTGCTACCGCAACAAATCGTGTACATTTTGACCCCCTGGATAAGATACGATGAGGCAGAATCCTGTCAAATTGATAGCAGTAAAGATATTTCCATCTATACCATTGCATGACATTGGCAATTCTTGATGCTTCGGCTTATGGATCGACCTGAGTCCAAAGAGATTCGTTTTTGTAAAGTGCTAACGCACAAATCTTGTACATTTGGACCTCCTGCACAAGGCATGATGAGGCAGAATCCTAACACATTGATAGGAGTAAAGATATTTGAATCTATATCACTGGACGACATTGGCAGTTCTGGATGCTCTGGCATATGATTCGACCGGAGGCAAAAGAGAGTCGCTTTGGACACGTGCTACCGCACAAATCTTGTACATTTGGACCCCCTGGACAAGATACGATGAGGCAGAATCCTGTCAAATTGATAGGTGTGGAGATGGTTGCATCTATATCATTGGACATCATTGGCAATTCTGGATGCTCCGGCATATGATTCGACCTGAATCCCAAGAGAGTCGCTCTGGACAAGTACTGCAGCACAAATCCTGTACATTTGTACCTCCGGAACAAGGTACGATGAGGCAGAATCCTGTCAAATTGATAGGAGTAAAGATATTTGCATCTATATCATTAGACAGAATTGGCAATTCTGGATGCTCAGGCTTATGATTCGACCTGAGTCCAAGGAGAATCGCTTTGGACAAGTGCTACCGCAACAAATCTTGTACATTTGGACCCCCTGGACAAGATACGATGAGGCAGAATCCTGTCAAGTTGATAGGAGTAATGATATTTGCATCTATATCATTGGACGACATTGGCAATTCTGGAAGTTCGGCATATGATTCGACCTGATTTCAAAGAGAGTCGCTTTGGACAAATATTGCCGCCCAAATCTTGTCCATTTGGTCCTCCTGGACAAGATATGATGAGGCCGAATCCTGTCAAATTGATAGCAGTAAAGATATTTGGATCTATACCATTGGTCAACAACGGCAATTCTGGATGCTCGGCATATGATTCGACCTGATTTCAAAGAGAGTCGCTTTGGACAAATATTGCCGCCCAAATCTTGTCCATTTGGTCCTCCTGGACAAGATATGATGAGGCCGAATCCTGTCAAATTGATAGCAGTAAAGATATTTGGATCTATACCATTGGTCAACAACGGCAATTCTGGATGTTCGGCTTATGGATCGACCTGAGTCCAAAGAGAGTCGCTTTGGACAAGTGCTACCGCAACAAATCTTGCACATTTGGACCTCCTGGACAAGATACGATCAGGCAGAATCCTATGAACTTAATAGGAGTAAAGATATTTGCATCTATATCATTGCATGACATTGGCAATTCTTGATGCTTCGGCTTATGGATCGACCTGAGTCCAAAGAGATTCGTTTGTGTAAAGTGCTAACGCACAAATCTTGTACATTTGGACCTCCTGCACAAGGTATGATGAGGCAGAATCCTATCACATTGATAGGAGTAAAGATATTAGAATCTATATCACTGGACGACATTGGCAGTTCTGGATGCTCTGGCATATGATTCGACCGGAGGCAAAAGAGAGTCGCTTTGGACACGTGCTACCGCACAAATCTTGTACATTTGGACCCCCTGGACAAGATACGATGAGGCAGAATCCTGCCAAATTGATAGGTGTGGAGATGGTTGCATCTATATCATTGGACGACATTGGCAATTCTGGATGCTCGGGTTTATGATTCGACCTGAGTCCAAAGAGAGTCGGCCTGGACAAGTGCTACCGTACAAATATTGTACATTTGATCTTCCGCGACAAGATACGATGAGGCAGAATCCTGCCAAATTGATAGGAGTGAGGATATTTGCATCTATATCTTTGGACGACATTGGCAATTCTGGATGCTCCGGCATATGATTCGACCGGAGGCCAAAGAGTTTGGCTTTTGTCAAGTGCTACCGCACAAATCTTGTATGTGTGGACCTCCTGTACAAGGTATGATGAGGCAGAATCCTACCACATTGATATCAGTAAAGATATTTGCATCTATATCATTGGACGACATTGGCAATTCTGGATGCTCCGGCTTATGGATCGACTTGAGTCCAAAGAGATTCGTTTTTGTAAAGTGCTAACGCACAAATCTTGTACATTTGGACCTCCTGCACAAGGCATGATGAGGCAGAATCCTATCACATTGATAGGAGTAAAGATATTTGAATCTATATCACTGGACGACATTGGCAGTTCTGGATGCTCTGGCATATGATTCGACCGGAGGCAAAAGAGAGTCGCTTTGGACACGTGCTACCGCACAAATCTTGTACATTTGGACCCCCTGGACAAGATACGATGAGGCAGAATCCTGCCAAATTGATAGGTGTGGAGATGGTTGCATCTATATCATTGGACGACATTGGCAATTCTGGAAAATCGGGTTTATGATTCGACCTGAGTCCAAAGAGAGTCGGCCTGGACAAGTGCTACCGCACAAATATTGTACATTTGATCTTCCTGGACAAGATACGATGAGGCAGAATCCTGCCAAATTGATAGGAGTGAGGATATTTGCATCTATATCTTTGGACGACATTGGCAATTCTGGATGCTCCGGCATATGATTCGACCGGAGGCCAAAGAGTTTGGCTTTTGTCATGTGCTACCGCACAAATCTTGTATGTGTGGACCTCCTGTACAAGATACGATGAGGCAGAATCCTGTCAAATTGATAGGAGTGAAGATATTTGCATCTATATCAATGGACATCATTGGCAATTCTGGATGCTCCGGCATATGATTCGACCTGAATCCCAAGAGAGTCGCTCTGGACAAGTACAGCAGCACAAATCCTGTACATTTGTACCTCCGGAACAAGGTACGATGAGGCAGAATCCTGTCAAATTGATAGCAGTAAAGATATTTCCATCTATACCATTGCATGACATTGGCAATTCTTGATGCTTCGGCGTATGGATCGACCTGAGTCCAAGGAGAATCGCTTTGGACAAGTGCTACCGCAACAAATCTTGTACATTTGGACCCCCTGGACAAGATACGATGAGGCAGAATCCTGTCAAGTTGATAGGAGTAATGATATTTGCATCTATATCATTGGACGACATTGGCAATTCTGGAAGTTCGGCATATGATTCGACCTGATTTCAAAGAGAGTCGCTTTGGACAAATATTGCCGCCCAAATCTTGTCCATTTGGTCCTCCTGGACAAGATATGATGAGGCCGAATCCTGTCAAATTGATAGCAGTAAAGATATTTGGATCTATACCATTGGTCAACAACGGCAATTCTGGATGTTCGGCTTATGGATCGACCTGAGTCCAAAGAAAGTCGCTTTGGACAAGTGCTACCGCAACAAATCTTGCACATTTGGACCTCCTGGACAAGATACGATCAGGCAGAATCCTATGAACTTAATAGGAGTAAAGATATTTGCATCTATATCATTGGTCAACAACGGCAATTCTGGATGGTCCGGCATATGGTTCGACATAAGTCCAAAGAATGCCGCTTTGGACAAGTGCTACCGCAACGAATCGTGTACATTTGGACCCGCTGGACAAGATACGATGAGGCAGAATCCTGTCAAATTGATAGCAGTAAAGATATTTGCATCTATATCATTGGACGACATTGGCAATTCTGGATGCTCCGGCTTATGGATCGACCTGAGTCCAAAGGGATTGGTGTTAGGGTTTTTTAACCTAACGGAAGGGATGCCGATTCGGACTGGGAACAGTCCTCGGGGTAAATGCACTGATACGTTGGAAATTGGTTTTATTGGCGTCAATACTCAGGTTCTTTTACACAAAGGCTAGTTGCTTGGAGCACGGTTCGAAACGAAGTGTCCGTTATTGTCGCCTCGCAGGTCGGCTTCGATTCGACACATACATTTTGGACAGTACAGGTGTGCGGAGCGGTTATGATTTGGCATAGGTCACGCACACCTGTACGCTACAGGAGAAACGTCGCCAGCTGATCGCTAAGTACGCGTGAAGGAGTGGGGTCTCTATTTACGCGGAAACGAGCGCACACGTCCCGGTATTGCGAGCCGAGGCGAGGTGACGCATTAAGAGAGAGAGAGACGGCGACAATGGGACAGAGACAGCGGATTCTTAACACACCACCCGCCTCGTTCACTCTTACGCTAGATGAACGAACTGCAATCGCCGCACAAGTTAAGGGGGGCGGTAGGGCGAGTTGCTTAACGACTAACAGATTTCTTATAATTTAGTTTGGATAATTAATTGGGTTTATATTTTAATGTGTTCGTAGGTAATGTATAATATCAATTCCTATAACTCCTATTCTTATAAATACATAATAATTCCTATTCTTAAAAATACATCGTAATAGGTAGACAATAACGGTCGCATTTGGCAGAATAATTGCTACAAATAATGTCATCTTGGGTACTTATTTTATGACGTTTTGTTACGGAGACGGTCGTCCAGTGTCGTGGTTGTGATCGGTCTCCGCAGGTGGTGCATCAACTGGGAGCTTACATAGCTGAGACACTGGACGTTTAAACACAGATTTGGCGGTTTTTACCATGACTACCCGAACCAGTTCGTCTTTTCCCGGGAAACATTTTAGCACCCGACCCAATTCCCATTTCGCGGGCGGTAGCTGGGAGTTACGCAATAATACTAAATCTCCTATTTTAAGATTCTTATGCTGTGATCGCCATTTTACACGTTGTTGGAGAGAATTAAGGTAATCGGAAGCCCAGACCTTCCAAAAGCTTTCCTGTAAGCGCTGTACCGTCTGCCAGCGGGTCAGGCGATTTTCGTTGACGTTTAATACGCTGGGCACAGGCACTGCCTTTATTAAAGAGCCGACTAGGAAGTGACCCGGAGTTAATACGTCCAAGGACTCAGGGTCATCGTATAATGGAGAGAGAGGGCGTGAATTGAGAATGCCCTCAATCTTACACAACAAGGTAGAGAATTCTTCGTAAGTGGGAGAGAAACTCCCGATGATCCGTTTCAAGTGGAATTTGACGCTTTTTACGCCGGCCTCCCATAATCCTCCAAATTGAGGAGCTGCAGGGGGGATAAATCGCCACTTAATACCGTCGGACGCAAATTGGCCTTGCAAGTTCGGGTCGCGAATCAACGCACGGAAATTCCTAGTCAATTCCTTGTCGGCTCCAACGAAATTACTACCATTGTCGTTGTACATATTGCTAGGTAGTCCTCGTCGCGCAACGAACCGGTTAAAGGCGGCTACAAATCCGGCAGTGGTGTAGTCATCCACTACTTCTAGGTGTATCGCTCGGACAGTTAAGCAAATGAACAGTGCACAGTACGCCTTGTGGCATTTGATTCCTCGTCCTTTCGATGAGCGGATGTGGAAGGGGCCGGCGTAATCTACGCCCGTATGCGCGAACGGACGTGACCGTGTGACGCGAGACGAAGGCAGGTCGCCCATTTTCTGCACTCCTACGACGGCGCGTTGTCGCGCACAAGTAACGCAACCAAAAACGCACGCCTTAACTATGGAACGTGCGCGTAATATCCAATATTGTTGTCTGAGGACCCGTAAGGAGACTTGCACCCCACCGTGGAGACACGAAATGTGAGTGTGTCTAATAATAAGCGTCGTAATACGGCATTTCGGAAGGAGTATCGGATGCTTTTCGTCCTCTGAGAGATCAGAGTGATCGAGCCGACCACCTACGCGGATGACGCCCTTAGAATCTATAAACGGACTCAGGCTACGAATCGATTTTACCAGGTCAGCGGCCGTGGCGGATTCTAACGTAACATTATCTTTGAGGAAGTGTCTCGTTTGTACATATTTACACCAAAAGGTGACGGAGGTTTTGATCTCGGGGGCGGTTAAATATAAGGAACGAGGACTGTTTTTAACGCGGCGCGACTTGGCAATGAATCTCAGCACCCAAGCCGTGATTCGAAGAAGTTTCGGCCAGGAGGACACGCGATCCGGGAGGTCCCACTGTTCTTGTTGTGACACCAGGTACGCCTGAACGTTCCTTCGGCACTCTACCGCGGAATCCGCGGAAGCGTAGCCCTTGTTTGGAGGCCAGGAGGTGGACGGGAGGCTCAACCACTGTGGTCCATGCCACCATAGCGGATGTGAACTTAAGGAGGATGGAGGGACACCCCGTGAGGCACAGTCCGCTGGATTGGAGGAGGTAGGTACATGCCGCCACTGGGCGTGCGGAAGAACGGACTGAATCTGAGAAACTCGGTGGGCTACAAAACATACCCAGCGGGAAGGGGTGGAATCCAGCCAGGCGAGTACGACAGATGAGTCTGTCCAGGCATATGTAGGGATATTCTGCAGTCCCATAGAGTCGCATACGAATTTGAGGCAACGCGCAAGTAGGACTGCGGCACAGAGTTCCAGTCGGGGAATACTCTGTATTTTAAGAGGCGCTACCTTTGTCTTAGAGTATAAGAGTGTCGTTTGGAATGTTCCGGAGGGAGACTGCACTCGGAGATACACCACGGCAGCATAAGCGCTGTTAGAGGCGTCACAGAATCCATGAAGTTCTGATTTGTGATCGGAGTCCGACTCTCCAGTCCATCTTGGAAGCGAAATCGCGCGTAGGGAGGCTAATTGGGATTGATATTCCCGGCAAGTTTTTGCCAAATCTTCGGGGAGGGAGTCATCCCAGTCCAACTTACGGATCCATAGGGTTTGTAGGAGTATCTTGGCGGAGATGGTAACTGGCGAGACCCATCCTAGGGGATCAAAAATGCGTGCGAGCATAGACAAGAAGGTTCTCTTCGTCACGCATGCAGGCGAATCTTGTATTTGAAAGGAAAATGAGTCCGAAGTTGGGCGCCATAGGATTCCCAGCACTTTCAACTGAGGGTCCTCACCAAACAACTTGGACTGATCCAACCCTAAATCTTCAGAGGGTAGATCAGAAAGGAGAAGTGGGTCGTTGCTGGCCCACTTGTAAGGGTGGAAACCACCCGCCGTGAGCATATCCTGTAACTGCTTACGGGTCTCAATTAAGACGGACTTGTCGTTTGCGCCGAACATTAAGTCGTCCACGTAAATATCGTTCTTTAATACGGGAGCGGCCAGCGGAGATCGAGAGCCTTCGTCAATGGCAAGCTGCTTGATCACGCGGGTTGCTAGAAAGGGAGCGGAGGCTGTCCCATAGGTCACGGTCAGTTACCTGTAAGACTCTATTGCCCTTTGTGGATCGACCCTCCAATAAATGCGTTGAAAATCTGCGTCTAACGGGTGAATACGAATCTGACGGAACATCTTCTCGAGGTCCGCCGTATAGACGTATTTGTGGGAACGCCATCGGAGGACGATGGAAAATAAGTCGGCCTGTAATTTGGGCCCTACTAGTAAATGGTCGTTTAATGACGTACCGTTGGAGGAAGGGCAGGACGCATTGAATACCACCCGGACCTTAGTGGTCTGACTCGAAATCTTCACCACGGGATGATGTGGTAAGTAAATCGCAGACGGATTGGAGACCTCGTAGGGTGGGATCTTTTCCATGTGTCGTAGTTCCTCATACTCACGAAGGAAAACCGAATAGGCGGAAGCGAGCTCAGGCTTCTTAGCTAGCCGAGTCTCATTGGAGATAAGTATGCGTTTTGCAGAAACCATGGTATCACCGATGAGAGGAGAGGAGGCCGATTTAAACGGCAGACGCACGGCGTATCGCCCATCGGGAAGACGGGTGTGCGTCGAGACAAAATGCTTTTCACATTGGATTTCGATATCCGAAAGAGGGGCGGCCTGTGGGACTTCTTCGATCTTCCAAAATTGCCGTACGGATCTGTCAATTGACTCGGAAAACGTGAGATGATTAACGTGGATGCGATTGTTTGTAGAAGAGGTGTCGGGGGACAGAGCTCCGGAAATGATCCAGCCGAACATTGTATGTTGGGCATTGGGATTGCGGCCTGATCCGTGAATCACGCCTTCGCGTAACATGACTCCATAGTAATCCGCCCCGATAATGATGTCGATAGGCCGATTACTGAAGGGACAGGGATCCGCCAAAGTTAGAGACTTCAGGAACGAACTGTTCTTTGAGAGGGAGACAGACGGGGGTAGATAAGCGGACAACTTGGACATTACAAGCGCTGAGACGGGTACGATCGGACCCATTCCGTCACAGGGTTCTATGGAAAGGAGAGCGACTTTCTTGATGGGACCCGCGTTCGATGCGCCGATACCCGAAACGCGGACGGAGACTGGTTTGGTTTCGAGTTTCAAGATTTGAGTAACAGATTCGGAAATGAACGAGGCTTGCGAGCCCTGATCGAGGAGAGCGCGTGCTTCAAATGAACGTCCGGACGCACCGCGGAGTAACACCAGGGCGGTTGGTAACACGGTATTATTAACCCCAATATTTGAAAAGTTCGTAGAAACTTCCTCGTTCCCTTGACCTACGGCCGCTGTTTCGCTTACCGAATGATCGTTCGGCTGATTCGGGGACGGCCTATTGTTTAAGCCAGGAGAGTTGTGACTCATCTCCAAGTGTACCAAAGTGTGGTGTTTACCTCTACAGTAACGGCAAGTCATACCGCTCTGACACGTGCGACTTTGATGACCGCGGCGGAAGCAGTTAACACACCGCTCATTTTGTCTCAATAACTCGAGGCGTTGTCGAACAGATTTACTGAGAAACGTCTTGCACTGATATAAGGGGTGATCCCCCTGACACACAAAACAGTGCGGCGACGTGGAGGAGGTCAAACATGATCGCACTGTGGTACCCTTACTTAGATTAGTAACGCGCGTCATCGTTTCCCGTGGAACTCCAGAGCTCGATGATTCAAGTGCGCGAATGCGCGCGGATAAAAAGGCGTCGAGCATAACAAATGTCGGTAGCGCGTGAACATCCGTAAGGGTAAGTTCCCAATCGTGTCGCGTAGTTTTGTCCAATTTTGACAAAACCATAAAAACGAATAAATCCTCCCACTTATCTACCGGTCGGGAGAGATTTTGGAGCGCCGAACGTATCTCACACGTTTGATCTCTGAGGGAACGGAGATCTTTCACTGTATTGGAAGAAACTTTCGGAATTTCCACGAATTGTTGCAGATGAGAGTACACGATTGCGCGAGTGCTACCATAACGGTTCTTAAGTAACGCTAGCGCGGAAATATAATTCGCTTCGGTCACTGGAGTATGCGCGAGTATACGGGAGGCGTTCCCCACAAGGCTCGCTTTTAAATAATGCAGCTTTTGAGAGTTCGACAAGTCGCTTCGAGCGTCCACTAACGAGACGAATAAGTCATAGAAGTTCGTCCACGTTGTCAAATCCCCGCCGAATTTCGGAAGGTTTATCTGAGGGAGATTGACGTTTTTAACCTCACTACCTATCTCAGTCGAACCCGGAACCGACTTCCCTACTTTAGGCTGCATTAAATCAAGGGCCCCGTTCAAGGAGTCAGTCACCTTTTCGACGCAATCGGCTATGGCGTAGAAGGCTTCCTTGGTGAAGTATTGGAGTGACTTCCGCTTCTCTTCGTCGGCTAGGGCGCAGATCTTGTGATGGCGGACGCGGCATTCGTCCCAGTACGTCTGCATGTTGGCGAGCCGGGAGCGGATTGCAGCCGGGTTCCGTTTTTCCACCGCTAGTTTGGTATAGTTGGTCCAAATTCGGGCGATCAGGGTCTGGCCCGTAAGTTGAGCCTCTACCAGTTCCTCGATGTCTTCCATGGGAGGGCTGGAGAGGTGGCGGCGGCAAGCACGTTCTTCTTCGTTAGCGTGGATAAGGAGACGGTACGGAACTCAAATCCTCGTACTATTCGCACTTCACCCCGAAATCCGGCTCGAAGGACCAATTTATGTTAGGGTTTTTTAACCTAACGGAAGGGATGCCGATTCGGACTGGGAACAGTCCTCGGGGTAAATGCACTGATACGTTGGAAATTGGTTTTATTGGCGTCAATACTCAGGTTCTTTTACACAAAGGCTAGTTGCTTGGAGCACGGTTCGAAACGAAGTGTCCGTTATTGTCGCCTCGCAGGTCGGCTTCGATTCGACACATACATTTTGGACAGTACAGGTGTGCGGAGCGGTTATGATTTGGCATAGGTCACGCACACCTGTACGCTACAGGAGAAACGTCGCCAGCTGATCGCTAAGTACGCGTGAAGGAGTGGGGTCTCTATTTACGCGGAAACGAGCGCACACGTCCCGGTATTGCGAGCCGAGGCGAGGTGACGCATTAAGAGAGAGAGAGACGGCGACAATGGGACAGAGACAGCGGATTCTTAACAATTGGTTTTGTAAAGTGCTAACGCACAAATCTTGTACATTTGGACCTCCTGCACAAGGTATGATGAGGCAGAATCCTATCACATTGATACTAGTAAAGATATTTGAATCTATATCACTGGCCGACATTGGCAGTTCTGGATGCTCTGGCATATGATTCGACCGGAGGCAAAAGAGAGTCGCTTTGGACACGTGCTACCGCACAAATCTTGTACATTTGGACCCCCTGGACAAGATACGATGAGGCAGAATCCTGCCAAATTGATAGGTGTGGAGATGGTTGCATCTATATCATTGGACGACATTGGCAATTCTGGATGCTCGGGTTTATGATTCCACCTGAGTCCAAAGAGAGTCGGCCTGGACAAGTGCTACCGCACAAATATTGTACATTTGATCTTCCTGGACAAGATACGATGAGGCAGAATCCTGCCAAATTGATAGGAGTGAGGATATTTGCATCTATATCTTTGGACGACATTGGCAATTCTGGATGCTCCGGCTTATGGATCGACCTGAGTCCAAAGAGATTCGTTTTTGTAAAGTGCTACCGCACAAATATTGTATGTGTGGACCTCCTGTACAAGGTATGATGAGGCAGAATCCTACCACATTGATATCAGTAAAGATATTTGCATCTATATCATTGGACGACATTGGCAATTCTGGATGCTCCGGCATATGATTCGATCTGAGTCCAAAGAGAGTCGCTTTGGACAAGTGCTACCGCACAAATCGTGTACATTTGGACCTCCTGTACAAGGTATGATGAGGCTGAATCGAATCACATTGATAGGAGTAGAGATATTTGCATCTATATCATTGGACGACATTGGAAATTCTGGATGCTCGGCTTATGATTCGACCTGAGTTCAAATAGAGTCGCTTTGGACAAGTGCTACCGCACAAATCGTGTACATTTGGACTTCCTGTACAAGATATGGTGAGGCAGAATCCTATCACATTGATAGGAGTAAAGATATTTGCATCTATATCATTGGACGACATTGGCAATTCTGGATGCTCCGGCTTATGGATCGACCTGAGTCCAAAGAGATTCGTTTTTGTACAGTGCTAACGCACAAATCTTGTACATTTGGACCTCCTGCACAAGGCATGATGAGGCAGAATCCTATCACATTGATAGGAGTAAAGATATTTGAATCTATATCACTGGACGACATTGGCAGTTCTGGATGCTCCGGTTTATTATTCGACCTGAGTCCAAGGAGTGTCGTTTTGGACAAGTGCCACCGCAACAAATCTTGCACATTTGGACCCCCTGGACAAGATACGATGAGGCAGAATCCTGTCAAATTGATAGGAGTAATGATATTTGCATCTATATCATTGGACGACATTGGCAATTCTGGAAGTTCGGCATATGATTCGACCTAAATCCAAAGAATGTCGCTTTGGACAAGTGCTACCGCACAAATCTTGTACATTTGAACCTCCTGGACAAGATACGATGAGGCAGAATCCTGTCAAATTGATAGGTGTGAAGATGTTTGCATCTATATCATTGGACGACATTGGCAATTCTGGATGCTCCGGTTTATGATTCGACCTGAGTCCAAAGAGAGTCGCTTTGGACAAGTGCTACCGCACAAATCTTGCACATTTGGACCTTCTGGACCAGGCATGATGAGGCAGAATCCTGTCAAATTAATAGGAGTAAAGATATTTGCATCTATATCATTGGTCAACATCGGCAGTTCTGGATGGTCCGGCTTATGGTTCGACCTAAGTCCGAAGAATGTCGCTTTGGACAAGTGCTACCGCACAAATCTTGTACATTTGAACCTCGTGCCAAGATACGATGAGGCAGAATCCTATCACATTCATAGGAGTGATGATATTTGCATCTGTATCATTGGACGACATGGCAATTCTGGATGCTTCGGCATATGAATCGACCTGAGTCCAAAGAGATTCGCTTTTGTGAAGTGCTAACGCACAAATCTTGTACATTTTGACCTACTGGACAAGGTAAGATGAGGCACAATCCTGTCAAATTGATAGCAGTAAAGATATTTGCATCTATATCATTGGACGGCATTGGCAATTCTGGATGCTCAGGCTTATGATTCGACCTGAGTCCAAGGAGTGTCGTTTTGGACAAGTGCTACCGCAACAAATCTTGTACATTTGGACCCCCTGGACAAGATACGATGAGGCAGAATCCTATCACATTGATAGGAGTAAAGATATTTGAATCTATATCACTGGACGACATTGGCAGTTCTGGATGCTCCGGTTTATTATTCGACCTCAGTCCAAAGGGAGTCGCTTTGGACAAGTGCTACCGCACAAATCTTGTACATTTGGACCTCCTGGACCAGGTATGATGAGGCAGAATCCTATTACATTGGTAGGTGTTCCGAAAAGCGATTTAAAACGCCCGGGCCTGTGGCAATCGGAGCGAGCGTCGCGGCTGCGCAGTGCGTGACTCCTGAAGCACATGGCCGGCCGCGCGCTCCGAGCGCAAATGCGCAAGCGCGCTTCTTTTATCGGGCACTTTGCCCCGCTACCCGCGCGAAACTGAGGGCCCTTCGACTTCTGGAGGATTCTACTTCGATATTATTGGCCGAGACAAGCGTTATTCGCCGATGATTTGAATCCTCCAGAGGTCGAAGGTGATAAAAGCAGCGGCGTCGAACTGCTCGCTCTTCTTTCGTCCCACGTGTCGCAAAGTAATAACAGTGTCTCAGAGCAATTATATCGTTTTCCAGTCGTGTTTTATCACCGAGCTTCCTAGCAAGACTATTTGTACATCGCAAGTAATAAATTATCATTTTTTTTGTGCAATACAGACTACTCGAACTCTCTCTTTCATTTCGCCGCGCAATAGGCCTCGTTTTTAGTTTCTTCCGCGCCTTCACTTTTCTGCTCATTTTATGGTCCTTCGAGCCGGATCTCCGCGCCTCGTGGTGTTCGGCGTTCGCGAGTGGTGAGTGAGTGCTGCGAAAAAAAGAAACACACAGTTAGCAGTGAACGCTGTAAAAATGGAGCAACTGTTGGAGTCGCAACAGGAGCTTCACGGGCGAATCGCTCGCACGTGGGACAATGTGAAGAAGCTTGGGAGCGCGAAGATCACGATCGATCTCATTCGGGCTAGCCTGCCCCTGCTCGATAGCAAGTGGGCGAAGTTCGAGGCCCAGCACTTCGAGCTCATGAGGCAGCATCGTGCTCAACTCATGGACAAAGAGTACGTTGTGAGCGATCTCTACAGCACGACAGAAGTGTGTTACATCCAGCAACGGGCACACTTCACCGAGCTGGAACGCAAAATGGCGACTCCGGCGACAACGGAGGCGAAGCCAGAGCAGGTGGCGCCGCGAGCATCTCTTCCCCGGATCGAGCTTCCGAAATTCTCCGGGAAGTTCGAGGACTGGCCCGCCTTCAGGGACCTGTTCTCGTCGCTGGTCAACGACGAAGGCACACTGAGTAAGGTACAGGTGTTCCACTACCTCAAATCGTGCGTGTCAGGAGATGCCGAGGGCCTCCTTCGGGATCTGCCGGTAACGGGCGAGAACTTTGATCGAGCCTGGAAAACGTTGACTGCTCATTTTGAGAACAAGCGCCTCCTAGTGCGTTCGTACCTCTCCGCGTTCACAGCCTTGCCGCGCATGAAGTCCGATTCCGCGGACGATCTTCGGCGTGTCTTGCACGGGATGCTCTCCACCGTCGGCGCAATGGAGGGGATTGGGCGTCCGGTCGCGAAAGGGGAAGATCTGTTCGTGCACCTCGTGATCGACCTCCTCGACCCCAAGACTCGGCGCGAATGGGAGGCCTCTCTCGGAAAGTCGTCCGATCCGCCGAAGTACGAGGCCGTCAAGGAGTTCCTGCAAGAACAATTGCGAACTCAAGACGCGTTACAGGGACTCTCGGCTCGCGCAACGATCTCTCCCCCCAGTTCGGGAAACAAACCGGGCACGCGTGTCGTCCGAAGCGCTCAGGCCGCCACGGTCCAACCGGGCAGCGCTGCCGCGAATCGCCTGTGCCCCGCGTGCAAGGGCCCGCATTATTTGGGATCGTGCGAGCGGTTCCTTCAGAAGTCCGCGAAGGATCGGCGACAATTCGCGGCGTCGCTCAACAGGTGCCAGAACTGTCTCGGGCGTCATAAAGTGGCCGAGTGTGGGTCCGAGAAGGTGTGCGGCCGGTGCTCCGGGAAGCACCACACCTTGCTCCACGACGCGTTCGCGACCGCCACGCACCACGATCCAGGTGTCGTCGCCCAGGCGAGTGTCAACGTGGCGCGTGACGGACTAGCAGGATGCGCGTCAGTCCTCCTCGCAACCGCGCGCGTTCTCGTGACGGATCAGGCAGGCGTCCTTCATCCCGTCCGCGCACTCCTGGACTCGGGATCTGAAACATCCCTGATTTCGGAATCCCTCGCACAGCGACTGCATCTGCCGCGCACACCCACGTCCGTGGCGATCTACGGTGTGGGTGGACAAAACACCGGCTCTGCTCGTGGCAGAGTATCAATGACCGTGCACGCGCGAACCGAACAGTATGCGCTCACCGTTTCACCGCTCGTTCTCCCGCGATTAACGGCGTACAATGGCCGCGTTGCGTCCGCGGCACATTCGTGGTCCCATATCCAGGGGCTCCAACTCGCAGATCCAGAGTTCCAGGCCAGGGATCCAGTGGAGCTCTTGCTCGGTGCCGATGCATACGCGAGCGTAGCGATGTCCGGCCTCCGTCGAGGGACGGAAACTGAGCCAATCGCGCAACAAACGCGCTTCGGGTGGATCCTGCTGGGTGCCGCGGGTGCCGAGGGTTGCACTTCCGGTGTCAGCTCGTTGCACTGTTCCGCCGAACCCGATTTGTCCGCTACACTCCGTCGGTTCTGGGAGTGGGAGGAACCTCCGTCCGCGGCGACGCTCCTGTCAACAGAAGAACAGCTGTGCGAGGACTATTTTCGGCGCACACATGTTCGCACGGCGAGTGGCCGATATCAAGTGCGCCTACCACTGCGCGGAGAGTTGCCCGATTTCTCCGCTACGCGGCGCACTGCCGCGCGCATGCTCGGTACAATGGAGCGCCGATTCACTCGCGACGACGCGTTCCGCGCGAACTACGAGGACTTCATGGCCGAATACGAGTTCTTAGGGCATATGTCCCCGGTCGCGCCGGTGCTCACGTCCGAAAGACGGGTGTGCTTTCTTCCCCACCACGGCGTGTCTAAGGGAACGGGCGCGAATTATAAACTGCGTGTCGTCTTCAATGGGTCGTCGCGCAGCTCCGCCGGCTTATCATTAAATGAGTGCGTACTCACCGGGCAAAATCTGTTGCCCCCTCTCGCCGATGTAATTCTGCGCTGGCGATGTCACCGGTGCGTCGTAGTGTCGGACGTCGCAAAGATGTACCGACAGATCATCGTCGATCCGGAGGACAGGGACCTGCAGCGTGTTCTGTGGAAGAAGGAGGGCGTCATGCAGGAATTCAGACTCAACACGGTGACGTATGGGATGGCGTGCGCCCCGTACCTCGCCATACGCGTTACGCGGCAGCTCGCCGACGACGAGAGCAACCGCTTTCCCGCAGGAGCGAAAGCGCTCGCCCGCGATGCGTACGTCGACGACATCCTCACGGGCGCATCGACGGTGGAGGCGTGCGCGAACCTCAGAGACGAGCTCCGACAACTGTGCTCGGCGGGCGGGTTTCCCTTGCGGAAGTGGGCGTCTAACCTTCCGTCTTTGCTCGAGCCGATACCTCCTGAAGACCGGGCGGTTCCAAACACCGACTCACTTCTTCCTTCCGCGGAGCATTCCGTTCTGGGAATGCGCTGGGAGCCGTCGACAGACACGCTGTCGATTTCGGTGCAGCCTCCGGTAGCGGCCCCCCCGACGAAGCGGCACGTTCTGTCGCAAATCTCGAGGCTGTTCGACCCGATGGGATGGCTGGGGCCGGTCGTGGTGCGGGCGAAATTAATTCTCCAGACTACCTGGCTGCAGCAGCTGGGGTGGGACGACGTCCTGGAGGCCGAGGAAGCGCTCGCGTGGGCCGAACTCGAGGCTGAGCTCCCCCTCTTGGAGGAATTGCACCTTCCTCGGTGGTGTCATACCGACGAGCCCGACGCAACCATCGAGCTCCACGGTTTCTCCGACGCGTCGGAGCGCGCTTACGCCGCCGTGGTGTACCTGCGGGTACAAGCGGAGGGCTGCATTTTTACGTCCTTGCTCACGAGCAAGACAAAGGTCGCGCCGTTAAAGCAGGTGTCGCTCCCCAGGCTCGAACTGTGTGCAGCCGCTCTCCTTGCAAAGGTGTCAACTCACCTGCGAGGAACTCTGGGACTGGAAGCCGCCTCGGTAACGCACTGGACGGACTCCACGGTGACGCTTGCCTGGATACGCGGCCACCCGACACGATGGACGACGTTCGTGGCCAATCGTGTCAGCGAGATCCAGCGGACGAGCATCGACGTCTCTTGGCGTCATCTCCCTGGGAAGATCAATCCCGCTGACTGCGCTTCCCGAGGCCTCTCACCGAAAGAACTCCGGGATCACCCTCTCTGGTGGCAGGGGCCACCCTTTGTACGGGATGACATCTCGACTTGGCCGGCGAGTCCGCGATCAGCGGAGACCTTCGATCCTCCGGAACAGCGCCCGGCGAAGTCTCTCCTCGCTCAGGCGGAAGGGGAGCCCGAGGAGCTGCTCCGCTTCTCAACACTGCACCGGCTTCTTCGGGTAACGGCGTGGCTGCTCAGGTGGGTGCCTACGACGACGGCAATCAGCCCGCATACACCTCATCAGGGTCCACGAGCTCACACTCCAGCCGAGCTCAACTCGGCCTTCATCACGTGGGTGAAGGTGGCGCAGCACGTGGCCTTCTCGAGCGAGCTGAACGACACAGCCGCGCATCGGCCTGTCTCAGCCCGAAGCCCCTTGCGGAAACTTCATCCGTTCCTGGATAAGGAGGGAGTTCTGCGCCTGGGAGGGCGGCTAAAACACTCCCTCCTGGCGCCTGAGCAGCGACACTCCATCATCCTGCCTGCAGACTCTCACCTTACCCAACTGATCGCCGAGGCGGCCCATCGGCGTACGCTGCACGGCGGAGTGCAGCTCACCCTGGCGGAGGTCCGTCAGCGATTCTGGGTCCTGCGGGGGAGGCAGATTATCAAGACGGTCGTCCGCAAATGCCACCGGTGCATTCGATGGCGGGCGGCGCACCCGCAACCTCTGATGGGAGACTTACCTGCCTCCAGGGTGACACCAAGTCGACCATTCTCGCACACTGGAGTGGACTTCGCCGGACCCGTTCTCCTCCGCACCACAAAGGGCCGAGGGCACACGGCCTACAAGGGTTTTTTGTGTGTTTTTATCTGTTTTAGCACCCGCGCAGTGCACCTTGAGGCTGTGAGTGACTACTCCACCGCCGCCTTCCTGGCCGCCTTCCGCCGCTTTGTCGCTCGTCGCGGCCTGTGCGAAGCTGTCTACTCCGACTGTGGGACGAATTTCACCGGAGCAGACAAGGAGTTGAGGGCGCTCTTTTCCGCCACCAGTTCCGAAGGACGAATTCTTGCAGGGCGATTAGCTGACGAAGGAGTGAAGTGGCACTTCAACCCGGCAGCAGCTCCGCACTTCGGCGGCCTGTGGGAGGCGGCGGTGAAATCCGTCAAGCACCATCTGAGGCGAGTCATTGGCGAGACGAGACTCACCTACGAGGAGATGGCCACATTGCTTGCCAGCGTCGAGGCATGCCTCAACTCACGCCCCTTGCAAGCGCTGACCGACGATCCCCAGGATTTGTCGGCGCTTACTCCCGGTCACTTCCTGATCGGCGGCCCTCTCCTGGCAGTTCCTGAGCCGTCCCTCATCGACGTGCCGACGAATCGGCTCACACGATGGCAGCTCCTGCAGCAGATGCGAGACCACGTGTGGAAGCGATGGAGTGCCGAGTATCTCCAGGAGCTCACTCCACGTCCTAAATGGTGGGCGACGAAGGGAGGCGTCAAGGAGGGGCAGCTATGCCTCATTAAGGGAGACAATCTCTCACCGACGCGGTGGCCTCTCGCACGCATCACTCGGCTGCACCCGGGACGAGACAACGAAGTCCGGGTCGTGGACGTCCGCACTGCAACCGGAAACTACACGCGCCCGATCGTGAAGATCGTCCCGCTGCCTCCTTGCACCGAAGGAGCGCAATAGGCGATAGCCGAAAATTACTTTAATTTTTTCGTTTTTTGTTTTTTTTTACTTTGTTCATCGTGCCGTCTTGTAAATAGTAGGTTAAGTGAACTACTTGTACATACCTTTTTCTTTCTGCAATAGATTTTTCAATTTCACTGGGCGGCTCCTTCATTGAGGGCTTCGAGACTCGCCAGGTTTCACTCGGGCACAACACGCACAATGACGAACGCTCTCATTCACGGCTTCGACCTCCGTTTTTTTGGCGCATTCCTGAACGAGGCTTCAATGGAGGAGTCAGCCACGCATAACGTGACGTCAACGTCGCAAAGCTTACCGGACCTACAACGGAGACTCATGCGCCACCGATGTGCGCATCGAAAACTTCCTGTCCGACCGCTCTGCGCCGTCGCGGCGTGAGCTCCGATTGGCCGCGGACCAGCGATCTGGTTTTGTCGCCGTGACGACAAGGCGGGCGGCATGTTCCGAAAAGCGATTTAAAACGCCCGGGCCTGTGGCAATCGGAGCGAGCGTCGCGGCTGCGCAGTGCGTGACTCCTGAAGCACATGGCCGGCCGCGCGCTCCGAGCGCAAATGCGCAAGCGCGCTTCTTTTATCGGGCACTTTGCCCCGCTACCCGCGCGAAACTGAGGGCCCTTCGACTTCTGGAGGATTCTACTTCGATATTATTGGCCGAGACAAGCGTTATTCGCCGATGATTTGAATCCTCCAGAGGTCGAAGGTGATAAAAGCAGCGGCGTCGAACTGCTCGCTCTTCTTTCGTCCCACGTGTCGCAAAGTAATAACAGTGTCTCAGAGCAATTATATCGTTTTCCAGTCGTGTTTTATCACCGAGCTTCCTAGCAAGACTATTTGTACATCGCAAGTAATAAATTATCATTTTTTTTGTGCAATACAGACTACTCGAACTCTCTCTTTCATTTCGCCGCGCAATAGGCCTCGTTTTTAGTTTCTTCCGCGCCTTCACTTTTCTGCTCAGTAGGAGTAAAGATATTTTCATCTATATCATTGGTCAACATCGGCAATACTGGATGGTCCGGCTTATGGTTCGACCTAAATCCAAAGAATGTCGCTTTGGACAAGTGCTACCGCACAAATCTTGTACATTTGAACCTCCTGGACAAGATACGATGAGGCAGAATCCTGTCAAATTGATAGGTGTGAAGATGTTTGCATCTATATCATTGGACGACATTGGCAATTCTGGATGCTCCGGTTTATGATTCGACCTGAGTCCAAAGAGAGTCGCTTTGGACAAGTGCTACCGCACAAATCTTGCACATTTGGACCTTCTGGACCAGGCATGATGAGGCAGAATCCTGTCAAATTAATAGGAGTAAAGATATTTGCATCTATATCATTGGTCAACATCGGCAGTTCTGGATGGTCCGGCTTATGGTTCGACCTAAGTCCGAAGAATGTTGCTTTGGACAAGTGCTACCGCACAAATCTTGTACATTTGAACCTCGTGCCAAGATACGATGAGGCAGAATCCTATCACATTCATAGGAGTGATGATATTTGCATCTGTATCATTGGACGACATGGCAATTCTGGATGCTTCGGCATATGAATCGACCTGAGTCCAAAGAGATTCGCTTTTGTGAAGTGCTAACGCACAAATCTTGTACATTTTGACCTACTGGACAAGGTAAGATGAGGCACAATCCTGTCAAATTGATAGCAGTAAAGATATTTGCATCTATATCATTGGACGGCATTGGCAATTCTGGATGCTCAGGCTTATGATTCGACCTGAGTCCAAGGAGTGTCGTTTTGGACAAGTGCTACCGCACAAGTCTTGTACATTTGGACCCCCTGGACGATATACGATCAGGCAGAATCCTGTCAAATTGATAGGAGTAAAGATATTTGCATCTATATCATTGGACGACATTGGCAATTCTGGATGCTCCGGTTTATGATTCGACCTGAATCCAAAGGGAGTCGGTTTGGGCAAATGCTGCTGCCCAAAGCTTGTGCATTTGGACCTCCTGGAAAAGGTATGATGAGGCAGAATCCTTTTACATTGATAGGAGTGAAGATATTTGCATCTATATCATTAGACGGCATTGGCAATTCTGGATGCTCAGGCTTATGATTCGACCTGAGTCCAAGGAGAATCGCTTTGGGCAAGTGCCACCGCAACAAATCTTGCACATTTGGACCCCCTGGACAAGATACGATGAGGCAGAATCCTGTCAAATTGATAGGAGTAATGATATTTGCATCTATATCATTGGACGACATTGGCAATTCTGGAAGTTCGGCATATGATTCGACCTGAGTTCAAAGAGAGTCGCTTTGGACAAATACTGCCGCCCAAATCTTGTCCATTTGGACCTCCTGGACAAGATATGATGAGGCCGAATCCTGTCAAATTGATAGGAGTGAAGACATTTGCATCTATATCATTGGACGACATTGGCAATTCTGGATGCTCAGGCTTATGGTTCGATCTTAGTCCAAAGAATGTCGCTTTGGACAAGTGCTACCGCAAAAATCTTGTACATTTGAACCTCCTAGACAAGATACGATGAGGCAGAATCCTATCAAATTGATAGGAGTGAAGATGTTTGCATCTATATCATTGGACGACATTGGCAATTCTGGAAGTTCGGCATATGATTCGACCTGAGTCCAAGGAGAGTCGCTTTGGACAAGTGCTACCGCAACAAATCTTGCACATTTGGACCCCCTGGACAAGATACGATCAGGCAGAATCCTGTGAAATTAATAGGAGTAAAGATATTTGCATCTATATCATTGGTCAACAACGGCAATTCTGGATGGTCCGGCATATGGTTCGACATAAGTCCAAAGAATGCCGCTTTGGACAAGTGCTACCGCAACGAATCGTGTACATTTGGACCCCCTGGACAAGATACGATGAGGCAGAATCCTGTCAAATTGATGGCAGTAAAGATATTTGGATATATACCATTGCACGACATTGGCAATTCTTGATTCTTCGGCTTATGGATCTGCCTGAGTCCAAATAGAGTCGCTTTGGACAAGTGCTACCGCACAAATCGTGTACATTTGGACCTCCTGTACAAGATACGATGAGGCAGAATCCTGTCAAATTGATAGGAGTGAAGATATTTGCATCTATATCAATGGACATCATTGGCAATTCTGGATGCTCCGGCATATGATTCGACCTGAATCCCAAGAGAGTCGCTCTGGACAAGTACTGCAGCACAAATCCTGTACATTTGTACCTCCGGAACAAGGTACGATGAGGCTGAATCGAATCACATTGATAGGAGTAGAGATATTTGCATCTATATCATTGGACGACATTGGAAATTCTGGATGCTCGGCTTATGATTCGACCTGAGTTCAAATAGAGTCGCTTTGGACAAGTGCTACCGCACAAATCGTGTACATTTGGACCTCCTGTACAAGATACGATGAGGCAGAATCCTGTCAAATTGATAGGAGTGAAGATATTTGCATCTATATCAATGGACATCATTGGCAATTCTGGATGCTCCGGCATATGATTCGACCTGAATCCCAAGAGAGTCGCTCTGGACAAGTACAGCAGCACAAATCCTGTACATTTGTACCTCCGGAACAAGGTACGATGAGGCAGAATCCTGTCAAATTGATAGCAGTAAAGATATTTCCATCTATACCATTGCATGACATTGGCAATTCTTGATGCTTCGGCGTATGGATCGACCTGAGTCCAAGGAGAATCGCTTTGGACAAGTGCTACCGCAACAAATCTTGTACATTTGGACCCCCTGGACAAGATACGATGAGGCAGAATCCTGTCAAGTTGATAGGAGTAATGATATTTGCATCTATATCATTGGACGACATTGGCAATTCTGGAAGTTCGGCATATGGTTCGACCTGATTTCAAAGAGAGTCGCTTTGGACAAATATTGCCGCCCAAATCTTGTCCATTTGGTCCTCCTGGACAAGATATGATGAGGCCGAATCCTGTCAAATTGATAGCAGTAAAGATATTTGGATCTATACCATTGGTCAACAACGGCAATTCTGGATGTTCGGCTTATGGATCGACCTGAGTCCAAAGAGAGTCGCTTTGGACAAGTGCTACCGCAACAAATCTTGCACATTTGGACCTCCTGGACAAGATACGACCAGGCAGAATCCTATGAACTTAATAGGAGTAAAGATATTTGCATCTATATCATTGGTCAACAACGGCAATTCTGGATGGTCCGGCATATGGTTCGACATAAGTCCAAAGAATGCCGCTTTGGACAAGTGCTACCGCAACGAATCGTGTACATTTGGACCCGCTGGACAAGATACGATGAGGCAGAATCCTGTCAAATTGATAGCAGTAAAGATATTTGCATCTATATCATTGGACGACATTGGCAATTCTGGATGCTCCGGCTTATGGATCGACCTGAGTCCAAAGGGATTCGTTTTTGTAAAGTGCTAACGCACAAATCTTGTACATTTGGACCTCCTGCACAAGGTATGATGAGGCAGAATCCTATCACATTGATACTAGTAAAGATATTTGAATCTATATCACTGGCCGACATTGGCAGTTCTGGATGCTCTGGCATATGATTCGACCGGAGGCAAAAGAGAGTCGCTTTGGACACGTGCTACCGCAGAAATCTTGTACATTTGGACCCCCTGGACAAGATACGATGAGGCAGAATCCTGCCAAATTGATAGGTGTGGAGATGGTTGCATCTATATCATTGGACGACATTGGCAATTCTGGATGCTCGGGTTTATGATTCGACCTGAGTCCAAAGAGAGTCGGCCTGGACAAGTGCTACCGCACAAATATTGTACATTTGATCTTCCTGGACAAGATACGATGAGGCAGAATCCTGCCAAATTGATAGGAGTGAGGATATTTGCATCTATATCTTTGGACGACATTGGCAATTCTGGATGCTCCGGCTTATGGATCGACCTGAGTCCAAAGAGATTCGTTTTTGTAAAGTGCTACCGCACAAATCTTGTATGTGTGGACCTCCTGTACAAGGTATGATGAGGCAGAATCCTACCACATTGATATCAGTAAAGATATTTGCATCTATATCATTGGACGACATTGGCAATTCTGGATGCTCCGGCATATGATTCGATCTGAGTCCAAAGAGAGTCGCTTTGGACAAGTGCTACCGCAACAAATCTTGTACATTTGGACCCCCTGGACAAGATACGATGAGGCAGAATCCTGTCAAGTTGATAGGAGTAATGATATTTGCATCTATATCATTGGACGACATTGGCAATTCTGGAAGTTCGGCATATGGTTCGACCTGATTTCAAAGAGAGTCGCTTTGGACAAATATTGCCGCCCAAATCTTGTCCATTTAGTCCTCCTGGACAAGATATGATGAGGCCGAATCCTGTCAAATTGATAGCAGTAAAGATATTTGGATCTATACCATTGGTCAACAACGGCAATTCTGGATGTTCGGCTTATGGATCGACCTGAGTCCAAAGAGAGTCGCTTTGGACAAGTGCTACCGCAACAAATCTTGCACATTTGGACCTCCTGGACAAGATACGACCAGGCAGAATCCTATGAACTTAATAGGAGTAAAGATATTTGCATCTATATCATTGGTCAACAACGGCAATCCTGGATGGTCCGGCATATGGTTCGACATAAGTCCAAAGAATGCCGCTTTGGACAAGTGCTACCGCAACGAATCGTGTACATTTGGACCCGCTGGACAAGATACGATGAGGCAGAATCCTGTCAAATTGATAGCAGTAAAGATATTTGCATCTATATCATTGGACGACATTGGCAATTCTGGATGCTCCGGCTTATGGATCGACCTGAGTCCAAAGGGATTCGTTTTTGTAAAGTGCTAACGCACAAATCTTGTACATTTGGACCTCCTGCACAAGGTATGATGAGGCAGAATCCTATCACATTGATACTAGTAAAGATATTTGAATCTATATCACTGGCCGACATTGGCAGTTCTGGATGCTCTGGCATATGATTCGACCGGAGGCAAAAGAGAGTCGCTTTGGACACGTGCTACCGCAGAAATCTTGTACATTTGGACCCCCTGAACAAGATACGATGAGGCAGAATCCTGCCAAATTGATAGGTGTGGAGATGGTTGCATCTATATCATTGGACGACATTGGCAATTCTGGATGCTCGGGTTTATGATTCGACCTGAGTCCAAAGAGAGTCGGCCTGGACAAGTGCTACCGCACAAATATTGTACATTTGATCTTCCTGGACAAGATACGATGAGGCAGAATCCTGCCAAATTGATAGGAGTGAGGATATTTGCATCTATATCTTTGGACGACATTGGCAATTCTGGATGCTCCGGCTTATGGATCGACCTGAGTCCAAAGAGATTCGTTTTTGTAAAGTGCTACCGCACAAATATTGTATGTGTGGACCTCCTGTACAAGGTATGATGAGGCAGAATCCTACCACATTGATATCAGTAAAGATATTTGCATCTATATCATTGGACGACATTGGCAATTCTGGATGCTCCGGCATATGATTCGATCTGAGTCCAAAGAGAGTCGCTTTGGACAAGTGCTACCGCACAAATCGTGTACATTTGGACCTCCTGTACAAGGTATGATGAGGCTGAATCGAATCACATTGATAGGAGTAGAGATATTTGCATCTATATCATTGGACGACATTGGAAATTCTGGATGCTCGGCTTATGATTCGACCTGAGTTCAAATAGAGTCGCTTTGGACAAGTGCTACCGCACAAATCGTGTACATTTGGACCTCCTGTACAAGATATGGTGAGGCAGAATCCTATCACATTGATAGGAGTAAAGATATTTGCATCTATATCATTGGACGACATTGGCAATTCTGGATGCTCGGGTTTATGATTCGACCTGAGTCCAAAGAGAGTCGGCCTGGACAAGTGCTACCGCACAAATATTGTACATTTGATCTTCCTGGACAAGATACGATGAGGCAGAATCCTGCCAAATTGATAGGAGTGAGGATATTTGCATCTATATCTTTGGACGACATTGGCAATTCTGGATGCTCCGGCATATGATTCGACCGGAGGCCAAAGAGTTTGGCTTTTGTCAAGTGCTACCGCACAAATCTTGTATGTGTGGACCTCCTGTACAAGGTATGATGAGGCAGAATCCTACCACATTGATATCAGTAAAGATATTTGCATCTATATCATTGGACGACATTGGCAATTCTGGATGCTCCGGCTTATGGATCGACCTGAGTCCAAAGAGATTCGTTTTTGTACAGTGCTAACGCACAAATCTTGTACATTTGGACCTCCTGCACAAGGCATGATGAGGCAGAATCCTATCACATTGATAGGAGTAAAGATATTTGAATCTATATCACTGGACGACATTGGCAGTTCTGGATGCTCCGGTTTATTATTCGACCTGAGTCCAAAGGGAGTCGCTTTGGACAAGTGCTACCGCACAAATCTTGTACATTTGGACCTCCTGGACCAGGTATGATGAGGCAGAATCCTATTACATTGGTAGGAGTAAAGATATTTGCATCTATATCATTGGTCAACATCGGCAATACTGGATGGTCCGGCTTATGGTTCGACCTAAATCCAAAGAATGTCGCTTTGGACAAGTGCTACCGCACAAATCTTGTACATTTGAACCTCCTGGACAAGATACGATGAGGCAGAATCCTGTCAAATTGATAGGTGTGAAGATGTTTGCATCTATATCATTGGACGACATTGGCAATTCTGGATGCTCCGGTTTATGATTCGACCTGAGTCCAAAGAGAGTCGCTTTGGACAAGTGTTACCGCACAAATCTTGCACATTTGGACCTTCTGGACCAGGCATGATGAGGCAGAATCCTGTCAAATTAATAGGAGTAAAGATATTTGCATCTATATCATTGGTCAACATCGGCAGTTCTGGATGGTCCGGCTTATGGTTCGACCTAAGTCCGAAGAATGTCGCTTTGGACAAGTGCTACCGCACAAATCTTGTACATTTGAACCTCGTGCCAAGATACGATGAGGCAGAATCCTATCACATTCATAGGAGTGATGATATTTGCATCTGTATCATTGGACGACATGGCAATTCTGGATGCTTCGGCATATGAATCGACCTGAGTCCAAAGAGATTCGCTTTTGTGAAGTGCTAACGCACAAATCTTGTACATTTTGACCTACTGGACAAGGTAAGATGAGGCACAATCCTGTCAAATTGATAGCAGTAAAGATATTTGCATCTATATCATTGGACGGCATTGGCAATTCTGGATGCTCAGGCTTATGATTCGACCTGAGTCCAAGGAGTGTCGTTTTGGACAAGTGCTACCGCAACAAATCTTGTACATTTGGACCCCCTGGACAAGATACGATGAGGCAGACTCCTGTCAAATTGATAGGAGTAATGATATTTGCATCTATATCATTGGACAACATTGGCAATTCTGGAAGTTCGGCATATGATTCGACCTGAGTTCAAAGAGAGTCGCTTTGGACAAATACTGCCGCCCAAATCTTATCCATTTGGACCTCCTGGACAAGATGTGATGAGGCCGAATCCTGTCAAATTGATAGAAGTGAAGACATTTGCATCTATATCATTGGACGACATTGGCAATTCTGGATGCTCAGGCTTATGGTTCGACCTTAGTCCAAAGAATGTCGCTTTGGACAAGTGCTACCGCACAAATCTTGTACATTTGAACCTCCTAGACAAAATACGATGAGGCAGAATCCTATCAAATTTATAGGTGTGAAGATGTTTGCATCTATATCATTGGACGACATTGGCAATTCTGGATGCTCCGGTTTATGATTCGACCTGAGTCCAAAGAGAGTCGCTTAGGACAAGTGCTACCGCACAAATCTTGTATGTGTGGACGTTCTGTATAAGATATGATGAGGCTGAATCGTATCACATTGATAGGAGTAAAGGTATTTACATCTATATCATTGGACGACTTTGGCAATACTGGATGCTCGGCATATGATTCGACCTGAGTCAAAGAGATTGGCTTTTGTCAAGTGCTACCGCACAAGTCTTGTACATTTGGACCCCCTGGACGATATACGATCAGGCAGAATCCTGTCAAATTGATAGGAGTAAAGATATTTGCATCTATATCATTGGACGACATTGGCAATTCTGGATGCTCCGGTTTATGATTCGACCTGAATCCAAAGGGAGTCGGTTTGGGCAAATGCTGCTGCCCAAAACTTGTGCATTTGGACCTCCTGGAAAAGGTATGATGAGGCAGAATCCTTTCACATTGATAGGAGTGAAGATATTTGCATCTATATCATTAGACGGCATTGGCAATTCTGGATGCTCAGGCTTATGATTCGACCTGAGTCCAAGGAGAATCGCTTTGGGCAAGTGCCACCGCAACAAATCTTGCACATTTGGACCCCCTGGACAAGATACGATGAGGCAGAATCCTGTCAAATTGATAGGAGTAATGATATTTGCATCAATATCATTGGACGACATTGGCAATTCTGGAAGTTCGGCATATGATTCGACCTGAGTTCAAAGAGAGTCGCTTTGGACAAATACTGCCGCCCAAATCTTGTCCATTTGGACCTCCTGGACAAGATATGATGAGGCCGAATCCTGTCAAATTGATAGGAGTGAAGACATTTGCATCTATATCATTGGACGACATTGGCAATTCTGGATGCTCAGGCTTATGGTTCGATCTTAGTCCAAAGAATGTCGCTTTGGACAAGTGCTACCGCAAAAATCTTGTACATTTGAACCTCCTAGACAAGATACGATGAGGCAGAATCCTATCAAATTGATAGGAGTGAAGATGTTTGCATCTATATCATTGGACGACATTGGCAATTCTGGAAGTTCGGCATATGATTCGACCTGAGTCCAAGGAGAATCGCTTTGGGCAAGTGCCACCGCAACAAATCTTGCACATTTGGACCCCCTGGACAAGATACGATGAGGCAGAATCCTGTCAAATTGATAGGAGTAATGATATTTGCATCAATATCATTGGACGACATTGGCAATTCTGGAAGTTCGGCATATGATTCGACCTGAGTTCAAAGAGAGTCGCTTTGGACAAATACTGCCGCCCAAATCTTGTCCATTTGGACCTCCTGGACAAGATATGATGAGGCCGAATCCTGTCAAATTGATAGGAGTGAAGACATTTGCATCTATATCATTGGACGACATTGGCAATTCTGGATGCTCAGGCTTATGGTTCGATCTTAGTCCAAAGAATGTCGCTTCGGACAAGTGCTACCGCAAAAATCTTGTACATTTGAACCTCCTAGACAAGATACGATGAGGCAGAATCCTATCAAATTGATAGGAGTGAAGATGTTTGCATCTATATCATTGGACGACATTGGCAATTCTGGAAGTTCGGCATATGATTCGACCTGAGTCCAAGGAGAGTCGCTTTGGACAAGTGCTACCGCAACAAATCTTGCACATTTGGACCCCCTGGACAAGATACGATCAGGCAGAATCCTGTGAAATTAATAGGAGTAAAGATATTTGCATCTATATCATTGGTCAACAACGGCAATTCTGGATGGTCCGGCATATGGTTCGACATAAGTCCAAAGAATGCCGCTTTGGACAAGTGCTACCGCAACGAATCGTGTACATTTGGACCCCCTGGACAAGATACGATGAGGCAGAATCCTGTCAAATTGATGGCAGTAAAGATATTTGGATATATACCATTGCACGACATTGGCAATTCTTGATTCTTCGGCTTATGGATCTGCCTGAGTCCAAATAGAGTTGCTTTGGAGAAGGGCTACCGCACAAATCGTGTACATTTGATCCTCCGGAACAAGGTATGATGAGGCAGAATCCTATCACATTGATAGGAGTAAAGATATTTGCATCTATATCATTGGACGACATTGGCAATTCTGGATGTTCGGCTTATGGATCGACCTGAGTCCAAAGAGAGTCGCTTTGGACAAGTGCTACCGCAACAAATCTTGCACATTTGGACCCCCTGGACAAGATACGATCAGGCAGAATCCTGCCAAATTGATAGGTGTGGAGATGGTTGCATCTATATCATTGGACGACATTGGCAATTCTGGATGCTCGGGTTTATGATTCGACCTGAGTCCAAAGAGAGTCGGCCTGGACAAGTGCTACCGCACAAATATTGTACATTTGATCTTCCGGGACAAGATACGATGAGGCAGAATCCTGCCAAATTGATAGGAGTGAGGATATTTGCATCTATATCTTTGGACGACATTGGCAATTCTGGATGCTCCGGCAAATGATTCGACCGGAGGCCAAAGAGTTTGGCTTTTGTCAAGTGCTACCGCACAAATATTGTATGTGTGGAGCTCCTGTACAAGGTATGATGAGGCAGTATCCTACCACATTGATATCAGTAAAGATATTTGCATCTATATCATTGGACGACATTGGCAATTCTGGATGCTCCGGCATATGATTCGATCTGAGTCCAAAGAGAGTCGCTTTGGACAAGTGCTACCGCACAAATCGTGTACATTTGGACCTCCTGTACAAGGTATGATTAGGCTGAATCGAATCACATTGATAGGAGTAGAGATATTTGCATCTATATCATTGGACGACATTGGAAATTCTGGATGCTCGGCTTATGATTCGACCTGAGTTCAAATAGAGTCGCTTTGGACAAGTGCTACCGCACAAATCTTGTACATTTGGACCTCCTGGACCAGGTATGATGAGGCAGAATCCTATTACATTGGTAGGAGTAAAGGTATTTGCATCTATATCTTTGGACGACATTGGCAATTCTGGATGCCTCGGCTTATGATTCGACCTGAATCCAAAGAATGTTGCTTTGGACAAGAGCTACTGCAACAAATCGTGTACATTTGGACCCCCTGGATAAGATACGATGAGGCAGAATCCTGTCAAATTGATAGCAGTAAAGATATTTCCATCTATACCATTGCATGACATTGGCAATTCTTGATGCTTCGGCTTATGTATCGACCTGAGTCCAAAGAGATTCGTTTTTGTATTGTGCTAACGCACAAATCTTGTACATTTGGACCTCCTGCACAAGGTATGATGAGGCAGAATCCTATCACATTGATAGGAGTAAAGATATTAGAATCTATATCACTGGACGACATTGGCAGTTCGGGATGCTCTGGCATATGATTCGACCGGAGGCAAAAGAGAGTCGCTTTGGACACGTGCTACCGCACAAATCTTGTACATTTGGACCCCCTGGACAAGATTCGATGAGGCAGAATCCTGCCAAATTGATAGGTGTGGAGATGGTTGCATCTATATCATTGGACGACATTGGCAATTCTGGATGCTCGGGTTTATGATTCGACCTGAGTCCAAAGAGAGTCGGCCTGGACAAGTGCTACCGCACAAATATTGTACATTTGATCTTCCGGGACAAGATACGATGAGGCAGAATCCTGCCAAATTGATAGGAGTGAGGATATTTGCATCTATATCTTTGGACGACATTGGCAATTCTGGATGCTCCGGCATATGATTCGACCGGAGGCCAAAGAGTTTGGCTTTTGTCAAGTGCTACCGCACAAATCTTGTATGTGTGGACCTCCTGTACAAGGTATGATGAGGCAGAATCCTACCAAATTGATATCAGTAAAGATATTTGCATCTATATCATTGGACGACATTGGCAATTCTGGATGCTCCGGCTTATGGATCGACCTGAGTCCAAAGAGATTCGTTTTTGTAAAGTGCTAACGCACAAATCTTGTACATTTGGACCTCCTGCACAAGGCATGATGAGGCAGAATCCTATCACATTGATAGGAGTAAAGATATTTGAATCTATATCACTGGACGACATTGGCAGGTCTGGATGCTCTGGCATATGATTCGACCGGAGGCAAAAGAGAGTCGCTTTGGACACGTGCTACCGCACAAATCTTGTACATTTGGACCCCCTGGACAAGATACGATGAGGCAGAATCCTGCCAAATTGATAGGTGTGGAGATGGTTGCATCTATATCATTGGACGACATTGGCAATTCTGGATGCTCAGGCTTATGATTCGACCTGAGTTCAAAGAGAGTCGCTTTGGACAAATATTGCCGCCCAAATCTTGTCCATTTGGTCCTCCTGGACAAGATATGATGAGGCCGAATCCTGTCAAATTGATAGCAGTAAAGATATTTGGATCTATACCATTGCACGACATTGGCAATTCTTGATTCTTCGGCTTATGGATCTGCCTGAGTCCAAATAGAGTTGCTTTGGAGAAGGGCTACCGCACAAATCGTGTACATTTGAACCTCCGGAACAAGGTATGATGAGACAGAATCCTATCACATTGATAGGAGTAAAGATATTTGCATCTATATCATTGGACGACATTGGCAATTCTGGATGTTCGGCTTATGGATCGACCTGAGTCCAAAGAGAGTCGCTTTGGACATGTGCTACCGCAACAAATCTTGCACATTTGGACCTCCTGGACAAGATACGATCAGGCAGAATCCTATGAACTTAATAGGAGTAAAGATATTTGCATCTATATCATTGGTCAACAACGGCAATTCTGGATGGTCCGGCATATGGTTCGACATAAGTCCAAAGAATGCCGCTTTGGACAAGTGCTACCGCAACGAATCGTGTACATTTGGACCCGCTGGACAAGATACGATGAGGCAGAATCCTGTCAAATTGATAGCAGTAAAGATATTTGCATGTATATCATTGGACGACATTGGCAATTCTGGATGCTCCGGCTTATGGATCGACCTGAGTCCAAAGAGATTCGTTTTTGTAAAGTGCTAACGCACAAATCTTGTACATTTGGACCTCCTGCACAAGGTATGATGAGGCAGAATCCTATCACATTGATACTAGTAAAGATATTTGAATCTATATCACTGGACGACATTGGCAGTTCTGGATGCTCTGGCATATGATTCGACCGGAGGCAAAAGAGAGTCGCTTTGGACACGTGCTACCGCACAAATCTTGTACATTTGGACCCCCTGGACAAGATACGATGAGGCAGAATCCTGCCAAATTGATAGGTGTGGAGATGGTTGCATCTATATCATTGGACGACATTGGCAATTCTGGATGCTCGGGTTTATGATTCGACCTGAGTCCAAAGAGAGTCGGCCTGGACAAGTGCTACCGCACAAATATTGTACATTTGATCTTCCTGGACAAGATACGATGAGGCAGAATCCTGCCAAATTGATAGGATTGAGGATATTTGCATCTATATCTTTGGACGACATTGGCAATTCTGGATGCTCCGGCTTATGGATCGACCTGAGTCCAAAGAGATTCGTTTTTGTAAAGTGCTAACGCACAAATCTTGTACATTTGGACCTCCTGCACAAGGCATGATGAGGCAGAATCCTATCACATTGATAGGAGTAAAGATATTTGAATCTATATCACTGGACGACATTGGCAGTTCTGGATGCTCTGGCATATGATTCGACCGGAGGTAAAAGAGAGTCGCTTTGGACACGTGCTACCGCACAAATCTTGTACATTTGGACCCCCTGGACAAGATACGATGAGGCAGAATCCTGCCAAATTGATAGGTGTGGAGATGGTTGCATCTATATCATTGGACGACATTGGCAATTCGGGATGCTCGGGTTTATGATTCGACCTGAGTTCAAATAGAGTCGCTTTGGACAAGTGCTACCGCACAAATCGTGTACATTTGGACCTCCTGTACAAGATATGATGAGGCAGAATCCTGTCAAATTGATAGGAGTGAAGATATTTGCATCTATATCAATGGACATCATTGGCAATTCTGGATGCTCCGGCATATGATTCGACCTGAATCCCAAGAGAGTCGCTCTGGACAAGTACTGCAGCACAAATCCTGTACATTTGTACCTCCGGAACAAGGTACGATGAGGCAGAATCCTGTCAAATTGATAGGAGTAAAGATATTTGCATCTATATCATTAGACAGAATTGGCAATTCTGGATGCTCAGGCTTATGATTCGACCTGAGTTCAAAGAGAGTCGCTTTGGACAAATATTGCCGCCCAAATCTTGTCCATTTGGTCCTCCTGGACAAGATATGATGAGGCCGAATCCTGTCAAATTGATAGCAGTAAAGATATTTGGATCTATACCATTGCACGACATTGGCAATTCTTGATTCTTCGGCTTATGGATCTGCCTGAGTCCAAATAGAGTTGCTTTGGAGAAGGGCTACCGCACAAATCGTGTACATTTGAACCTCCGGAACAAGGTATGATGAGACAGAATCCTATCACATTGATAGGAGTAAAGATATTTGCATCTATATCATTGGACGACATTGGCAATTCTGGATGTTCGGCTTATGGATCGACCTGAGTCCAAAGAGAGTCGCTTTGGACATGTGCTACCGCAACAAATCTTGCACATTTGGACCTCCTGGACAAGATACGATCAGGCAGAATCCTATGAACTTAATAGGAGTAAAGATATTTGCATCTATATCATTGGTCAACAACGGCAATTCTGGATGGTCCGGAATATGGTTCGACATAAGTCCAAAGAATGCCGCTTTGGACAAGTGCTACCGCAACGAATCGTGTACATTTGGACCCGCTGGACAAGATACGATGAGGGAGAATCCTGTCAAATTGATAGCAGTAAAGATATTTGCATGTATATCATTGGACGACATTGGCAATTCTGGATGCTCCGGCTTATGGATCGACCTGAGTCCAAAGAGATTCGTTTTTGTAAAGTGCTAACGCACAAATCTTGTACATTTGGACCTCCTGCACAAGGTATGATGAGGCAGAATCCTATCACATTGATACTAGTAAAGATATTTGAATCTATATCACTGGACGACATTGGCAGGTCTGGATGCTCTGGCATATGATTCGACCGGAGGCAAAAGAGAGTCGCTTTGGACACGTGCTACCGCACAAATCCTGTACATTTGGACCCCCTGGACAAGATACGATGAGGCAGAATCCTGCCAAATTGATAGGTGTGGAGATGGTTGCATCTATATCATTGGACGACATTGGCAATTCTGGATGCTCGGGTTTATGATTCGACCTGAGTCCAAAGAGAGTCGGCCTGGACAAGTGCTACCGCACAAATATTGTACATTTGATCTTCCTGGACAAGATACGATGAGGCAGAATCCTGCCAAATTGATAGGAGTGAGGATATTTGCATCTATATCTTTGGACGACATTGGCAATTCTGGATGCTCCGGCATATGATTCGACCGGAGGCCAAAGAGTTTGGCTTTTGTCAAGTGCTACCGCACAAATATTGTATGTGTGGACCTAATGTACAAGGTATGATGAGGCAGAATCCTACCACATTGATATCAGTAAAGATATTTGCATCTATATCATTGGACGACATTGGCAATTCTGGATGCTCCGGCATATGATTCGATCTGAGTCCAAAGAGAGTAGCTTTGGACAAGTGCTACCGCACAAATCGTGTACATTTGGACCTCCTGTACAAGGTATGATGAGGCTGAATCGAATCACATTGATAGGAGTAGAGATATTTGCATCTATATCATTGGACGATATTGGAAATTCTGGATGCTCGGCTTATGATTCGACCTGAGTTCAAATAGAGTCGCTTTGGACAAGTGCTACCGCACAAATCGTGTACATTTGGACCTCCTGTACAAGATATGGTGAGGCAGAATCCTATCACATTGATAGGAGTAAAGATATTTGCATCTATATCATTGGACGACATTGGCAATTCTGGATGCTCGGCATATCAATCGACCTGAGTCCAAAGAGATTGGCTTTTGTCAAGTGCTACCGCACAAATCTTGTACATTTGAACCTCCTGGAGAAGATACGATGGGGCAGAATCCTGTCAAATTGATAGGAGTGATGATATTTGCATGTATATAATTGGACGACATTGGCAATTCTGGATGCTCCGGTTTATTATTCGACCTGAGTCCAAAGGGAGTCGCTTTGGACAAGTGCTACCGCACAAATCTTGTACATTTGGACCTCCTCGACCAGGTATGATGAGGCAGAATCCTATTACATTGGTAGGAGTAAAGGTATTTGCATCTATATCTTTGGACGACATTGGCAATTCTGGATGCCTCGGCTTATGATTCGACCTGAATCCAAAGAATGTTGCTTTGGACAAGTGCTACTGCAACAAATCGTGTACATTTGGACCCCCTGGATAAGATACGATGAGGCAGAATCCTGTCAAATTGATAGCAGTAAAGATATTTCCATCTATACCATTGCATGACATTGGCAATTCTTGATGCTTCGGCTTATGGATCGACCTGAGTCCAAAGAGATTCGTTTTTGTAAAGTGCTAACGCACAAATCTTGTACATTTGGACCTCCTGCACAAGGTATGATGAGGCAGAATCCTATCACATTGATAGGAGTAAAGATATTAGAATCTATATCACTGGACGACATTGGCAGTTCTGGATGCTCTGGCATATGATTCGACCGGAGGCAAAAGAGAGTCGCTTTGGACACGTGCTACCGCACAAATCTTGTACATTTGGACCCCCTGGACAAGATACGATGAGGCAGAATCCTGCCAAATTGATAGGTGTGGAGATGGTTGCATCTATATCATTGGACGACATTGGCAATTCGGGATGCTCGGGTTTATGATTCGACCTGAGTTCAAATAGAGTCGCTTTGGACAAGTGCTACCGCACAAATCGTGTACATTTGGACCTCCTGTACAAGATATGATGAGGCAGAATCCTGTCAAATTGATAGGAGTGAAGATATTTGCATCTATATCAATGGACATCATTGGCAATTCTGGATGCTCCGGCATATGATTCGACCTGAATCCCAAAAGAGTCGCTCTGGACAAGTACTGCAGCACAAATCCTGTACATTTGTACCTCCGGAACAAGGTACGATGAGGCAGAATCCTGTCAAATTGATAGGAGTAAAGATATTTGCATCTATATCATTAGACAGAATTGGCAATTCTGGATGCTCAGGCTTATGATTCGACCTGAGTTCAAAGAGAGTCGCTTTGGACAAATATTGCCGCCCAAATCTTGTCCATTTGGTCCTCCTGGACAAGATATGATGAGGCCGAATCCTGTCAAATTGATAGCAGTAAAGATATTTGGATCTATACCATTGCACGACATTGGCAATTCTTGATTCTTCGGCTTATGGATCTGCCTGAGTCCAAATAGAGTTGCTTTGGACAAGTGCTACCGCAACAAATCTTGTACATTTGGACCCCCTGGACAAGATACGATGAGGCAGAATCCTGTCAAGTTGATAGGAGTAATGATATTTGCATCTATATCATTGGACGACATTGGCAATTCTGGAAGTTCGGCATATGATTCGACCTGAGTTCAAAGAGAGTCGCTTTGGACAAATATTGCCGCCCAAATCTTGTCCATTTGGTCCTCCTGGACAAGATATGATGAGGCCGAATCCTGTCAAATTGATAGCAGTAAAGATATTTGGATCTATACCATTGCACGACATTGGCAATTCTTGATTCTTCGGCTTATGGATCTGCCTGAGTCCAAATAGAGTTGCTTTGGAGAAGGGCTACCGCACAAATCGTGTACATTTGAACCTCCGGAACAAGGTATGATGAGACAGAATCCTATCACATTGATAGGAGTAAAGATATTTGCATCTATATCATTGGACGACATTGGCAATTCTGGATGTTCGGCTTATGGATCGACCTGAGTCCAAAGAGAGTCGCTTTGGACATGTGCTACCGCAACAAATCTTGCACATTTGGACCTCCTGGACAAGATACGATCAGGCAGAATCCTATGAACTTAATAGGAGTAAAGATATTTGCATCTATATCATTGGTCAACAACGGCAATTCTGGATGGTCCGGCATATGGTTCGACATAAGTCCAAAGAATGCCGCTTTGGACAAGTGCTACCGCAACGAATCGTGTACATTTGGACCCGCTGGACAAGATACGATGAGGCAGAATCCTGTCAAATTGATAGCAGTAAAGATATTTGCATGTATATCATTGGACGACATTGGCAATTCTGGATGCTCCGGCTTATGGATCGACCAGAGTCCAAAGAGATTCGTTTTTGTAAAGTGCTAACGCACAAATCTTGTACATTTGGACCTCCTGCACAAGGTATGATGAGGCAGAATCCTATCACATTGATACTAGTAAAGATATTTGAATCTATATCACTGGACGACATTGGCAGTTCTGGATGCTCTGGCATATGATTCGACCGGAGGCAAAAGAGAGTCGCTTTGGACACGTGCTACCGCACAAATCCTGTACATTTGGACCCCCTGGACAAGATACGATGAGGCAGAATCCTGCCAAATTGATAGGTGTGGAGATGGTTGCATCTATATCATTGGACGACATTGGCAATTCTGGATGCTCGGGTTTATGATTCGACCTGAGTCCAAAGAGAGTCGGCCTGGACAAGTGCTACCGCACAAATATTGTACATTTGATCTTCCTGGACAAGATACGATGAGGCAGAATCCTGCCAAATTGATAGGAGTGAGGATATTTGCATCTATATCTTTGGACGACATTGGCAATTCTGGATGCTCCGGCATATGATTCGACCGGAGGCCAAAGAGTTTGGCTTTTGTCAAGTGCTACCGCACAAATATTGTATGTGTGGACCTCCTGTACAAGGTATGATGAGGCAGAATCCTACCACATTGATATCAGTAAAGATATTTGCATCTATATCATTGGACGACATTGGCAATTCTGGATGCTCCGGCATATGATTCGATCTGAGTCCAAAGAGAGTCGCTTTGGACAAGTGCTACCGCACAAATCGTGTACATTTGGACCTCCTGTACAAGGTATGATGAGGCTGAATCGAATCACATTGATAGGAGTAGAGATATTTGCATCTATATCATTGGACGACATTGGAAATTCTGGATGCTCGGCTTATGATTCGACCTGAGTCCAAAGGGAGTCGCTTTGGACAAGTGCTACCGCACAAATCTTGTACATTTGGACCTCCTCGACCAGGTATGATGAGGCAGAATCCTATTACATTGGTAGGAGTAAAGGTATTTGCATCTATATCTTTGGACGACATTGGCAATTCTGGATGCCTCGGCTTATGATTCGACCTGAATCCAAAGAATGTTGCTTTGGACAAGTGCTACTGCAACAAATCGTGTACATTTGGACCCCCTGGATAAGATACGATGAGGCAGAATCCTGCCAAATTGATAGGTGTGGAGATGGTTGCATCTATATCATTGGACGACATTGGCAATTCGGGATGCTCGGGTTTATGATTCGACCTGAGTTCAAATAGAGTCGCTTTGGACAAGTGCTACCGCACAAATCGTGTACATTTGGACCTCCTGTACAAGATATGATGAGGCAGAATCCTGTCAAATTGATAGGAGTGAAGATATTTGCATCTATATCAATGGACATCATTGGCAATTCTGGATGCTCCGGCATATGATTCGACCTGAATCCCAAGAGAGTCGCTCTGGACAAGTACTGCAGCACAAATCCTGTACATTTGTACCTCCGGAACAAGGTACGATGAGGCAGAATCCTGTCAAATTGATAGGAGTAAAGATATTTGCATCTATATCATTAGACAGAATTGGCAATTCTGGATGCTCAGGCTTATGATTCGACCTGAGTTCAAAGAGAGTCGCTTTGGACAAATATTGCCGCCCAAATCTTGTCCATTTGGTCCTCCTGGACAAGATATGATGAGGCCGAATCCTGTCAAATTGATAGCAGTAAAGATATTTGGATCTATACCATTGCACGACATTGGCAATTCTTGATTCTTCGGCTTATGGATCTGCCTGAGTCCAAATAGAGTTGCTTTGGAGAAGGGCTACCGCACAAATCGTGTACATTTGAACCTCCGGAACAAGGTATGATGAGACAGAATCCTATCACATTGATAGGAGTAAAGATATTTGCATCTATATCATTGGACGACATTGGCAATTCTGGATGTTCGGCTTATGGATCGACCTGAGTCCAAAGAGAGTCGCTTTGGACATGTGCTACCGCAACAAATCTTGCACATTTGGACCTCCTGGACAAGATACGATCAGGCAGAATCCTATGAACTTAATAGGAGTAAAGATATTTGCATCTATATCATTGGTCAACAACGGCAATTCTGGATGGTCCGGAATATGGTTCGACATAAGTCCAAAGAATGCCGCTTTGGACAAGTGCTACCGCAACGAATCGTGTACATTTGGACCCGCTGGACAAGATACGATGAGGGAGAATCCTGTCAAATTGATAGCAGTAAAGATATTTGCATGTATATCATTGGACGACATTGGCAATTCTGGATGCTCCGGCTTATGGATCGACCTGAGTCCAAAGAGATTCGTTTTTGTAAAGTGCTAACGCACAAATCTTGTACATTTGGACCTCCTGCACAAGGTATGATGAGGCAGAATCCTATCACATTGATACTAGTAAAGATATTTGAATCTATATCACTGGACGACATTGGCAGGTCTGGATGCTCTGGCATATGATTCGACCGGAGGCAAAAGAGAGTCGCTTTGGACACGTGCTACCGCACAAATCCTGTACATTTGGACCCCCTGGACAAGATACGATGAGGCAGAATCCTGCCAAATTGATAGGTGTGGAGATGGTTGCATCTATATCATTGGACGACATTGGCAATTCTGGATGCTCGGGTTTATGATTCGACCTGAGTCCAAAGAGAGTCGGCCTGGACAAGTGCTACCGCACAAATATTGTACATTTGATCTTCCTGGACAAGATACGATGAGGCAGAATCCTGCCAAATTGATAGGAGTGAGGATATTTGCATCTATATCTTTGGACGACATTGGCAATTCTGGATGCTCCGGCATATGATTCGACCGGAGGCCAAAGAGTTTGGCTTTTGTCAAGTGCTACCGCACAAATATTGTATGTGTGGACCTCCTGTACAAGGTATGATGAGGCAGAATCCTACCACATTGATATCAGTAAAGATATTTGCATCTATATCATTGGACGACATTGGCAATTCTGGATGCTCCGGCATATGATTCGATCTGAGTCCAAAGAGAGTCGCTTTGGACAAGTGCTACCGCACAAATCGTGTACATTTGGACCTCCTGTACAAGGTATGATGAGGCTGAATCGAATCACATTGATAGGAGTAGAGATATTTGCATCTATATCATTGGACGATATTGGAAATTCTGGATGCTCGGCTTATGATTCGACCTGAGTTCAAATAGAGTCGCTTTGGACAAGTGCTACCGCACAAATCGTGTACATTTGGACCTCCTGTACAAGATATGGTGAGGCAGAATCCTATCACATTGATAGGAGTAAAGATATTTGCATCTATATCATTGGACGACATTGGCAATTCTGGATGCTCGGCATATCAATCGACCTGAGTCCAAAGAGATTGGCTTTTGTCAAGTGCTACCGCACAAATCTTGTACATTTGAACCTCCTGGAGAAGATACGATGGGGCAGAATCCTGTCAAATTGATAGGAGTGATGATATTTGCATGTATATAATTGGACGACATTGGCAATTCTGGATGCTCCGGTTTATTATTCGACCTGAGTCCAAAGGGAGTCGCTTTGGACAAGTGCTACCGCACAAATCTTGTACATTTGGACCTCCTCGACCAGGTATGATGAGGCAGAATCCTATTACATTGGTAGGAGTAAAGGTATTTGCATCTATATCTTTGGACGACATTGGCAATTCTGGATGCCTCGGCTTATGATTCGACCTGAATCCAAAGAATGTTGCTTTGGACAAGTGCTACTGCAACAAATCGTGTACATTTGGACCCCCTGGATAAGATACGATGAGGCAGAATCCTGTCAAATTGATAGCAGTAAAGATATTTCCATCTATACCATTGCATGACATTGGCAATTCTTGATGCTTCGGCATATGGATCGACCTGAGTCCAAAGAGATTCGTTTTTGTAAAGTGCTAACGCACAAATCTTGTACATTTGGACCTCCTGCACAAGGTATGATGAGGCAGAATCCTATCACATTGATAGGAGTAAAGATATTAGAATCTATATCACTGGACGACATTGGCAGTTCTGGATGCTCTGGCATATGATTCGACCGGAGGCAAAAGAGAGTCGCTTTGGACACGTGCTACCGCACAAATCTTGTACATTTGGACCCCCTGGACAAGATACGATGAGGCAGAATCCTGCCAAATTGATAGGTGTGGAGATGGTTGCATCTATATCATTGGACGACATTGGCAATTCGGGATGCTCGGGTTTATGATTCGACCTGAGTTCAAATAGAGTCGCTTTGGACAAGTGCTACCGCACAAATCGTGTACATTTGGACCTCCTGTACAAGATATGATGAGGCAGAATCCTATCAAATTGATAGGAGTGAAGATATTTGCATCTATATCAATGGACATCATTGGCAATTCTGGATGCTCCGGCATATGATTCGACCTGAATCCCAAAAGAGTCGCTCTGGACAAGTACTGCAGCACAAATCCTGTACATTTGTACCTCCGGAACAAGGTACGATGAGGCAGAATCCTGTCAAATTGATAGGAGTAAAGATATTTGCATCTATATCATTAGACAGAATTGGCAATTCTGGATGCTCAGGCTTATGATTCGACCTGAGTTCAAAGAGAGTCGCTTTGGACAAATATTGCCGCCCAAATCTTGTCCATTTGGTCCTCCTGGACAAGATATGATGAGGCCGAATCCTGTCAAATTGATAGCAGTAAAGATATTTGGATCTATACCATTGCACGACATTGGCAATTCTTGATTCTTCGGCTTATGGATCTGCCTGAGTCCAAATAGAGTTGCTTTGGACAAGTGCTACCGCAACAAATCTTGTACATTTGGACCCCCTGGACAAGATACGATGAGGCAGAATCCTGTCAAGTTGATAGGAGTAATGATATTTGCATCTATATCATTGGACGACATTGGCAATTCTGGAAGTTCGGCATATGATTCGACCTGAGTTCAAAGAGAGTCGCTTTGGACAAATATTGCCGCCCAAATCTTGTCCATTTGGTCCTCCTGGACAAGATATGATGAGGCCGAATCCTGTCAAATTGATAGCAGTAAAGATATTTGGATCTATACCATTGCACGACATTGGCAATTCTTGATTCTTCGGCTTATGGATCTGCCTGAGTCCAAATAGAGTTGCTTTGGAGAAGGGCTACCGCACAAATCGTGTACATTTGAACCTCCGGAACAAGGTATGATGAGACAGAATCCTATCACATTGATAGGAGTAAAGATATTTGCATCTATATCATTGGACGACATTGGCAATTCTGGATGTTCGGCTTATGGATCGACCTGAGTCCAAAGAGAGTCGCTTTGGACATGTGCTACCGCAACAAATCTTGCACATTTGGACCTCCTGGACAAGATACGATCAGGCAGAATCCTATGAACTTAATAGGAGTAAAGATATTTGCATCTATATCATTGGTCAACAACGGCAATTCTGGATGGTCCGGCATATGGTTCGACATAAGTCCAAAGAATGCCGCTTTGGACAAGTGCTACCGCAACGAATCGTGTACATTTGGACCCGCTGGACAAGATACGATGAGGCAGAATCCTGTCAAATTGATAGCAGTAAAGATATTTGCATGTATATCATTGGACGACATTGGCAATTCTGGATGCTCCGGCTTATGGATCGACCAGAGTCCAAAGAGATTCGTTTTTGTAAAGTGCTAACGCACAAATCTTGTACATTTGGACCTCCTGCACAAGGTATGATGAGGCAGAATCCTATCACATTGATACTAGTAAAGATATTTGAATCTATATCACTGGACGACATTGGCAGTTCTGGATGCTCTGGCATATGATTCGACCGGAGGCAAAAGAGAGTCGCTTTGGACACGTGCTACCGCACAAATCCTGTACATTTGGACCCCCTGGACAAGATACGATGAGGCAGAATCCTGCCAAATTGATAGGTGTGGAGATGGTTGCATCTATATCATTGGACGACATTGGCAATTCTGGATGCTCGGGTTTATGATTCGACCTGAGTCCAAAGAGAGTCGGCCTGGACAAGTGCTACCGCACAAATATTGTACATTTGATCTTCCTGGACAAGATACGATGAGGCAGAATCCTGCCAAATTGATAGGAGTGAGGATATTTGCATCTATATCTTTGGACGACATTGGCAATTCTGGATGCTCCGGCATATGATTCGACCGGAGGCCAAAGAGTTTGGCTTTTGTCAAGTGCTACCGCACAAATATTGTATGTGTGGACCTCCTGTACAAGGTATGATGAGGCAGAATCCTACCACATTGATATCAGTAAAGATATTTGCATCTATATCATTGGACGACATTGGCAATTCTGGATGCTCCGGCATATGATTCGATCTGAGTCCAAAGAGAGTCGCTTTGGACAAGTGCTACCGCACAAATCGTGTACATTTGGACCTCCTGTACAAGGTATGATGAGGCTGAATCGAATCACATTGATAGGAGTAGAGATATTTGCATCTATATCATTGGACGACATTGGAAATTCTGGATGCTCGGCTTATGATTCGACCTGAGTCCAAAGGGAGTCGCTTTGGACAAGTGCTACCGCACAAATCTTGTACATTTGGACCTCCTCGACCAGGTATGATGAGGCAGAATCCTATTACATTGGTAGGAGTAAAGGTATTTGCATCTATATCTTTGGACGACATTGGCAATTCTGGATGCCTCGGCTTATGATTCGACCTGAATCCAAAGAATGTTGCTTTGGACAAGTGCTACTGCAACAAATCGTGTACATTTGGACCCCCTGGATAAGATACGATGAGGCAGAATCCTGTCAAATTGATAGCAGTAAAGATATTTCCATCTATACCATTGCATGACATTGGCAATTCTTGATGCTTCGGCTTATGGATCGACCTGAGTCCAAAGAGATTCGTTTTTGTAAAGTGCTAACGCACAAATCTTGTACATTTGGACCTCCTGCACAAGGTATGATGAGGCAGAATCCTATCACATTGATAGGAGTAAAGATATTAGAATCTATATCACTGGACGACATTGGCAGTTCTGGATGCTCTGGCATATGATTCGACCGGAGGCAAAAGAGAGTCGCTTTGGACACGTGCTACCGCACAAATCTTGTACATTTGGACCCCCTGGACAAGATACGATGAGGCAGAATCCTGCCAAATTGATAGGTGTGGAGATGGTTGCATCTATATCATTGGACGACATTGGCAATTCTGGATGCTCGGGTTTATGATTCGACCTGAGTCCAAAGATAGTCGGCCTGGACAAGTGTTACCGCACAAATATTGTACATTTGATCTTCCGGGACAAGATACGATGAGGCAGAATCCTGCCAAATTGATAGGAGGGAGGATATTTGCATCTATATCTTTGGACGACATTGGCAATTCTGGATGCTCCGGCATATGATTCGACCGGAGGCCAAAGAGTTTGGCTTTTGTCAAGTGCTACCGCACAAATCTTGTATGTGTGGACCTCCTGTACAAGGTATGATGAGGCAGAATCCTACCACATTGATATCAGTAAAGATATTTGCATCTATATCATTGGACGACATTGGCAATTCTGGATGCTCTGGCTTATGGATCGACCTGAGTCCAAAGAGATTCGTTTTTGTAAAGTGCTAACGCACAAATCTTGTACATTTGGACCTCCTGCACAAGGCATGATGAGGCAGAATCCTATCACATTGATAGGAGTAAAGATATTTGAATCTATATCACTGGACGACATTGGCAGTTCTGGATGCTCTGGCATATGATTCGACCGGAGGCACAAGAGAGTCGCTTTGGACACGTGCTACCGCACAAATCTTGTACATTTGGACCCCCTGGACAAGATACGATGAGGCAGAATCCTGCCAAATTGATAGGTGTGGAGATGGTTGCATCTATATCAATGGACATCATTGGCAATTCTGGATGCTCCGGCATATGATTCGACCTGAATCCCAAGAGAGTCGCTCTGGACAAGTACTGCAGCACAAATCCTGTACATTTGTACCTCCGGAACAAGGTACGATGAGGCAGAATCCTGTCAAATTGATAGGAGTAAAGATATTTGCATCTATATCATTAGACAGAATTGGCAATTCTGGATGCTCAGGCTTATGATTCGACCTGAGTCCAAGGAGAGTCGCTTTGGGCAAGTGCTGCCGCAACAAATCTTGTACATTTGGACCCCCTGGACAAGATACGATGAGGCAGAATCCTGTCAAATTGATAGGACAAAAGATATTTGCATCTATATCATTGGTCAACATCGGCAATTCTGGATGGTCCGGTTTATGGTTCGACCCAAGTCCAAAGAATGTCGCTTTGGACAAGTGCTACCGCACAAATCTTGTACATTTGAACCTCCTGGACAAGATACGATGAGGCAGAATCCTGTTAAATTGATAGGAGTGAAGATGTTTGCGTCTATATCATTGGACGACATTGGCAATTCTGGATGCTCAGGCTTATGATTCGACCTGAGTCCAAGGAGTGTCGTTTTGGACAAGTGCTACCGCAACAAATCTTGTACATTTGGACCCCCTGGACAAGATACGATGAGGCAGAATCCTGTCAAATTGATAGGAGTAATGATATTTGCATCTATATCATTGGACAACATTGGCAATTCTGGAAGTTCGGCATATGATTCGACCTGAGTTCAAAGAGAGTCTCTTTGGACAAATACTGCCGCCCAAATCTTGTCCATTTGGACCTCCTGGACAAGATATGATGAGGCCGAATCCTGTCAAATTGATAGAAGTGAAGACATTTGCATCTATATCATTGGACGACATTGGCAATTCTGGATGCTCAGGCTTATGGTTCGACCTTAGTCCAAAGAATGTCGCTTTGGACAAGTGCTACCGCACAAATCTTGTACATTTGAACCTCCTAGACAAGATACGATGAGGCAGAATCCTGCCAAATTGATAGGTGTGGAGATGGTTGCATCTATATCATTGGACGACATTGGCAATTCTGGATGCTCGGGTTTATGATTCGACCTGAGTCCAAAGAGAGTCGGCCTGGACAAGTGCTACCGCACAAATATTGTACATTTGATCTTCCTGGACAAGATACGATGAGGCAGAATCCTGCCAAATTGATAGGAGTGAGGATATTTGCATCTATATCTTTGGACGTGTTGTGTGTGTTGCTCGATAAGAAATACGAGCAATTCGACTGGGGACAGTCGTCGATGCGGAATGAAGGAGAGGTCTACTTCAGGATGAATGAGATGATTTAATTTAGGACTATTTTAGGAATTAGGATTTAGGAATAATAAATTAGGAATAGTTTAGTAGTTGTGAACAGAACACTTTGGATTTAATACTGACTTTAATTTAAGCTTTAATAGAAACTTGCGCGTTTCTCTCTTCTCTTTTATAATTTAATGTACACGTGTTCACGGTCTTTACAAGAGTAATCAAGGTGAGGTCGCAGGCGCCACGCGGTCTCCCGGCGCCTCACACGCATTTTTGTTCGCTGTTGGTATTAGAACCAATCAGATTAGGAGATTAATAAACATGCCCATATAAGGAGCGGCCAAAGGGTACACAAGAGAGCGCGCTAAGTAGGTGAGCGCGGGAAGTAGCGCGCCGTCGTGGAGCGTCCTAATTGGAGCGCGAAATGACGTCACGCAGTCATTAGGCCCGGGAAATATGAACGTTTCGAAATCAAGTAAATGATCCAGAACATTCCACCCGCCTCGTTCACAGGTTGAACGATATGGGAAGGGGAACGGTAGCGTACGTTGCGTAGTACTATAGTAGCCGCGATTCTCGGAATTCGGTTGTGGCCTTGCTTGCCCCTGAGCGGTAGGCGATCAACAAAGGCCCGCATTCCTAAACTATATCGTGGAAACAGCGTCGCGAGTTACAATGAATCGCGCGTACGGAGTGCACGACACGCAGTGTTATACGGTAATTCATCGCGACCTGTTATACGCAAGACGGCTCTCAAGTGTGGATTTAACAATAATAGGAACTTATACGGTAAGTACTTATAACTACGACTAGCACAAATAAATGCTTAAATTATAAATTAAATACAATGTTACTTAAGTTCGAAGAAGATTAAATTACTAATGACTAGACACAAATATTGCACGCGTGAATGGGTCTACTGAGGCTTGGAAGTTGTTACGCTAGTCTGTTCCACCGGTAGTACGCAGATCTGAGTTACAGGTCTCTTAAGCGTGGTGCGTGCGGTGCGGATGGTGACGACGCGTACAAGACCGTCTTGGCCTGGAAATGTATGTACAATGCGCCCTAAATCCCATTTACCGGGAGGCAACTGAGGATTTTTTATTAATGCCAGATCTCCTTCTTTAACGTTAGGTGTGGCTGAATGCCACCGCGATCGCTGCTGCAAGGAGTTTAAATAGTCTAGTGACCAGGATTTCCAAAAGGTCTCTTGAATCCTTTGGAGTGACTGCCATCGTGAAAGGCGATTTTCAGAGAGGCTGATTACAGAAGGAGTGGGCACTGATTTAAGTAGAATTCCCACCAAGAAGTGGCCGGGTGTCAGGGCATCGAAGTTCTCGGGATCGTCATATAAGGCAGTAAGTGGCCGTGAATTTAATACTCCCTCAATTTTGCAAAGCAGAGTGCAAAACTCCTCATAAGTGGGAGTTGCGTTACCCATTATGCGCTTCAGGTGGAACTTTACGCTCTTCACCCCGGCTTCCCACAATCCTCCAAAGTGAGGAGACGCAGGTGGGATGAAGTGCCATTCCATACCGTCAGACGCAATGTGAGCTTGGAGATCCGTGTCATAGAGCACAGTTTTTAGGTTAGAGGAGAGCTCACGGTCAGCTCCAATGAAGTTGGTGCCATTGTCAGAGTAGACGTGTGCAGGTAATCCACGTCTTGCTACAAAGCGATCTAACGCAGCTAGAAATGCTGCAGTAGAGTAATCGCTAGCACATTCCAGGTGAACGGCTTTAATACTGAGGCACACAAAGATGACAAGGTATCCCTTGTGAGACTTCTGTCCTCGCCCTTTTGAGGTCCTTATATTAAATGGACCGGCATAATCAACGCCCACATGAGAAAAGGGCCTAGACTGGGTGACTCTAGCAGCAGGCAGATTGCCCATTTGTTGGCAGGAAAGTGAAGCTCGTTGTCGAGCACAAATAATGCAGGTACGGATACAAGCCTTAGTGAGAGTTCTGGCATTAATAACCCAATATTGATGTCGGAGTAATCTTAAAGTAATGTGGAGACCTCCGTGCAGTGACACATTGTGAAAATGTGAAATTAAAAGTTTAGTGGCTCTGCAAGCTGGAAGTAAAATAGGATGCTTGCTGGCGGTGGGCAGCTCCGAGTGAGTGAGTCTGCCTCCTACGCAGATAAGACCCTCTGAATTTATAAAGAGATTCAGAGAGCGCAGGAATTTGTCCTTAATGACTGAGTTGTTTGACGACAAAGTAGTGAATGCCTCCTGAAAATGCGCCCTTTGTAGGAGTTTGCATAGAACTAAGGAGGCATTCCGCAACTCAGGGACAGTTATAAACGGAGTCACTGCACGGGGTTCCTCAACGCACTTAAAATTAATAAATCTAAACATATAACTTATAATACGCAATAGTTTTGTCCATGAGGACACGCGTTCAGGAAGTGTAAATTCGTATTGAACCGTGGTGTTCAGGGTACTTATGTTACAGCGTTGCTCATCGCATTCCTCAGCCACTGCCACAGCACTGCTCGGAGGCCACTCAGAGGGGTCTAACTTAAGCCACGAAGGCCCCGTCCACCATAAGGGGTGGCAAATCAGTTGAGTGGCTGATATACCCCGTGAAGCGGGGTCAGCCGGATTCTGTGCTGTGGGCACATGTCGCCATTCGGAGTTAGGTAAGTTAGTAAGGATTTCCGATACGCGATTGGCAACGAACACCTTCCACCGGGAAGGATGGCTTTGAAGCCAGGCTAGTACCACGGTCGAATCCGTCCAGCAATACGTCGGATAACCTAACAATTGCATCGTTTCAGCAACGAATTTAAGCGAGCGCGACAATAAAGTCGCGGCACAGAGCTCGAGACGCGGGATGCTCTGCACTTTTAAAGGAGCGACTTTAGTTTTGGAGTATACTAAGGTAACTTTCCAACCGCTCACATCTCGCACTTTAACAAAAACACACGCTCCATATGCCAGATTAGAGGCATCGCAAAACCCGTGCAGCTCAATATCCCGAGTGCTGCTAAGCTGTCCCGTCCAGCGGGGGATTGCGATATTGTTAAAATGGGTAAGTTCCCGTTGAAATTCGTGACATTTAACCGCGATGTCGTCAGGTAAAGGCGCGTCCCAACCAATATTTCTGACCCACATTTCCTGCATTAGGATTTTCGCAGTAATGATGGTGGGGGAAATCCACCCCATGGGGTCATAGATGCGAGAAATGTAAGAGAGGAAGGCTCGTTTGGATGGGACTAAGGAAGCTTGCTCAACTCGGAAATGGAAGGTATCCTTTTCGGCGTTCCAGTATACCCCTAATATCTTTAAATGTGGTTCCTCACCGATGGTTATTTTATTACTAGAGTCCCGATCAATTGCAACAACCTCATGACGGAGGGCGAGACAATTAGTCGCCCACTTATGGCATGTAAAGCCACCCGCCATGAGGAGCTGCTTAAGCTGTTTAATCAACGTCATAATGTCATCAGAATTGTCTCCACCGAACATAACATCATCGACATAGACGTTGTTCTCAAGTATCTGCGCGGCTAACGGAAATGAATCAACTTCATCGCGAGCAAGTTGTTTTAATACGCGGTTAGCGAGAAAGGGTGCACACGCAGTACCGTAAGTGACCGTTAACAGTCGGAATGAACGTAAAGGTTCTGATTTATCGGAACGCCATATAATGCGTTGACAATCTTGATCGGACTTGGCTACTAATATTTGTCTGAACATTTTTTCCAGATCGGTTGTCACAACCCATCGGTGAGCGCGCCACTTTAAAATAAGCGCGAAGATATTCGCCTGTAACTTCATGCCAATCATTAAGTGGTCATTGAGTGAAGTTTGATTCTGTGACTTAAAGGAGGCGTTAAAGACTACTCTCACTTTGGTAGTGGTACTGGATGCCTTAAGTACAGGATGGTGAGGAAGATAGGACATTTCGGCTTTAATCGTGTCTTCAGGTGGAACTTCGGTCATGTGCCCTAATGAAAGATATTCCCGTAGGAACGCGTGATAAGCCAGGCGCAGCTCTGGATTCTGGAGAAGCCTAGTTTCCTGTCTGAGGAAGATGCTCGTAGCATGGGTTCGGGTATCACCGATAGGAATAGGACGGCTACATTTAAAAGGTAAGTGGACACAATATCGTCCATCTGGTAAACGCGTATGCGTATTAACAAAATGCTGTTCGCAGGCTTCTTCTTCCTCAGACAGGACATTAAGTTTTGGAGTCTCCTCCAGCTCCCAGAACCGTGAGAGCACCTGAGTTAATTCGTCCACTGACACGTGGTTAACGGAGATCTGTGCATGTTGCACCGTGGATGAAGAGAGTGGGCCCGAAAGTATCCACCCGAAGACCGTTAATTGAGCAATTGGAGAGCCCGGCGGTCCCCTAATGAGTCCGTCGCGTACAAACATGCCGTAATAATCGGCCCCGATTATAACTTGGATCGGATCGGAACTATGAACCATCGTATCGGCAAGCGTGATAGACTGTAAGTAGTCATGATTATGTGGAAATGTGAGCGGCGTTGGTATATAGGCTGATAATTTATTTAATACTAATGCTGTTATTTCAGTGGCAGCAGAAGGCTGATCGCAAGGCTCTATTGTGAATGTCGCCGAATGTTTAATGTTTCCGGCGGCTTGAGCCCCGATGCCGGCCACGCTGACCGAAACTGTTCGTCGCGCGGGCTTTAAGAGCTGTACTGCGGATTCGGCTATGAATGAGGCTTGTGAGCCTTGGTCAAATAAGGCTCGTACTTTTAACGCCCTCCCTGAATGGGATCGGAGCAGCACTGTGGCAGTAGGTAAGATAGTGTCCTTTGTGCCCATATTCGCACAATTAGTCGACACTACCTGAGGCTCGGTTGAATTCTCGGAATTATGACCTGCAGAGCCTGCCGCCGCAGGTTTGGATTGTTCATTAGCTTTCCGATTTTCATTATGTAACAGTGAGTGATGCTTCATGCGGCAGACTCTACAGGTCAATTTACTGTTACAGTCCCGCGGGCGATGTCCCTTACGGAAACAGTTGAAGCAACGGTCCTGATCTTTAAGTAAGTTCATCCGCTGCTCAAGATTTTGACTAAGAAACTTCGGACATTGATACAGCGGATGATCACCGTGACAAATAAAACAATTGGACTTATAGGTGGTAGCCTGATGGGCCTTAACGTGAGTAACTTTTCCTGCCTTGGATGACTGTTTTGACTCCTCAACTGGGAGATGTGCGCTTGAGTTGCGTAAGGCTCTAATTTGTTGCGACAGGAAAAGATCTAAGGCGTCGAATGTGGGATACACCTCTATCGCCGTTTGAGTGAGTTCCCATGCGTGCCGCGTTTCAGAGTCGAGCTTAGTAAGTATGGAATGTATAAATTGGTCTTCCCAAGCATCAATTGGGCGACCGAGACCCTTAATATCAAAATAAATCTCGTAGGACTCATCGCGCAGGTTTTGCAGGTCATGCAAACGGTTACGTCCTACCGAAGGAATCGCACGGAACTCATCGAAATAAGCGTATAGTATACCGATTGGGTCCTCATACCGCCTTTGTAACAACTTCCAAGCCTCGTTGTAGTTCGCCTCCGTGACCGTGAATTTTCGCAGGATTCTCGCGGCGTGTCCTTCCACGCTGGTTTTAAGATAGTGCAGCTTCTGCACTTGTGAGAGATCCTTGCGAGCGTCGATTAGCGATAGGAAAAGATCACGGAACTCGACCCATTCACTTAACTGACCTGTGAATTTCTTAATATTAATAGGTGAAATATCTACATGGCTGCGCGGACTAGGAGCGCAAGTGTCGGACGCCTGACTAACGGACGGACTGGACTTCAATAACTCGTGCAGCGCTTCATTGAGGTTATCGCGAACGCTGTCTACCGTCTCAACAATATCTTGAAATTTAGACTCGGTGAAATAAGTAGAATCAGATCTTATCTTTGGATCGGAGAAAGAGATGATATCGTTGTGTCGTTTCAGGCAGGCGGTCCACAGAGTCTCCAAGGTGTCCAAGCGGCTGCGGAAGGCGAACTCAGTTCTTCTCGGCTTGGGTAATTTCTGGCAATTAATCCAGATTTTCTCAATCTGATCTTGGCAATCCTCTTGGGAATATATCAGGTTGTCGATCACAGGCATCCTGTCTCACCACGTGGCTGGAGTCGGTTGAGAAGATGGCGTCGACGGCGATGCGGTCAGCAAAAATGGCCTGGTTCGACCTCGTGGAGGCAAGGATCACTTGCTCCTTCTTCTTCAAGTCACACCGTATCCGGCTCGAAGGACCAAATGTTGTGTGTGTTGCTCGATAAGAAATACGAGCAATTCGACTGGGGACAGTCGTCGATGCGGAATGAAGGAGAGGTCTACTTCAGGATGAATGAGATGATTTAATTTAGGACTATTTTAGGAATTAGGATTTAGGAATAATAAATTAGGAATAGTTTAGTAGTTGTGAACAGAACACTTTGGATTTAATACTGACTTTAATTTAAGCTTTAATAGAAACTTGCGCGTTTCTCTCTTCTCTTTTATAATTTAATGTACACGTGTTCACGGTCTTTACAAGAATAATCAAGGTGAGGTCGCAGGCGCCACGCGGTCTCCCGGCGCCTCACACGCATTTTTGTTCGCTGTTGGTATTAGAACCAATCAGATTAGGAGGTTAATAAACATGCCCATATAAGGAGCGGCCAAAGGGTACACAAGAGAGCGCGCTAAGTAGGTGAGCGCGGGAAGTAGCGCGCCGTCGTGGAGCGTCCTAATTGGAGCGCGAAATGACGTCACGCAGTCATTAGTCCCGGGAAATATGAACGTTTCGAAATCAAGTAAATGATCCAGAACATTCCACCCGCCTCGTTCACAGGTTGAACGATATGGGAAGGGGAACGGTAGCGTACGTTGCGTAGTACTATAGTAGCCGCGATTCTCGGAATTCGGTTGTGGCCTTGCTTGCCCCTGAGCGGTAGGCGATCAACAAAGGCCCGCATTCCTAAACTATATCGTGGAAACAGCGTCGCGAGTTACAATGAATCGCGCGTACGGAGTGCACGACACGCAGTGTTATACGGTAATTCATCGCGACCTGTTATACGCAAGACGGCTCTCAAGTGTGGATTTAACAATAATAGGAACTTATACGGTAAGTACTTATAACTACGACTAGCACAAATAAATGCTTAAATTATAAATTAAATACAATGTTACTTAAAGTTCGGAGAAAATTAAATTACTAATGACTAGACACAAATATTGCACGCGCGAATGGGTCTACTGTGGCTTGGAAGTTGTTACGCTAGTCTGTTCCACCGGTAGTACGCAGATCTGAGTTACAGGTCTCTTAAGCGTGGTGCGTGCGGTGCGGATGGTGACGACGCGTACAAGACCGTCTTGGCCTGGAAATGTATGTACAATGCGCCCTAAATCCCATTTACCGGGAGGCAATTGAGGATTTTTTATCAATGCCAGATCTCCTTCTTTAATGTTAGGTGTGGCTGAATGCCACCGCGATCGCTGCTGCAAGGAGTTTAAATAGTCTAGTGACCAGGATTTCCAAAAGGTTTCTTGAATCCTTTGGAGTGACTGCCATCGTGAAAGGCGATTTTCAGAGAGGCTGATTACAGAAGGAGTGGGCACTGATTTAAGTAGAGTTCCCACCAAGAAGTGGCCGGGTGTCAGGGCATCGAAGTTCTCGGGATCGTCATATAAGGCAGTAAGTGGCCGTGAATTTAATACTCCCTCAATTTTGCAAAGCAGAGTGCAAAACTCCTCATAAGTGGGAGTTGCGTTACCCATTATGCGCTTCAGGTGGAACTTTACGCTCTTCACCCCGGCTTCCCACAATCCTCCAAAGTGAGGAGACGCAGGTGGGATGAAGTGCCATTCCATACCGTCAGACGCAATGTGAGATTGGAGATCCGTGTCATAGAGCACAGTTTTTAGGTTAGAGGAGAGCTCACGGTCAGCTCCAATGAAGTTGGTGCCATTGTCAGAGTAGACGTGTGCAGGTAATCCACGTCTTGCTACAAAGCGATCTAAAGCAGCTAGAAATGCTGCAGTAGAGTAATCGCTAGCACATTCCAGGTGAACGGCTTTAATACTGAGGCACACAAAGATGACAAGGTATCCCTTGTGAGACTTCTGTCCTCGCCCTTTTGAGGTCCTTATATTAAATGGACCGGCATAATCAACGCCCACATGAGAAAAGGGCCTAGACTGGGTGACTCTAGCAGCAGGCAGATTGCCCATTTGTTGGCAGGAAAGTGAAGCTCGTTGTCGAGCACAAATAATGCAGGTACGGATACAAGCCTTAGTGAGGGTTCTGGCATTAATAACCCAATATTGATGTCGGAGTAATCTTAAAGTAATGTGGAGACCTCCGTGCAGTGACACATTGTGAAAATGTGAAATTAAAAGTTTAGTGGCTCTGCAAGCTGGAAGTAAAATAGGATGCTTGCTGGCGGTGGGCAGCTCCGAGTGAGTGAGTCTGCCTCCTACGCAGATAAGGCCCTCTGGATTTATAAAGATATTTAGAGAGCGCAGAAATTTGTCCTTAATGACTGAGTTGCTTGAAGCTAAGGAAGTGAATACCTCCTGAAAATGCGCCCTTTGTAGGAGTTTGCATAAAACTAAGGAGGCATTCCGCAACTCAGGGACGGTTATAAAAGGGGTCACTGCACGGGGTTCCTTAACGCACTTAAAATTAATAAATCTAAACATATAACTAATAATACGCAATAGTTTTGTCCATGAGGACACGCGTTCCGGAAGTGTGAATTCGTGTTGAACCGTGGTGTTCAAAGTACTTAATTTACAGCGCTGCTCATCGCATTCCTCAGTCACTGCCACAGCACCGCTCGGAGGCCATTCAGAGGGGTCTAGCTTAAGCCACGAAGGCCCCGTCCACCATAAGGAGTGGGAAATCAGTTGAGTGGCTGATATGCCCCGTGAAGCGGGGTCAGCCGGATTCTGTGCTGTGGGCACATGTCGCCATTCGGAGTTAGGTAAGTTAGTAAGGATTTCCGATACGCGATTGGCAACGAACACCTTCCACCGGGAAGGATGGCTTTGCAGCCAGGCTAGCACCACGGTCGAATCCGTCCAACAATACGTCGGATAATCTAACAATTGCATACTTTCAGCAACGAATTTAAGGGAGCGCGACAATAAAGTAGCGGCACAGAGCTCGAGACGCGGGATGCTCTGCACTTTTAAAGGAGCGACTTTAGTTTTGGAGTATACTAAGGTAACTTTCCAACCGCTCACATCTCGCACTTTAACAAAAACACACGCTACATATGCCAGATTAGAGGCATCGCAAAACCCGTGCAGCTCAATATCCCGAGTGCTGCTAAGCTGTCCCGTCCAGCGGGGGATTGCGATATTGTTAAAATGGGTAAGTTCCCGTTGAAATTCGTGACATTTAACCGCGATGTCGTCAGGTAAAGGCGCGTCCCAACCAATATTTCTGACCCACATTTCCTGCATTAGGATTTTCGCAGTAATGATGGTGGGGGAAATCCACCCCATGGGGTCATAGATGCGAGAAATGTAAGAGAGGAAGGCTCGTTTGGATGGGACTAAGGAAGCTTGCTCAACTCGGAAATGGAAGGTATCCTTTTCGGCGTTCCAGTATACCCCTAATATCTTTAAATGTGGTTCCTCACCGATGGTTATTTTATTACTAGAGTCCCGATCAATTGCAACAACCTCATGACGGAGGGCGAGACAATTAGTCGCCCACTTATGGCATGTAAAGCCACCCGCCATGAGGAGCTGCTTAAGCTGTTTAATCAACGTCATAATGTCATCAGAATTGTCTCCACCGAACATAACATCATCGACATAGACGTTGTTCTCAAGTATCTGCGCGGCTAACGGAAATGAATCAACTTCATCGCGAGCAAGTTGTTTTAATACGCGGTTAGCGAGAAAGGGTGCACACGCAGTACCGTAAGTGACCGTTAACAGTCGGAATGAACGTAAAGGTTCTGATTTATCGGAACGCCATATAATGCGTTGACAATCTTGATCGGACTTGGCTACTAATATTTGTCTGAACATTTTTTCCAGATCGGTTGTCACAACCCATCGGTGAGCGCGCCACTTTAAAATAAGCGCGAAGATATTCGCCTGTAACTTCATGCCAATCATTAAGTGGTCATTGAGTGAAGTTTGATTCTGTGACTTAAAGGAGGCGTTAAAGACTACTCTCACTTTGGTAGTGGTACTGGATGCCTTAAGTACAGGATGGTGAGGAAGATAGGACATTTCGGCTTTAATCGTGTCTTCAGGTGGAACTTCGGTCATGTGCCCTAATGAAAGATATTCCCGTAGGAACGCGTGATAAGCCAGGCGCAGCTCTGGATTCTGGAGAAGCCTAGTTTCCTGTCTGAGGAAGATGCTCGTAGCATGGGTTCGGGTATCACCGATAGGAATAGGACGGCTACATTTAAAAGGTAAGTGGACACAATATCGTCCATCTGGTAAACGCGTATGCGTATTAACAAAATGCTGTTCGCAGGCTTCTTCTTCCTCAGACAGGACATTAAGTTTTGGAGTCTCCTCCAGCTCCCAGAACCGTGAGAGCACCTGAGTTAATTCGTCCACTGACACGTGGTTAACGGAGATCTGTGCATGTTGCACCGTGGATGAAGAGAGTGGGCCCGAAAGTATCCACCCGAAGACCGTTAATTGAGCAATTGGAGAGCCCGGCGGTCCCCTAATGAGTCCGTCGCGTACAAACATGCCGTAATAATCGGCCCCGATTATAACTTGGATCGGATCGGAACTATGAACCATCGTATCGGCAAGCGTGATAGACTGTAAGTAGTCATGATTATGTGGAAATGTGAGCGGCGTTGGTATATAGGCTGATAATTTATTTAATACTAATGCTGTTATTTCAGTGGCAGCAGAAGGCTGATCGCAAGGCTCTATTGTGAATGTCGCCGAATGTTTAATGTTTCCGGCGGCTTGAGCCCCGATGCCGGCCACGCTGACCGAAACTGTTCGTCGCGCGGGCTTTAAGAGCTGTACTGCGGATTCGGCTATGAATGAGGCTTGTGAGCCTTGGTCAAATAAGGCTCGTACTTTTAACGCCCTCCCTGAATGGGATCGGAGCAGCACTGTGGCAGTAGGTAAGATAGTGTCCTTTGTGCCCATATTCGCACAATTAGTCGACACTACCTGAGGCTCGGTTGAATTCTCGGAATTATGACCTGCAGAGCCTGCCGCCGCAGGTTTGGATTGTTCATTAGCTTTCCGATTTTCATTATGTAACAGTGAGTGATGCTTCATGCGGCAGACTCTACAGGTCAATTTACTGTTACAGTCCCGCGGGCGATGTCCCTTACGGAAACAGTTGAAGCAACGGTCCTGATCTTTAAGTAAGTTCATCCGCTGCTCAAGATTTTGACTAAGAAACTTCGGACATTGATACAGCGGATGATCACCGTGACAAATAAAACAATTGGACTTATAGGTGGTAGCCTGATGGGCCTTAACGTGAGTAACTTTTCCTGCCTTGGATGACTGTTTTGACTCCTCAACTGGGAGATGTGCGCTTGAGTTGCGTAAGGCTCTAATTTGTTGCGACAGGAAAAGATCTAAGGCGTCGAATGTGGGATACACCTCTATCGCCGTTTGAGTGAGTTCCCATGCGTGCCGCGTTTCAGAGTCGAGCTTAGTAAGTATGGAATGTATAAATTGGTCTTCCCAAGCATCAATTGGGCGACCGAGACCCTTAATATCAAAATAAATCTCGTAGGACTCATCGCGCAGGTTTTGCAGGTCATGCAAACGGTTACGTCCTACCGAAGGAATCGCACGGAACTCATCGAAATAAGCGTATAGTATACCGATTGGGTCCTCATACCGCCTTTGTAACAACTTCCAAGCCTCGTTGTAGTTCGCCTCCGTGACCGTGAATTTTCGCAGGATTCTCGCGGCGTGTCCTTCCACGCTGGTTTTAAGATAGTGCAGCTTCTGCACTTGTGAGAGATCCTTGCGAGCGTCGATTAGCGATAGGAAAAGATCACGGAACTCGACCCATTCACTTAACTGACCTGTGAATTTCTTAATATTAATAGGTGAAATATCTACATGGCTGCGCGGACTAGGAGCGCAAGTGTCGGACGCCTGACTAACGGACGGACTGGACTTCAATAACTCGTGCAGCGCTTCATTGAGGTTATCGCGAACGCTGTCTACCGTCTCAACAATATCTTGAAATTTAGACTCGGTGAAATAAGTAGAATCAGATCTTATCTTTGGATCGGAGAAAGAGATGATATCGTTGTGTCGTTTCAGGCAGGCGGTCCACAGAGTCTCCAAGGTGTCCAAGCGGCTGCGGAAGGCGAACTCAGTTCTTCTCGGCTTGGGTAATTTCTGGCAATTAATCCAGATTTTCTCAATCTGATCTTGGCAATCCTCTTGGGAATATATCAGGTTGTCGATCACAGGCATCCTGTCTCACCACGTGGCTGGAGTCGGTTGAGAAGATGGCGTCGACGGCGATGCGGTCAGCAAAAATGGCCTGGTTCGACCTCGTGGAGGCAAGGATCACTTGCTCCTTCTTCTTCAAGTCACACCGTATCCGGCTCGAAGGACCAAATGTTGTGTGTGTTGCTCGATAAGAAATACGAGCAATTCGACTGGGGACAGTCGTCGATGCGGAATGAAGGAGAGGTCTACTTCAGGATGAATGAGATGATTTAATTTAGGACTATTTTAGGAATTAGGATTTAGGAATAATAAATTAGGAATAGTTTAGTAGTTGTGAACAGAACACTTTGGATTTAATACTGACTTTAATTTAAGCTTTAATAGAAACTTGCGCGTTTCTCTCTTCTCTTTTATAATTTAATGTACACGTGTTCACGGTCTTTACAAGAGTAATCAAGGTGAGGTCGCAGGCGCCACGCGGTCTCCCGGCGCCTCACACGCATTTTTGTTCGCTGTTGGTATTAGAACCAATCAGATTAGGAGATTAATAAACATGCCCATATAAGGAGCGGCCAAAGGGTACACAAGAGAGCGCGCTAAGTAGGTGAGCGCGGGAAGTAGCGCGCCGTCGTGGAGCGTCCTAATTGGAGCGCGAAATGACGTCACGCAGTCATTAGGCCCGGGAAATATGAACGTTTCGAAATCAAGTAAATGATCCAGAACAGGACGACATTGGCAATTCTGGATGCTCCGGCTTATGGATCGACCTGAGTCCAAAGAGATTCGTTTTTGTAAAGTGCTACCGCACAAATATTGTATGTGTGGACCTCCTGTACAAGGTATGATGAGGCAGAATCCTACCACATTGATATCAGTAAAGATATTTGCATCTATATCATTGGACGACATTGGCAATTCTGGATGCTCCGGCATATGATTCGATCTGAGTCCAAAGAGAGTCGCTTTGGACAAGTGCTACCGCACAAATCGTGTACATTTGGACCTCCTGTACAAGGTATGATGAGGCTGAATCGAATCACATTGATAGGAGTAGAGATATTTGCATCTATATCATTGGACGACATTGGAAATTCTGGATGCTCGGCTTATGATTCGACCTGAGTTCAAATAGAGTCGCTTTGGACAAGTGCTACCGCACAAATCGTGTACATTTGGACCTCCTGTACAAGATATGGTGAGGCAGAATCCTATCACATTGATAGGAGTAAAGATATTTGCATCTATATCATTGGACGACATTGGCAATTCTGGATGCTCGGGTTTATGATTCGACCTGAGTCCAAAGAGAGTCGGCCTGGACAAGTGCTACCCCACAAATATTGTACATTTGATCTTCCTGGACAAGATACGATGAGGCAGAATCCTGCCAAATTGATAGGAGTGAGGATATTTGCATCTATATCTTTGGACGACATTGGCAATTCTGGATGCTCCGGCATATGATTCGACCGGAGGCCAAAGAGTTTGGCTTTTGTCAAGTGCTACCGCACAAATCTTGTATGTGTGGACCTCCTGTACAAGGTATGATGAGGCAGAATCCTACCACATTGATATCAGTAAAGATATTTGCATCTATATCATTGGACGACATTGGCAATTCTGGATGCTCCGGCTTATGGATCGACCTGAGTCCAAAGAGATTCGTTTTTGTACAGTGCTAACGCACAAATCTTGTACATTTGGACCTCCTGCACAAGGCATGATGAGGCAGAATCCTATCACATTGATAGGAGTAAAGATATTTGAATCTATATCACTGGACGACATTGGCAGTTCTGGATGCTCCGGTTTATTATTCGACCTGAGTCCAAAGGGAGTCGCTTTGGACAAGTGCTACCGCACAAATCTTGTACATTTGGACCTCCTGGACCGGGTATGATGAGGCAGAATCCTATTACATTGGTAGGAGTAAAGATATTTGCATCTATATCATTGGTCAACATCGGCAATACTGGATGGTCCGGCTTATGGTTCGACCTAAATCCAAAGAATGTCGCTTTGGACAAGTGCTACCGCACAAATCTTGTACATTTGAACCTCCTGGACAAGATACGATGAGGCAGAATCCTGTCAAATTGATAGGTGTGAAGATGTTTGCATCTATATCATTGGACGACATTGGCAATTCTGGATGCTCCGGTTTATGATTCGACCTGAGTCCAAAGAGAGTCGCTTTGGACAAGTGCTACCGCACAAATCTTGCACATTTGGACCTTCTGGACCAGGCATGATGAGGCAGAATCCTGTCAAATTAATAGGAGTAAAGATATTTGCATCTATATCATTGGTCATCATCGGCAGTTCTGGATGGTCCGGCTTATGGTTCGACCTAAGTCCGAAGAATGTCGCTTTGGACAAGTGCTACCGCACAAATCTTGTACATTTGAACCTCGTGCCAAGATACGATGAGGCAGAATCCTATCACATTCATAGGAGTGATGATATTTGCATCTGTATCATTGGACGACATGGCAATTCTGGATGCTTCGGCATATGAATCGACCTGAGTCCAAAGAGATTCGCTTTTGTGAAGTGCTAACGCACAAATCTTGTACATTTTGACCTACTGGACAAGGTAAGATGAGGCACAATCCTGTCAAATTGATAGCAGTAAAGATATTTGCATCTATATCATTGGACGGCATTGGCAATTCTGGATGCTCAGGCTTATGATTCGACCTGAGTCCAAGGAGTGTCGTTTTGGACAAGTGCTACCGCAACAAATCTTGTACATTTGGACCCCCTGGCACAAGATACGATGAGGCAGACTCCTGTCAAATTGATAGGAGTAATGATATTTGCATCTATATCATTGGACAACATTGGCAATTCCGGAAGTTCGGCATATGATTCGACCTGAGTTCAAAGAGAGTCGCTTTGGACAAATACTGCCGCCCAAATCTTATCCATTTGGACCTCCTGGACAAGATGTGATGAGGCCCAATCCTGTCAAATTGATAGAAGTGAAGACATTTGCATCTATATCATTGGACGACATTGGCAATTCTGGATGCTCAGGCTTATGGTTCGACCTTAGTCCAAAGAATGTCGCTTTGGACAAGTGCTACCGCACAAATCTTGTACATTTGAACCTCCTAGACAAAATACGATGAGGCAGAATCCTATCAAATTTATAGGTGTGAAGATGTTTGCATCTATATCATTGGACGACATTGGCAATTCTGGATGCTCCGGTATATGATTCGACCTGAGTCCAAAGAGAGTCGCTTAGGACAAGTGCTACCGCACTAATCTTGTATGTGTGGACGTTCTGTATAAGATATGATGAGGCTGAATCGTATCACATTGATAGGAGTAAAGGTATTTACATCTATATCATTGGACGACTTTGGCAATACTGGATGCTCGGCATATGATTCGACCTGAGTCAAAGAGATTGGCTTTTGTCAAGTGCTACCGCACAAGTCTTGTACATTTGGACCCCCTGGACGATATACGATCAGGCAGAATCCTGTCAAATTGATAGGAGTAAAGATATTTGCATCTATATCATTGGACGACATTGGCAATTCTGGATGCTCCGGTTTATGATTCGACCTGAATCCAAAGGGAGTCGGTTTGGGCAAATGCTGCTGCCCAAAACTTGTGCATTTGGACCTCCTGGACAAGATACGATGAGGCAGAATCCTGTCAAATTGATAGCAGTAAAGATATTTGCATGTATATCATTGGACGACATTGGCAATTCTGGATGCTCCGGCTTATGGATCGACCTGAGTCCAAAGAGATTCGTTTTTGTAAAGTGCTAACGCACAAATCTTGTACATTTGGACCTCCTGCACAAGGTATGATGAGGCAGAATCCTATCACATTGATAGGAGTAAAGATATTTGAATCTATATCACTGGACGACATTGGCAGTTCTGGATGCTCCGGTTTATTATTCGACCTGAGTCCAAAGGGAGTCGCTTTGGACAAGTGCTACCGCACAAATCTTGTACATTTGGACCTCCTGGACCGGGTATGATGAGGCAGAATCCTATTACATTGGTAGGAGTAAAGATATTTGCATCTATATCATTGGTCAACATCGGCAATACTGGATGGTCCGGCTTATGGTTCGACCTAAATCCAAAGAATGTCGCTTTGGACAAGTGCTACCGCACAAATCTTGTACATTTGAACCTCCTGGACAAGATACGATGAGGCAGAATCCTGTCAAATTGATAGGTGTGAAGATGTTTGCATCTATATCATTGGACGACATTGGCAATTCTGGATGCTCCGGTTTATGATTCGACCTGAGTCCAAAGAGAGTCGCTTTGGACAAGTGCTACCGCACAAATCTTGCACATTTGGACCTTCTGGACCAGGCATGATGAGGCAGAATCCTGTCAAATTAATAGGAGTAAAGATATTTGCATCTATATCATTGGTCATCATCGGCAGTTCTGGATGGTCCGGCTTATGGTTCGACCTAAGTCCGAAGAATGTCGCTTTGGACAAGTGCTACCGCACAAATCTTGTACATTTGAACCTCGTGCCAAGATACGATGAGGCAGAATCCTATCACATTCATAGGAGTGATGATATTTGCATCTGTATCATTGGACGACATGGCAATTCTGGATGCTTCGGCATATGAATCGACCTGAGTCCAAAGAGATTCGCTTTTGTGAAGTGCTAACGCACAAATCTTGTACATTTTGACCTACTGGACAAGGTAAGATGAGGCACAATCCTGTCAAATTGATAGCAGTAAAGATATTTGCATCTATATCATTGGACGGCATTGGCAATTCTGGATGCTCAGGCTTATGATTCGACCTGAGTCCAAGGAGTGTCGTTTTGGACAAGTGCTACCGCAACAAATCTTGTACATTTGGACCCCCTGGCACAAGATACGATGAGGCAGACTCCTGTCAAATTGATAGGAGTAATGATATTTGCATCTATATCATTGGACAACATTGGCAATTCCGGAAGTTCGGCATATGATTCGACCTGAGTTCAAAGAGAGTCGCTTTGGACAAATACTGCCGCCCAAATCTTATCCATTTGGACCTCCTGGACAAGATGTGATGAGGCCCAATCCTGTCAAATTGATAGAAGTGAAGACATTTGCATCTATATCATTGGACGACATTGGCAATTCTGGATGCTCAGGCTTATGGTTCGACCTTAGTCCAAAGAATGTCGCTTTGGACAAGTGCTACCGCACAAATCTTGTACATTTGAACCTCCTAGACAAAATACGATGAGGCAGAATCCTATCAAATTTATAGGTGTGAAGATGTTTGCATCTATATCATTGGACGACATTGGCAATTCTGGATGCTCCGGTATATGATTCGACCTGAGTCCAAAGAGAGTCGCTTAGGACAAGTGCTACCGCACTAATCTTGTATGTGTGGACGTTCTGTATAAGATATGATGAGGCTGAATCGTATCACATTGATAGGAGTAAAGGTATTTACATCTATATCATTGGACGACTTTGGCAATACTGGATGCTCGGCATATGATTCGACCTGAGTCAAAGAGATTGGCTTTTGTCAAGTGCTACCGCACAAGTCTTGTACATTTGGACCCCCTGGACGATATACGATCAGGCAGAATCCTGTCAAATTGATAGGAGTAAAGATATTTGCATCTATATCATTGGACGACATTGGCAATTCTGGATGCTCCGGTTTATGATTCGACCTGAATCCAAAGGGAGTCGGTTTGGGCAAATGCTGCTGCCCAAAACTTGTGCATTTGGACCTCCTGGACAAGATACGATGAGGCAGAATCCTGTCAAATTGATAGCAGTAAAGATATTTGCATGTATATCATTGGACGACATTGGCAATTCTGGATGCTCCGGCTTATGGATCGACCTGAGTCCAAAGAGATTCGTTTTTGTAAAGTGCTAACGCACAAATCTTGTACATTTGGACCTCCTGCACAAGGTATGATGAGGCAGAATCCTATCACATTGATACTAGTAAAGATATTTGAATCTATATCACTGGACGACATTGGCAGTTCTGGATGCTCTGGCATATGATTCGACCGGAGGCAAAAGAGAGTCGCTTTGGACACGTGCTACCGCACAAATCTTGTACATTTGGACCCCCTGGACAAGATACGATGAGGCAGAATCCTGCCAAATTGATAGGTGTGGAGATGGTTGCATCTATATCATTGGACGACATTGGCAATTCTGGATGCTCGGGTTTATGATTCGACCTGAGTCCAAAGAGAGTCGGCCTGGACAAGTGCTACCGCACAAATATTGTACATTTGATCTTCCTGGACAAGATACGATGAGGCAGAATCCTGCCAAATTGATAGGAGTGAGGATATTTGCATCTATATCTTTGGACGACATTGGCAATTCTGGATGCTCCGGCTTATGGATCGACCTGAGTCCAAAGAGATTCGTTTTTGTAAAGTGCTAACGCACAAATCTTGTACATTTGGACCTCCTGCACAAGGCATGATGAGGCAGAATCCTATCACATTGATAGGAGTAAAGATATTTGAATCTATATCACTGGACGACATTGGCAGTTCTGGATGCTCTGGCATATGATTCGACCGGAGGCAAAAGAGAGTCGCTTTGGACACGTGCTACCGCACAAATCTTGTACATTTGGACCCCCTGGACAAGATACGATGAGGCAGAATCCTGCCAAATTGATAGGTGTGGAGATGGTTGCATCTATATCATTGGACGACATTGGCAATTCGGGATGCTCGGGTTTATGATTCGACCTGAGTTCAAATAGAGTCGCTTTGGACAAGTGCTACCGCACAAATCGTGTACATTTGGACCTCCTGTACAAGATATGATGAGGCAGAATCCTGTCAAATTGATAGGAGTGAAGATATTTGCATCTATATCAATGGACATCATTGGCAATTCTGGATGCTCCGGCATATGATTCGACCTGAATCCCAAGAGAGTCGCTCTGGACAAGTACTGCAGCACAAATCCTGTACATTTGTACCTCCGGAACAAGGTACGATGAGACAGAATCCTGTCAAATTGATAGGAGTAAAGATATTTGCATCTATATCATTAGACAGAATTGGCAATTCTGGATGCTCAGGCTTATGATTCGACCTGAGTTCAAAGAGAGTCGCTTTGGACAAATATTGCCGCCCAAATCTTGTCCATTTGGTCCTCCTGGACAAGATATGATGAGGCCGAATCCTGTCAAATTGATAGCAGTAAAGATATTTGGATCTATACCATTGCACGACATTGGCAATTCTTGATTCTTCGGCTTATGGATCTGCCTGAGTCCAAATAGAGTTGCTTTGGAGAAGGGCTACCGCACAAATCGTGTACATTTGGACCTCCTGTACAAGATATGATGAGGCAGAATCCTGTCAAATTGATAGCAGTAAAGATATTTGCATCTATATCATTGGACGGCATTGGCAATTCTGGATGCTCAGGCTTATGATTCGACCTGAGTCCAAGGAGTGTCGCTTTGGACAAGTGCTACCGCAACAAATCTTGTACATTTGGACCCCCTGGACAAGATACGATGAGGCAGAATCCTGTCAAGTTGATAGGAGTAATGATATTTGCATCTATATCATTGGACGACATTGGCAATTCTGGAAGTTCGGCATATGATTCGACCTGAGTTCAAAGAGAGTCGCTTTGGACAAATATTGCCGCCCAAATCTTGTCCATTTGGTCCTCCTGGACAAGATATGATGAGGCCGAATCCTGTCAAATTGATAGCAGTAAAGATATTTGGATCTATACCATTGCACGACATTGGCAATTCTTGATTCTTCGGCTTATGGATCTGCCTGAGTCCAAATAGAGTTGCTTTGGAGAAGGGCTACCGCACAAATCGTGTACATTTGAACCTCCGGAACAAGGTATGATGAGACAGAATCCTATCACATTGATAGGAGTAAAGATATTTGCATCTATATCATTGGACGACATTGGCAATTCTGGATGTTCGGCTTATGGATCGACCTGAGTCCAAAGAGAGTCGCTTTGGACATGTGCTACCGCAACAAATCTTGCACATTTGGACCTCCTGGACAAGATACGATCAGGCAGAATCCTATGAACTTAATAGGAGTAAAGATATTTGCATCTATATCATTGGTCAACAACGGCAATTCTGGATGGTCCGGCATATGGTTCGACATAAGTCCAAAGAATGCCGCTTTGGACAAGTGCTACCGCAACGAATCGTGTACATTTGGACCCGCTGGACAAGATACGATGAGGCAGAATCCTGTCAAATTCATAGCAGTAAAGATATTTGCATGTATATCATTGGACGACATTGGCAATTCTGGATGCTCCGGCTTATGGATCGACCTGAGTCCAAAGAGATTCGTTTTTGTAAAGTGCTAACGCACAAATCTTGTACATTTGGACCTCCTGCACAAGGTATGATGAGGCAGAATCCTATCACATTGATACTAGTAAAGATATTTGAATCTATATCACTGGACGACATTGGCAGTTCTGGATGCTCTGGCATATGATTCGACCGGAGGCAAAAGAGAGTCGCTTTGGACACGTGCTACCGCACAAATCCTGTACATTTGGACCCCCTGGACAAGATACGATGAGGCAGAATCCTGCCAAATTGATAGGTGTGGAGATGGTTGCATCTATATCATTGGACGACATTGGCAATTCTGGATGCTCGGGTTTATGATTCGACCTGAGTCCAAAGAGAGTCGGCCTGGACAAGTGCTACCGCACAAATATTGTACATTTGATCTTCCTGGACAAGATACGATGAGGCAGAATCCTGCCAAATTGATAGGAGTGAGGATATTTGCATCTATATCTTTGGACGACATTGGCAATTCTGGATGCTCCGGCATATGATTCGACCGGAGGCCAAAGAGTTTGGCTTTTGTCAAGTGCTACCGCACAAATATTGTATGTGTGGACCTCCTGTACAAGGTATGATGAGGCAGAATCCTACCACATTGATATCAGTAAAGATATTTGTATCTATATCATTGGACGACATTGGCAATTCTGGATGCTCCGGCATATGATTCGATCTGAGTCCAAAGAGAGTCGCTTTGGACAAGTGCTACCGCACAAATCGTGTACATTTGGACCTCCTGTACAAGGTATGATGAGGCTGAATCGAATCACATTGATAGGAGTAGAGATATTTGCATCTATATCATTGGACGATATTGGAAATTCTGGATGCTCGGCTTATGATTCGACCTGAGTTCAAATAGAGTCGCTTTGGACAAGTGCTACCGCACAAATCGTGTACATTTGGACTTCCTGTACAAGATATGGTGAGGCAGAATCCTATCACATTGATAGGAGTAAAGATATTTGCATCTATATCATTGGACGACATTGGCAATTCTGGATGCTCGGCATATCAATCGACCTGAGTCCAAAGAGATTGGCTTTTGTCAAGTGCTACCGCACAAATCTTGTACATTTGAACCTCCTGGAGAAGATACGATGGGGCAGAATCCTGTCAAATTGATAGGAGTGATGATATTTGCATGTATATAATTGGACGACATTGGCAATTCTGGATGCTCCGGTTTATTATTCGACCTGAGTCCAAAGGGAGTCGGTTTGGGCAAATGCTGCTGCCCAAAACTTGTGCATTTGGACCTCCTGGAAAAGGTATGATGAGGCAGAATCCTTTCACATTGATAGGAGTGAAGATATTTGCATCTATATCATTAGACGGCATTGGCAATTCTGGATGCTCAGGCTTATGATTCGACCTGAGTCCAAGGAGAATCGCTTTGGGCAAGTGCCACCGCAACAAATCTTGCACATTTGGACCCCCTGGACAAGATACGATGAGGCAGAATCCTGTCAAATTGATAGGAGTAATGATATTTGCATCAATATCATTGGACGACATTGGCAATTCTGGAAGTTCGGCATATGATTCGACCTGAGTTCAAAGAGAGTCGCTTTGGACAAATACTGCCGCCCAAATCTTGTCCATTTGGACCTCCTGGACAAGATATGATGAGGCCGAATCCTGTCAAATTGATAGGAGTGAAGACATTTGCATCTATATCATTGGACGACATTGGCAATTCTGGATGCTCAGGCTTATGGTTCGATCTTAGTCCAAAGAATGTCGCTTTGGACAAGTGCTACCGCAAAAATCTTGTACATTTGAACCTCCTAGACAAGATACGATGAGGCAGAATCCTATCAAATTGATAGGAGTGAAGATGTTTGCATCTATATCATTGGACGACATTGGCAATTCTGGAAGTTCGGCATATGATTCGACCTGAGTCCAAGGAGAGTCGCTTTGGACAAGTGCTACCGCAACAAATCTTGCACATTTGGACCCCCTGGACAAGATACGATCAGGCAGAATCCTGTGAAATTAATAGGAGTAAAGATATTTGCATCTATATCATTGGTCAACAACGGCAATTCTGGATGGTCCGGCATATGGTTCGACATAAGTCCAAAGAATGCCGCTTTGGACAAGTGCTACCGCAACGAATCGTGTACATTTGGACCCCCTGGACAAGATACGATGAGGCAGAATCCTGTCAAATTGATGGCAGTAAAGATATTTGGATATATACCATTGCACGACATTGGCAATTCTTGATTCTTCGGCTTATGGATCTGCCTGAGTCCAAATAGAGTTGCTTTGGAGAAGGGCTACCGCACAAATCGTGTACATTTGATCCTCCGGAACAAGGTATGATGAGGCAGAATCCTATCACATTGATAGGAGTAAAGATATTTGCATCTATATCATTGGACGACATTGGCAATTCTGGATGTTCGGCTTATGGATCGACCTGAGTCCAAAGAGAGTCGCTTTGGACAAGTGCTACCGCAACAAATCTTGCACATTTGGACCCCCTGGACAAGATACGATCAGGCAGAATCCTGCCAAATTGATAGGTGTGGAGATGGTTGCATCTATATCATTGGACGACATTGGCAATTCTGGATGCTCGGGTTTATGATTCGACCTGAGTCCAAAGAGAGTCGGCCTGGACAAGTGCTACCGCACAAATATTGTACATTTGATCTTCCGGGACAAGATACGATGAGGCAGAATCCTGCCAAATTGATAGGAGTGAGGATATTTGCATCTATATCTTTGGACGACATTGGCAATTCTGGATGCTCCGGCAAATGATTCGACCGGAGGCCAAAGAGTTTGGCTTTTGTCAAGTGCTACCGCACAAATATTGTATGTGTGGAGCTCCTGTACAAGGTATGATGAGGCAGTATCCTACCACATTGATATCAGTAAAGATATTTGCATCTATATCATTGGACGACATTGGCAATTCTGGATGCTCCGGCATATGATTCGATCTGAGTCCAAAGAGAGTCGCTTTGGACAAGTGCTACCGCACAAATCGTGTACATTTGGACCTCCTGTACAAGGTATGATTAGGCTGAATCGAATCACATTGATAGGAGTAGAGATATTTGCATCTATATCATTGGACGACATTGGAAATTCTGGATGCTCGGCTTATGATTCGACCTGAGTTCAAATAGAGTCGCTTTGGACAAGTGCTACCGCACAAATCTTGTACATTTGAACCTCCGGGACAAGATACGATGAGGCAGAATCCTGCCAAATTGATAGGAGTGAGGATATTTGCATCTATATCTTTGGACGACATTGGCAATTCTGGATGCTCCGGCATATGATTCGACCGGAGGCCAAAGAGTTTGGCTTTTGTCAAGTGCTACCGCACAAATCTTGTATGTGTGGACCTCCTGTACAAGGTATGATGAGGCAGAATCCTACCAAATTGATATCAGTAAAGATATTTGCATCTATATCATTGGACGACATTGGCAATTCTGGATGCTCCGGCTTATGGATCGACCTGAGTCCAAAGAGATTCGTTTTTGTAAAGTGCTAACGCACAAATCTTGTACATTTGGACCTCCTGCACAAGGCATGATGAGGCAGAATCCTATCACATTGATAGGAGTAAAGATATTTGCATCTATATCATTGGACGACATTGGCAATTCTGGATGCTCGGGTTTATGATTCGACCTGAGTCCAAAGAGAGTCGGCCTGGACAAGTGCTACCCCACAAATATTGTACATTTGATCTTCCTGGACAAGATACGATGAGGCAGAATCCTGCCAAATTGATAGGAGTGAGGATATTTGCATCTATATCTTTGGACGACATTGGCAATTCTGGATGCTCCGGCATATGATTCGACCGGAGGCCAAAGAGTTTGGCTTTTGTCAAGTGCTACCGCACAAATCTTGTATGTGTGGACCTCCTGTACAAGGTATGATGAGGCAGAATCCTACCACATTGATATCAGTAAAGATATTTGCATCTATATCATTGGACGACATTGGCAATTCTGGATGCTCCGGCTTATGGATCGACCTGAGTCCAAAGAGATTCGTTTTTGTACAGTGCTAACGCACAAATCTTGTACATTTGGACCTCCTGCACAAGGCATGATGAGGCAGAATCCTATCACATTGATAGGAGTAAAGATATTTGAATCTATATCACTGGACGACATTGGCAGTTCTGGATGCTCCGGTTTATTATTCGACCTGAGTCCAAAGGGAGTCGCTTTGGACAAGTGCTACCGCACAAATCTTGTACATTTGGACCTCCTGGACCGGGTATGATGAGGCAGAATCCTATTACATTGGTAGGAGTAAAGATATTTGCATCTATATCATTGGTCAACATCGGCAATACTGGATGGTCCGGCTTATGGTTCGACCTAAATCCAAAGAATGTCGCTTTGGACAAGTGCTACCGCACAAATCTTGTACATTTGAACCTCCTGGACAAGATACGATGAGGCAGAATCCTGTCAAATTGATAGGTGTGAAGATGTTTGCATCTATATCATTGGACGACATTGGCAATTCTGGATGCTCCGGTTTATGATTCGACCTGAGTCCAAAGAGAGTCGCTTTGGACAAGTGCTACCGCACAAATCTTGCACATTTGGACCTTCTGGACCAGGCATGATGAGGCAGAATCCTGTCAAATTAATAGGAGTAAAGATATTTGCATCTATATCATTGGTCATCATCGGCAGTTCTGGATGGTCCGGCTTATGGTTCGACCTAAGTCCGAAGAATGTCGCTTTGGACAAGTGCTACCGCACAAATCTTGTACATTTGAACCTCGTGCCAAGATACGATGAGGCAGAATCCTATCACATTCATAGGAGTGATGATATTTGCATCTGTATCATTGGACGACATGGCAATTCTGGATGCTTCGGCATATGAATCGACCTGAGTCCAAAGAGATTCGCTTTTGTGAAGTGCTAACGCACAAATCTTGTACATTTTGACCTACTGGACAAGGTAAGATGAGGCACAATCCTGTCAAATTGATAGCAGTAAAGATATTTGCATCTATATCATTGGACGGCATTGGCAATTCTGGATGCTCAGGCTTATGATTCGACCTGAGTCCAAGGAGTGTCGTTTTGGACAAGTGCTACCGCAACAAATCTTGTACATTTGGACCCCCTGGCACAAGATACGATGAGGCAGACTCCTGTCAAATTGATAGGAGTAATGATATTTGCATCTATATCATTGGACAACATTGGCAATTCCGGAAGTTCGGCATATGATTCGACCTGAGTTCAAAGAGAGTCGCTTTGGACAAATACTGCCGCCCAAATCTTATCCATTTGGACCTCCTGGACAAGATGTGATGAGGCCCAATCCTGTCAAATTGATAGAAGTGAAGACATTTGCATCTATATCATTGGACGACATTGGCAATTCTGGATGCTCAGGCTTATGGTTCGACCTTAGTCCAAAGAATGTCGCTTTGGACAAGTGCTACCGCACAAATCTTGTACATTTGAACCTCCTAGACAAAATACGATGAGGCAGAATCCTATCAAATTTATAGGTGTGAAGATGTTTGCATCTATATCATTGGACGACATTGGCAATTCTGGATGCTCCGGTATATGATTCGACCTGAGTCCAAAGAGAGTCGCTTAGGACAAGTGCTACCGCACTAATCTTGTATGTGTGGACGTTCTGTATAAGATATGATGAGGCTGAATCGTATCACATTGATAGGAGTAAAGGTATTTACATCTATATCATTGGACGACTTTGGCAATACTGGATGCTCGGCATATGATTCGACCTGAGTCAAAGAGATTGGCTTTTGTCAAGTGCTACCGCACAAGTCTTGTACATTTGGACCCCCTGGACGATATACGATCAGGCAGAATCCTGTCAAATTGATAGGAGTAAAGATATTTGCATCTATATCATTGGACGACATTGGCAATTCTGGATGCTCCGGTTTATGATTCGACCTGAATCCAAAGGGAGTCGGTTTGGGCAAATGCTGCTGCCCAAAACTTGTGCATTTGGACCTCCTGGACAAGATACGATGAGGCAGAATCCTGTCAAATTGATAGCAGTAAAGATATTTGCATGTATATCATTGGACGACATTGGCAATTCTGGATGCTCCGGCTTATGGATCGACCTGAGTCCAAAGAGATTCGTTTTTGTAAAGTGCTAACGCACAAATCTTGTACATTTGGACCTCCTGCACAAGGTATGATGAGGCAGAATCCTATCACATTGATACTAGTAAAGATATTTGAATCTATATCACTGGACGACATTGGCAGTTCTGGATGCTCTGGCATATGATTCGACCGGAGGCAAAAGAGAGTCGCTTTGGACACGTGCTACCGCACAAATCTTGTACATTTGGACCCCCTGGACAAGATACGATGAGGCAGAATCCTGCCAAATTGATAGGTGTGGAGATGGTTGCATCTATATCATTGGACGACATTGGCAATTCTGGATGCTCGGGTTTATGATTCGACCTGAGTCCAAAGAGAGTCGGCCTGGACAAGTGCTACCGCACAAATATTGTACATTTGATCTTCCTGGACAAGATACGATGAGGCAGAATCCTGCCAAATTGATAGGAGTGAGGATATTTGCATCTATATCTTTGGACGACATTGGCAATTCTGGATGCTCCGGCTTATGGATCGACCTGAGTCCAAAGAGATTCGTTTTTGTAAAGTGCTAACGCACAAATCTTGTACATTTGGACCTCCTGCACAAGGCATGATGAGGCAGAATCCTATCACATTGATAGGAGTAAAGATATTTGAATCTATATCACTGGACGACATTGGCAGTTCTGGATGCTCTGGCATATGATTCGACCGGAGGCAAAAGAGAGTCGCTTTGGACACGTGCTACCGCACAAATCTTGTACATTTGGACCCCCTGGACAAGATACGATGAGGCAGAATCCTGCCAAATTGATAGGTGTGGAGATGGTTGCATCTATATCATTGGACGACATTGGCAATTCGGGATGCTCGGGTTTATGATTCGACCTGAGTTCAAATAGAGTCGCTTTGGACAAGTGCTACCGCACAAATCGTGTACATTTGGACCTCCTGTACAAGATATGATGAGGCAGAATCCTGTCAAATTGATAGGAGTGAAGATATTTGCATCTATATCAATGGACATCATTGGCAATTCTGGATGCTCCGGCATATGATTCGACCTGAATCCCAAGAGAGTCGCTCTGGACAAGTACTGCAGCACAAATCCTGTACATTTGTACCTCCGGAACAAGGTACGATGAGACAGAATCCTGTCAAATTGATAGGAGTAAAGATATTTGCATCTATATCATTAGACAGAATTGGCAATTCTGGATGCTCAGGCTTATGATTCGACCTGAGTTCAAAGAGAGTCGCTTTGGACAAATATTGCCGCCCAAATCTTGTCCATTTGGTCCTCCTGGACAAGATATGATGAGGCCGAATCCTGTCAAATTGATAGCAGTAAAGATATTTGGATCTATACCATTGCACGACATTGGCAATTCTTGATTCTTCGGCTTATGGATCTGCCTGAGTCCAAATAGAGTTGCTTTGGAGAAGGGCTACCGCACAAATCGTGTACATTTGGACCTCCTGTACAAGATATGATGAGGCAGAATCCTGTCAAATTGATAGCAGTAAAGATATTTGCATCTATATCATTGGACGGCATTGGCAATTCTGGATGCTCAGGCTTATGATTCGACCTGAGTCCAAGGAGTGTCGCTTTGGACAAGTGCTACCGCAACAAATCTTGTACATTTGGACCCCCTGGACAAGATACGATGAGGCAGAATCCTGTCAAGTTGATAGGAGTAATGATATTTGCATCTATATCATTGGACGACATTGGCAATTCTGGAAGTTCGGCATATGATTCGACCTGAGTTCAAAGAGAGTCGCTTTGGACAAATATTGCCGCCCAAATCTTGTCCATTTGGTCCTCCTGGACAAGATATGATGAGGCCGAATCCTGTCAAATTGATAGCAGTAAAGATATTTGGATCTATACCATTGCACGACATTGGCAATTCTTGATTCTTCGGCTTATGGATCTGCCTGAGTCCAAATAGAGTTGCTTTGGAGAAGGGCTACCGCACAAATCGTGTACATTTGAACCTCCGGAACAAGGTATGATGAGACAGAATCCTATCACATTGATAGGAGTAAAGATATTTGCATCTATATCATTGGACGACATTGGCAATTCTGGATGTTCGGCTTATGGATCGACCTGAGTCCAAAGAGAGTCGCTTTGGACATGTGCTACCGCAACAAATCTTGCACATTTGGACCTCCTGGACAAGATACGATCAGGCAGAATCCTATGAACTTAATAGGAGTAAAGATATTTGCATCTATATCATTGGTCAACAACGGCAATTCTGGATGGTCCGGCATATGGTTCGACATAAGTCCAAAGAATGCCGCTTTGGACAAGTGCTACCGCAACGAATCGTGTACATTTGGACCCGCTGGACAAGATACGATGAGGCAGAATCCTGTCAAATTCATAGCAGTAAAGATATTTGCATGTATATCATTGGACGACATTGGCAATTCTGGATGCTCCGGCTTATGGATCGACCTGAGTCCAAAGAGATTCGTTTTTGTAAAGTGCTAACGCACAAATCTTGTACATTTGGACCTCCTGCACAAGGTATGATGAGGCAGAATCCTATCACATTGATACTAGTAAAGATATTTGAATCTATATCACTGGACGACATTGGCAGTTCTGGATGCTCTGGCATATGATTCGACCGGAGGCAAAAGAGAGTCGCTTTGGACACGTGCTACCGCACAAATCCTGTACATTTGGACCCCCTGGACAAGATACGATGAGGCAGAATCCTGCCAAATTGATAGGTGTGGAGATGGTTGCATCTATATCATTGGACGACATTGGCAATTCTGGATGCTCGGGTTTATGATTCGACCTGAGTCCAAAGAGAGTCGGCCTGGACAAGTGCTACCGCACAAATATTGTACATTTGATCTTCCTGGACAAGATACGATGAGGCAGAATCCTGCCAAATTGATAGGAGTGAGGATATTTGCATCTATATCTTTGGACGACATTGGCAATTCTGGATGCTCCGGCATATGATTCGACCGGAGGCCAAAGAGTTTGGCTTTTGTCAAGTGCTACCGCACAAATATTGTATGTGTGGACCTCCTGTACAAGGTATGATGAGGCAGAATCCTACCACATTGATATCAGTAAAGATATTTGTATCTATATCATTGGACGACATTGGCAATTCTGGATGCTCCGGCATATGATTCGATCTGAGTCCAAAGAGAGTCGCTTTGGACAAGTGCTACCGCACAAATCGTGTACATTTGGACCTCCTGTACAAGGTATGATGAGGCTGAATCGAATCACATTGATAGGAGTAGAGATATTTGCATCTATATCATTGGACGATATTGGAAATTCTGGATGCTCGGCTTATGATTCGACCTGAGTTCAAATAGAGTCGCTTTGGACAAGTGCTACCGCACAAATCGTGTACATTTGGACTTCCTGTACAAGATATGGTGAGGCAGAATCCTATCACATTGATAGGAGTAAAGATATTTGCATCTATATCATTGGACGACATTGGCAATTCTGGATGCTCGGCATATCAATCGACCTGAGTCCAAAGAGATTGGCTTTTGTCAAGTGCTACCGCACAAATCTTGTACATTTGAACCTCCTGGAGAAGATACGATGGGGCAGAATCCTGTCAAATTGATAGGAGTGATGATATTTGCATGTATATAATTGGACGACATTGGCAATTCTGGATGCTCCGGTTTATTATTCGACCTGAGTCCAAAGGGAGTCGGTTTGGGCAAATGCTGCTGCCCAAAACTTGTGCATTTGGACCTCCTGGAAAAGGTATGATGAGGCAGAATCCTTTCACATTGATAGGAGTGAAGATATTTGCATCTATATCATTAGACGGCATTGGCAATTCTGGATGCTCAGGCTTATGATTCGACCTGAGTCCAAGGAGAATCGCTTTGGGCAAGTGCCACCGCAACAAATCTTGCACATTTGGACCCCCTGGACAAGATACGATGAGGCAGAATCCTGTCAAATTGATAGGAGTAATGATATTTGCATCAATATCATTGGACGACATTGGCAATTCTGGAAGTTCGGCATATGATTCGACCTGAGTTCAAAGAGAGTCGCTTTGGACAAATACTGCCGCCCAAATCTTGTCCATTTGGACCTCCTGGACAAGATATGATGAGGCCGAATCCTGTCAAATTGATAGGAGTGAAGACATTTGCATCTATATCATTGGACGACATTGGCAATTCTGGATGCTCAGGCTTATGGTTCGATCTTAGTCCAAAGAATGTCGCTTTGGACAAGTGCTACCGCAAAAATCTTGTACATTTGAACCTCCTAGACAAGATACGATGAGGCAGAATCCTATCAAATTGATAGGAGTGAAGATGTTTGCATCTATATCATTGGACGACATTGGCAATTCTGGAAGTTCGGCATATGATTCGACCTGAGTCCAAGGAGAGTCGCTTTGGACAAGTGCTACCGCAACAAATCTTGCACATTTGGACCCCCTGGACAAGATACGATCAGGCAGAATCCTGTGAAATTAATAGGAGTAAAGATATTTGCATCTATATCATTGGTCAACAACGGCAATTCTGGATGGTCCGGCATATGGTTCGACATAAGTCCAAAGAATGCCGCTTTGGACAAGTGCTACCGCAACGAATCGTGTACATTTGGACCCCCTGGACAAGATACGATGAGGCAGAATCCTGTCAAATTGATGGCAGTAAAGATATTTGGATATATACCATTGCACGACATTGGCAATTCTTGATTCTTCGGCTTATGGATCTGCCTGAGTCCAAATAGAGTTGCTTTGGAGAAGGGCTACCGCACAAATCGTGTACATTTGATCCTCCGGAACAAGGTATGATGAGGCAGAATCCTATCACATTGATAGGAGTAAAGATATTTGCATCTATATCATTGGACGACATTGGCAATTCTGGATGTTCGGCTTATGGATCGACCTGAGTCCAAAGAGAGTCGCTTTGGACAAGTGCTACCGCAACAAATCTTGCACATTTGGACCCCCTGGACAAGATACGATCAGGCAGAATCCTGCCAAATTGATAGGTGTGGAGATGGTTGCATCTATATCATTGGACGACATTGGCAATTCTGGATGCTCGGGTTTATGATTCGACCTGAGTCCAAAGAGAGTCGGCCTGGACAAGTGCTACCGCACAAATATTGTACATTTGATCTTCCGGGACAAGATACGATGAGGCAGAATCCTGCCAAATTGATAGGAGTGAGGATATTTGCATCTATATCTTTGGACGACATTGGCAATTCTGGATGCTCCGGCAAATGATTCGACCGGAGGCCAAAGAGTTTGGCTTTTGTCAAGTGCTACCGCACAAATATTGTATGTGTGGAGCTCCTGTACAAGGTATGATGAGGCAGTATCCTACCACATTGATATCAGTAAAGATATTTGCATCTATATCATTGGACGACATTGGCAATTCTGGATGCTCCGGCATATGATTCGATCTGAGTCCAAAGAGAGTCGCTTTGGACAAGTGCTACCGCACAAATCGTGTACATTTGGACCTCCTGTACAAGGTATGATTAGGCTGAATCGAATCACATTGATAGGAGTAGAGATATTTGCATCTATATCATTGGACGACATTGGAAATTCTGGATGCTCGGCTTATGATTCGACCTGAGTTCAAATAGAGTCGCTTTGGACAAGTGCTACCGCACAAATCTTGTACATTTGAACCTCCGGGACAAGATACGATGAGGCAGAATCCTGCCAAATTGATAGGAGTGAGGATATTTGCATCTATATCTTTGGACGACATTGGCAATTCTGGATGCTCCGGCATATGATTCGACCGGAGGCCAAAGAGTTTGGCTTTTGTCAAGTGCTACCGCACAAATCTTGTATGTGTGGACCTCCTGTACAAGGTATGATGAGGCAGAATCCTACCAAATTGATATCAGTAAAGATATTTGCATCTATATCATTGGACGACATTGGCAATTCTGGATGCTCCGGCTTATGGATCGACCTGAGTCCAAAGAGATTCGTTTTTGTAAAGTGCTAACGCACAAATCTTGTACATTTGGACCTCCTGCACAAGGCATGATGAGGCAGAATCCTATCACATTGATAGGAGTAAAGATATTTGAATCTATATCACTGGACGACATTGGCAGTTCTGGATGCTCTGGCATATGATTCGACCGGAGGCAAAAGAGAGTCGCTTTGGACACGTGCTACCGCACAAATCTTGTACATTTGGACCCCCTGGACAAGATACGATGAGGCAGAATCCTGCCAAATTGATAGGTGTGGAGATGGTTGCATCTATATCATTGGACGACATTGGCAATTCGGGATGCTCGGGTTTATGATTCGACCTGAGTTCAAATAGAGTCGCTTTGGACAAGTGCTACCGCACAAATCGTGTACATTTGGACCTCCTGTACAAGATATGATGAGGCAGAATCCTGTCAAATTGATAGGAGTGAAGATATTTGCATCTATATCAATGGACATCATTGGCAATTCTGGATGCTCCGGCATATGATTCGACCTGAATCCCAAGAGAGTCGCTCTGGACAAGTACTGCAGCACAAATCCTGTACATTTGTACCTCCGGAACAAGGTACGATGAGGCAGAATCCTGTCAAATTGATAGGAGTAAAGATATTTGCATCTATATCATTGGACGGCATTGGCAATTCTGGATGCTCAGGCTTATGATTCGACCTGAGTTCAAAGAGAGTCGCTTTGGACAAATATTGCCGCCCAAATCTTGTCCATTTGGTCCTCCTGGACAAGATATGATGAGGCCGAATCCTGTCAAATTGATAGCAGTAAAGATATTTGGATCTATACCATTGCACGACATTGGCAATTCTTGATTCTTCGGCTTATGGATCTGCCTGAGTCCAAATAGAGTTGCTTTGGAGAAGGGCTAAGGCACAAATCGTGTACATTTGGACCTCCTGTACAAGATATGATGAGGCAGAATCCTGTCAAATTGATAGCAGTAAAGATATTTGCATCTATATCATTGGACGGCATTGGCAATTCTGGATGCTCAGGCTTATGATTCGACCTGAGTCCAAGGAGTGTCGCTTTGGACAAGTGCTACCGCAACAAATCTTGTACATTTGGACCCCCTGGACAAGATACGATGAGGCAGAATCCTGTCAAGTTGATAGGAGTAATGATATTTGCATCAATATCATTGGACGACATTGGCAATTCTGGAAGTTCGGCATATGATTCGACCTGAGTTCAAAGAGAGTCGCTTTGGACAAATACTGCCGCCCAAATCTTGTCCATTTGGACCTCCTGGACAAGATATGATGAGGCCGAATCCTGTCAAATTGATAGGAGTGAAGACATTTGCATCTATATCATTGGACGACATTGGCAATTCTGGATGCTCAGGCTTATGGTTCGATCTTAGTCCAAAGAATGTCGCTTTGGACAAGTGCTACCGCAAAAATCTTGTACATTTGAACCTCCTAGACAAGATACGATGAGGCAGAATCCTATCAAATTGATAGGAGTGAAGATGTTTGCATCTATATCATTGGACGACATTGGCAATTCTGGAAGTTCGGCATATGATTCGACCTGAGTCCAAGGAGAGTCGCTTTGGACAAGTGCTACCGCAACAAATCTTGCACATTTGGACCCCCTGGACAAGATACGATCAGGCAGAATCCTGTGAAATTAATAGGAGTAAAGATATTTGCATCTATATCATTGGTCAACAACGGCAATTCTGGATGGTCCGGCATATGGTTCGACATAAGTCCAAAGAATGCCGCTTTGGACAAGTGCTACCGCAACGAATCGTGTACATTTGGACCCCCTGGACAAGATACGATGAGGCAGAATCCTGTCAAATTGATGGCAGTAAAGATATTTGGATATATACCATTGCACGACATTGGCAATTCTTGATTCTTCGGCTTATGGATCTGCCTGAGTCCAAATAGAGTTGCTTTGGAGAAGGGCTACCGCACAAATCGTGTACATTTGATCCTCCGGAACAAGGTATGATGAGGCAGAATCCTATCACATTGATAGGAGTAAAGATATTTGCATCTATATCATTGGACGACATTGGCAATTCTGGATGTTCGGCTTATGGATCGACCTGAGTCCAAAGAGAGTCGCTTTGGACAAGTGCTACCGCAACAAATCTTGCACATTTGGACCCCCTGGACAAGATACGATCAGGCAGAATCCTGCCAAATTGATAGGTGTGGAGATGGTTGCATCTATATCATTGGACGACATTGGCAATTCTGGATGCTCGGGTTTATGATTCGACCTGAGTCCAAAGAGAGTCGGCCTGGACAAGTGCTACCGCACAAATATTGTACATTTGATCTTCCGGGACAAGATACGATGAGGCAGAATCCTGCCAAATTGATAGGAGTGAGGATATTTGCATCTATATCTTTGGACGACATTGGCAATTCTGGATGCTCCGGCAAATGATTCGACCGGAGGCCAAAGAGTTTGGCTTTTGTCAAGTGCTACCGCACAAATATTGTATGTGTGGAGCTCCTGTACAAGGTATGATGAGGCAGTATCCTACCACATTGATATCAGTAAAGATATTTGCATCTATATCATTGGACGACATTGGCAATTCTGGATGCTCCGGCATATGATTCGATCTGAGTCCAAAGAGAGTCGCTTTGGACAAGTGCTACCGCACAAATCGTGTACATTTGGACCTCCTGTACAAGGTATGATTAGGCTGAATCGAATCACATTGATAGGAGTAGAGATATTTGCATCTATATCATTGGACGACATTGGAAATTCTGGATGCTCGGCTTATGATTCGACCTGAGTTCAAATAGAGTCGCTTTGGACAAGTGCTACCGCACAAATCTTGTACATTTGAACCTCCGGGACAAGATACGATGAGGCAGAATCCTGCCAAATTGATAGGAGTGAGGATATTTGCATCTATATCTTTGGACGACATTGGCAATTCTGGATGCTCCGGCATATGATTCGACCGGAGGCCAAAGAGTTTGGCTTTTGTCAAGTGCTACCGCACAAATCTTGTATGTGTGGACCTCCTGTACAAGGTATGATGAGGCAGAATCCTACCAAATTGATATCAGTAAAGATATTTGCATCTATATCATTGGACGACATTGGCAATTCTGGATGCTCCGGCTTATGGATCGACCTGAGTCCAAAGAGATTCGTTTTTGTAAAGTGCTAACGCACAAATCTTGTACATTTGGACCTCCTGCACAAGGCATGATGAGGCAGAATCCTATCACATTGATAGGAGTAAAGATATTTGAATCTATATCACTGGACGACATTGGCAGTTCTGGATGCTCTGGCATATGATTCGACCGGAGGCAAAAGAGAGTCGCTTTGGACACGTGCTACCGCACAAATCTTGTACATTTGGACCCCCTGGACAAGATACGATGAGGCAGAATCCTGCCAAATTGATAGGTGTGGAGATGGTTGCATCTATATCATTGGACGACATTGGCAATTCGGGATGCTCGGGTTTATGATTCGACCTGAGTTCAAATAGAGTCGCTTTGGACAAGTGCTACCGCACAAATCGTGTACATTTGGACCTCCTGTACAAGATATGATGAGGCAGAATCCTGTCAAATTGATAGGAGTGAAGATATTTGCATCTATATCAATGGACATCATTGGCAATTCTGGATGCTCCGGCATATGATTCGACCTGAATCCCAAGAGAGTCGCTCTGGACAAGTACTGCAGCACAAATCCTGTACATTTGTACCTCCGGAACAAGGTACGATGAGGCAGAATCCTGTCAAATTGATAGGAGTAAAGATATTTGCATCTATATCATTAGACAGAATTGGCAATTCTGGATGCTCAGGCTTATGATTCGACCTGAGTTCAAAGAGAGTCGCTTTGGACAAATATTGCCGCCCAAATCTTGTCCATTTGGTCCTCCTGGACAAGATATGATGAGGCCGAATCCTGTCAAATTGATAGCAGTAAAGATATTTGGATCTATACCATTGCACGACATTGGCAATTCTTGATTCTTCGGCTTATGGATCTGCCTGAGTCCAAATAGAGTTGCTTTGGAGAAGGGCTAAGGCACAAATCGTGTACATTTGGACCTCCTGTACAAGATATGATGAGGCAGAATCCTGTCAAATTGATAGCAGTAAAGATATTTGCATCTATATCATTGGACGGCATTGGCAATTCTGGATGCTCAGGCTTATGATTCGACCTGAGTCCAAGGAGTGTCGCTTTGGACAAGTGCTACCGCAACAAATCTTGTACATTTGGACCCCCTGGACAAGATACGATGAGGCAGAATCCTGTCAAGTTGATAGGAGTAATGATATTTGCATCTATATCATTGGACGACATTGGCAATTCTGGAAGTTCGGCATATGATTCGACCTGAGTTCAAAGAGAGTCGCTTTGGACAAATATTGCCGCCCAAATCTTGTCCATTTGGTCCTCCTGGACAAGATATGATGAGGCCGAATCCTGTCAAATTGATAGCAGTAAAGATATTTGGATCTATACCATTGCACGACATTGGCAATTCTTGATTCTTCGGCTTATGGATCTGCCTGAGTCCAAATAGAGTTGCTTTGGAGAAGGGCTACCGCACAAATCGTGTACATTTGAACCTCCGGAACAAGGTATGATGAGACAGAATCCTATCACATTGATAGGAGTAAAGATATTTGCATCTATATCATTGGACGGCATTGGCAATTCTGGATGTTCGGCTTATGGATCGACCTGAGTCCAAAGAGAGTCGCTTTGGACATGTGCTACCGCAACAAATCTTGCACATTTGGACCTCCTGGACAAGATACGATCAGGCAGAATCCTATGAACTTAATAGGAGTAAAGATATTTGCATCTATATCATTGGTCAACAACGGCAATTCTGGATGGTCCGGCATATGGTTCGACATAAGTCCAAAGAATGCCGCTTTGGACAAGTGCTACCGCAACGAATCGTGTACATTTGGACCCGCTGGACAAGATACGATGAGGCAGAATCCTGTCAAATTGATAGCAGTAAAGATATTTGCATGTATATCATTGGACGACATTGGCAATTCTGGATGCTCCGGCTTATGGATCGACCTGAGTCCAAAGAGATTCGTTTTTGTAAAGTGCTAACGCACAAATCTTGTACATTTGGACCTCCTGCACAAGGTATGATGAGGCAGAATCCTATCACATTGATACTAGTAAAGATATTTGAATCTATATCACTGGACGACATTGGCAGTTCTGGATGCTCTGGCATATGATTCGACCGGAGGCAAAAGAGAGTCGCTTTGGACACGTGCTACCGCACAAATCTTGTACATTTGGACCCCCTGGACAAGATACGATGAGGCAGAATCCTGCCAAATTGATAGGTGTGGAGATGGTTGCATCTATATCATTGGACGACATTGGCAATTCTGGATGCTCGGGTTTATGATTCGACCTGAGTCCAAAGAGAGTCGGCCTGGACAAGTGCTACCGCACAAATATTGTACATTTGATCTTCCTGGACAAGATACGATGAGGCAGAATCCTGCCAAATTGATAGGAGTGAGGATATTTGCATCTATATCTTTGGACGACATTGGCAATTCTGGATGCTCCGGCTTATGGATCGACCTGAGTCCAAAGAGATTCGTTTTTGTAAAGTGCTAACGCACAAATCTTGTACATTTGGACCTCCTGCACAAGGCATGATGAGGCAGAATCCTATCACATTGATAGGAGTAAAGACATTTGAATCTATATCACTGGACGACATTGGCAGTTCTGGATGCTCTGGCATATGATTCGACCGGAGGCAAAAGAGAGTCGCTTTGGACACGTGCTACCGCACAAATCTTGTACATTTGGACCCCCTGGACAAGATACGATGAGGCAGAATCCTGCCAAATTGATAGGTGTGGAGATGGTTGCATCTATATCATTGGACGACATTGGCAATTCGGGATGCTCGGGTTTATGATTCGACCTGAGTTCAAATAGAGTCGCTTTGGACAAGTGCTACCGCACAAATCGTGTACATTTGGACCTCCTGTACAAGATATGATGAGGCAGAATCCTGTCAAATTGATAGGAGTGAAGATATTTGCATCTATATCAATGGACATCATTGGCAATTCTGGATGCTCCGGCATATGATTCGACCTGAATCCCAAGAGAGTCGCTCTGGACAAGTACTGCAGCACAAATCCTGTACATTTGTACCTCCGGAACAAGGTACGATGAGGCAGAATCCTGTCAAATTGATAGGAGTAAAGATATTTGCATCTATATCATTAGACAGAATTGGCAATTCTGGATGCTCAGGCTTATGATTCGACCTGAGTTCAAAGAGAGTCGCTTTGGACAAATATTGCCGCCCAAATCTTGTCCATTTGGTCCTCCTGGACAAGATATGATGAGGCCGAATCCTGTCAAATTGATAGCAGTAAAGATATTTGGATCTATACCATTGCACGACATTGGCAATTCTTGATTCTTCGGCTTATGGATCTGCCTGAGTCCAAATAGAGTTGCTTTGGAGAAGGGCTACCGCACAAATCGTGTACATTTGGACCTCCTGTACAAGATATGATGAGGCAGAATCCTGTCAAATTGATAGCAGTAAAGATATTTGCATCTATATCATTGGACGGCATTGGCAATTCTGGATGCTCAGGCTTATGATTCGACCTGAGTCCAAGGAGTGTCGCTTTGGACAAGTGCTACCGCAACAAATCTTGTACATTTGGACCCCCTGGACAAGATACGATGAGGCAGAATCCTGTCAAGTTGATAGGAGTAATGATATTTGCATCTATATCATTGGACGACATTGGCAATTCTGGAAGTTCGGCATATGATTCGACCTGAGTTCAAAGAGAGTCGCTTTGGACAAATATTGCCGCCCAAATCTTGTCCATTTGGTCCTCCTGGACAAGATATGATGAGGCCGAATCCTGTCAAATTGATAGCAGTAAAGATATTTGGATCTATACCATTGCACGACATTGGCAATTCTTGATTCTTCGGCTTATGGATCTGCCTGAGTCCAAATAGAGTTGCTTTGGAGAAGGGCTACCGCACAAATCGTGTACATTTGGACCTCCTGTACAAGATATGATGAGGCAGAATCCTGTCAAATTGATAGCAGTAAAGATATTTGCATCTATATCATTGGACGGCATTGGCAATTCTGGATGCTCAGGCTTATGATTCGACCTGAGTCCAAGGAGTGTCGCTTTGGACAAGTGCTACCGCAACGAATCGTGTACATTTGGACCCGCTGGACAAGATACGATGAGGCAGAATCCTGTCAAATTGATAGCAGTAAAGATATTTGCATGTATATCATTGGACGACATTGGCAATTCTGGATGCTCCGGCTTATGGATCGACCTGAGTTCAAAGAGATTCGTTTTTGTAAAGTGCTAACGCACAAATCTTGTACATTTGGACCTCCTGCACAAGGTATGATGAGGCAGAATCCTATCACATTGATACTAGTAAAGATATTTGAATCTATATCACTGGACGACATTGGCAGTTCTGGATACTCTGGCATATGATTCGACCGGAGGCAAAAGAGAGTCGCTTTGGACACGTGCTACCGCACAAATCCTGTACATTTGGACCCCCTGGACAAGATACGATGAGGCAGAATCCTGCCAAATTGATAGGTGTGGAGATGGCTGCATCTATATCATTGGACGACATTGGCAATTCTGGATGCTCGGGTTTATGATTCGACCTGAGTCCAAAGAGAGTCGGCCTGGACAAGTGCTACCGCACAAATATTGTACATTTGATCTTCCTGGACAAGATACGATGAGGCAGAATCCTGCCAAATTGATAGGAGTGAGGATATTTGCATCTATATCTTTGGACGACATTGGCAATTCTGGATGCTCCGGCATATGATTCGACCGGAGGCCAAAGAGTTTGGCTTTTGTCAAGTGCTACCGCACAAATATTGTATGTGTGGACCTCCTGTACAAGGTATGATGAGGCAGAATCCTACCACATTGATATCAGTAAAGATATTTGCATCTATATCATTGGACGACATTGGCAATTCTGGATGCTCCGGCATATGATTCGATCTGAGTCCAAAGAGAGTCGCTTTGGACAAGTGCTACCGCACAAATCGTGTACATTTGGACCTCCTGTACAAGGTGTGATGAGGCTGAATCGAATCACATTGATAGGAGTAGAGATATTTGCATCTATATCATTGGACGATATTGGAAATTCTGGATGCTCGGCTTATGATTCGACCTGAGTTCAAATAGAGTCGCTTTGGACAAGTGCTACCGCACAAATCGTGTACATTTGGACCTCCTGTACAAGATATGGTGAGGCAGAATCCTATCACATTGATAGGAGTAAAGATATTTGCATCTATATCATTGGACGACATTGGCAATTCTGGATGCTCGGCATATCAATCGACCTGAGTCCAAAGAGATTGGCTTTTGTCAAGTGCTACCGCACAAATCTTGTACATTTGAACCTCCTGGAGAAGATACGATGGGGCAGAATCCTGTCAAATTGATAGGAGTGATCATATTTGCATGTATATAACTGGACGACATTGGCAATTCTGGATGCTCCGGTTTATTATTCGACCTGAGTCCAAAGGGAGTCGCTTTGGACAAGTGCTACCGCACAAATCTTGTACATTTGGACCTCCTCGACCAGGTATGATGAGGCAGAATCCTATTACATTGGTAGGAGTAAAGGTATTTGCATCTATATCTTTGGACGACATTGGCAATTCTGGATGCCTCGGCTTATGATTCGACCTGAATCCAAAGAATGTTGCTTTGGACAAGTGCTACTGCAACAAATCGTGTACATTTGGACCCCCTGGATAAGATACGATGAGGCAGAATCCTGTCAAATTGATAGCAGTAAAGATATTTCCATCTATACCATTGCATGACATTGGCAATTCTTGATGCTTCGGCTTATGGATCGACCTGAGTCCAAAGAGATTCGTTTTTGTAAAGTGCTAACGCACAAATCTTGTACATTTGGACCTCCTGCACAAGGTATGATGAGGCAGAATCCTATCACATTGATAGGAGTAAAGATATTAGAATCTATATCACTGGACGACATTGGCAGTTCTGGATGCTCTGGCATATGATTCGACCGGAGGCAAAAGAGAGTCGCTTTGGACACGTGCTACCGCACAAATCTTGTACATTTGGACCCCCTGGACAAGATACGATGAGGCAGAATCCTGCCAAATTGATAGGTGTGGAGATGGTTGCATCTATATCATTGGACGACATTGGCAATTCTGGATGCTCGGGTTTATGATTCGACCTGAGTCCAAAGATAGTCGGCCTGGACAAGTGTTACCGCACAAATATTGTACATTTGATCTTCCGGGACAAGATACGATGAGGCAGAATCCTGCCAAATTGATAGGAGGGAGGATATTTGCATCTATATCTTTGGACGACATTGGCAATTCTGGATGCTCCGGCATATGATTCGACCGGAGGCCAAAGAGTTTGGCTTTTGTCAAGTGCTACCGCACAAATCTTGTATGTGTGGACCTCCTGTACAAGGTATGATGAGGCAGAATCCTACCACATTGATATCAGTAAAGATATTTGCATCTATATCATTGGACGACATTGGCAATTCTGGATGCTCCGGCTTATGGATCGACCTGAGTCCAAAGAGATTCGTTTTTGTAAAGTGCTAACGCACAAATCTTGTACATTTGGACCTCCTGCACAAGGCATGATGAGGCAGAATCCTATCACATTGATAGGAGTAAAGATATTTGAATCTATATCACTGGACGACATTGGCAGTTCTGGATGCTCTGGCATATGATTCGACCGGAGGCACAAGAGAGTCGCTTTGGACACGTGCTACCGCACAAATCTTGTACATTTGGACCCCCTGGACAAGATACGATGAGGCAGAATCCTGCCAAATTGATAGGTGTGGAGATGGTTGCATCTATATCATTGGACGACATTGGCAATTCTGGATGCTCGGGTTTATGATTCGACCTGAGTCCAAAGAGAGTCGCTTTGGGCAAGTGCTACCGCAACAAATCTTGTACATTTGGACCCCCTGGACAAGATAGGATGAGGCAGAATCCTGTCAAATTGATAGGACAAAAGATATTTGCATCTATATCATTGGTCAACATCGGCAATTCTGGATGGTCCGGTTTATGGTTCGACCCAAGTCCAAAGAATGTCGCTTTGGACAAGTGCTACCGCACAAATCTTGTACATTTGAACCTCCTGGACAAGATACGATGAGGCAGAATCCTGTTAAATTGATAGGAGTGAAGATGTTTGCGTCTATATCATTGGACGACATTGGCAATTCTGGATGCTCAGGCTTATGATTCGACCTGAGTCCAAGGAGAGTCGCTTTGGGCAAGTGCCACCGCAACAAATCTTGCACATTTGGACCCCCTGGACAAGATACGATGAGGCAGAATCCTGTCAAATTGATAGGAGTAATGATATTTGCATCTATATCATTGGACGACATTGGCAATTCTGGAAGTTCGGCCTATGATTCGACCTGAGTTCAAAGAGAGTCGCTTTGGACAAATACTGCCGCCCAAATCTTGTCCATTTGGACCTCCTGGACAAGATATGATGAGGCCGAATCCTGTCAAATTGATAGGAGTGAAGACATTTGCATCTATATCATTGGACGACATTGGCAATTCTGGATGCTCAGGCTTATGGTTCGACCTTAGTCCAAAGAATGTCGCTTTGGACAAGTGCTACCGCACAAATCTTGTACATTTGAACCTCCTAGACAAGATACGATGAGGCAGAATCCTATCAAATTGATAGGAGTGAAGATGTTTGCATCTATATCATTGGACGACATTGGCAATTCTGGAAGTTCGGCATATGATTCGACCTGACTCCAAGGAGAGTCGCTTTTGTCAAGTGCTACCGCACAAATCTTGTACATTTGAACCTCCTGGAGAAGATACGATGGGGCAGAATCCTGTCAAATTGATAGGAGTGATGATATTTGCATGTATATAATTGGACGACATTGGCAATTCTGGATGCTCCGGGTTATTATTCGACCTGAGTCCAAAGGGAGTCGCTTTGGACAAGTGCTACCGCACAAATCTTGTACATTTGGACCTCCTGGACCAGGTATGATGAGGCAGAATCCTATTACATTGGTAGGAGTAAAGATATTTGCATCTATATCATTGGACGACATTGGCAATTCTTGATGCCTCGGCATATCAATCGACCTGAGTCCAAAGAGATTGGCTTTTGTCAAGTGCTACCGCACAAATCTTGTACATTTGAACCTCCTGGGGAAGATACGATGGGGCAGAATCCTGTCAAATTGATAGGAGTGATGATATTTGCATGTATATAATTGGACGACATTGGCAATTCTGGATGCTCCGGTTTATTATTCGACCTGAGTCCAAAGGGAGTCGCTTTGGACAAGTGCTACCGCACAAATCTTGTACATTTGGACCTCCTGGACCAGGTATGATGAGGCAGAATCCTATTACATTGGTAGGAGTAAAGATATTTGCATCTATATCATTGGACGACATTGGCAATTCTGGATGCTCGGCTTATGATTCGACCTGAGTCCAAAGAGAGTCGCTTTGGACAAGTGCTACCGAACAAATCTTGTACATTTGAACCTCCTGGACAAGATATGATGAGGCAGAATCCTGTCAAATTGATAGGAGTGAAGATATTTGCATCTATATCATTGGACGACATTGGCAATTCTGGATGCCTCGGCTTATGATTCGACCTGAATCCAAAGAATGTCGATTTGGACAAGTGCTACTGCAAACACATCGTGTACATTTGGACTCCCTGGATAAGATACGATGAACCAGAATCCTGTCAAATTGATAACAGTAAAGATATTTCCATCTATACCATTGCATGACATTGGCAATTCTTGATGCTTCGGCGTATGGATCGACCTGAGTCCAAAGAGATTCGTTTTTGTAAAGTGCTAACGCACAAATCTTGTACATTTGGACCTCCTGGACCAGGTATGATGAGGCAGAATCCTATTACATTGGTAGGAGTAAAGATATTTGCATTTGTATCATTGGACGCCATGGCAATTCTGGATGCTTCGGCATATGAATCGAACTGAGTCCAAAGAGATTCGCTTTTGTGAAGTGCTAACGCACAAATCTTGTACATTTTGACCTACTGGACAAGGTAAGATGAGGCAGAATCCTGTCAAATTGATAGCAGTAAAGATATTTGCATCTATATCATTGGACGGCATTGGCAATTCTGGATGCTCAGGCTTATGATTCGACCTGAGTCCAAGGAGTGTCGCTTTGGACAAGTGCTACCGCAACAAATCTTGTACATTTGGACTCCCTGGACAAGATACGATGAGGCAGAATCCTGTCAAGTTGATAGGAGTAATGATATTTGCATCTATATCATTGGACGACATTGGCAATTCTGGAAGTTCGGCATATGATTCGACCTGAGTTCAAAGAGAGTCGCTTTAGACAAATATTGCCGCCCAAATCTTGTCCATTTGGTCCTCCGGGACAAGATATGATGAGGCCGAATCCTGTCAAATTGATAGCAGTAAAGATATTTGCATTTATACCTTTGCACGAAATTGGCAATTCTTGATGCTCCGGCTTATGGATCGACCTGAGTCCAAAGAGAATCGCTTTGGATAGGTGCGACCGCACAAATCTCGTACATTTGAACATCCTGGACAAGATACGATGAGGCAGAATCCTGTCAAATTGATAGGAGTGATGATATTTGCATCTATATCATTGGTCAACATCGGCAATTCTGGATGGTCCGGCTTATGGTTCGACATAAGTCCAGAGAATGTCGCTTTGGACAAGTGCTACCACACAAACCTTGTACATTTGAACATCCGGAACAGGGTATGATGAGGCAGAATCCTGTCGAATTGATAGCAGTAAAGATATTTGCATGTATATCATTGCACGACAGTGGCAATTCTGGATGCCCCGGCTTATGATTCGACCTGAGTCCAAAGAGAGTCGCTTTGGACAAGGGCTACCGCAACAAATCTTGTACATTTGAACTTCCTGGATAAGATATGATGAGGCAGAATTCTGACAAATTGATAGGAGTGATGATATTTGCATCTATATCATTGGACGACATTGACAATTCTGGATGCTCGGCATATGATTCGACCTGAGTCAAAGAGATTGGCTTTTGTCAAGTGCTAACGAACAAATCTTGTACATTTGGACCTCCGGAACACGTTATGCTGAGATAGAATCCCGTCAAATTGATAGGAGTAAAGATATTTGCATCTATACCATTGCACGACATTGGCAATTCTGGATGCTCCGGCGTATGATTCGACCGGAGTCCAAGGAGGGTCGCTTTGGACAAGTGCTAACGCAACATATCTTGTACATTTGGACCCCCTGGACAAGATACGATGAGGCAGAATACTGTCAAATTAATAGGAGTAAAGATATTTGCATCTATATCATTGGTCAACATCGGCAATTCTGGATGGTCCGGCTTATGGTTCGACATAAGTCCAGAGAATGTCGCTTTGGACAAGTGCTACCACACAAACCTTGTACATTTGAACATCCGGAACAGGGTATGATGAGGCAGAATCCTGTCAAATTGATAGCAGTAAAGATATTTGCATGTATATCATTGCACGACAGTGGCAATTCTGGATGCCCCGGCTTATGATTCGACCTGAGTCCAAAGAGAGTCGCTTTGGACAAGGGCTACCGCACAAATCTTGTACATTTGAACCTCCGGAACAAGATATGATGAGGCCGAATCCTGTCAAATTGATAGCAGTAAAGATATTTGCATTTATACCTTTGCACGAAATTGGCAATTCTTGATGCTCCGGCTTATGGATCGACCTGAGTCCAAAGAGAATCGCTTTGGATAGGTGCGACCGCACAAATCTCGTACATTTGAACATCCTGGACAAGATACGATGAGGCAGAATCCTGTCAAATTGATAGGAGTAAAGATATTTGCATCTATATCATTGCACGACATTGGCAATTCTGGATGCTCGGCTTATGATTCGACCTGAGTTCAAAGAGAGTCGCTTTGGACAAATGCTTCCGCACAAATCTTGTACATGTGAACCTCCGGGACAGGGTATGCTGAGACAGAATCCCGTCAAATTGATAGGAGTGAGGATATTTGCATCTACATCATTGGACCACATTGGCAATTCTGGATGCTCCAGCGTATGATTCGACCTGAGTTCGAAGAGAGTCGCTTTGGACAAATGCTGCCGCCCAAATCTTGTCCATTTGGACCTCCTGGACAAGATATGATGAGGCAGAATCCTGTCAAATTGATAGGAGTGAAGATGTTTGCATCTATATCATTGGACGACATTGGCAATTCTGGATGATCCGGCTCATGATTCGACCTGAGTCCAAAGAGAATCGCTTTGGATAAGTGCGACCGCACAAATCTCGTACATTTGAACCTCCTGGACAAGATACGATGAGGCAGAATCCTGTCAAATTGATAGGAGTAAAGATATTTGCATCTATATCATTGGACGACATTGGCAATTCTGGATGCCCCGGCATATGATTCGACCTGAGTCCAAAGAGAGTCGCTTTGGACAAGGGCTGCCGCACAAATCTTGTACATGTGAACCTCCGGGACAGGGTATGCTGAGACAGAATCCCGTCAAATTGATAGGAGTAAAGATATTTGCATCTATATCACTGGGCGACATTGGCAATTCTGGATGCTCCGGCAGATGATTCGACCGGAGGCCAAAGACGGTCGCTTTGGACACGTGCTACCGCACAAATCTTATACATTTGGACCCCCTGGACAAGATACGATGAGGCAGAATCCTGTCAAATTGATAGCAGTAAAGATATTTGCATCTATATCATTGCACGACATTGGCAATTCTGGTTGCTTCTGCTTATGGATCGACCTGAGTCCAAAGAGTTTCGCTTTTGGCTAGTGCTACCGCACAAATCTTGTACACTTGATCCCCCTGGACAAGACATGATGAGCCAGAATCCCGTCAAATTGATTGGAGTGAAGATATTTGCATCTATATCATTGGACGACATTGGCAATTCTGGATGCCCCGGCTTATGATTCGACCTGAGTCCAAAGAGAGTCGCTTTGGACAAGGGCTACCGCACAAATCGTGTACATTTGAACCTCCGGAACAAGGTATGATTAGGCAGAATCCTATCACATTGATAGGAGTAATATATTTGCATCTATATAATTGGACGACATTGGCAATTCTGGATACTTCGGCTTATGGATCGACCTGAGTCCAAAGAGATTCGCTTTTGTCAAGTGCTACCCCACAAATCTTGTACATTTGAACCTCCTGGATAAGATATGATGAGGCAGAATCCTGACAAATTGATAGGAGTGAAGATATTTGCATCTATATCATTGGACGACATTGGCAATTCTGGATGCTCAGGCTTATGATTCGACCTGAGTCCAAAGAGTTTCGCTTTTGTCTAGTGCTACCGCACAAATCGTGTACACTTGATCCCCCTGGACAAGACACGATGAGGCAGAATCCTGTCAAATTGATTGCAGTAAAGATATTTGCTTCTATACCATTGCACGACATTGGCAATTCTTGATGCTTCGGCTTATGCATCTACCTGAGTCCAAAGAGACTCGTTTTTGTGAAGTGCTAACACACAAATCTTGTACATTTGAACCTCCTGGATAAGATATGATGAGGCAGAATTCTGACAAATTGATAGGAGTGATGATATTTGCATCTATATCATTGGACGACATTGACAATTCTGGATGCTCGGCATATGATTCGACCTGAGTCAAAGAGATTGGCTTTTGTCAAGTGCTAACGAACAAATCTTGTACATTTGGACCTCCGGAACACGTTATGCTGAGATAGAATCCCGTCAAATTGATAGGAGTAAAGATATTTGCATCTATACCATTGCACGACATTGGCAATTCTGGATGCTCCGGCGTATGATTCGACCGGAGTCCAAGGAGGGTCGCTTTGGACAAGTGCTAACGCAACATATCTTGTACATTTGGACCCCCTGGACAAGATACGATGAGGCAGAATACTGTCAAATTAATAGGAGTAAAGATATTTGCATCTATATCATTGGTCAACATCGGCAATTCTGGATGGTCCGGCTTATGGTTCGACATAAGTCCAGAGAATGTCGCTTTGGACAAGTGCTACCACACAAACCTTGTACATTTGAACATCCGGAACAGGGTATGATGAGGCAGAATCCTGTCAAATTGATAGCAGTAAAGATATTTGCATGTATATCATTGCACGACAGTGGCAATTCTGGATGCCCCGGCTTATGATTCGACCTGAGTCCAAAGAGAGTCGCTTTGGACAAGGGCTACCGCACAAATCTTGTACATTTGAACCTCCGCAACAAGGTATGATGAGGCAGAATCCTATCACATTGATAGGAGTAAAGATATTTGCATCTATATCATTGGACGACATTGCCAATTCTGGATGCTCGGCATATGATTCGACCTGAGTTCAAAGAATTTCGCTTTTGTCTAGTGCTACCGCACAAATCTTGTACACTTGATCCTCCTGGACAAGACACGATGAGGCAGAATCCTGTCAAATTGATAGGAGTAAAGATGTTTGCATCTATATCATTGCACGACATTGGCAATTCTGGATGCTTCGGCTTATGGATCGACCTGAGTCCAAAGAGTTTCGCTTTGGACAAGTGCTACCGCACAAATCTTGTACATTTGGACCTCCGGAACACGTTATGCTGAGATAGAATCCCGTCAAATTGATAGGAGTAAAGATATTTGCATCTATACCATTGCACGACATTGGCAATTCTGGATGCTCCGGCGTATGGTTCGACCGGAGGCCAAAGAGAGTCGCATTGTATAAGTGCTACCGCACAAGTATTGTACATTTGGACCCCCTGGACAATATACGATGAGGCGGAATCCTGTCAATTTGATGGGAGTAAAGATATTTGCATCTATATCATTGGACGACATTGGCAATTCTGGATGCCCCGGCTTATGATTCGACCTGAGTCCAAAGAGAGTCGCTTTGGACAAGGGCTACCGCACAAATCGTGTACATTTGAACCTCCGGAACAAGGTATGATTAGGCAGAATCCTATCACATTGATAGGAGTAAAGATATTTGCATCTATACCATTGCACGGCATTGGCAATTCTGGATGCTCGGGCATATGATGCGACGTGAGTCCAAAGAGAGTCGCTTTGGACAAGTGCTACCACACACATCCTGTACATTTGGACCCCCTGGACAAGATACGATGGGGCAGAATCCTGTCAAATTGATAGGAGTGAAGATATTTGCATCTATATCATTGGACGACATTGGCAATTCTGGATGCCCCGGCTTATGATTCGACCTGAGTTCAAAGAGAGTCGCTTTGGACAAGTGGTACCTCACAAATCCTGTACATTTGAACCTCCTGGACAAGATATGATTAGGTAGAATCCTGTCAAATTAATAGGAGTAAAGATATTTGCATCTATATCATTGGGCCACATTGGCAATTTTTTATGCTTCGGCTTGTGGATCGACCTGAGGCCAAAGGGAGTCGCTTTGGACAAGTGCTATAGCACAAATATTGTACTTTTGGACCTCGTGTACAAGATACGGTGAGGCAGAATCCTGTCAATTTTATAGGAGTAAAGATATTTACATCTATATCATTGGTCAAACATCGGCAGTTCTGGATGGTCCGGCTTATGGTTCGACCTAAGTCCAAAGAATGTCGCTTTGGACAAGTGCTACCGCACAAATCTTGTACATTTGAACCTCGTGGACAAGATACGATGAGGCAGAATCCTGTCAAATAGATAGGAGTGAAGATGTTTGCACCTATATCATTGGCTGACATTGGCAATACTGGATGCTCGGGCATATGATTCGACCTGAATCCAAAGAGAGTCGCTTCGGACATGTGCTACCGCACAAATCTTGTACATTTGGACCTCCTGGACCAGGCATGGTGAGGCAGAATCCTATTACATTGATAGGAGTAAAGATATTTGCATATATATCATTTGACGACTTTGGCAATTTTTGATGCTCCGGCTCATGATTCGACCTGAGTCCAAAGAGATTGGCGTTTGTCAAGTGCTACCACATAAATCTTGTACATTTGAACCTCCTGGAGAAGATACGATGAGGCAGAATCCTGTCAAATTGATAGGAGTTATGATATTTGCATTTATATCATTCCGATAAGATCGGCAATATTTGTTACTTCGGCATATGGATCGACCTGAGTCCAAAGAGAGTCGCTTTGGACAAGTGCTACCTCACAAATCGTGTACATTTGAACATTCTGGACAAGATCCGATGAGGCAAAATCCTGTCAAATTGATAGCAGTAAAAATGTTTGCATCTATATCATTGGACGACATAGGCAATTCTGGATGCCCCGGCTTATGATTCGACCTGATTCCAAAGAGAGTCGCTTCGGACACGTGCTGCCGCACAAATCTTGTAAATTTGGACCTCCTGGACAAGATGCGATGAGGCACAATCCTGTCAAATTGATGGGAGTTAAGATATTTGCATTTATAACATTGCACGACATTGGCAATCCTGGGGATCCGGCATATGATTCGACCTGAATCCACAGAGACTCGCTTTGGACAAGTGCTGCCGCACACATCCTGTACATTGGAACCTCCTGGACAAGATACGACGAGGCAGAATCCTGGCAAATTGATAGGAGTTAAGATATTTGCATCTACATCATTGGACGACATTGGCAATCCTGGGGATCCGGCTTATGATTCGACCTGAATCCAAATAGAGTCGCTTTGGACAAGTGCTACCGCCCAAATCCTGTACATTTGGACCTCCTGGACAAGATACGATGAGGCAGAATCCTGGCAAATTGATAGGAGTAAGATATTTGCATCTATATAATTGGACGACATTTGCAATTTTAGATGCTCCGGCTTATGATTCGACCTAGGTCCAAAGAGAGTCGCTTTGGACAAGTCCTACCGCACAACTCTCGTACATTTGGACCTCCTGCACAAGGTATGATGAGGCAGAATCCTATCACATTGATAGGAGAAAGATATTTTCATCTATATAATTTGACGACATTGGCAATTCTGGATGCTCGGCTTATGATTCGACCTGAGTCCAAAGAGTTTCGCTTTTGTCAAGTGCTCCCCACAAATCTTGTACATTTGCACCTCCTGGACAAGATATGATGAGGCAGAATCCTGTCAAATTGATAGGAGTGAAGATATTTGCATCTATATCATTGGACGACATTGGCTATTCTGGATAATTCGGCTTATGGATCGACCTGAGTCCAAAGAGATTCGCTTTTGTCAAGTGCTCCCCACAAATCTTGTACATTTGCACCTCCTGGACAAGATATGATGAGGCAGAATCCTGTCAAATTGATAGGAGTAAAGACATTTGCATCTATATCTTTGGACGAAATTGGCAATTCTGGATGCGCCGGCATATGATCCGACCGGAGGCCAAAGAGAGACGCTATGGACAAGTGCTGCCGCACAAATCTTGTACATTTGTATCTCCTGGACAAGGAATGATGAGACAGAATCCTATCACATTGATAGGAGTAAAGATATTTGCATCTATATCATTGGACGACATTGGTTATTCTGGATACTTCGGCTTATGGATCGACCGGAGTCCAAAGAGATTCACTTTTGTCAAGTTCTACCCCTGAAATCTTGTACATTTGAACCTCCTGGACAAGATATAATGAGGCAGAATCCTGTCAAATTGATAGGAGTGAACATATTTGCATTTATATCTTTGGACGACATTGGCAATTCTGGATGCTGCGGCATATGATTCGACCGGAGGCCAAAGAGATTCGCTTTTGTCAAGTGCTACCGCACAAATCTGGTACATTCGCACCCCCTGGACAAGATACGATGGGGCAGAATCCTGTCAAATTGATAGGAGTGAAGACATTTGCATCTATATCATTGGACGACATTGGCAATTTTAGATGCTCCGGCATATGATTCGACCGGAGGCCAAAGAGAGTCGCTTTGGACAAGTGCTACCGCACAAATCTTATACATTTGGACCCCCTGGACAAGATACGATGAGGCAGAATCCTGTACAATTCATATGAGTAAAGATACTTGCATTTATATCTTTGGACGACATTGGCAATTCTGGATGATGCGGCTTATGGATCGACCTGAGTCCAAAGAGATTCGCTTTTGTCAAGTGCTTCCGCACAAATCTTGTAAATTTGAACTTCCTGGACAAGGTATGATGAGGCAGAATCCTATCAGATTGATAGGAGTAAAGATATTTGCATGTATATCATTGGACGACATTGGCAATTCTGGATGCTCGGGCATATGATTCGACATGAGTCCAAACAGAGTCGCTTTGGACAAGTGCAGCCGCACAAATCTTGTACATTTTGACCCCCTGGATAAGATACGATGAGGCAGAATCCTGGCAAATTGACAGGAGTAAAGATATTTGCATCTATATCATTGGACGACATTGGTTATTCTGGATACTTCGGCTTATGGATCGACCTGAGTCCAAAGAGATTCAATTTGGACAAGTGCTACCGCACAAATCTTGTACATTTGGACCCCCTGGACAAGATACGATGAGGCAGAATCCTGTACAATTCATAGGAGTAAAGATACTTGCATTTATATCTTTGGACGACATTGGCAATTCTGGATGATGCGGCTTATGGATCGACCTGAGTCCAAAGAGATTCGCTTTTGTCAAGTGCTTCCGCACAAATCTTGTAAATTTGAACTTCCTGGACAAGGTATGATGAGGCAGAATCCTATCAGATTGATAGGAGTAAAGATATTTGCATCTATATCATTGGACGACATTGGCAATTCTGGATGCTCGGGCATATGATTCGACATGAGTCCAAACAGAGTCGCTTTGGACAAGTGCAACCGCACAAATCTTGTACATTTTGACCCCCTGGATAAGATACGATGAGGCAGAATCCTGGCAAATTGATAGGAGTAAAGATATTTGCATCTATATCATTGGACGACATTGGCAATTCTGGATGCTCGGCATATGATTCGACCTTAGTCCAAAGAAATTCGCTTTTGTCAAGTGTTACCACACAAATCTGGTACATTTGGACCCCTGGACAAGATACGATGAGGCAGAATCTTGTACAATTCATAGGAGTAAAGATACTTGCATTTATATCTTTGGACGATATTGGCAATTCTGGATGATGCGGCTTATGATTCGACCTGAATCCAAAGAGAGTCGCTTTGGACAAGTGCTACCGACAAATCCTGTACATTTGAACCTCCTGGACAAGATACGATGAGGCAGAATCCTGTCAAATTGATAGGAGTAAATATATTTGCATCTATATCATTGGACGACATTGGCAATTCTGGATGCCCCGGCATATGATTCGACCGGAGGCCAAAGAGAGTCGCTTCGGACAAGTGCTACCGCACAAATCTTGTACATTTGGACCCCCTGGAGAAGATACGATGAGGCAGAATCCTGTCAAATTGATAGGAGTGAAGATATTTGCATCTATATCATTGGACGACATTTGCAGTTTTAGATGCTCCGGCTTATGATTCGACCTAGGTCCAAAGACAGTCGCTTTGGACAAGTGCTACCGCACAAATCTGGTAGATTCGGACCCCTGGACAAGATACGATGAGGCAGAATCCTGTCAAATTAATAGGAGTGAAGATATTTGCATCTATATCATTTGACGACATTGGCAATTTTGGATGCTCCGGCATATGATTCGACCGGAGGCCAAAGAGAGTCGCTTTGGACAAGTGCTGCCGCACAAATCTTGTACATTTGAACCTCCTGGACAAGATATGATGAGGCAGAATCCTGTCAAATTGATAGGAGTGAAGATATTTGCATTTATATCTTTGGACGACATTGGCAATTCTGGATGATGCGGCTTATGGATGGACCTGAGTCCAAAGAGACTCGCTTTTGCCAAGTGCTACCGCACAAATCTGGTACATTCGCACCCCCTGGACAAGATACGATGAGGCAGAATCCTGTCAAATTGATAGGAGTGAAGATATTTGCATCTATATAATTCGGATAACATCGGCAATTTTTGTTACTTCGGCATATGGATCGACCTGAATCCAACGGTGTCGCTTTGGACATGTGCCGCCGCCCAAATCTTGTCCAGTTTGACCTCCTGGAAAAGGTATGATGAGGCAGTCTCCTGTCACATTCATAGGAGTAAAGATATTTGCATCTATAACATTGCACGACATTGGCAATCCTGGGGATCCGGCATATGATTCGACCTGAATCCAAAGAGAGTCGCTTTGGACAAGTGCTACCGCACAAATCCTGTACATTTGAACCTACTGGACAAGATACGATGAGGCAGAATCCTGGCAAATTGATAGTAGTTAAGATATTTGCATCTATATCATTGGACGACATTGGCAATTTTGGATGCTCCGGCATATAATACGACCTGAGATCAAAGAGAGTCGGTCTGGACAAGTGCTACCGCACAAATCCTGTACATTTGAACGTCCTGGCAAAGATACGATGATGCAAAATGCTGTCAAATTGATAGGAGCGAAGATATTTGCATCTATATCATTGGACAATATCGGCAATTTTGCATTCTTCGCCTTATGATTCGACCTGAAACCAAAGGGAGTCGCTTCTGACAAGTGCTACAGCACAAACCTTGTACATTGGGACTTCCTGGACAAGGTATGATGCGACAGAATCCTATTGCATCGATAGGAGTAAAGTTATTTGCATCTATATCATTGGGCGATAATGGCAATTCTGGATGCTCGGCTTATGATTCGAACTGAGTCCAAAGAGAGTCGTTTTAGACAAGTACTACCGCACAAATCTTGAACATTTGAACCTCGTTGACAAGGTATGATGATGCAGAATCCTATCACATTGATAGGACTGAAGATATTTGCATCTACATCATTGGACGACATTGGCAATTCTGGATGCTCGGGCATATGATGCGACGTGAGTCCAAAGAGAGTCACTTTGGACAAGTGCTACCACACAAATCTTGTACGTTTGGACCTCCTGGACAAGGTATGGTGAAGCAGAATCCTATCACATTGATAGGAGTAATATATTTGCATCTATATAATTGGACGACATTGGCAATTCTGGATACTTCGGCTTATGGATCGACCTGAGTTCAAAGAGATTCACTTTTGTCAAGTTCTACCCCAGAAATCTTGAACATTTGAACCTCCTGGACAAGATATGATGAGGCAGAATCTGGTCAAATTGATAGGAGTTAAGATATTTGCATCTATATAATTCGGATAACATCGGCAATTTTTGTTACTTCGGCATATGGATCGACCTGAATCCAACGGTGTCGCTTTGGACATGTACTGCCGCCAAAATCTTGTCCAGTTTGACCTCCTGGAAAAGGTATGATGAGGCAGAATCCTGTCACATTCATAGGAGTAAAGATATTTGCATCTATAACATTGCACGACATTGGCAATCCTGGGGATCCGGCATATGATTCGACCTGAATCCAAAGAGAGTCGCTTTGGACAAGTGCTATCGCACAAATCCGGTACATTTGAACCTGCTGGACAATATACGATGAGGCAGAATCCTGGCAAATTGATAGGAGTTAAGATATTTGCATCTACATCATTGGACGACATTGGCAATCCTGGGGATCCGGCTTATGATTCGACCTGAATCCAAATAGAGTCGCTTTGGACAAGTGCTGCCGCCCAAATCCTGTACATTTGGACCTCCTGGACAAGATACGATGAGGCAGAATCCTGGGAAATTGATGGGAGTAAGATATTTGCATCTATATAATTGGACGACATTGGCAATTCTGGATTCTCAGCTTATGATTCGACCTGAGTCCAAAGAGATTCGCTTTTGTCTAGTGCTACCGCACAAATCTGGTACATTCGCACCCCCTGGACAAGATACGATGGGGCAGAATCCTGTAAAATTGATAGGAGTGAAGATATTTGCATCTATATCATTGGACGACATTGGTAATTTTAGATGCTCCGGCATATGATTCGACCGGAGGCCAAAGAGAGTCGCTTTGGACAAGTGCTACCGCACAAATCTTGTACATTTGGACCTCCTGGACAAGATACGATGAGGCAGAATCCTGTCAAATTGATAGCAGTGAAGATATTTGCATCTATATCATTGGACGACATTGGCAGTTTTGGATGCTCCGGCTTATGATTTGACCTAGGTCCAAAGAGAGTCGCTTTGGACAAGTGCTGCCGCACAAATCCTGTACATTTGGACCCCCTGGACAAGATACGATGAGGCAGAATGCTGTCTTATTGATAGGAGTAAAGATATTTGCATCTATAACATTGCACGACATTGGCAATCCTCGGGATCCGGCTTATGATTCGACCTGAATCCAAAGAGAGTCTCTTTGGACAAGTGCTACCGCACAAATACTGTACATTTGAACCTCCCGGACAAGATACGATGAGGCAGAATCCTGTCAAATTGATAGGAGTAAATATATTTGCATCTATATCATTGGACGACATTGGCAATTCTGGATGCCCCGGCATATGATTCGACCGGAGGCCAAGGAGAGTCGCTTCGGACAAGTGCTACCGCACAAATCTTGTACATTTGGACCCCCTGGACAAGATACGATGAGGCAGAATCCTGTCAAATTGATAGGAGTGAAGATATTTGCATCTATATCATTGGACGACATTTGCAGTTTTAGATGCTCCGGCTTATGATTCGACCTAGGTCCAAAGACAGTCGCTTTGGACAAGTGCTACCGCACAAATCTGGTACATTCGGACCCCTGGACAAGATACGATGAGGCAGAATCCTGTCACATTCATAGGAGTAAAGATATTTGCATCTATAACATTGCACGACATTGGCAATCCTGGGGATCCGGCATATGATTCGACCTGAATCCAAAGAGAGTCGCTTTGGACAAGTGCTACCGCACGAATCCGGTACATGTGAACCTGCTGGACAATATACGATGAGGCAGAATCCTGGCAAATTGATAGGAGTTAAGATATTTGCATCTACATCATTGGACGACATTGGCAATCCTGGGGATCCGGCTTATGATTCGACCTGAATCCAAATAGAGTCGCTTTGGACAAGTGCTGCCGCCCAAATCCTGTACATTTGGACCTCCTGGACAAGATACGATGAGGCAGAATCCTGGGAAATTGATGGGAGTAAGATATTTGCATCTATATAATTGGACGACATTGGCAATTCTGGATTCTCAGCTTATGATTCGACCTGAGTCCAAAGAGATTCGCTTTTGTCTAGTGCTACCGCACAAATCTGGTACATTCGCACCCCCTGGACAAGATACGATGGGGCAGAATCCTGTAAAATTGATAGGAGTGAAGATAGTTGCATCTATATCATTGGACGACATTGGCAATTTTAGATGCTCCGGCATATGATTCGACCGGAGGCCAAAGAGAGTCGCTTTGGACAAGTGCTACCGCACAAATCTTGTACATTTGAACCTCCTGGAGAAGATACGATGAGGCAGAATCCTGTCAAATTGATAGCAGTGAAGATATTTGCATCTATATCATTGGACGACATTGGCAGTTTTGGATGCTCCGGCTTATGATTCGACCTAGGTCCAAAGAGAGTCGCTTTGGACAAGTGCTGCCGCACAAATCCTGTACATTTGGACCCCCTGGACAAGATACGATGAGGCAGAATGCTGTCAAATTGATAGGAGTAAAGATATTTGCATCTATAACATTGCACGACATTGGCAATCCTCGGGATCCGGCTTATGATTCGACCTGAATCCAAAGAGAGTCTCTTTGGACAAGTGCTACCGCACAAATACTGTACATTTGAACCTCCTGGACAAGATACGATGAGGCAGAATCCTGTCAAATTGATAGGAGTAAATATATTTGCATCTATATCATTGGACGACATTGGCAATTCTGGATGCCCCGGCATATGATTCGACCGGAGGCCAAAGAGAGTCGCTTCGGACAAGTGCTACCGCACAAATCTTGTACATTTGGACCCCCTGGACAAGATACGATGAGGCAGAATCCTGTCAAATTGATAGGAGTGAAGATATTTGCATCTATATCATTGGACGACATTTGCAGTTTTAGATGCTCCGGCTTATGATTCGACCTAAGTCCAAAGACAGTCGCTTTGGATAAGTGCTACCGCACAAATCCAGTACATTTGAACCTGCTGGACAATATACGATGAGGCAGAATCCTGGCAAATTGATAGGAGTTAAGATATTTGCATCTACATCATTGCACGACATTGGCAATCCTGGGGATCCGGCATATGATTCGACCTGAATCCAAAGAGAGTCGCTTTGGACAAGTGCTACCGCACAAATCCTGTACATTTGGACCTCCTGGACAAGATACGATGAGGCAGAATCCTGGCAAATTGATAGGAGTAAGATATTTGCATCTATATAATTGGACGACATTGGCAATTCTGGATTCTCAGCTTATGATTCGACCTGAGTCCAAAGAGATTCGCTTTTGTCTAGTGCTACCGCACAAATCTGGTACATTCGCACCCCCTGGACAAGATACGATGGGGCAGAATCCTGTAAAATTGATAGGAGTGAAGATATTTGCATCTATATCATTGGACGACATTGGCAATTTTAGATGCTCCGGCATATGATTCGACCGGAGGCCAAAGAGAGTCGCTTTGGACAAGTGCTACCGTACAAATCTTGTACATTTGGACCTCCTGGACAAGATACGATGAGGCAGAATCCTGTCAAATTGATAGCAGTGAAGATATTTGCATCTATATCATTGGACGACATTGGCAGTTTTGGATGCTCCGGCTTATGATTCGACCTAGGTCCAAAGAGAGTCGCTTTGGACAAGTGCTGCCGCACAAATCCTGTACATTTGGACCCCCTGGACAAGATACGATGAGGCAGAATGCTGTCAAATTGATAGGAGTAAAGATATTTGCATCTATAACATTGCACGACATTGGCAATCCTCGGGATCCGGCTTATGATTCGACCTGAATCCAAAGAGAGTCTCTTTGGACAAGTGCTACCGCACAAATACTATACATTTGAACCTCCTGGACAAGATACGATGAGGCAGAATCCTGTCAAATTGATAGGAGTAAATATATTTGCATCTATATCATTGGACGACATTGGCAATTCTGGATGCCCCGGCATATGATTCGACCGGAGGCCAAAGAGAGTCGCTTCGGACAAGTGCTACCGCACAAATCTTGTACATTTGGACCCCCTGGAGAAGATACGATGAGGCAGAATCCTGTCAAATTGATAGGAGTGAAGATATTTGCATCTATATCATTGGACGACATTTGCAGTTTTAGATGCTCCGGCTTATGATTCGACGTAGGTCCAAAGACAGTCGCTTTGGACAAGTGCTACCGCACAAATCTGGTACATTCGGACCCCTGGACAAGATACGATGAGGCAGAATCCTGGCAAATTGATAGGAGTAAAGATATTTGCATCTATATCATTGGACGACATTGGCAATTCTGGTTGCTTCGGCATATGATTCGCCCGGAGGCCAAAGAGGGTCGCTATACACAAGTGCTACCGCACAAATCTTGTACATTTGGACCTCCTGGACAAGGTATGATGAGGCAGAATCCTATCACATTGATAGGAGTAAAGATATTTGCATCTATATCATTGCACGACATTGGCAATTCTGGTTGCTTCGGCTTATGGATCGACCTGAGTCCAAAGAGTTTCGTTTTTGTCTAGTGCTACCGCACAAATCTTGTACATTTGGATCCCCTGGACAAGATACGATGAGGCAGAATCCTGTTCAATTCGTAGGAGTAAAGATACTTGCATCTATATCTTTGGACGACATTGGCAATTCTGGATGCACCGGCATATGATTCGCCCGGAGGCCAAAGAGGGTCGCTATGGACAAGTGCTACCGCACAAATCTTGTACATTTGGACCTCCTGGACAAGGTATGATGAGGCAGAATCCTATCACATTGATAGGAGTAAAGATATTTGCATCTATATAATTGGACGACATTGGCAATTCTGGATGCTCGGCAAATGATTCGACCTTAGTCCAAAGAGAGTCGCTTTGGACAAGTGCTACCGCACAAATCCTGTACATTTGAACCTCCTGGACAAGATACGATGAGGCAGAATCCTGTCAAATTGATAGGAGTGAAGATATTTGCATCTATATCATTGGACGACATTTGCAGTTTTAGATGCTCCGGCTTATGATTCGACCTAGGTCCAAAGACAGTCGCTTTGGACAAGTGCTACCGCACAAATCTGGTACATTCGGACCCCTGGACAAGATACGATGAGGCAGAATCCTGTCACATTCATAGGAGTAAAGATATTTGCATCTATAACATTGCACGACATTGGCAATCCTGGGGATCCGGCATATGATTCGACCTGAATCCAAAGAGAGTCGCTTTGGACAAGTGCTACCGCACAAATCCGGTACATTTGAACCTGCTGGACAATATACGATGAGGCAGAATCCTGGCAAATTGATAGGAGTTAAGATATTTGCATCTACATCATTGGACGACATTGGCAATCCTGGGGATCCGGCTTATGATTCGACCTGAATCCAAATAGAGTCGCTTTGGACAAGTGCTGCCGCCCAAATCCTGTACATTTGGACCTCCTGGACAAGATACGATGAGGCAGAATCCTGGGAAATTGATGGGAGTAAGATATTTGCATCTATATAATTGGACGACATTGGCAATTCTGGATTCTCAGCTTATGATTCGACCTGAGTCCAAAGAGATTCGCTTTTGTCTAGTGCTACCGCACAAATCTGGTACATTCGCACCCCCTGGACAAGATACGATGGGGCAGAATCCTGTAAAATTGATAGGAGTGAAGATAGTTGCATCTATATCATTGGACGACATTGGCAATTTTAGATGCTCCGGCATATGATTCGACCGGAGGCCAAAGAGAGTCGCTTTGGACAAGTGCTACCGCACAAATCTTGTACATTTGAACCTCCTGGAGAAGATACGATGAGGCAGAATCCTGTCAAATTGATAGCAGTGAAGATATTTGCATCTATATCATTGGACGACATTGGCAGTTTTGGATGCTCCGGCTTATGATTTGACCTAGGTCCAAAGAGAGTCGCTTTGGACAAGTGCTGCCGCACAAATCCTGTACATTTGGACCCCCTGGACAAGATACGATGAGGCAGAATGCTGTCAAATTGATAGGAGTAAAGATATTTGCATCTATAACATTGCACGACATTGGCAATCCTCGGGATCCAGCTTATGATTCGACCTGAATCCAAAGAGAGTCTCTTTGGACAAGTGCTACCGCACAAATACTGTACATTTGAACCTCCTGGACAAGATACGATGAGGCAGAATCCTGTCAAATTGATAGGAGTAAATATATTTGCATCTATATCATTGGACGACATTGGCAATTCTGGATGCCCCGGCATATGATTCGACCGGAGGCCAAAGAGAGTCGCTTCGGACAAGTGCTACCGCACAAATCTTGTACATTTGGACCCCCTGGACAAGATACGATGAGGCAGAATCCTGTCAAATTGATAGGAGTGAAGATATTTGCATCTATATCATTGGACGACATTTGCAGTTTTAGATGCTCCGGCTTATGATTCGACCTAGGTCCAAAGACAGTCGCTTTGGACAAGTGCTACCGCACAAATCTGGTACATTCGGACCCCTGGACAAGATACGATGAGGCAGAATCCTGGCAAATTGATAGGAGTAAAGATATTTGCATCTATATCATTGGACGACATTGGCAATTCTGGTTGCTTCGGCATATGATTCGCCCGGAGGCCAAAGAGGGTCGCTATACACAAGTGCTACCGCACAAATCTTGTACATTTGGACCTCCTGGACAAGGTATGATGAGGCAGAATCCTATCACATTGATAGGAGTAAAGATATTTGCATCTATATCATTGCACGACATTGGCAATTCTGGTTGCTTCGGCTTATGGATCGACCTGAGTCCAAAGAGTTTCGTTTTTGTCTAGTGCTACCGCACAAATCTTGTACATTTGGATCCCCTGGACAAGATACGATGAGGCAGAATCCTGTTCAATTCGTAGGAGTAAAGATACTTGCATCTATATCTTTGGACGACATTGGCAATTCTGGATGCACCGGCATATGATTCGCCCGGAGGCCAAAGAGGGTCGCTATGGACAAGTGCTACCGCACAAATCTTGTACATTTGGACCTCCTGGACAAGGTATGATGAGGCAGAATCCTATCACATTGATAGGAGTAAAGATATTTGCATCTATATAATTGGACGACATTGGCAATTCTGGATGCTCGGCAAATGATTCGACCTTAGTCCAAAGAGAGTCGCTTTGGACAAGTGCTACCGCACAAATCCTGTACATTTGAACCTCCTGGACAAGATACGATGAGGCAGAATCCTGTCAAATTGATAGGAGTAAATATACTTGCATCTATATCATTGGACGACATTGGCAATTCTGGATGCCCCGGCATATGATTCGATCGGAGGCCAAAGAGAGTCGCTTTGGACAAGTGCTACCGCACAAACCTTGTACATTTGGACCCCCTGGACAAGATACGATGAGGCAGAATCCTGTCAAATTGATAGGAGTGAAGATATTTGCATCTATATCATTGGACGACATCGGCAATCATGGGGATCCGGCATATGATTCGACCTGAATCCAAAGAGAGTCGCTTTGGACAAGTGCTGCCTCACACATCCTGTACATTGGAACCTCCTGGACAAGATACGATGAGGCAGAATCCTGGCAAATTGATAGGAGTTAAGATATTTGCATCTACATCATTGGACGACATTGGCAATCCTGGGGATCCGGTTTATGATTCGACCTGAATCCAAAGAGTGTCGCTTTGGACAAGTGCAACCGCACAAATCCTGTACATTTGGACCTCCTGGACAAGATACGATGAGGCAGAATCCTGGCAAATTGATAGCAGTTAAGATATTTGCATCTGTATCATTGGACGACATTGGCAATTTTGGATGCTCCGGCATATGATTCGACCTGAGTCCAAAGAGAGTCGCTTTAGACAAGTGCTACAGCACAAACCTTGTACATTGGGACTTCCTGGACAAGGTATGATGAGACAGAAACCTATTGCATCAATAGGAGTAAAGTTATTTGCATCTATATCATTGGGCGATAATGGCAATTCTGGATGCTCGGCTTATGATTCGAACTGAGTCCAAAGAGAGTCGTTTTAGACAAGTACTACCGCACAAATCTTGAACATTTGAACCTCGTTGACAAGGTATGATGATGCAGAATCCTATCACATTGATAGGAGTGAAGATATTTGCATCTACATCATTGGACGACATTGGCAATTCTGGATGCTCGGGCATATGATGCGACGTGAGTCCAAAGAGAGTCACTTTGGACAAGTGCTACCACACAAATCTTGTACGTTTGGACCTCCTGGACAAGTTATGGTGAAGCAGAATCCTATCACATTGATAGGAGTAATATATTTGCATCTATATAATTGGACGACATTGGCAATTCTGGATACTTCGGCTTATGGATCGACCTGAGTTCAAAGAGATTCACTTTTGTCAAGTTCTACCCCAGAAATCTTGAACATTTGAACCTCCTGGACAAGATATGATGAGGCAGAATCTGGTCAAATTGATAGGAGTTAAGATATTTGCATCTATATAATTCGGATAACATCGGCAATTTTTGTTACTTCGGCATATGGATCGACCTGAATCCAACGGTGTCGCTTTGGACATGTATTGCCGCCAAAATCTTGTCCAGTTTGACCTCCTGGAAAAGGTATGATGAGGCAGAATCCTGTCACATTCATAGGAGTAAAGATATTTGCATCTATAACATTGCACGACATTGGCAATCCTGGGGATCCGGCATATGATTCGACCTGAATCCAAAGAGAGTCGCTTTGGACAAGTGCTACCGCACAAATCCGGTACATTTGAACCTGCTGGACAATATACGATTAGGCAGAATCCTGGCAAATTGATAGGAGTTAAGATATTCGCATCTACATCATTGGACGACATTGGCAATCCTGGGGATCCGGCTTATGATTCGACCTGAATCCAAATAGAGTCGCTTTGGACAAGTGCTGCCGCCCAAATCCTGTACATTTGGACCTCCTGGACAAGATACGATGAGGCAGAATCCTGGCAAATTGATGGGAGTAAGATATTTGCATCTATATAATTGGACGACATTGGCAATTCTGGATTCTCAGCTTATGATTCGACCTGAGTCCAAAGAGATTCGCTTTTGTCTAGTGCTACCGCACAAATCTGGTACATTCGCACCCCCTGGACAAGATACGATGGGGCAGAATCCTGTAAAATTGATAGGAGTGAAGATATTTGCATCTATATCATTGGACGACATTGGCAATTTTAGATGCTCCGGCATATGATTTGACCGGAGGCCAAAGAGAGTCGCTTTGGACAAGTGCTACCGCACAAATCTTGTACATTTGGACCTCCTGGACAAGATACGATGAGGCAGAATCCTGTCAAATTGATAGCAGTGAAGATATTTGCATCTATATCATTGGACGACATTGGCAGTTTTGGATGCTCCGGCTTATGATTCGACCTAGGTCCAAAGAGAGTCGCTTTGGACAAGTGCTGCCGCACAAATCCTGTACATTTGAACCCCCTGGACAAGATACGATGAGGGAGAATGCTGTCAAATTGATAGGAGTAAAGATATTTGCATCTATAACATTGCACGACATTGGCAATCCTCGGGATCCGGCTTATGATTCGACCTGAATCCAAAGAGAGTCTCTTTGGACAAGTGCTACCGCACAAATACTGTACATTTGAACCTCCTGGACAAGATACGATAAGGCAGAATCCTGTCAAATTGATAGGAGTAAATATATTTGCATCTATATCATTGGACGACATTGGCAATTCTGGATGCCCCGGCATATGATTCGACCGGAGGCCAAAGAGAGTCGCTTCGGACAAGTGCTACCGCACAAATCTTGTACATTTGGACCCCCTGGACAAGATACGATGAGGCAGAATCCTGTCAAATTGATAGGAGTGAAGATATTTGCATCTATATCATTGGACGACATTTGCAGTTTTAGATGCTTCGGATTATGATTCGACCTAGGTCCAAAGAGAGTCGCTTTTGTCAAGTTCTACCCCAGAAATCTTGTACATTTGGACCTCCTGGACAAGATATGATGAGGCAGAATCCGGTCAAATTGATAGGAGTGAAGATATTTGCATTTATATCTTTGGACGACATTGGCAAATCTGGATGCTGCGGCATATGATTCGACCGGAGGCCAAAGAGAGCCGCTTTGGACAAGTCCTACCGCACAAATCTTGTACATTTGGACCTCCTGGACAAGGTATGGTGAAGCAGAATCCTATCACATTGATAGGAGTAAGATATTTGCATCTATATAATTGGACGACATTGGCAATTCTGGATGCTCGGCTTATGATTCGAACTGAGTCCAAAGAGATTCGCTTTTGTCAAGTGCTACCGCACAAATCTGGTACATTCGCACCCCCTGGACAAGATACGATGAGGCAGAATCTTGTCAAATTGATAGGAGTGAATATATTTGCATCTATATCTTTGGACGACCTTGGCAATCCCGGGAATCCGACATATGATTCGACCTGAGTCCAAAGAGAGTCGGTCTGGACAAGTGCTACCGCACAAATTTTGTACATTTGGACCCCCTGGACAAGATACGATGAGGCAGAATCCTGTACAATTGATAGGAGTAAAGATATTTGCATCTATATCATTGGACGACATTGGCAATTCTGGATACTTCGGCATATGGATTGACCTGAGTCCAAAGAGATTCGCTTTTGTCAAGTGCTACCCCACAACTCTTGTACATTTGAACCTCCTGGACAAGATATGATGAGGCAGAATCCGGTCAAATTGATAGGAGTGAAGATATTTGCATCTATATCTTTGGACGACATTGGCAATTCTGGATGCTCCGGCATATGATTCGCCCGGAGGCCAAAGAGGGTCGCTATGGACAAGTGCTACCGCACAAATCTGCTACAATCGGACCCCCTGGACAAGATACGATGAGGCAGAATCCTGTCAAATTGAGAGGAGTGAAGATATTTGTAACTATATAATTGGACGTCATTGGCAATTCTGGATGCTTCGGCTTATGGATCGACCTGAGTCCAAAGAGATTCGCTTTTGTCAAGTGCTACCACACAAATCTTGTAAACTTCCACTTCCTGGACGAGGTATGATGAGGCAGAATCCTATCACATTGATAGGAGTAAAGATATTTGCATCTATATCATTGGACGACATTGGCAATTTTGGATGCTCCGGATTATGATTCGACCTAGGTCCAAAGAGAGTCGCTTTTGTCAAGTTCTACCCCAGAAATCTTGTACATTTGAACCTCCTGGACAAGATATGATGAGGCAGAATCCGGTCAAATTGATAGGAGTGAAGATATTTGCATTTATATCTTTGGACGACATTGGCAATTCTGGATGCTGCGGCATATGATTCGACCGGAGGCCAAAGAAAGTCGCTTTGGACAAGTCCTACCGCACAAATCTTGTACATTTGGACCTCCTGCACAAGGTATGATGAGGCAGAATCCTATCACATTGATAGGAGTAAAGATATTTGCATCTATAACATTGCACGACATTGGCAATCCTGGGGATCCGGCATATGAGTCGACCTGAATCCAAAGAGAGTCGCTTTGGACAAGTGCTACCGCACAAATCCGGTACATTTGAACCTGCTGGACAATATACGATGAGGCAGAATCCTGGCAAATTGATAGGAGTTAAGAAATTTGCATCTACATCATTGGACGACATTGGCAATCCTGGGGATCCGGCTTATGATTCGACCTGAATCCAAATAGAGTCGCTTTGGACAAGTGCTGCCGCCCAAATCCTGTACATTTGGACCTCCTGGACAAGATACGATGAGGCAGAATCCTGGCAAATTGATAGGAGTGAAGATATTTGCATCTATATCTTTGGACGAAATTGGCAATTCTGGATGCGCCGGCATATGATCCGACCGGAGGCCAAAGAGAGACGCTATGGACAAGTGCTGCCGCACAAATCTTGTACATTTGTATCTCCTGGACAAGGAATGATGAGACAGAATCCTATCACATTGATAGGAGTAAAGATATTTGCATCTATATCATTGGACGACATTGGTTATTCTGGATACTTCGGCTTATGGATCGACCGGAGTCCAAAGAGATTCACTTTTGTCAAGTTCTACCCCTGAAATCTTGTACATTTGAACCTCCTGGACAAGATATAATGAGGCAGAATCCTGTCAAATTGATAGGAGTGAACATATTTGCATTTATATCTTTGGACGACATTGGCAATTCTGGATGCTGCGGCATATGATTCGACCGGAAGCCAAAGAGATTCGCTTTTGTCAAGTGCTACCGCACAAATCTGGTACATTCGCACCCCCTGGACAAGATACGATGGGGCAGAATCCTGTCAAATTGATAGGAGTGAAGATATTTGCATCTATATCATTGGACGACATTGGCAATTTTAGATGCTCCGGCATATGATTCGACCGGAGGCCAAAGAGAGTCGGTTTGGACAAGTGCTACCGCACAAATCTCGTACATTTGGACCTCCTGGACAAGATACGATGAGGCAGAATCCTGTCAAATTGATAGCAGTGAAGATATTTGCATCTATATCATTGGACGACATTGGCAGATTTGGATGCTCCGGCTTATGATTCGACCTAGGTCCAAAGAGAGTCGCTTTGGACAAGTGCTGCCGCACAAATCCTGTACATTTGGACCCCCTGGACAAGATACGATGAGGCAGAATGCTGTCAAATTGATAGGAGTAAAGATATTTGTATCTATAACATTGCACGACATTGGCAATCCTCGGGATCCGGCTTATGATTCGACCTGAATCCAAAGAGAGTCTCTTTGGACAAGTGCTACCGCACAAATACTGTACATTTGAACCTCCTGGACAAGATACGATGAGGCAGAATCCTGTCAAATTGATAGGAGTAAATATATTTGCATCTATATCATTGGACGACATTCGCAATTCTGGATGCCCCGGCATATGATTCGACCGGAGGCCAAAGAGAGTCGCTTCGGAAGAGTGCTACCGCACAAATCTTGTACATTTGGACCCCCTGGACAAGATACGATGAGGCAGAATCCTGTCAAATTGATAGGAGTGAAGATATTTGCATCTATATCATTGGACGACATTTGCAGTTTTAGATGCTCCGGCTTATGGATCGACCGGAGGCCAAAGAGAGTCGCTTTGGACAAGTGCTACCGCACAAATCTTGTACATTTGGACCTCCTGGACAAGATACGATGAGGCACAATCCTGTCAAATTGATAGCAGTGAAGATATTTGCATCTATATCATTGGACGACATTGGCTGTTTCGGATGCTCCGGCTTATGATTCGACATAGGTCCAAAGAGAGTCGCTTTGGACAAGTGCTACCGCACAAATCTTGTACATTTGGACCCCCTGGACAAGATACGATGAGGCAGAATCCTGTACAATTCATATGAGTAAAGATACTTGCATTTATATCTTTGGACGACATTGGCAATTCTGGATGATGCGGCTTATGGATCGACCTGAGTCCAAAGAGATTCGCTTTTGTCAAGTGCTTCCGCACAAATCTTGTAAATTTGAACTTCCTGGACAAGGTATGATGAGGCAGAATCCTATCAGATTGATAGGAGTAAAGATATTTGCATCTATATCATTGGACGACATTGGCAATTCTGGATGCTCGGGCATATGATTCGACATGAGTCCAAACAGAGTCGCTTTGGACAAGTGCAACCGCACAAATCTTGTACATTTTGACCCCCTGGATAAGATACGATGAGGCAGAACCCTGGCAAATTGATAGGAGTAAAGATATTTGCATCTATATCATTGGACGACATTGGCAATTCTGGATGCTCGGCATATGATTCGACCTTAGTCCAAAGAAATTCGCTTTTGTCAAGTTCTACCCCAGAAATCTTGTACATTTGAACCTCCTGGACAAGATATGATGAGGCAGAATCCGGTCAAATTGATAGGAGTGAAGATATTTGCATTTATATCTTTGGACGACATTGGCAATTCTGGATGCTGCGGCATATGATTCGACCGGAGGCCAAAGAAAGTCGCTTTGGACAAGTCCTACCGCACAAATCTTGTACATTTGGACCTCCTGCACAAGGTATGATGAGGCAGAATCCTATCACATTGATAGGAGTAAAGATATTTGCATCTATAACATTGCACGACATTGGCAATCCTGGGGATCCGGCATATGAGTCGACCTGAATCCAAAGAGAGTCGCTTTGGACAAGTGCTACCGCACAAATCCGGTACATTTGAACCTGCTGGACAATATACGATGAGGCAGAATCCTGGCAAATTGATAGGAGTTAAGAAATTTGCATCTACATCATTGGACGACATTGGCAATCCTGGGGATCCGGCTTATGATTCGACCTGAATCCAAATAGAGTCGCTTTGGACAAGTGCTGCCGCCCAAATCCTGTACATTTGGACCTCCTGGACAAGATACGATGAGGCAGAATCCTGGCAAATTGATAGGAGTGAAGATATTTGCATCTATATCTTTGGACGAAATTGGCAATTCTGGATGCGCCGGCATATGATCCGACCGGAGGCCAAAGAGAGACGCTATGGACAAGTGCTGCCGCACAAATCTTGTACATTTGTATCTCCTGGACAAGGAATGATGAGACAGAATCCTATCACATTGATAGGAGTAAAGATATTTGCATCTATATCATTGGACGACATTGGTTATTCTGGATACTTCGGCTTATGGATCGACCGGAGTCCAAAGAGATTCACTTTTGTCAAGTTCTACCCCTGAAATCTTGTACATTTGAACCTCCTGGACAAGATATAATGAGGCAGAATCCTGTCAAATTGATAGGAGTGAACATATTTGCATTTATATCTTTGGACGACATTGGCAATTCTGGATGCTGCGGCATATGATTCGACCGGAAGCCAAAGAGATTCGCTTTTGTCAAGTGCTACCGCACAAATCTGGTACATTCGCACCCCCTGGACAAGATACGATGGGGCAGAATCCTGTCAAATTGATAGGAGTGAAGATATTTGCATCTATATCATTGGACGACATTGGCAATTTTAGATGCTCCGGCATATGATTCGACCGGAGGCCAAAGAGAGTCGGTTTGGACAAGTGCTACCGCACAAATCTCGTACATTTGGACCTCCTGGACAAGATACGATGAGGCAGAATCCTGTCAAATTGATAGCAGTGAAGATATTTGCATCTATATCATTGGACGACATTGGCAGATTTGGATGCTCCGGCTTATGATTCGACCTAGGTCCAAAGAGAGTCGCTTTGGACAAGTGCTGCCGCACAAATCCTGTACATTTGGACCCCCTGGACAAGATACGATGAGGCAGAATGCTGTCAAATTGATAGGAGTAAAGATATTTGTATCTATAACATTGCACGACATTGGCAATCCTCGGGATCCGGCTTATGATTCGACCTGAATCCAAAGAGAGTCTCTTTGGACAAGTGCTACCGCACAAATACTGTACATTTGAACCTCCTGGACAAGATACGATGAGGCAGAATCCTGTCAAATTGATAGGAGTAAATATATTTGCATCTATATCATTGGACGACATTGGCAATTCTGGATGCCCCGGCATATGATTCGACCGGAGGCCAAAGAGAGTCGCTTCGGAAGAGTGCTACCGCACAAATCTTGTACATTTGGACCCCCTGGACAAGATACGATGAGGCAGAATCCTGTCAAATTGATAGGAGTGAAGATATTTGCATCTATATCATTGGACGACATTTGCAGTTTTAGATGCTCCGGCTTATGGATCGACCGGAGGCCAAAGAGAGTCGCTTTGGACAAGTGCTACCGCACAAATCTTGTACATTTGGACCTCCTGGACAAGATACGATGAGGCACAATCCTGTCAAATTGATAGCAGTGAAGATATTTGCATCTATATCATTGGACGACATTGGCTGTTTCGGATGCTCCGGCTTATGATTCGACATAGGTCCAAAGAGAGTCGCTTTGGACAAGTGCTACCGCACAAATCTTGTACATTTGGACCCCCTGGACAAGATACGATGAGGCAGAATCCTGTACAATTCATATGAGTAAAGATACTTGCATTTATATCTTTGGACGACATTGGCAATTCTGGATGATGCGGCTTATGGATCGACCTGAGTCCAAAGAGATTCGCTTTTGTCAAGTGCTTCCGCACAAATCTTGTAAATTTGAACTTCCTGGACAAGGTATGATGAGGCAGAATCCTATCAGATTGATAGGAGTAAAGATATTTGCATCTATATCATTGGACGACATTGGCAATTCTGGATGCTCGGGCATATGATTCGACATGAGTCCAAACAGAGTCGCTTTGGACAAGTGCAACCGCACAAATCTTGTACATTTTGACCCCCTGGATAAGATACGATGAGGCAGAACCCTGGCAAATTGATAGGAGTAAAGATATTTGCATCTATATCATTGGACGACATTGGCAATTCTGGATGCTCGGCATATGATTCGACCTTAGTCCAAAGAAATTCGCTTTTGTCAAGTGTTACCACACAAATCTGGTACATTTGGACCCCTGGACAAGATACGATGAGGCAGAATCCTGTACAATTCATAGGAGTAAAGATACTTGCATTTATATCTTTGGACGATATTGGCAATTCTGGATGATGCGGCTTATGATTCGACCTGAATCCAAAGAGAGTCGCTTTGGACAAGTGCTACCGACAAATCCTGTACATTTGGACCTCCTGGACAAGATACGATGAGGCAGAATCCTGGCAAATTGATAGGAGTTAAGATATTTGCATCTATATAATTCGGATAACATCGGCAATTTTTGTTACTTCGGCATATGGATCGACCTGAATCCAACGGTGTCGCTTTGGACATGTACTGCCGCCAAAATCTTGTCCAGTTTGACCTCCTGGAAAAGGTATGATGAGGCAGAATCCTGTCACATTCATAGGAGTAAAGATATTTGCATCTATAACATTGCACGACATTGGCAATCCTCGGGATCCGGCTTATGATTCGACCTGAATCCAAAGAGAGTCTCTTTGGACAAGTGCTACCGCACAAATACTATACATTTGAACCTCCTGGACAAGATACGATGAGGCAGAATCCTGTCAAATTGATAGGAGTAAATATATTTGCATCTATATCATTGGACGACATTGGCAATTCTGGATGCCCCGGCATATGATTCGACCTAGGTCCAAAGACAGTCGCTTTGGACAAGTGCTACCGCACAAATCTGGTACATTCGGACCCCTGGACAAGATACGATGAGGCAGAATCCTGTACAATTCATATGAGTAAAGATACTAGCATTTATATCTTTGGACGACATTGGCAATTCTGGATGATGCGGCTTATGGATCGACCTGAGTTCAAAGAGATTCACTTTTGTCAAGTTCTACCGCAGAAATCTTGAACATTTGAACCTCCTGGACAAGATATGATGAGGCAGAATCTGGTCAAATTGATAGGAGTTAAGATATTTGCATCTATATAATTCGGATAACATCGGCAATTTTTGTTACTTCGGCATATGGATCGACCTGAATCCAACGGTGTCGCTTTGGACATGTACTGCCGCCAAAATCTTGTCCAGTTTGACCTCCTGGAAAAGGTATGATGAGGCAGAATCCTGTCACATTCATAGGAGTAAAGATATTTGCATCTATAACATTGCACGACATTGGCAATCCTGGGGATCCGGCATATGATTCGACCTGAATCCAAAGAGAGTCGCTTTGGACAAGTGCTACCGCACAAATCCGGTACATTTGAACCTGCTGGACAATATACGATGAGGCAGAATCCTGGCAAATTGATAGGAGTTAAGATATTTGCATCTACATCATTGGACGACATTGGCAATCCTGGGGATCCGGCTTATGATTCGACCTGAATCCAAATAGAGTCGCTTTGGACAAGTGCTGCCGCCCAAATCCTGTACATTTGGACCTCCTGGACAAGATACGATGAGGCAGAATCCTGGCAAATTGATAGGAGTAAGATATTTGCATCTATATAATTGGACGACATTGGCAATTCTGGATTCTCAGCTTATGATTCGACCTGAGTCCAAAGAGATTCGCTTTTGTCTAGTGCTACCGCACAAATCTGGTACATTCGCACCCCCTGGACAAGATACGATGGGGCAGAATCCTGTAAAATTGATAGGAGTGAAGATATTTGCATCTATATCATTGGACGACATTTGCAGTTTTAGATGCTCCGGCTTATGATTCGACCTAGGTCCAAAGAGAGTCGCTTTGGACAAGTGCTACCGCACAAATGTTGTACACTTGAACCTCCTGGACAAGATACGATGAGGCAGAATCCTGGCAAATTGATAGGAGTAAAGATATTTGTATCTATAACATTGCACGACATTGGCAATCCTCGGGATCCGGCTTATGATCCGACCTGAATCCAAAGAGAGTCTCTTTGGACAAGTGCTACCGCACAAATACTGTACATTTGAACCTCCTGGACAAGATACGATGAGGCAGAATCCTGTCAAATTGATAGGAGTAAATATATTTGCATCTATATCGTTGGACGACATTGGCAATTCTGGATGCCCCGGCATATGATTCGACCGGAGGCCAAAGAGAGTCGCTTCGGACAAGTGCTACCGCACAAATCTTGTACATTTGGACCCCCTGGACAAGATACGATGAGGCAGAATCCTGTCAAATTGATAGGAGTGAAGATATTTGCATCTATATCATTGGACGACATTTGCAGTTTTAGATGCTCCGGCTTATGGATCGACCGGAGGCCAAAGAGAGTCCCTTTGGACAAGTGCTACCGCACAAATCTTGTACATTTGAACCTCCAGGACAAGATACGATGAGGCACAATCCTGTCAAATTGATAGCAGTGAAGATATTTGCATCTATATCATTGGACGACATTGGCAATTCTGGATGCTCGGGCATATGATTCGACATGAGTCCAAACAGAGTCGCTTTGGACAAGTGCAACCGCACAAATCTTGTACATTTTGACCCCCTGGATAAGATACGATGAGGCAGAACCCTGGCAAATTGATAGGAGTAAAGATATTTGCATCTATATCATTGGACGACATTGGCAATTCTGGATGCTCGGCATATGATTCGACCTTAGTCCAAAGAAATTCGCTTTTGTCAAGTGTTACCACACAAATCTGGTACATTTGGACCCCTGGACAAGATACGATGAGGCAGAATCCTGTACAATTCATAGGAGTAAAGATACTTGCATTTATATCTTTGGACGATATTGGCAATTCTGGATGATGCGGCTTATGATTCGACCTGAATCCAAAGAGAGTCGCTTTGGACAAGTGCTACCGACAAATCCTGTACATTTGGACCTCCTGGACAAGATACGATGAGGCAGAATCCTGTCAAATTGATAGGAGTGAAGATATTTGCATCTATATCATTGGACGACATTTGCAGTTTTAGATGCTCCGGCTTATGATTCGACCTAGGTCCAAAGAGAGTCGCTTTTGTCAAGTGCTACCGCACAAATCTGGTACATTCGCACCCCCTGGACAAGATACGATGAGGCAGAATCTTGTCAAATTGATAGGAGTGAATATATTTGCATCTATATCTTTGGACGACCTTGGCAATCCCGGGAATCCGACATATGATTCGACCTGAGTCCAAAGAGAGTCGGTCTGGACAAGTGCTACCGCACAAATTTTGTACATTTGAACCTCCTGGACAAGATACGATGAGGCAGAATCCTGTCAAATTGATAGGAGTAAATATATTTGCATCTATATCATTGGACGACATTGGCAATTCTGGATGCCCCGGCATATGATTCGACCGGAGGCCAAAGAGAGTCGCTTCGGACAAGTGCTACCGCACAAATCTTGTACATTTGGACCCCCTGGACAAGATACGATGAGGCAGAATCCTGTCAAATTCATAGGAGTGAAGATATTTGCATCTATATCATTGGACGACATTTGCAGTTTTAGATGCTCCGGCTTATGGATCGACCGGAGGCCAAAGAGAGTCGCTTTGGACAAGTGCTACCGCACAAATCTTGTACAGTTGGACCTCCTGGACAAGATACGATGAGGCACAATCCTGTCAAATTGATAGCAGTGAAGATATTTGCATCTATATCATTGGACGACATTGGCTGTTTCGGATGCTCCGGCTTATGATTCGACATAGGTCCAAAGAGAGTCGCTTTGGACAAGTGCTACCGCACAAATCTTGTACATTTGGACCCCCTGGACAAGATACGATGAGGCAGAATCCTGTACAATTCATATGAGTAAAGATACTTGCATTTATATCTTTGGACCACATTGGCAATTCTGGATGATGCGGCTTATGGATCGACCTGAGTCCAAAGAGATTCGCTTTTGTCCTGGACAAGATATGATGAGGCAGAATCTGGTCAAATTGATAGGAGTTAAGATATTTGCATCTATATAATTCGGATAACATCGGCAATTTTTGTTACTTCGGCATATGGATCGACCTGAATCCAACGGTGTCGCTTTGGACATGTACTGCCGCCAAAATCTTGTCCAGTTTGACCTCCTGGAAAAGGTATGATGAGGCAGAATCCTGTCACATTCATAGGAGTAAAGATATTTGCATCTATAACATTGCACGACATTTGGCAATCCTGGGGATCCGGCATATGATTCGACCTGAATCCAAAGAGAGTCGCTTTGGACAAGTGCTACCGCACAAATCCGGTACATTTGAACCTGCTGGACAATATACGATGAGGCAGAATCCTGGCAAATTGATAGGAGTTAAGATATTTGCATCTACATCATTGGACGACATTGGCAATCCTGGGGATCCGGCTTATGATTCGACCTGAATCCAAATAGAGTCGCTTTGGACAAGTGCTGCCGCCCAAATCCTGTACATTTGGACCTCCTGGACAAGATACGATGAGGCAGAATCCTGGCAAATTGATAGGAGTAAGATATTTGCATCTATATAATTGGACGACATTGGCAATTCTGGATTCTCAGCTTATGATTCGACCTGAGTCCAAAGAGATTCGCTTTTGTCTAGTGCTACCGCACAAATCTGGTACATTCGCACCCCCTGGACAAGATACGATGGGGCAGAATCCTGTAAAATTGATAGGAGTGAAGATATTTGCATCTATATCATTGGACGACATTTGCAGTTTTAGATGCTCCGGCTTATGATTCGACCTAGGTCCAAAGAGAGTCGCTTTGGACAAGTGCTACCGCACAAATGTTGTACACTTGAACCTCCTGGACAAGATACGATGAGGCAGAATCCTGGCAAATTGATAGGAGTAAAGATATTTGTATCTATAACATTGCACGACATTGGCAATCCTCGGGATCCGGCTTATGATTCGACCTGAATCCAAAGAGAGTCTCTTTGGACAAGTGCTACCGCACAAATACTGTACATTTGAACCTCCTGGACAAGATACGATGAGGCAGAATCCTGTCAAAATGATAGGAGTAAATATATTTGCATCTATATCGTTGGACGACATTGGCAATTCTGGATGCCCCGGCATATGATTCGACCGGAGGCCAAAGAGAGTCGCTTCGGACAAGTGCTACCGCACAAATCTTGTACATTTGGACCCCCTGGACAAGATACGATGAGGCAGAATCCTGTCAAATTGAGAGGAGTGAAGATATTTGCATCTATATCATTGGACGACATTTGCAGTTTTAGATGCTCCGGCTTATGGATCGACCGGAGGCCAAAGAGAGTCGCTTTGGACAAGTGCTACCGCACAAATCTTGTACATTTGGACCTCCTGGACAAGATACGATGAGGCACAATCCTGTCAAATTGATAGCAGTGAAGATATTTGCATCTATATCATTGGACGACATTGGCAATTCTGGATGCTCGGGCATATGATTCGACATGAGTCCAAACAGAGTCGCTTTGGACAAGTGCAACCGCACAAATCTTGTACATTTTGACCCCCTGGATAAGATACGATGAGGCAGAACCCTGGCAAATTGATAGGAGTAAAGATATTTGCATCTATATCATTGGACGACATTGGCAATTCTGGATGCTCGGCATATGATTCGACCTTAGTCCAAAGAAATTCGCTTTTGTCAAGTGTTACCACACAAATCTGGTACATTTGGACCCCTGGACAAGATACGATGAGGCAGAATCCTGTACAATTCATAGGAGTAAAGATACTTGCATTTATATCTTTGGACGATATTGGCAATTCTGGATGATGCGGCTTATGATTCGACCTGAATCCAAAGAGAGTCGCTTTGGACAAGTGCTACCGACAAATCCTGTACATTTGGACCTCCTGGACAAGATACGATGAGGCAGAATCCTGTCAAATTGATAGGAGTGAAGATATTTGCATCTGTATCATTGGACGACATTTGCAGTTTTAGATGCCCCGGCATATGATTCGACCGGAGGCCAAAGAGAGTCGCTTCGGACAAGTGCTACCGCACAAATCTTGTACATTTGGACCCCCTGGACAAGATACGATGAGGCAGAATCCTGTCAAATTGATAGGAGTGAAGATATTTGCATCTATATCATTGGTCGACATTTGCAGTTTTAGATGCTCCGGCTTATGATTCGACCTAGGTCCAAAGACAGTCGCTTTGGAAATGTGCTACCGCACAAATCTGGTACATTCGGACCCCTGGACAAGATACGATGATGCAGAATCCTGTCAAATTAATAGGAGTGAAGATATTTGCATCTATATCATTTGACGACATTGGCAATTTTGGATGCTCCGGCATATGATTCGACCGGAGGCCAAAGAGAGTCGCTTTGGACAAGTGCTGCCGCACAAATCTTGTACATTTGAACCTCCTGGACAAGATATGATGAGGCAGAATCCTGTCAAATTGGTAGGAGTGAAGATATTTGCATCTATATCATTGGACGACATTGGCAATTCTGGATGCTCGGGCATATGATTCGACATGAGTCCAAACAGAGTCGCTTTGGACAAGTGCAACCGCACAAATCTTGTACATTTTGACCCCCTGGATAAGATACGATGAGGCAGAACCCTGGCAAATTGATAGGAGTAAAGATATTTGCATCTATATCATTGGTCAACAACGGCAATTCTGGATGGTCCGGCTTATGGTTCGACATAAGTCCAAAGAATGTCGCTTTGGACAAGTGCTACCGCAACAAATCGCGTACATTTGGACCCCCTCGACAAGACACGATGAGGCAGAATCCTGTCAAATTGATTGCAGTAAAGATATTTGCATCTATACCATTGCACGACATTGGCAATTCTTGATGCTTTGGCTTATGCATCGACCTGAGTCCAAAGAGATTCGTTTTTGTGAAGTGCTAACGCACAAATCTTGTACATTTGGACCTCCTGCACAAGGTATGATGAGGCAGAATCCTATCACATTGATAGGAGTAAAGATATTTGCATCTATATCACTGGACGACATTGGCAATTCTGGATGCTCCGGCTTATGATTCGACCTGAATCCAAAGAGAGTCGGTTTGGGCAAGGGCTACCGCACACATCTTCTACACTTGATCCTCCTGCACAAGGTATGATGAGGCAGAATCCTGTCACATTGATAGGAGTAAAGATATTTGCATCTATACCATTGCACGACATTGGCAATTCTGGATGCTCCGGCTTATGATTCGACCTGAGTCCAAAGAGAGTCGCTTTGGACAAGGGCTACCGCACAAATCGTTTACATTTGAACCTCCGGAACAAGGTATGATGAGGCAGAATCCTATCACATTGATAGGAGTAAAGATATTTGCATCTATATCATTGGTCAACAACGGCAATTCTGGATGGTCCGGCTTATGGTTCGACATAAGTCCAAAGAATGTCGCTTTGGACAAGGGCTACCGCACAAGTCTTGTACATTTGGACCCCCTGGACAATATACGATGAGCCAGAATCCTGTCAAATTGATAGCAGTAAAGAGATTTGCATCTATATCATTGGACGGCATTGGCAATTCTGGATGCCCCGGCTTATGATTCGACCTGAGTCCAAAGAGAGTCGCTTTGGACAAGGGCTACCGCACAAATCTTGTACATTTGAACCTCCGGAACAAGGTATGATGAGGCAGAATCCTATCACATTGATAGGAGTAAAGATATTTGCATCTATATCATTGGTCAACAACGGCAATTCTGGATGGTCGGCATATGATTCGACCTGAGTCAAAGAGAGTCGCTTTGGACAAGGGCTACCGCACAAATCTTGTACATTTGAATCCCCGGAACAAGGTATGACGAGGCAGAATCCTATCACATTGATGGGAGTAAAGATGTTTGCATCTATTTCATTGGACGACATTGGCAATTCTGGATGCTCGGCATATGATTCGACCTGAGTTCAAAGAATTTCGCTTTTGTCTAGTGCTACCTCACAAATCTTGTACACTTGATCCTCCTGGACAAGACACGATGAGGCAGAATCCTGTCAAATTGATAGGAGTAAAGATGTTTGCATCTATATCATTGCACGACATTGGCAATTCTGGATGCTTCGGTTTATGATTCGACCTGAGTCCAAAGAGAGTCGCTTTGGACAAGGGCTACCGCACAAATCTTGTACATTTGAACCTCCGGAACAAGGTATGATGAGGCAGAATCCTATCACATTGATAGGAGTAAAGATATTTGTATCTATTACATTGGACGACATTGGCAATTCTGGATGCTCGGCATATGATTCGACCTGAGTTCAAAGAGTTTCGCTTTTGTCTAGTGCTACCTCACAAATCTTATACACTTGATCCTCCTGGACAAGACACGATGAGGCAGAATCCTGTCAAATTGATAGGAGTAAAGATGTTTGCATCTATATCATTGCACGACATTGGCAATTCTGGATGCTTCGGCTTATGATTCGACCTGAGTCCAAAGAGAGTCGCTTTGGACAAGGGCTAACGCACAAATCTTGTACATTTGAACCTCCGGAACAAGGTATGATGAGGCAGAATCCTATCACATTGATAGGAGTAAAGATATTTGCATCTATATCATTGGTCATCAACGGCAATTCTGGATGGTCCGGCTTATGGTTCGACATAAGTCCAAAGAATGTCGCTTTGGACAAGTGCTACCGCAACAAATCGCGTACATTTGGACCCCCTCGACAAGACACGATGAGGCAGAATCCTGTCAAATTGATTGCAGTAAAGATATATGCATCTATACCATTGCACGACATTGGCAATTCTTGATGCTTTGGCTTATGCATCGACCTGAGTCCAAAGAGATTCGTTTTTGTGAAGTGCTAACGCACAAATCTTGTACATTTGGACCTCCTGCACAAGGTATGATGAGGCAGAATCCTATCACATTGATAGGAGTAAAGATATTTGCATCTATATCACTGGACGACATTGGCAATTCTGGATGCTCCGGCTTATGATTCGACCTGAATCCAAAGAGAGTCGGTTTGGGCAAGGGCTACCGCACACATCTTCTACACTTGATCCTCCTGCACAAGGTATGATGAGGCAGAATCCTGTCACATTGATAGGAGTAAAGATATTTGCATCTATACCATTGCACGACATTGGCAATTCTGGATGCTCCGGCGTATGATTCGACCGGAGGCCAAAGAGAGTCGCATTGTATAAGTGCTACCGCACAAGTATTGTACATTTGGACCTCCGGAACAAGGTATGATGAGGCAGAATCCTATCACATTGATAGGAGTAAAGATATTTGCATCTATATCATTGGTCAACAACGGCAATTCTGGATGGTCCGGCTTATGGTTCGACATAAGTCCAAAGAATGTCGCTTTGGACAAGTGCTACCGCAACAAATCGCGTACATTTGGACCCCCTGGACAAAATACGATGAGGCAGAATCCTGTCAAATTAATAGGAGTAAAGATATTTGCATCAATATCATTGGTCAACAACGGCAATTCTGGATGGTCCGGCTTATGGTTCGACATAAGTCCAAAGAATGTCGCTTTGGACAAGGGCTACCGCACAAGTCTTGTACATTTGGACCCCCTGGACAATATACGATGAGCCAGAATCCTGTCAAATTGATAGCAGTAAAGAGATTTGCATCTATATCATTGGACGGCATTGGCAATTCTGGATGCCCCGGCTTATGATTCGACCTGAGTCCAAAGAGAGTCGCTTTGGACAAGGGCTACCGCACAAATCGTTTACATTTGAACCTCCGGAACAAGGTATGATGAGGCAGAATCCTATCACATTGATAGGAGTAAAGATATTTGCATCTATATCATTGGTCAACAACGGCAATTCTGGATGGTCCGGCTTATGGTTCGACATAAGTCCAAAGAATGTCGCTTTGGACAAGTGCTACCGCAACAAATCGCGTACATTTGGACCCCCTCGACAAGACACGATGAGGCAGAATCCTGTCAAATTGATTGCAGTAAAGATATTTGCATCTATACCATTGCACGACATTGGCAATTCTTGATGCTTTGGCTTATGCATCGACCTGAGTCCAAAGAGATTCGTTTTTGTGAAGTGCTAACGCACAAATCTTGTACATTTGGACCTCCTGCACAAGGTATGATGAGGCAGAATCCTATCACATTGATAGGAGTAAAGATATTTGCATCTATATCACTGGACGACATTGGCAATTCTGGATGCTCCGGCTTATGATTCGACCTGAATCCAAAGAGAGTCGGTTTGGGCAAGGGCTACCGCACACATCTTCTACACTTGATCCTCCTGCACAAGGTATGATGAGGCAGAATCCTGTCACATTGATAGGAGTAAAGATATTTGCATCTATACCATTGCACGACATTGGCAATTCTGGATGCTCCGGCGTATGATTCGACCGGAGGCCAAAGAGAGTCGCATTGTATAAGTGCTACCGCACAAGTATTGTACATTTGGACCTCCGGAACAAGGTATGATGAGGCAGAATCCTATCACATTGATAGGAGTAAAGATATTTGCATCTATATCATTGGTCAACAACGGCAATTCTGGATGGTCCGGCTTATGGTTCGACATAAGTCCAAAGAATGTCGCTTTGGACAAGTGCTACCGCAACAAATCGCGTACATTTGGACCCCCTGGACAAAATACGATGAGGCAGAATCCTGTCAAATTAATAGGAGTAAAGATATTTGCATCAATATCATTGGTCAACAACGGCAATTCTGGATGGTCCGGCTTATGGTTCGACATAAGTCCAAAGAATGTCGCTTTGGACAAGGGCTACCGCACAAGTCTTGTACATTTGGACCCCCTGGACAATATACGATGAGCCAGAATCCTGTCAAATTGATAGCAGTAAAGAGATTTGCATCTATATCATTGGACGGCATTGGCAATTCTGGATGCCCCGGCTTATGATTCGACCTGAGTCCAAAGAGAGTCGCTTTGGACAAGGGCTACCGCACAAATCGTTTACATTTGAACCTCCGGAACAAGGTATGATGAGGCAGAATCCTATCACATTGATAGGAGTAAAGATATTTGCATCTATATCATTGGTCAACAACGGCAATTCTGGATGGTCCGGCTTATGGTTCGACATAAGTCCAAAGAATGTCGCTTTGGACAAGTGCTACCGCAACAAATCGCGTACATTTGGACCCCCTCGACAAGACACGATGAGGCAGAATCCTGTCAAATTGATTGCAGTAAAGATATTTGCATCTATACCATTGCACGACATTGGCAATTCTGGATGCTTCGGCATATGATTCGCTTGGAGGCCAAAGAGAGTCGCTTTGGACAAGGGCTACCGCACAAATCTTGTACATTTGAACCTCCGGAACAAGGTATGATGAGGCAGAATCCTATCACATTGATAGGAGTAAAGATATTTGCATCTATATCATTGGTCAACAACGGCAATTCTGGATGGTCGGCATATGATTCGACCTGAGTCAAAGAGAGTCGCTTTGGACAAGGGCTACCGCACAAATCTTGTACATTTGAATCCCCGGAACAAGGTATGACGAGGCAGAATCCTATCACATTGATGGGAGTAAAGATGTTTGCATCTATTTCATTGGACGACATTGGCAATTCTGGATGCTCGGCATATGATTCGACCTGAGTTCAAAGAGTTTCGCTTTTGTCTAGTGCTACCTCACAAATCTTGTACACTTGATCCTCCTGGACAAGACACGATGAGGCAGAATCCTGTCAAATTGATAGGAGTAAAGATGTTTGCATCTATATCATTGCACGACATTGGCAATTCTGGATGCTTCGGTTTATGATTCGACCTGAGTCCAAAGAGAGTCGCTTTGGACAAGGGCTACCGCACAAATCTTGTACATTTGAACCTCCGGAACAAGGTATGATGAGGCAGAATCCTATCACATTGATAGGAGTAAAGATGTTTGCATCTATATCATTGCACGACATTGGCAATTCTGGATGCTTCGGCTTATGATTCGACCTGAGTCCAAAGAGAGTCGCTTTGGACAAGGGCTAACGCACAAATCTTGTACATTTGAACCTCCGGAACAAGGTATGATGAGGCAGAATCCTATCACATTGATAGGAGTAAAGATATTTGCATCTATATCATTGGTCATCAACGGCAATTCTGGATGGTCCGGCTTATGGTTCGACATAAGTCCAAAGAATGTCGCTTTGGACAAGTGCTACCGCAACAAATCGCGTACATTTGGACCCCCTCGACAAGACACGATGAGGCAGAATCCTGTCAAATTGATTGCAGTAAAGATATATGCATCTATACCATTGCACGACATTGGCAATTCTTGATGCTTTGGCTTATGCATCGACCTGAGTCCAAAGAGATTCGTTTTTGTGAAGTGCTAACGCACAAATCTTGTACATTTGGACCTCCTGCACAAGGTATGATGAGGCAGAATCCTATCACATTGATAGGAGTAAAGATATTTGCATCTATATCACTGGACGACATTGGCAATTCTGGATGCTCCGGCTTATGATTCGACCTGAATCCAAAGAGAGTCGGTTTGGGCAAGGGCTACCGCACACATCTTCTACACTTGATCCTCCTGCACAAGGTATGATGAGGCAGAATCCTGTCACATTGATAGGAGTAAAGATATTTGCATCTATACCATTGCACGACATTGGCAATTCTGGATGCTCCGGCGTATGATTCGACCGGAGGCCAAAGAGAGTCGCATTGTATAAGTGCTACCGCACAAGTATTGTACATTTGGACCCCCTGGACAATATACAATGAGGCAGAATCCTGTCAATTTGATGGGAGTAAAGATATTTGCATCTATATCATTGGACGACATTGGCAATTCTGGATGCCCCGGCTTATGATTCGACCTGAGTCCAAAGAGTTTCGCTTTGGACAAGTGCTACCGCAACAAATCGTGTACATTTGGACACCCTGGACAAGATACGATGAGACAGAATCCTGTCAAATTGATAGCAGTAATGATATTTGCATCTATACCATTACACGACATTGGCAATTCTTGATGCTTCGGCTTATGGATCGACCTGAGTCCAAAGAGAGTCGCTTTGGACAAGGGCTACCGCACAAATCTTGTACATTTGAACCTCCGGAACAAGGTATGATGAGGCAGAATCCTATCACATTGATAGGAGTAAAGATATTTGCATCTATATCATTGGTCAACAACGGCAATTCTGGATGGTCCGGCTTATGGTTCGACATAAGTCCAAAGAATGTCGCTTTGGACAAGTGCTACCGCAACAAATCGCGTACATTTGGACCCCCTCGACAAGACACGATGAGGCAGAATCCTGTCAAATTGATTGCAGTAAAGATATTTGCATCTATACCATTGCACGACATTGGCAATTCTTGATGCTTTGGCTTATGCATCGACCTGAGTCCAAAGAGATTCGTTTTTCTGAAGTGCTAACGCACAAATCTTGTACATTTGGACCTCCTGCACAAGGTATGATGAGGCAGAATCCTATCACATTGATAGGAGAAAAGATATTTGCATCTATATCACTGGACGACATTGGCAATTCTGGATGCTCCGGCATATGATTCGACCGGAGGCCAAAGAGAGTCGCTTTGGACAGGTGCTACCGCACAAATCTTGTACATTTGGACCACCTGGATAAGATACGATGAGGCAGAATCCTGTCAAATTGATAGCAGTAAAGATATTTCCATCTATATCATTGGACGACATTGGCAATTCTGGATGCCCCGGCTTATGATTCGACCTGAGTCCAAAGAGAGTCGCTTTGGACAAGGGCTACCGCACAAATCTTGTACATTTGAATCTCCGGAACAAGGTATGACGAGGCAGAATCCTATCACATTGATAGGAGTAAAGATATTTGCATCTATTTCATTGGACGACATTGGCAATTCTGGATGCCCCGGCTTATGATTCGACCTGAGTCCAAAGAGTTTCGCTTTGGACAAGTGCTACCGCAACAAATCTTGTCCATTTGGACCTCCTGGACAAGATATGATGAGGCAGAATCCTGTCACATTGATAGCAGTAATGATATTTGCATGTATATCATTGGACGACATTGGCAATTCTGGATGCCCCGGTTTATGATCCGACCGGAGGCCAAAGAGAGTCGGTTTGGGCAAATGCTGCCGCCCAAAACTTGTGCATTTGGACCTCCTGGAAAACGTATGATGAGGCAGAATCCTGTCACATTGATAGGAGTAAATATATTTGCATGTATATCATAGGACAACATTGGCAATTCTGGATGCTCCGGCATATGATTCGACCGGAGGCCAAAGAGAGTCGCTTGGGACACGTGCTACCGCACATATCTTGTACATTTGGACCCCCTGGACAAGATACGATGAGGCAGAATCCTGTCAAATTGATAGGAGTAAAGATGTTTGCATCTATATCATTGCACGACATTGGCAATTCTGGATGCTTCGGCTTATGGATCGACCTGAGTCCAAAGAGTTTCGCTTTGGACAAGTGCTACCGCACAAATCTTGTACATTTGGACCTCCGGAACACGGTATGCTGAGATAGAATCCCGTCAAATTGATAGGAGTAAAGATATTTGCATCTATACCATTGCACGACATTGGCAAATCTGGATGCTCCGGCGTATGATTCGACCGGAGGCCAAAGAGAGTCGCATTGTATAAGTGCTACCGCACAAGTATTGTACATTTGGACCCCCTGGACAATATACGATGAGGCAGAATCCTGTCAATTTGATGGGAGTAAAGATATTTGCATCTATATCATTGGACGACATTGGCAATTCTGGATGCCCCGTCTTATAATTCGACCTGAGTCCAAAGAGTTTCGCTTTGGACAAGTGCTACCGCACAAATCTTGTACATTTGGACCTCCTGAACACGGTATGCTGAGATAGAATCCCGTCAAATTGATAGGAGTAAAGATATTTGCATCTATACCTTTACACGACATTGGCAATTCTGGATGCTCCGGCGTATGATTCGACCGGAGGCCAAAGAGAGTCGCATTGTATAAGTGCTACCGCACAAGTATTCTACATTTGGACCCCCTGGACAATATACGATGAGGCAGAATCCTGTCAATTTGATGGGAGTAAAGATATTTGCATCTATATCATTGGACGGCATTGGCAATTCTGGATGCTCCGGCTTATGATTCGACCTGAATACAAAGAGAGTCGGTTTGGGCAAATGCTGCCGCCCAAAACTTGTGCATTTGGACCTCCTGGAAAAGGTAGGATGAGGCAGAATCCTGTCACATTGATAGGAGTAAATATATTTGCATCTATATCATTGGTCAACAAAGGCAATTCTGGATGGTCCGGCTTATGGTTCGACACAAGTCCAAAGAATGTCGCTTTGGACAAGTGCTACCGCAACAAATCGCGTACATTTAGACCCCCTGGACAAGACACGATGAGGCAGAATCCTGTCAAATTTATTGCAGTAAAGATATTTGCATCTATACCATTGCACGACATTGGCAATTTTTAATGCTTCGGCTTATGCATCGACCTGAGCCCAAAGAGAGTCGCTTTGGACAAGGGCTACCGCACAAATCTTGTACATTTGAACCTCCGGAACAAGGTATGATGAGGCAGAATCCTATCACATTCATAGCAGTAAAGATATTTGCATCTATTTCATTGGACGACATTGGCAATTCTGGATGCTCGGCATATGATTCGACCTGAGTCAAAGAGATTGGCTTTTGTCAAGTGCTACCGCACAAATCTTGTACATTTGGATCTCCTGTACAAGGTATGATGAGGCAGAATCCTATCACATTGATAGGAGTAAAGATATTTGCATCTATTTCATTGGACCACATTGGCAATTCTGGATGCTTCGACATATGGATCGACCTGAGTCGAAAGAGTTTCGCTTTTGTCTAGTGCTACCGCACAAATCTTGTACATTTGGATCTCCTGTACAAGGTATGATGAGGCAGAATCCTATCACATTGATAGGAGTAAAGATATTTGCATCTATTTCATTGGACGACATTGGCAATTCTGGATGCTCGGCATATGATTCGACCTGAGTTCAAAGAGATTCGCTTTTGTCTAGTGCTACCGTACAAATCTTGTACACTTGATCCTCCTGGACAAGACACGATGAGGCAGAATCCTGTCAAATTGATAGGGGTAAAGATGTTTGCATCTATATCATTGCACGACATTGGCAATTCTGGATGCTTCGGCTTATGGATCGACCTGAGTCCAAAGAGTTTCGCTTTGGACAAGTGCTACCGCACAAATCTTGTACATTTGGACCTCCGGAACACGGTATGCTGAGGTAGAATCCCGTCAAATTGATAGGAGTAAAGATATTTGCATCTATACCATTGCACGACATTGGCAATTCTGGATGCTCCGGCGTATGATTCGACCGGAGGCCAAAGAGAGTCGGTCTGGACAAGTGTTACAACCCAAATCTGGTACACTTGAACCTCCTGGACAAGATACGATGAGGCAGAATCCTGTCAAATTGATAGGAGTAAAGATGTTTGCATCTATATCATTGGACGACATTGGCAATTCTGAATGCTCGGCATATGATTCGACCTGAGTCCAAGGAGGGTCGCTTTGGACAAGTGCTAACGCAACATATCTTGTACATTTGGACCTCCTGGACAAGATACGATGAGGCAGAATACTGTCAAATTAATAGGAGTAAAGATATTTGCATCTATATCATTGGACGACATTGGCAATTCTGGATGCCCCGGCTTATGATTCCACCTGAGTCCAAAGAGAGTCGCTTTGGACAAGTGCTACCGCACAAATCTTGTACATTTGAACCTCCGGAACAAGGTATGATGAGGCAGAATCCTATCACATTGATAGGAATAAAGATATTTGCATCTATATCACTGGGCGAGATTGGCAATTCTTGATGCTTCGGCTTATGGATCGACCTGAGTCCAAAGAGTTTCGCTTTGGACAAGTGCTACCGCAACAAATCTTGTCCATTTGGACCTCCGGAACAAGGTATGATGAGCCAGAATCCTATCACATTGATAGGAGTAAAGATATTTGCATCTATATCATTGGACGACATTGGCAATTCTGGATGCTCGGCATATGATTCGACCTGAGTCCAAAGAGAGTCGCTTCGGACAATTGCTACCGCAATAAGTCTTGTACATTTGGACCTCCTGTACAAGGCATGATGAGGCAGAATCCTATCACATTGATAGGAGTAAAGATATTTGCATCTATATCATTGGTCAACATCGGCAGTTCTGGATGGTCAGGCTTATGGTCCGACCTAAGTACAAAGAATGTCGCTTTGGACAAGTGCTACCGCACAAGTCTTGTACATTTGGACCTCCTGTACAAGGTATGATGAGGCAGAATCCTACCACATTGATAGGAGTAAAGATATTTGCATCTATATCATTGCACGACATTGGCAATTCTTGATGCTTCGGCTTATGGATCGACCTGAGTCCAAAGAGTTTCGTTTTGGACAACAGCTACCGCACAAATCGTGTACATTTGGACCTCCTGTACAAGGTATGAGGAGGCAGAATCCTACCACATTGATATGAGTAAAGATATTTGCATCTATATCACTGGACGACATTGGCCATTCTGGATGCTCCAGCATATGAGTCGACCGGAGGCCAAGAAGAGTCGCTTTGGAAAAGTGCTACCACAACAAATCTTGTACATTTGGACCCCCTGGACAAAATACGATAAGGCAGAATCCTGTCAAATTAATAGGAGTAAAGATATTTGCATCTATATCATTGGTCAACAACGGCAATTCTGGATGCTCCGGCTTATGATTCGACCTGAGTCCAAAGAGAGTCGCTTCGGACAAGTGCTACCGCACAAATCTTGTACATTTGAACCTCCGGGACAAGGTATGATGAGGCAGAATCCTATCACATTGATAGGAGGAAAGATATTTGCATCTATATCATTGGTCAACATCGGCAGTTCTGGATAGTCCGGCTGATGGTTCGACCTAAGTCCAAAGAATGTCGCTTTGGACAAGTGCTACCGCACAAACCTTGTACATTTGAACTTCGTGGACAAGATACGATGAGGCAGAATCCTGTCAAATTGATAGCATTAAAGATATTTGCATCTATATCATTGCACGACATTGGCAATTCTGGATGCTTCGGCTTATGGATGGACCTGAGTCCAAGGAGTTTCGCTTTTGTCTAGTGCTACCGCACACATCTTCTACACTTGATCCTCCTGGACAAGACATGATGAGCCAGAATCCTGTCAAATTGATCGGAGTGAAGATATTTGCATCTATATCATTAGACGGCATTGGCAATTCTGGATGCTCAGGCTTATGATTCGACCTGAGTCCAAGGAGAGTCGCTTTGGACAAGTGCTACCGCAACAAATCTTGTACATTTGAACCTCGTGGACAAGATACGATGAGGCAGAATTCTGTCAAATTGATAGGAGTGATGATGTTTGCATCTATATCATTGGACGACATTGGGAATTCTGGAAGATCGGCATATGATTCGACCTGAGTTCAAAGAGAGTCGCTTTGGACAAATACTGCCGCCCAAATCTTGTCCATTTGGACCTCCTGGACAAGATATGATGGGGCCGAATCCTGTCATATTGATAGGAGTAAATATATTTGCATCTACATCAGGCCTGCCCAATTTGTGGCCCCCGAGCCACAGACAGGCAGCACACAGTCGCACATGTTCCCTTGGCCCCGCTCGCCACCGCGGTCTCGCCGGCGGAGAACTGCCCCCTCTATGCCTACTGCTCAGAAATCTAGCTACGTCTTCGATGTTCGACTGTGTCGCCTCATTGTAAATATTACAGGAGAGGGGGCAGTTCTCCGCCGGCGAGACCGCGGCGGCGAGCGGGGCCAAGGGAACATGTGCGACTGTGTGCTGTCCGTGTGTGGCTCGGGGGCCACAAGTTGGGCAGGCCTGATCTACATCATTGGACAACATTGGCAATTCTGGATGCTTCGGCATATGATTCGACCGGAGGCCAAAGAGAGTCGGTCTGGACAAGTGTTACCACCCAAATCTGGTACACTTGAACCTCCTGGACAAGATACGATGAGGCAGAATCCTGTCAAATTGATAGGAGTAAAGATATTTGCATCTATATCATTGGACGACATTGGCAATTCTGGATGCTCGGCATATGATTCGACCTGAGTTCAAAGAGTTTCGCTTTTGTCTAGTGCTACCGCACAAGTCTTGTACATTTGGACCCCCTGGACAATATACGATGAGCCAGAATCCTGTCAAATTGATAGCAGTAAAGATATTTGCATCTATATCATTGGACGACATTGGCAATTCTGGATGCCCCGGCTTATGATTCGACCTGAGTCCAAAGAGAGTCGCTTTGGACAAGGGCTACCGCACAAATCTTGTACATTTGAACCTCCGGAACAAGGTATGATGAGGCAGAATCCTATCACATTGATAGGAGTAAAGATAAATGCATCTATATCATTGGTCAACATCGGCAGTTCTGGATGGTCCGGCTTATGTTCGACCTAAGTCCAAACAATGTCGTTTTGGACAAGTGCTACCGCACAAATCTTGTACATTTGAACCTCGTGGACAAGATACGATGAGGCAGAATCCTGTCAAATTGATAGGAGTGATGATGTTTGCATCTATATCATTGGATGAAATTGGCAATTCTGGATGCTCAGGCTTATGATTCGACCTGAGTCCAAAGAGAGTCGTTTCGGACAAGTGCCACCGCAATAAGTGTTGTACATTTGGACCTCCTGTCCAAGGCATGATGAGGCAGAATCCTATCACATTGCTAGGATTAAAGATATTTGCATCTATATCATTGGACGACATTGGCAATTATGGATGCTCGGCATATGATTCGACCTGAGTCAAGGAGATTGGCTTTTGTCAAGTGCTACCGCACAAATCTTGTCCATTTGGACCTCCTGGAAAAGGTAGGATGAGGCAGAATCCTGTCACATTGATAGGAGTAAATATATTTGCATCTACATCATTGGACAACATTGGCAATTCTGGATGCTCCGGCATATGATTCGACCGGAGGCCAAAGAGAGTCGGTCTGGACAAGTGTTACCACCCAAATCTGGTACACTTGAACCTCCTGGACAAGATACGATGAGGCAGAATCCTGTCAAATTGATAGGAGTAAAGATATTTGCATCTATATCATTGGACGACATTGGCAATTCTGGATGCTCGGCATATGATTCGACCTGAGTTCAAAGAGTTTCGCTTTTGTCTAGTGCTACCGCACAAATCTTGTACACTTGATCCTCCTGGACAAGATACGATTAGGCAGAATCCTATCACATTGATAGGAGTAAAGATATTTGCATCTATATCATTGGACGACATTGGCAATTCTGGATGCCCCGGCTTATGATCCGACCGGAGGCCAAAGAGAGTCGCTTTGGACACGTGCTACCGCACAAATCTTGTACATTTGGACCCCCTGGACAAGATACGATGAGGCAGAATCCTGTCAAATTGATAGCAGTAAAGATATTTGCATCTATATCATTGCACGACATTAGCAATTCTGGATGCTTCGGCTTATGGATCGACCTGAGTCCAAGGAGTTTCGCTTTTGTCTAGTGCTACCGCACACATCTTCTACACTTGATCCTCCTGGACAAGACATGATGAGCCAGAATCCTGTCAAATTGATCGGAGTGAAGATATTTGCATCTATATCATTACACGGCATTGGCAATTCTGGATGCTCAGGCTTATGATTCGACCTGAGTCCAAGGAGAGTCGCTTTGGACAAGTGCTACCGCAACAAATCTTGTACATTTGGACCCCCTGGACAAGATACGATGAGGCAGAATCTTGTCAAATTGATAGGAGTAAAGATATTTGCATCTATATCATTGGTCAACATCGGCAATTCTGGATGGTCCGGCTTATGTTCGACCTAAGTCCAAACAATGTCGTTTTGGACAAGTGCTACCGCACAAATCTTGTACATTTGAACCTCGTGGACAAGATACGATGAGGCAGAATCCTGTCAAATTGATAGGAGTGATGATGTTTGCATCTATATCATTGGACGACATTGGCAATTCTGGATGCTCAGGCTTATGATTCGACCTGAGTCCAAAGAGAGTCGCTTCGGACAAGTGCCACCGCAATAAGTGTTGTACATTTGGACCTCCTGTACAAGGCACGATGAGGCAGAATCCTGTCAAATTGATAGGAGTAAAGATATTTGCATCTATACCATTGCACGACATTGGCAATTCTGGATGCTCCGGCGTATGATTCGACCGGAGGCCAAAGAGAGTCGCATTGTATAAGTGCTACCGCACAAGTATTGTACATTTGGACCCCCTGGACAATATACGATGAGGCAGAATCCTGTCAATTTGATGGGAGTAAATATATTTGCATCTATATCATTGGACGACATTGGCAATTCTGGATGCTCCGACTTATGATGCGACCTGAATACAAAGAGAGTCGGTTTGGGCAAATGCTGCCGCCCAAATCTTGTGCATTTGGACCTCCTGGAAAAGGTAGGATGAGGCAGAATCCTATCACATTGATAGGTGTAAATATATTTGCATCTACATCATTGGACAACATTGGCAATTCTGGATGCTTCGGCTTATGGATCGACCTGAGTCCAAAGAGTTTCGCTTTGGACAAGTGCTACCGCACAAATCTTGTACATTTGAACCTCGTGGACAAGATACGATAAGGCAGAATCCTGTCAAATTGATAGGAGTGATGATGTTTGCATCTATATCATTGGACGACATTGGCAATTCTGGATGCTCAGGCTTATGATTCGACCTGAGTCCAAAGAGAGTCGCTTCGGACAAGTGCTACCGCAATAAGTGTTGTACATTTGGACCTCCTCTACAAGGCATGATGAGGCAGAATCCTATCACATTGATAGGATTAAAGATATTTGCATCTATATCATTGGACGACATTGGCAATTCTGGATGCTCGGCATATGATTCGACCTGAGTCAAGGAGATTGGCTTTTGTCAAGTACTACCCCACAAATCTTGTCCATTTGGACCTCCTGGACAAGGTATGATGAGGCAGAATCCTGTCACATTGACAGGAGTAAATATATTTGCATGTATATCATTGGACAACATTGGTAATTCTGGATGCTCCGGCATATGATTCGACCGGAGGCCAAAGAGAGTCGCTGGGAAACGTGCTACCGCACAAATCTTGTACATTTGGACCCCCTGGACAAGGTACGATGAGGCAGAATCCTGTCTAATTGATAGCAGTAAAGATATTTGCATGTATATCATTGCACGACATTGGCAATTCTGGATGCTTCGGCATATGAATCGACCTGAGTCAAAGAGATTGGCGTTTGTCAAGTGCTACCGCACAAGTCTTGTACATTTGGACCTCCTGTACAAGGTATGATGAGGCAGAATCCTACCACATTGATAGGAGTAAAGATATTTGCATCTATATCATTGCACGACATTGGCAATTCTTGATGCTTCGGCTTATGGATCGACCTGAGTCCAAAGAGAGTCGCTTTGGACAAGGGCTACCGCACAAATCTTGTACATTTGGACCTCCTGTACAAGGTATGATGTGGCAGAACCCTATCACATTCATAGGAGTGATGATATTTGCCTCTGTATCATTGGACGTCATGGCAATTCTGGATGCTTCGGCATATGAATCGACCTGAGTCAAAGAGATTGGCTTTGTCAAGTGCTACCGCACAAGTCTTGTACATTTGGACCTCCTGTACAAGGTATGATGAGGCAGAATCCTACCACATTGATAGGAGTAAAGATATTTGCATCTATATCATTGCACGACATTGGCTATTCTTGATGCTTCGGCTTATGGATCGACCTGAGTCCAAAGAGTTTCGTTTTGGACAACAGCTACCGCACAAATCGTGTACATTTGGACCTCCTGTACAAGGTATGATGAGGCAGAATCCTACCACATTGATATGAGTAAAGATATTTGCATCTATATCACTGGACGACTTTGGCCATTCTGGATGCTCCAGCATATGAGTCGACCGGAGGCCAAGAAGAGTCGCTTTGGACAAGTGCTACCACAACAAATCTTGTACATTTGGACCCCCTGCACAAAATACGATAAGGCAGAATCCTGTCAAATTAATAGGAGTAAAGATATTTGCATGTATATCATTGGTCAACAACGGCAATTCTGGATGCTCCGGCTTATGATTCGACCTGAGTCCAAAGAGAGTCGCTTCGGACAAGTGCTACCGCACAAACCTTGTACATTTGAACCTCGTGGACAAGATACGATGAGGCAGAATCCTGTCAAATTGATAGCAGTAAAGATATTTGCATCTATATCATTGCACGACATTGGCAATTCTGGATGCTTCGGCTTATGGATCGACCTGAGTCCAAGGAGTTTCGCTTTTGTCTAGTGCTACCGCACACATCTTCTACACTTGATCCTCCTGGACAAGACATGATGAGCCAGAATCCTGTCAAATTGATCGGAGTGAAGATATTTGCATCTATATCATTAGACGGCATTGGCAATTCTGGATGCTCAGGCTTATGATTCGACCTGAGTCCAAGGAGAGTCGCTTTGGACAAGTGCTACCGCAACAAATCTTGTACATTTGAACCTCGTGGACAAGATACGATGAGGCAGAATACTGTCAAATTAATAGGAGTAAAGATATTTGCATCTATATCATTGGACGACATTGGCAATTCTGGATGCCCCGGCTTATGATTCCACCTGAGTCCAAAGAGAGTCGCTTTGGACAAGTGCTACCGCACAAATCTTGTACATTTGAACCTCCGGAACAAGGTATGATGAGGCAGAATCCTATCACATTGATAGGAATAAAGATATTTGCATCTATATCACTGGGCGAGATTGGCAATTCTTGATGCTTCGGCTTATGGATCGACCTGAGTCCAAAGAGTTTCGCTTTGGACAAGTGCTACCGCAACAAATCTTGTCCATTTGGACCTCCGGAACAAGGTATGATGAGCCAGAATCCTATCACATTGATAGGAGTAAAGATATTTGCATCTATATCATTGGACGACATTGGCAATTCTGGATGCTCGGCATATGATTCGACCTTAGTCCAAAGAGAGTCGCTTCGGACAATTGCTACCGCAATAAGTCTTGTACATTTGGACCTCCTGTACAAGGCATGATGAGGCAGAATCCTATCACATTGATAGGAGTAAAGATATTTGCATCTATATCATTGGTCAACATCGGCAGTTCTGGATGGTCAGGCTTATGGTCCGACCTAAGTACAAAGAATGTCGCTTTGGACAAGTGCTACCGCACAAGTCTTGTACATTTGGACCTCCTGTACAAGGTATGATGAGGCAGAATCCTACCACATTGATAGGAGTAAAGATATTTGCATCTATATCATTGCACGACATTGGCAATTCTTGATGCTTCGGCTTATGGATCGACCTGAGTCCAAAGAGTTTCGTTTTGGACAACAGCTACCGCACAAATCGTGTACATTTGGACCTCCTGTACAAGGTATGAGGAGGCAGAATCCTACCACATTGATATGAGTAAAGATATTTGCATCTATATCACTGGACGACATTGGCCATTCTGGATGCTCCAGCATATGAGTCGACCGGAGGCCAAGAAGAGTCGCTTTGGAAAAGTGCTACCACAACAAATCTTGTACATTTGGACCCCCTGGACAAAATACGATAAGGCAGAATCCTGTCAAATTAATAGGAGTAAAGATATTTGCATCTATATCATTGGTCAACAACGGCAATTCTGGATGCTCCGGCTTATGATTCGACCTGAGTCCAAAGAGAGTCGCTTCGGACAAGTGCTACCGCACAAATCTTGTACATTTGAACCTCCGGGACAAGGTATGATGAGGCAGAATCCTATCACATTGATAGGAGGAAAGATATTTGCATCTATATCATTGGTCAACATCGGCAGTTCTGGATAGTCCGGCTTATGGTTCGACCTAAGTCCAAAGAATGTCGCTTTGGACAAGTGCTACCGCACAAACCTTGTACATTTGAACCTCGTGGACAAGATACGATGAGGCAGAATCCTGTCAAATTGATAGCATTAAAGATATTTGCATCTATATCATTGCACGACATTGGCAATTCTGGATGCTTCGGCTTATGGATGGACCTGAGTCCAAGGAGTTTCGCTTTTGTCTAGTGCTACCGCACACATCTTCTACACTTGATCCTCCTGGACAAGACATGATGAGCCAGAATCCTGTCAAATTGATCGGAGTGAAGATATTTGCATCTATATCATTAGACGGCATTGGCAATTCTGGATGCTCAGGCTTATGATTCGACCTGAGTCCAAGGAGAGTCGCTTTGGACAAGTGCTACCGCAACAAATCTTGTACATTTGAACCTCGTGGACAAGATACGATGAGGCAGAATTCTGTCAAATTGATAGGAGTGATGATGTTTGCATCTATATCATTGGACGACATTGGGAATTCTGGAAGATCGGCGTATGATTCGACCTGAGTTCAAAGAGAGTCGCTTTGGACAAATACTGCCGCCCAAATCTTGTCCATTTGGACCTCCTGGACAAGATATGATGGGGCCGAATCCTGTCATATTGATAGGAGTAAATATATTTGCATCTACATCAGGCCTGCCCAATTTGTGGCCCCCGAGCCACAGACAGGCAGCACACAGTCGCACATGTTCCCTTGGCCCCGCTCGCCACCGCGGTCTCGCCGGCGGAGAACTGCCCCCTCTATGCCTACTGCTCAGAAATCTAGCTACGTCTTCGATGTTCGACTGTGTCGCCTCATTGTAAATATTACAGGAGAGGGGGTAGTTCTCCGCCGGCGAGACCGCGGCGGCGAGCGGGGCCAAGGGAACATGTGCGACTGTGTGCTGTCCGTGTGTGGCTCGGGGGCCACAAGTTGGGCAGGCCTGATCTACATCATTGGACAACATTGGCAATTCTGGATGCTTCGGCATATGATTCGACCGGAGGCCAAAGAGAGTCGGTCTGGACAAGTGTTACCACCCAAATCTGGTACACTTGAACCTCCTGGACAAGATACGATGAGGCAGAATCCTGTCAAATTGATAGGAGTAAAGATATTTGCATCTATATCATTGGACGACATTGGCAATTCTGGATGCTCGGCATATGATTCGACCTGAGTTCAAAGAGTTTCGCTTTTGTCTAGTGCTACCGCACAAGTCTTGTACATTTGGACCCCCTGGACAATATACGATGAGCCAGAATCCTGTCAAATTGATAGCAGTAAAGATATTTGCATCTATATCATTGGACGACATTGGCAATTCTGGATGCCCCGGCTTATGATTCGACCTGAGTCCAAAGAGAGTCGCTTTGGACAAGGGCTACCGCACAAATCTTGTACATTTGAACCTCCGGAACAAGGTATGATGAGGCAGAATCCTATCACATTGATAGGAGTAAAGATAAATGCATCTATATCATTGGTCAACATCGGCAGTTCTGGATGGTCCGGCTTATGTTCGACCTAAGTCCAAACAATGTCGTTTTGGACAAGTGCTACCGCACAAATCTTGTACATTTGAACCTCGTGGACAAGATACGATGAGGCAGAATCCTGTCAAATTGATAGGAGTGATGATGTTTGCATCTATATCATTGGATGAAATTGGCAATTCTGGATGCTCAGGCTTATGATTCGACCTGAGTCCAAAGAGAGTCGCTTCGGACAAGTGCCACCGCAATAAGTGTTGTACATTTGGACCTCCTGTCCAAGGCATGATGAGGCAGAATCCTATCACATTGCTAGGATTAAAGATATTTGCATCTATATCATTGGACGACATTGGCAATTCTGGATGCTCGGCATATGATTCGACCTGAGTTCAAAGAGTTTCGCTTTTGTCTAGTGCTACCGCACAAGTCTTGTACATTTGGACCCCCTGGACAATATACGATGAGCCAGAATCCTGTCAAATTGATAGCAGTAAAGATATTTGCATCTATATCATTGGACGACATTGGCAATTCTGGATGCCCCGGCTTATGATTCGACCTGAGTCCAAAGAGAGTCGCTTTGGACAAGGGCTACCGCACAAATCTTGTACATTTGAACCTCCGGAACAAGGTATGATGAGGCAGAATCCTATCACATTGATAGGAGTAAAGATAAATGCATCTATATCATTGGTCAACATCGGCAGTTCTGGATGGTCCGGCTTATGTTCGACCTAAGTCCAAACAATGTCGTTTTGGACAAGTGCTACCGCACAAATCTTGTACATTTGAACCTCGTGGACAAGATACGATGAGCCAGAATCCTGTCAAATTGATAGCAGTAAAGATATTTGCATCTACATCATTGGACAACATTGGCAATTCTGGATGCTCCGGCATATGATTCGACCGGAGGCCAAAGAGAGTCGGTCTGGACAAGTGTTACCACCCAAATCTGGTACACTTGAACCTCCTGGACAAGATACGATGAGGCAGAATCCTGTCAAATTGATAGGAGTAAAGATATTTGCATCTATATCATTGGACGACATTGGCAATTCTGGATGCTCGGCATATGATTCGACCTGAGTTCAAAGAGTTTCGCTTTTGTCTAGTGCTACCGCACAAATCTTGTACACTTGATCCTCCTGGACAAGATACGATTAGGCAGAATCCTATCACATTGATAGGAGTAAAGATATTTGCATCTATATCATTGGACGACATTGGCAATTCTGGATGCCCCGGCTTATGATCCGACCGGAGGCCAAAGAGAGTCGCTTTGGACACGTGCTACCGCACAAATCTTGTACATTTGGACCCCCTGGACAAGATACGATGAGGCAGAATCCTGTCAAATTGATAGCAGTAAAGATATTTGCATCTATATCATTGCACGACATTAGCAATTCTGGATGCTTCGGCTTATGGATCGACCTGAGTCCAAAGAGTTTCGCTTTGGACACGTGCTACCGCAACAAATCGTGTACATTTGGACACCCTGGACAAGATACGATGAGACAGAATGCTGTCAAATTGATAGCAGTAATGATATTTGCATCTATACCATTGCACGACATTGGCAATTCTAGATGCTCGGCATATGATTCGACCTGAGGCCAAAGAGAGTCGCTTTGGACACGTGCTACCGCACAAATCTTGTACATTTGGACCCCCTGGACAAGATACGATGAGGCAGAATCCTATCAAATTGATAGCAGTAAAGATATTTGCATCTATATCATTGCACGACATTGGCAAATCTGGATGCTTCGGCTTATGGTTCGACCTAAGTCCAAAGAATGTCGCTTTGGACAAGTGCTACCGCACAAATCTTGTACATTTGAACCTCGTGGACAAGATACGATGAGGCAGAATCCTGTCAAATTGATAGCAGTAAAGATATTTGCATCTATATCATTGCACGACATTGGCAATTTTGGATGCTTCGGCTTATGGATCGACCTGAGTCCAAAGAGAGTCGCTTCGGACAAGTGCTACCGCAATAAGTGTTGTACATTTGGACCTCCTCTACAAGGCATGATGAGGCAGAATCCTATCACATTGATAGGATTAAAGATATTTGCATCTATATCATTGGACGACATTGGCAATTCTGGATGCTCGGCATATGATTCGACCTGAGTCAAGGAGATTGGCTTTTGTCAAGTACTACCCCACAAATCTTGTCCATTTGGACCTCCTGGACAAGGTATGATGAGGCAGAATCCTGTCACATTGACAGGAGTAAATATATTTGCATGTATATCATTGGACAACATTGGTAATTCTGGATGCTCCGGCATATGATTCGACCGGAGGCCAAAGAGAGTCGCTGGGAAACGTGCTACCGCACAAATCTTGTACATTTGGACCCCCTGGACAAGGTACGATGAGGCAGAATCCTGTCTAATTGATAGCAGTAAAGATATTTGCATGTATATCATTGCACGACATTGGCAATTCTGGATGCTTCGGCATATGAATCGACCTGAGTCAAAGAGATTGGCGTTTGTCAAGTGCTACCGCACAAGTCTTGTACATTTGGACCTCCTGTACAAGGTATGATGAGGCAGAATCCTACCACATTGATAGGAGTAAAGATATTTGCATCTATATCATTGCACGACATTGGCAATTCTTGATGCTTCGGCTTATGGATCGACCTGAGTCCAAAGAGAGTCGCTTTGGACAAGGGCTACCGCACAAATCTTGTACATTTGGACCTCCTGTACAAGGTATGATGTGGCAGAATCCTATCACATTCATAGGAGTGATGATATTTGCCTCTGTATCATTGGACGTCATGGCAATTCTGGATGCTTCGGCATATGAATCGACCTGAGTCAAAGAGATTGGCTTTGTCAAGTGCTACCGCACAAGTCTTGTACATTTGGACCTCCTGTACAAGGTATGATGAGGCAGAATCCTACCACATTGATAGGAGTAAAGATATTTGCATCTATATCATTGCACGACATTGGCTATTCTTGATGCTTCGGCTTATGGATCGACCTGAGTCCAAAGAGTTTCGTTTTGGACAACAGCTACCGCACAAATCGTGTACATTTGGACCTCCTGTACAAGGTATGATGAGGCAGAATCCTACCACATTGATATGAGTAAAGATATTTGCATCTATATCACTGGACGACTTTGGCCATTCTGGATGCTCCAGCATATGAGTCGACCGGAGGCCAAGAAGAGTCGCTTTGGACAAGTGCTACCACAACAAATCTTGTACATTTGGACCCCCTGCACAAAATACGATAAGGCAGAATCCTGTCAAATTAATAGGAGTAAAGATATTTGCATGTATATCATTGGTCAACAACGGCAATTCTGGATGCTCCGGCTTATGATTCGACCTGAGTCCAAAGAGAGTCGCTTCGGACAAGTGCTACCGCACAAATCTTGTACATTTGAACCTCCGGGACAAGGTATGATGAGGCAGAATCCTATCACATTGATAGGAGGAAAGATATTTGCATTTATATCATTGGTCAACATCGGCAGTTCTGGATAGTCCGGCTTATGGTTCGACCAAAGTCCAAAGAATGTCGCTTTGGACAAGTGCTACCGCACAAACCTTGTACATTTGAACCTCGTGGACAAGATACGATGAGGCAGAATCCTGTCAAATTGATAGCAGTAAAGATATTTGCATCTATATCATTGCACGACATTGGCAATTCTGGATGCTTCGGCTTATGGATCGACCTGAGTCCAAGGAGTTTCGCTTTTGTCTAGTGCTACCGCACACATCTTCTACACTTGATCCTCCTGGACAAGACATGATGAGCCAGAATCCTGTCAAATTGATCGGAGTGAAGATATTTGCATCTATATCATTAGACGGCATTGGCAATTCTGGATGCTCAGGCTTATGATTCGACCTGAGTCCAAGGAGAGTCGCTTTGGACAAGTGCTACCGCAACAAATCTTGTACATTTGAACCTCGTGGACAAGATACGATGAGGCAGAATCCTGTCAAATTGATAGGAGCGATGATGTTTGCATCTATATCATTGGACGACATTGGGAATTCTGGAAGATCGGCATATGATTCGACCTGAGTTCAAAGAGAGACGCTTTGGACAAATACTGCCGCCCAAATCTTGTCCATTTGGACCTCCTGGACAAGATATGATGAGGCCGAATCCTGTCAAATTGATAGGAGTGAAGATATTTGCATCTATATCATTGGACGACATTGGCAATTCTGGATGCTCAGGCTTATGATTCGACCTGAGTCCAAAGAGAGTCGCTTCGGACAAGTGCTACCGCAATAAGTTTTGTACATTTGGACCTCCTGTACAAGGCATGATGAGGCAGAATCCTATCACATTGATAGGAGTAAAGATATTTGCATCTATATCATTGGACGACATTGGCAATTCTGGATGCTCGGCATATGATTCGACCTGAGTTCAAAGAGTTTCGCTTTTGTCTAGTGCTACCGCACAAGTCTTGTACATTTGGACCCCCTGGACAATATACGATGAGCCAGAATCCTGTCAAATTGATAGCAGTAAAGATATTTGCATCTATATCATTGGACGACATTGGCAATTCTGGATGCCCCGGCTTATGATTCGACCTGAGTCCAAAGAGAGTCGCTTTGGACAAGGGCTACCGCACAAATCTTGTACATTTGAACCTCCGGAACAAGGTATGATGAGGCAGAATCCTATCACATTGATAGGAGTAAAGATAAATGCATCTATATCATTGGTCAACATCGGCAGTTCTGGATGGTCCGGCTTATGTTCGACCTAAGTCCAAACAATGTCGTTTTGGACAAGTGCTACCGCACAAATCTTGTACATTTGAACCTCGTGGACAAGATACGATGAGCCAGAATCCTGTCAAATTGATAGCAGTAAAGATATTTGCATCTACATCATTGGACAACATTGGCAATTCTGGATGCTCCGGCATATGATTCGACCGGAGGCCAAAGAGAGTCGGTCTGGACAAGTGTTACCACCCAAATCTGGTACACTTGAACCTCCTGGACAAGATACGATGAGGCAGAATCCTGTCAAATTGATAGGAGTAAAGATATTTGCATCTATATCATTGGACGACATTGGCAATTCTGGATGCTCGGCATATGATTCGACCTGAGTTCAAAGAGTTTCGCTTTTGTCTAGTGCTACCGCACAAATCTTGTACACTTGATCCTCCTGGACAAGATACGATTAGGCAGAATCCTATCACATTGATAGGAGTAAAGATATTTGCATCTATATCATTGGACGACATTGGCAATTCTGGATGCCCCGGCTTATGATCCGACCGGAGGCCAAAGAGAGTCGCTTTGGACACGTGCTACCGCACAAATCTTGTACATTTGGACCCCCTGGACAAGATACGATGAGGCAGAATCCTGTCAAATTGATAGCAGTAAAGATATTTGCATCTATATCATTGCACGACATTAGCAATTCTGGATGCTTCGGCTTATGGATCGACCTGAGTCCAAAGAGTTTCGCTTTGGACACGTGCTACCGCAACAAATCGTGTACATTTGGACACCCTGGACAAGATACGATGAGACAGAATGCTGTCAAATTGATAGCAGTAATGATATTTGCATCTATACCATTGCACGACATTGGCAATTCTAGATGCTCGGCATATGATTCGACCTGAGGCCAAAGAGAGTCGCTTTGGACACGTGCTACCGCACAAATCTTGTACATTTGGACCCCCTGGACAAGATACGATGAGGCAGAATCCTATCAAATTGATAGCAGTAAAGATATTTGCATCTATATCATTGCACGACATTGGCAAATCTGGATGCTTCGGCTTATGGTTCGACCTAAGTCCAAAGAATGTCGCTTTGGACAAGTGCTACCGCACAAATCTTGTACATTTGAACCTCGTGGACAAGATACGATGAGGCAGAATCCTGTCAAATTGATAGCAGTAAAGATATTTGCATCTATATCATTGCACGACATTGGCAATTTTGGATGCTTCGGCTTATGGATCGACCTGAGTCCAAAGAGAGTCGCTTCGGACAAGTGCTACCGCAATAAGTGTTGTACATTTGGACCTCCTCTACAAGGCATGATGAGGCAGAATCCTATCACATTGATAGGATTAAAGATATTTGCATCTATATCATTGGACGACATTGGCAATTCTGGATGCTCGGCATATGATTCGACCTGAGTCAAGGAGATTGGCTTTTGTCAAGTACTACCCCACAAATCTTGTCCATTTGGACCTCCTGGACAAGGTATGATGAGGCAGAATCCTGTCACATTGACAGGAGTAAATATATTTGCATGTATATCATTGGACAACATTGGTAATTCTGGATGCTCCGGCATATGATTCGACCGGAGGCCAAAGAGAGTCGCTGGGAAACGTGCTACCGCACAAATCTTGTACATTTGGACCCCCTGGACAAGGTACGATGAGGCAGAATCCTGTCTAATTGATAGCAGTAAAGATATTTGCATGTATATCATTGCACGACATTGGCAATTCTGGATGCTTCGGCATATGAATCGACCTGAGTCAAAGAGATTGGCGTTTGTCAAGTGCTACCGCACAAGTCTTGTACATTTGGACCTCCTGTACAAGGTATGATGAGGCAGAATCCTACCACATTGATAGGAGTAAAGATATTTGCATCTATATCATTGCACGACATTGGCAATTCTTGATGCTTCGGCTTATGGATCGACCTGAGTCCAAAGAGAGTCGCTTTGGACAAGGGCTACCGCACAAATCTTGTACATTTGGACCTCCTGTACAAGGTATGATGTGGCAGAATCCTATCACATTCATAGGAGTGATGATATTTGCCTCTGTATCATTGGACGTCATGGCAATTCTGGATGCTTCGGCATATGAATCGACCTGAGTCAAAGAGATTGGCTTTGTCAAGTGCTACCGCACAAGTCTTGTACATTTGGACCTCCTGTACAAGGTATGATGAGGCAGAATCCTACCACATTGATAGGAGTAAAGATATTTGCATCTATATCATTGCACGACATTGGCTATTCTTGATGCTTCGGCTTATGGATCGACCTGAGTCCAAAGAGTTTCGTTTTGGACAACAGCTACCGCACAAATCGTGTACATTTGGACCTCCTGTACAAGGTATGATGAGGCAGAATCCTACCACATTGATATGAGTAAAGATATTTGCATCTATATCACTGGACGACTTTGGCCATTCTGGATGCTCCAGCATATGAGTCGACCGGAGGCCAAGAAGAGTCGCTTTGGACAAGTGCTACCACAACAAATCTTGTACATTTGGACCCCCTGCACAAAATACGATAAGGCAGAATCCTGTCAAATTAATAGGAGTAAAGATATTTGCATGTATATCATTGGTCAACAACGGCAATTCTGGATGCTCCGGCTTATGATTCGACCTGAGTCCAAAGAGAGTCGCTTCGGACAAGTGCTACCGCACAAATCTTGTACATTTGAACCTCCGGGACAAGGTATGATGAGGCAGAATCCTATCACATTGATAGGAGGAAAGATATTTGCATTTATATCATTGGTCAACATCGGCAGTTCTGGATAGTCCGGCTTATGGTTCGACCAAAGTCCAAAGAATGTCGCTTTGGACAAGTGCTACCGCACAAACCTTGTACATTTGAACCTCGTGGACAAGATACGATGAGGCAGAATCCTGTCAAATTGATAGCAGTAAAGATATTTGCATCTATATCATTGCACGACATTGGCAATTCTGGATGCTTCGGCTTATGGATCGACCTGAGTCCAAGGAGTTTCGCTTTTGTCTAGTGCTACCGCACACATCTTCTACACTTGATCCTCCTGGACAAGACATGATGAGCCAGAATCCTGTCAAATTGATCGGAGTGAAGATATTTGCATCTATATCATTAGACGGCATTGGCAATTCTGGATGCTCAGGCTTATGATTCGACCTGAGTCCAAGGAGAGTCGCTTTGGACAAGTGCTACCGCAACAAATCTTGTACATTTGAACCTCGTGGACAAGATACGATGAGGCAGAATCCTGTCAAATTGATAGGAGCGATGATGTTTGCATCTATATCATTGGACGACATTGGGAATTCTGGAAGATCGGCATATGATTCGACCTGAGTTCAAAGAGAGACGCTTTGGACAAATACTGCCGCCCAAATCTTGTCCATTTGGACCTCCTGGACAAGATATGATGAGGCCGAATCCTGTCAAATTGATAGGAGTGAAGATATTTGCATCTATATCATTGGACGACATTGGCAATTCTGGATGCTCAGGCTTATGATTCGACCTGAGTCCAAAGAGAGTCGCTTCGGACAAGTGCTACCGCAATAAGTTTTGTACATTTGGACCTCCTGTACAAGGCATGATGAGGCAGAATCCTATCACATTGATAGGAGTAAAGATATTTGCATCTATATCATTGGACGACATTGGCAATTCTGGATGCTCCGGCTTATGATTCGACCTGAATACAAAGAGAGTCGGTTTGGGCAAATGCTGCCGCCCAAAACTTGTGCATTTGGACCTCCTGGAAAAGGTAGGATGAGGCAGAATCCTGTCACATTGATAGGAGTAAATATATTTGCATCTACATCATTGGACAACATTGGCAATTCTGGATGCTCCGGCATATGATTCGACCGGAGGCCAAAGAGAGTCGGTCTGGACAAGTGTTACCACCCAAATCTGGTACACTTGAACCTCCTGGACAAGATACGATGAGGCAGAATCCTGTCAAATTGATAGGAGTAAAGATATTTGCATCTATATCATTGGACGACATTGGCAATTCTGGATGCTCGGCATATGATTCTACCTGAGTTCAAAGAGTTTCACTTTTGTCTAGTGCTACCGCACAAGTCTTGTACATTTGGACCCCCTGGACAATATACGATGAGCCAGAATCCTGTCAAATTGATAGCAGTAAAGATATTTGCATCTATATCATTGGACGACATTGGCAATTCTGGATGCCCCGGCTTATGATTCGACCTGAGTCCAAAGAGAGTCGCTTTGGACAAGGGCTACCGCACAAATCTTGTACATTTGAACCTCCGGAACAAGGTATGATGAGGCAGAATCCTATCACATTGATAGGAGTAAAGATATTTGCATCTATATCATTGGTCAACATCGGCAGTTCTGGATGGTCCGGCTTATGTTCGACCTAAGTCCAAACAATGTCGTTTTGGACAAGTGCTACCGCACAAATCTTGTACATTTGAACCTCGTGGACAAGATACGATGAGGCAGAATCCTGTCAAATTGATAGGAGTGATGATGTTTGCATCTATATCATTGGATGAAATTGGCAATTCTGGATGCTCAGGCTTATGATTCGACCTGAGTCCAAAGAGAGTCGCTTCGGACAAGTGCCACCGCAATAAGTGTTGTACATTTGGACCTCCTGTCCAAGGCATGATGAGGCAGAATCCTATCACATTGCTAGGATTAAAGATATTTGCATCTATATCATTGGACGACATTGGCAATTATGGATGCTCGGCATATGATTCGACCTGAGTCAAGGAGATTGGCTTTTGTCAAGTGCTACCGCACAAATCTTGTCCATTTGGACCTCCTGGAAAAGGTAGGATGAGGCAGAATCCTGTCACATTGATAGGAGTAAATATATTTGCATCTACATCATTGGACAACATTGGCAATTCTGGATGCTCCGGCATATGATTCGACCGGAGGCCAAAGAGAGTCGGTCTGGACAAGTGTTACCACCCAAATCTGGTACACTTGAACCTCCTGGACAAGATACGATGAGGCAGAATCCTGTCAAAATGATAGGAGTAAAGATATTTGCATCTATATCATTGGACGACATTGGCAATTCTGGATGCTCGGCATATGATTCGACCTGAGTTCAAAGAGTTTCGCTTTTGTCTAGTGCTACCGCACAAATCTTGTACACTTGATCCTCCTGGATAAGATACGATGAGGCAGAATCCTATCACATTGATAGGAGTAAAGATATTTGCATCTATATCATTGCACGACATTAGCAATTCTGGATGCTTCGGCTTATGGATCGACCTGAGTCCAAAGAGTTTCGCTTTAGACAAGTGCTACCGCAACAAATCGTGTACATTTGGACACCCTGGACAAGATACGATGAGACAGAATGCTGTCAAATTGATAGCAGTAATGATATTTGCATCTATACCATTGCACGACATTGGCAATTCTGGATGCTCGGCATATGATTCGACCTGAGGCCAAAGAGAGTCGCTTTGGACAAGTGCTACCGCAACAAATCTTGTCCATTTGGACCTCCTGGACAAGATATGATGAGGCAAAATCCTGTCAAATTGATAGGAGTGAAGATATTTGCATCTATATCATCGGACGACATTGGCAATTCTGGATGCTCAGGCTTATGATTCGACCTGAGTCCAAAGAGAGTCGCTTCGGACAAGTGCTACCGCAATAAGTCTTGTACATTTGGACCTCCTGTACAAGGCATGATGAGGCAGAATCCTATCACATTGATAGGAGTAAAGATATTTGCATCTATATCATTGGTCAACATCGGCAGTTCTGGATGGTCCGGCTTATGTTCGACCTAAGTCCAAACAATGTCGTTTTGGACAAGTGCTACCGCACAAATCTTGTACATTTGAACCTCGTGGACAAGATACGATGAGGCAGAATCCTGTCAAATTGATAGGAGTGATGATGTTTGCATCTATATCATTGGATGAAATTGGCAATTCTGGATGCTCAGGCTTATGATTCGACCTGAGTCCAAAGAGAGTCGCTTCGGACAAGTGCCACCGCAATAAGTGTTGTACATTTGGACCTCCTGTCCAAGGCATGATGAGGCAGAATCCTATCACATTGCTAGGATTAAAGATATTTGCATCTATATCATTGGACGACATTGGCAATTATGGATGCTCGGCATATGATTCGACCTGAGTCAAGGAGATTGGCTTTTGTCAAGTGCTACCGCACAAATCTTGTCCATTTGGACCTCCTGGAAAAGGTAGGATGAGGCAGAATCCTGTCACATTGATAGGAGTAAATATATTTGCATCTACATCATTGGACAACATTGGCAATTCTGGATGCTCCGGCATATGATTCGACCGGAGGCCAAAGAGAGTCGGTCTGGACAAGTGTTACCACCCAAATCTGGTACACTTGAACCTCCTGGACAAGATACGATGAGGCAGAATCCTGTCAAAATGATAGGAGTAAAGATATTTGCATCTATATAATTGGACGACATTGGCAATTCTGGATGCTCGGCATATGATTCGACCTGAGTTCAAAGAGTTTCGCTTTTGTCTAGTGCTACCGCACAAATCTTGTACACTTGATCCTCCTGGATAAGATACGATGAGGCAGAATCCTATCACATTGATAGGAGTAAAGATATTTGCATCTATATCATTGCACGACATTAGCAATTCTGGATGCTTCGGCTTATGGATCGACCTGAGTCCAAAGAGTTTCGCTTTAGACAAGTGCTACCGCAACAAATCGTGTACATTTGGACACCCTGGACAAGATACGATGAGACAGAATGCTGTCAAATTGATAGCAGTAATGATATTTGCATCTATACCATTGCACGACATTGGCAATTCTGGATGCTCGGCATATGATTCGACCTGAGGCCAAAGAGAGTCGCTTTGGACAAGTGCTACCGCAACAAATCTTGTCCATTTGGACCTCCTGGACAAGATATGATGAGGCAAAATCCTGTCAAATTGATAGGAGTGAAGATATTTGCATCTATATCATCGGACGACATTGGCAATTCTGGATGCTCAGGCTTATGATTCGACCTGAGTCCAAGGAGTTTCGCTTTTGTCTAGTGCTACCGCACACATCTTCTACACTTGATCCTCCTGGACAAGACATGATGAGCCAGAATCCTGTCAAATTGATCGGAGTGAAGATATTTGCATCTATATCATTAGACGGCATTGGCAATTCTGGATGCTCAGGCTTATGATTCGACCTGAGTCCTAGGAGAGTCGCTTTGGACAAGTGCTACCGCAACAAATCTTGTACATTTGAACCTCGTGGACAAGATACGATAAGGCAGAATCCTGTCAAATTGATAGGAGTGATGATGTTTGCATCTATATCATTGGACGACATTGGGAATTCTGGAAGATCGGCATATGATTCGACCTGAGTTCAAAGAGAGACGCTTTGGACAAATACTGCCGCCCAAATCTTGTCCATTTGGACCTCCTGGACAAGATATGATGAGGCCGAATCCTGTCAAATTGATAGGAGTGAAGATATTTGCATCTATATCATTGCACGACATTAGCAATTCTGGATGCTTCGGCTTATGGATCGACCTGAGTCCAAAGAGTTTCGCTTTGGACAAGTGCTACCGCAACAAATCGTGTACATTTGGACACCCTGGACAAGATACGATGAGACAGAATGCTGTCAAATTGATAGCAGTAATGATATTTGCATCTATACCATTGCACGACATTGGCAATTCTGGATGCTCGGCATATGATTCGACCTGAGGTCAAAGAGAGTCGCTTTGGACACGTGCTACCGCACAAATCTTGTACATTTGAACCCCCTGGACAAGACATGATGAGCCAGAATCCTGTCAAATTGATCGGAGTGAAGATATTTGCATCTATATCATTAGACGGCATTGGCAATTCTGGATGCTCGGGCTTATGATTCGACCTGAGTCCAAGGAGAGTCGCTTTGGACAAGTGCTACCGCAACAAATCTTGTACATTTGGACCCCCTGGACAATATACGATGAGGCAGAATCCTGTCAAATTGATAGGAGTAAAGATATTTGCATCTATATCATTGGTCAACATCGGCAATTCTGGATGGTCCGGCTTATGTTCGACCTAAGTCCAAACAATGTCGTTTTGGACAAGTGCTACCGCACAAATCTTGTACATTTGAACCTCGTGGACAAAATACGATGAGGCAGAATCCTGTCAAATTGATAGGAGTGATGATGTTTGCATCTATATCATTGGACGACATTGGCAATTCTGGATGCTCAGGCTTATGATTCGACCTGAGTCCAAAGAGAGTCGCTTCGGACAAGTGCCACCGCAATAAGTGTTGTACATTTGGACCTCCTGTACAAGGCATGATGAGGCAGAATCCTATCACATTGATATGATTAAAGATATTTGCATGTATATCATTGGACAACATTGGCAATTTTGTATGCTCCGGCATATGATTCGACCGGAGGCCAAAGAGAGTCGCTTGGGACACGTGCTACCGCACAAATCTTGTGCATTTGGACCCCATGGACAAGGTACGATGAGACAGAATCCTGTCAAATTGATAGCAGTAAAGATATTTGCATGTATATCATTGCACGACATTGGCAATTCTGGATGCTTCGGCTTATGGATCGACCTTAGTCCAAAGATTTTCGCTTTGGACAAGTGCTACCGCACAAATCTTGTACATTTGGACCTCCTGGACAAGACACGATGAGGCAGAATCCTGTCAAATTGATAGGAGTAAAGATGTTTGCATCTATATCATTGCACGACATTGGCAATTCTGGATGCTTCGGCTTATGGATCGACCTGAGTCCAAAGAGTTTCGCTTTGGACAAGTGCTACCGCACAAATCTTGTACATTTGAACCTCGTGGACAAGATACGATGAGGCAGAATCCTGTCAAATTCATAGGAGTGATGATGTTTGCATCTATATCATTGGACGACATTGGCAATTCTGGATGGTCCGGCTTATGGTTCGACCTAAGTCCAAACAATGTCGCTTTGGACAAGTGCTACCGCACAAATCTTGTACATTTGAACCTCGTGGACAAGATACGATGAGGCAGAATCCTGTCAAATTGATAGCAGTAAAGATATTTGCATCTATATCATTGGACGACATTGGCAATTCTGGATGCTCAGGCTTATGATTCGACCTGAGTCCAAAGAGAGTCGCTTCGGATAAGTGCCACCGCAATAAGTGTTGTACATTTGGACCTCCTGTACAAGGCATGATGAGGCAGAATCCTATCACATTGATAGGATTAAAGATATTTGCATCTATATCATTGGACGACATTGGCAATTCTGGATGCTCAGGCTTATGGTTCGACCTGAGTCCAAAGAGTTTCGCTTTGGACAAGTGCTACCGCAACAAATCTTATACATTTGGTCCCCCTGGACAAGATACGATGAGGCAGAATCCTGTCAAATTGATAGGAGTGAATATATTTGCATCTATATCATTGGACGACATTGGCAATTCTGGAAGTTCGGCATATGATTCGACCCGAGTTCAAAGAGAGTCGCTTTGGACAAATACTGCCGCCCAAATCTTGTCCATTTGGACCTCCTGGACAAGACACGATGAGCCAGAATCCTGTCAAATTGATAGGAGTGAAGATATTTGCATCTATATCAGTAGACGACATTGGCAATTCTGGATGCTCCGGCATATGATTCGACCGGAGGCCATAGAGAGTCGCTTTGGAGACGTGCTACCGCAAAAAATCTTGTAAATTTGGACCCCCTGGACAAGATACGATGAGGCAGAGTCCTGTCAAATTGATAGCAGTAAAGATATTTGCATCTATATCATTGCACGACATTGGCAATTCTGGATAGTCCGGCTTATGGTTCGACATAAGTCCAAAGACACTCGCTTCGGAAAAGTGCTACCGTACAAATCGGGTACATTTGGACCCCCTGGGCAAGATGCGATGAGGCAGAATCCTGTTAAATTGATAGGAGTGAAGATATTTGCATCTATATCATTGGCCGACATTGGCAATTCTGGATGCTCAGGCTTATGATTCGACCTGAGTCCAAAGAGAGTCGCTTTGGACAAGTGCTACCGCACAAATTTTGTACATTTGGACCTCCTGTACAAGGTGTGATGAGGCAGAAACCTATCACATTGATAGGAGTCAAGATATTTGCATCTATATCACTGGGCGACATTGGCAATTCTGGATGCTCAGGCTTATGATTCGACCTGAGTCCAAAGAGAGTCGCTTCGGACAAGTGCTACCGCAATAAGTCTTGTACATTTGGACCTCCTGTACAAGGTATGATGAGGCAGAATCCTATCACATTGATAGGAGTAAAGATAATTGCATCTATATCATTAGACGACATTGGCAATTCTGGAAGTTCGGCATATGATTCGACCCGAGTTCAAAGAGAGTCGCTTTGGACAAATACTGCCGCCCAAATCTTGTCCATTTGGACCTCCTGGACAAGACACGATGAGCCAGAATCCTGTCAAATTGATAGGAGTGAAGATATTTGCATCTATATCATTAGACGACATTGGCAATTCTGGATGCTCCGGCATATGATTCGACCGGAGGCCATAGAGAGTCGCTTTGGAGACGTGCTACCGCAAAAAATCTTGTAAATTTGGACCCCCTGGACAAGATACGATGAGGTAGAGTCCTGTCAAATTGATAGCAGTAAAGATATTTGCATCTATATCATTGCACGACATTGGCAATTCTGGATAGTCCGGCTTATGGTTCGACATAAGTCCAAAGACACTCGCTTCGGACAAGTGCTACCGTACAAATCGGGTACATTTGGACCCCCTGGGCAAGATGCGATGAGGCAGAATCCTGTTAAATTGATAGGAGTGAAGATATTTGCATCTATATCATTGGCCGACATTGGCAATTCTGGATGCTCAGGCTTATGATTCGACCTGAGTCCAAAGAGAGTCGCTTTGGACAAGTGCTACCGCACAAATTTTGTACATTTGGACCTCCTGTACAAGGTGTGATGAGGCAGAATCCTATCACATTGATAGGAGTCAAGATATTTGCATCTATATCACTGGGCGACATTGGCAATTCTGGATGCTCAGGCTTATGATTCGACCTGAGTCCAAAGAGAGTCGCTTCGGACAAGTGCTACCGCAATAAGTCTTGTACATTTGGACCTCCTGTACAAGGTATGATGAGGCAGAATCCTATCACATTGATAGGAGTAAAGATAATTGCATCTATATCATTAGACGACATTGGCAATTCTGGAAGTTCGGCATATGATTCGACCTGAGTTCAAAGAGAGTCGCTTTGGACAAATACTGCCGCAACAAATCTTGTACATTTGGACCCCCTGGACAAGATACGATGAGGCAGAATCCTGTCAAATTGATAGCAGTAAAGATATTTGGATCTATACCATTGCACTTATGATTCGACCTGAGTCCAAGGAGAGTCGCTTTGGACAAGTGCTACCGCAACAAATCTTGTACATTTGGACCCCCTGGACAAGATACGATGAGGCAGAATCCTGTCAAATTGATAGCAGTAAAGATATTTGCATCTATATCATTGCACGACATTGGCAATTCTTGATGCTTCGGCTTATTGATCGACCTGAGTCCAAAGAGATTCGTTTTTGTGAAGTGCTAACGCACAAATCGTGTACATTTGGACCTCCTGCACACGGTATGATGAGGCAGAATCGTGTCAAATTGATAGAAGTAAAGATATTTGCATCTATATCATTGGACGGCATTGGCAATTCTGGATGCTCAGGCTTATGATTCGACCTGAGTCCAAAGGGTTTCGCTTTTGTCTAGTGCTACCGCACAAATTTTGTACACTTGATCCTCCTGGACAAGACACGATGAGCCAAAATCCTGTCAAATTGATAGCAGTAAAGATATTTGCATCTATATCATTGGACGACATTGGCAATTCTGGATGCCCCGGCTTATGATTCGACCTGAGTCCAAAGAGAGTCGCTTTGGACAATGGCTACCGCACAAATCTTGTACATTTGAACCTCCGGAACAAGGTATGATGAGGCAGAATCCTATCACATTGATAGGAGTAATGATATTTGCATCTATATCATTGGTCAACATCGACAGTTCTGGATGGTCCGGCTTATGGTTCGACCTATGTCTAAAGAATGTCGTTTTGGACAAGTGCTACCGCACAAATCTTGTACATTTGAACCTCGTGGACAAGATACGATGAGGCAGAATCCTGTCAAATTGATAGCAGTAAAGATATTTGCATCTATATCATTGCACGACATTGGCAATTCTGGATGCTTCGGCTTATGGATCGACCTGAATCCAAAGAGTTTCGCTTTTGTGTAGTGCTACCGCACAAATCTTGTACACTTGATCCTCCTGGACAAGACACGATGAGCCAGAATCCTGTCCAATTGATAGGAGTGAAGATATTTGCATCTATATCATTAGACGGCATTGGCAATTCTGGATGCTCAGGCTTATGATTCGACCTGAGTCCAAGGAGAGTCGCTTTGGACAAGTGCTACCGCAACAGATCTTGTACATTTGGACCCCCTGGACAAGATACGAAGAGGCAGAATCCTGTCAAATTGATAGGAGTGAATATGTTTGCATCTATATCATTGGACGACATTGGCAATTCTGGAAGTTCGGCATAGGATTCGACCTGAGTTCAAAGAGTGTCGCTTTGGACAAATACTGCCGCCCAAATCTTGTCCACTTGGACCTCCTGGACAAGATATGATGAGGCCGAATCCTGTCAAATTGATAGGAGTGGAGATATTTGCATCTATGTCATTGGACGACATTGGCAATTCTGGATGATCAGGCTTATGATTCGACCTGAGTCCAAAGAGAGTCGCTTCGAACTGCACCCGCAATAAGTCTTGTACATTTGGACCTCCTGTACAAGGTACGATGAGGCAGAATCCTGTCACATTGATAGGAGTGAAGATATGTGCATCTATATCATTAGACGGCATTGGCAATTCTGGATGCTCAGGCTTATGATTCGACCTGGGTTCAAAGAGAGTCGCTTTGGACAAATACTGCCGCCCAACTCTGTCCATTTGGACCTCCTGGACAAGACGCGATGAGCCAGAATCCTGTCAAATTGATAGGAGTGAAGATATTTGCATCTATATCATTGGACGACATTGGTAATTCTGGAAGTTCGGCATATGATTCGACCTGAGTTCAAATAGAGTCGCTTTCGACAAATACTGCCGCCCAAATCTTGTCCATTTGAACCTCCTGGACAAGATATGATGAGGCCGAATCCTGTCAAATTGATAGGAGTGAAGCTATTTGCATCTATATCATTGGACGACATTGGCAATTCTGGATGCTCAGGCTTATGATTAGACCTGAGTCCAAAGAGAGTCGGTTCGGACAAGTGCTACCGCAATAAATCGTGCACATTTGGACCCCCTGGACAAGATACGATGAAGCAGAATCCTGTCAAATTAATAGGAGTAAATATATTTGCATCTATATCATTGGACGACAATGGCAATGCTGGATGCTCCGGTTTATGATTCGACCTGAGTACAAAGAGAGTCGCTTTGGACAAGTGCTACCGCGCAAACGTTGTACATTTGAACATCCGGAACAGGGTATGATGAGACAGAATCCTGTCAAATTGATAGGAGTGAAGATGTTTGCATCTATATAATTGGACGACATTGGCAATTCTGGATGCCCCGGCTTATGATTCGACCTGAGTCCAAAGAGAGTCGCTTTGGACAAGGGCGACCGCACAAATCTTGTACATTTGAACCTCCGGAACAAGGCATGATGAGGCAGAATCCTGTCAAATTGATAGCAGTAAAGATATTTGCATCTATATCATTGGACGCCATGGCAATGCTGGATGCTCCGGTTCATGATTCGACCTGAGTCCAAGGAGAGTCGGTTTGGGCAAATGCTGCCGCCCAAAACATGTGCATTTGGACCTCCTGGAAAAGGTATGATGAGGCAGAATCCTGTCAAATTTATAGGATTAAAGATATTTGCATCTATATCATTGGTCAACATCGGCAATTCTGGATGGTCCGGCTTATGGTTCGACATAAGTCCAAAGAATGTCGCTTTGGACAAGTGGTACCGCAACAAATCGTGTACATTTGGACCCCCTGGACAAGATACGATGAGGCAGAAACCTGTCAAATTGATAGGAGTAAATATATTTGCATCTATATCATTGGACGACAATGGCAATTCTGGATGCTGCGGCTTATGATTCGACCTGATTCCAAAGACAGTCGCTTTGGACAAGGGCTACCGCACAAATCTTGTACATTTGAACCTCCTGTACAAGGTATGATGAGGCAGAATCCTATCACATTCATAGGAGTGATGATATTTGCATCTGTATCATTGGACGACATGGGAATTCTGGATGCTTCGGCATATGAATCGACCTGAGTCCAAAGAGATTCGCTTTTGTGAAGTGCTAACGCACAAGTCTTGTACATTTGGACCCCCTGGACAATATACGATGAGGCAGAATCCTGTCAAATTGATAGGAGTAAAGATATTTGCATCTATATCATTGGAGGACATTGGCAATTCTGGATGCTCCCGCTTATGATTCGACCTGAATCCAAAGAGAGTCGGTTTGGGCAAATGCCGCCGCCCAAAACATGTGCATTTGGACCTCCTGGAAAAGGAATGATGAGGCAGAATCCTGTCAAATTAACAGGAGTAAAGATATTTGCATCTATATCATTGGTCAACATCGGCAATTCTGGATGCTCGGAATATGATTCGACCTGACTGCAAAGAGTTTCGCTTTTGTCTAGTGCTACCGCAACAAATCGTGTACATTTGGACCCCCTGGACAAGATACGATGAGGCAGAATCCTGTCAAATTGATAGGAGTAAATATATTTGCATCTATATCATTGGACGACAATGGCAATGCTGGATGCTCCGGTTTATGATTCGACCTGAGTCCAAGGAGAGTCGCTTTGGACAAGTGCTACCGCGCAAACCTTGTACATTTGAACATCCGGAACAGGGTATGATGAGACAAAATCCTGTCAAATTGATAGGAGTGAGGATGTTTGCATCTATATCATTGGACGACATTGGCAATTCTGAATGCTCCGGCTTATGATTCGACCTGATTCCAAAGAGAGTCGCTTTGGACAAGGGCTACCGCACAAATCTTGTACATTTTGACCTACTGGACAAGGTATGATGAGGCAGAATCCTGTCAAATTGATAGCAGTAAAGATATTTGCATCTATATCATTGGACGACATTGGCAATTCTGGATGCCCCGGCTTACGATTCGACCTGAGTGCAAAGAGAGTCGCTTTGGACAAAGGCGACCGCACAAATCTTGTACATTTGAACCTCCGGAACAAGGCATGATGAGGCAGAATCCTATCACATTGATAGGAGTAAAGATATTTGCATCTATATCATTGGACGACATTGGCAATTCTGGATGATCGGCATATGATTCGATCTGAGTCAAAGAGATTGGCTTTTGTCAAGTGCTGCAGCACAAGTCTTGTACATTTGGACCCCCTGGACAATATACGATGAGGCAGAATCCTGTCAAATTGATAGGAGTAAAGATATTTGCATCTATATCATTGGACGACATTGGCAATTCTGGATGATCCGGCTTATGATTCGACCTGAATCCAAAGAGAGTCGGTTTGGGCAAATGCTGCCGCCCAAAACATGTGCATTTGGACCTCCTGGAAAAGGTATGATGAGGCAGAATCCTGTCAAATTTATAGGATTAAAGATATTTGCATCTATATCATTGGTCAACATCGGCAATTCTGGATGGTCCGGCTTATGGTTCGACATAAGTCCAAAGAATGTCGCTTTGGACAAGTGGTACCGCAACAAATCGTGTACATTTGGACCCCCTGGACAAGATACGATGAGGCAGAATCCTGTCAAATCGATAGGAGTAAATATATTTGCATCTATATCATTGGACGACAATGGCAATGCTGGATGCTCCGGTTTATGATTCGACCTGAGTCCAAGGAGAGTCGCTTTGGACAAGTGCTACCGCGCAAACCTTGTACATTTGAACATCCGGAACAGGGTATGATGAGACAGAATCCTGTCAAATTGATAGGAGTGAGGATGTTTGCATCTATATCATTGGACGACATTGGCAATTCTGAATGCTCCGGCTTATGATTCGACCTGATTCCAAAGAGAGTCGCTTTGGACAAGGGCTACCGCACAAATCTTGTACATTTTGACCTACTGGACAAGGTATGATGAGGCAGAATCCTGTCAAATTGATAGGAGTAAAGATATTTGCATCTGTATCATTGGACGACATTGGCAATTCTGGATGCTCCGGCTTATAATTCGACCTGAATCCAAAGAGAGTCGGTTTGGGCAAATGCTGCCGCCCAAAACATGTGCATTTGGACCTCCTGGAAAAGGTATGATGAGGCAGAATCCTGTCAAATTAATAGGAGTAAAGATATTTGCATCTATATCATTGGTCAACATCGGCAATTCTGAATGCTCCGGCTTATGATTCGACCTGATTCCAAAGAGAGTCGCTTTGGACAAGGGCTACCGCACAAATCTTGTACATTTTGACCTACTGGACAAGGTATGATGAGGCAGAATCCTGTCAAATTGATAGCAGTAAAGATATTTGCATCTATATCATTGGACGAGATTGGCAATTCTGGATGCCCCGGCTTACGATTCGACCTGAGTCCAAAGAGAGTTGCTTTGGACAAGGGCTACCGCAAAAATCTTGTACATTTGAACCTCCGGAACAAGGTATGATGAGGCAGAATAATATCACATTGATAGGAGTAAAGATATTTGAATCTATATCATTGGACGACATTGGCAATTCTGGATGCTCGGAATATGATTCGACCTGAGTGCAAAGAGTTTCGCTTTTGTCTAGTGCTACCGCACAAATCTTGTACATTTGAACCTCCGGAACAAGGTTGATGAGGCAGAATCCTGTCAAATTGATAGCAGAAAGATATTTGCATCTATATCATTGGACGACATTGGCAATTCTGGATGCCCCGGATTACGATTCGACCTGAGTCCAAAGGGAGTCACTTTGGACAAGGGCTACCGCAAAAATCTTGTACATTTGAACCTCCGGAACAAGGTATGATGAGGCAGAATCCTGTCAAATTGATAGCAGTAAAGATATTTGCATCTATATAATTGGACGACATTGGCAATTCTGGATGCCCCGGCTTATGATTCGACCTGAGTCCAAAGAGAGTCGCTTTGGACAAGGGCGACCGCACAAATCTTGTACATTTGAACCTCCGGAACAAGGCATGATGAGGCAGAATCCTATCACATTGATAGGAGTAAAGATATTTGCATCTATATCATTGGACGACATTGGCAATTCTGGATGATCGGCATATGATTCGACCTGAGTCAAAGAGATTGGCTTTTGTCAAGTGCTGCCGCACAAGTCTTGTACATTTGGACCCCCTGGACAATATACGATGAGGCAGAATCCTGTCAAATTCATAATAGTAAAGATATTTGCATCTATAACATTGGACGGCATTGGCAATTCTGGATGATCCGGCTTATGATTCGACCTGAATCCAAAGAGAGTCGGTTTGGGCAAATGCTGCCGCCCAAAACATGTGCATTTGGACCTCCTGGAAAAGGTATGATGAGGCAGAATCCTGTCAAATTTATAGGATTAAAGATATTTGCATCTATATCATTGGTCAACATCGGCAATTCTGGATGGTCCGGCTTATGGTTCGACATAAGTCCAAAGAATGTCGCTTTGGACAAGTGGTACCGCAACAAATCGTGTACATTTGGACCCCCTGGACAAGATACGATGAGGCAGAATCCTGTCAAATCGATAGGAGTAAATATATTTGCATCTATATCATTGGACGACAATGGCAATGCTGGATGCTCCGATTTATGATTCGACCTGAGTCCAAGGAGAGTCGCTTTGGACAAGTGCTACCGCGCAAACCTTGTACATTTGAACATCCGGAACAGGGTATGATGAGACAGAATCCTGTCAAATTGATAGGAGTGAGGATGTTTGCATCTATATCATTGGACGACATTGGCAATTCTGAATGCTCCGGCTTATGATTCGACCTGATTCCAAAGAGAGTCGCTTTGGACAAGGGCTACCGCACAAATCTTGTACATTTTGACCTACTGGACAAGGTATGATGAGGCAGAATCCTGTCAAATTGATAGCAGTAAAGATATTTGCATCTATATCATTGGACGACAATGGCAATGCTGGATGCTCCGGTTTATGATTCGACCTGAGTCCAAGGAGAGTCGCTTTGGACAAGTGCTACCGCGCAAACCTTGTACATTTGAACATCCGGAACAGGGTATGATGAGACAGAATCCTGTCAAATTGATAGGAGTGAGGATGTTTGCATCTATATCATTGGACGACATTGGCAATTCTGAATGCTCCGGCTTATGATTCGACCTGATTCCAAAGAGAGTCGCTTTGGACAAGGGCTACCGCACAAATCTTGTACATTTTGACCTACTGGACAAGGTATGATGAGGCAGAATCCTGTCAAATTGATAGGAGTAAAGATATTTGCATCTGTATCATTGGACGACATTGGCAATTCTGGATGCTCCGGCTTATAATTCGACCTGAATCCAAAGAGAGTCGGTTTGGGCAAATGCTGCCGCCCAAAACATGTGCATTTGGACCTCCTGGAAAAGGTATGATGAGGCAGAATCCTGTCAAATTAATAGGAGTAAAGATATTTGCATCTATATCATTGGTCAACATCGGCAATTCTGAATGCTCCGGCTTATGATTCGACCTGATTCCAAAGAGAGTCGCTTTGGACAAGGGCTACCGCACAAATCTTGTACATTTTGACCTACTGGACAAGGTATGATGAGGCAGAATCCTGTCAAATTGATAGCAGTAAAGATATTTGCATCTATATCATTGGACGAGATTGGCAATTCTGGATGCCCCGGCTTACGATTCGACCTGAGTCCAAAGAGAGTCGCTTTGGACAAGGGCTACCGCAAAAATCTTGTACATTTGAACCTCCGGAACAAGGTATGATGAGGCAGAATAATATCACATTGATAGGAGTAAAGATATTTGCATCTATATCATTGGACGACATTGGCAATTCTGGATGCTCGGAATATGATTCGACCTGAGTGCAAAGAGTTTCGCTTTTGTCTAGTGCTACCGCACAAATCTTGTACATTTGAACCTCCGGAACAAGGTTGATGAGGCAGAATCCTGTCAAATTGATAGCAGAAAGATATTTGCATCTATATCATTGGACGACATTGGCAATTCTGGATGCCCCGGATTACGATTCGACCTGAGTCCAAAGGGAGTCACTTTGGATAAGGGCTACCGCAAAAATCTTGTGCATTTGAACCTCCGGAACAAGGTATGATGAGGCAGAATCCTGTCAAATTGATAGCAGTAAAGATATTTGCATCTATATAATTGGACGACATTGGCAATTCTGGATGCCCCGGCTTATGATTCGACCTGAGTCCAAAGAGAGTCGCTTTGGACAAGGGCGACCGCACAAATCTTGTACATTTGAACCTCCGGAACAAGGCATGATGAGGCAGAATCCTATCACATTGATAGGAGTAAAGATATTTGCATCTATATCATTGGACGACATTGGCAATTCTGGATGATCGGCATATGATTCGACCTGAGTCAAAGAGATTGGCTTTTGTCAAGTGCTGCCGCACAAGTCTTGTACATTTGGACCCCCTGGACAATATACGATGAGGCAGAATCCTGTCAAATTCATAATAGTAAAGATATTTGCATCTATAACATTGGACGGCATTGGCAATTCTGGATGATCCGGCTTATGATTCGACCTGAATCCAAAGAGAGTCGGTTTGGGCAAATGCTGCCGCCCAAAACATGTGCATTTGGACCTCCTGGAAAAGGTATGATGAGGCAGAATCCTGTCAAATTTATAGGATTAAAGATATTTGCATCTATATCATTGGTCAACATCGGCAATTCTGGATGGTCCGGCTTATGGTTCGACATAAGTCCAAAGAATGTCGCTTTGGACAAGTGGTACCGCGACAAATCGTGTACATTTGGACCCCCTGGACAAGATACGCTGAGGCAGAAACCTGTCAAATTGATAGGAGTAAATATATTTGCATCTATATCATTGGACGACAATGGCAATCCTGGATGGTCCGGCTTATGTTTCGACATAAGTCCAAAGAATGTCGCTTTGGACAAGTGCTACCGCGCAAACCTTGTACATTTGAACATCCGGACAAGATACGATGAGGCAGAATCCTGTCAAATTGATAGGAGTAAATATATTTGCATCTATATCATTGGACGACAATGGCAATGCTGGATGCTCCGGTTTATGATTCGACCTGAGTCCAAGGAGAGTCGCTTTGGACAAGTGCTAACGCGCAAACCTTGTACATTTGAACATCCGGAACAGGGTATGATGAGACAGAATCTTGTCAAATTGATAGGAGTGAAGATGTTTGCATCTATATCATTGGACGACATTGGCAATTCTGGATGCACCGGCTTATGATTCGACCTGATTCCAAAGAGAGTCGCTTTGGACAAGGGCTACCGCACAAATCTTGTACATTTTGACCTACTGGACAAGGTATGATGAGGCAGAATCCTGTCAAATTGATAGCAGTAAAGATATTTGCATCTATATCATTGGACGACATTGGCAATTCTGGATGGTCCGGCTTATGGTTCGACATAAGTCCAAAGAATGTCGCTTTGGACAAGTGCTACCGGGCAAACCTTGTACATTTGAACATCCGGACAAGATACGATAAGGCAGAATCCTGTCAAATTGATAGGAGTGAAGATGTTTGCATCTATATCATTGGACGACATTGGCAATTCTGGATGCTCCGGCTTATGATTCGACCTGAGTACAAGGAGAGTCGCTTTGGACAAGGGCTACCGCACAAATCTTGTACATTTTGACGTACTGGACAAGGTATGATGAGGCAGAATCCTGTCAAATTGATGGCAGTAAAGATATTTGCATCTATATCATTGAACGACATTGGCAATTCTGGATGCCCCGGCTTACGATTCGACCTGAGTCCAAAGAGAGTCGCTTTGGACAAGGGCTACCGCAAAAATCTTGTACATTTTGACCTACTGGACAAAGTATGATGAGGCAGAATCCTGTCAAATTGATAGGAGTAAATATATTTGCATCTATATCATTGGACGACAATGGCAATGCTGGATGCTCCGGTTTATGATTCGACCTGAGTCCAAAGAGAGTCACTTTGGACAAGGGCGAACGCACAAATCTTGTACATTTGAACCTCCGGAACAAGGCATGATGAGGCAAAATCCTATCACATTGATAGGAGTAAAGATATTTGCATCTATATCATTGGACGACATTGGCAATTCTGGATGATCGGCATATGATTCGACCTGAGTCAAAGAGATTGGCTTTTGTCAAGTGCTGCCGCACAAGTCTTGTACATTTGGACCCCCTGGACAATATACGATGAGGCAGAATCCTGTCAAATTGATAATAGTAAAGATATTTGCATCTATATCATTGGACGACATTGGCAATTCTGGATGATCCGGCTTATGATTCGACCTGAATCCAAAGAGAGTCGGTTTGGGCAAATGCTGCCGCACAAAACATGTGCATTTGGACCTCCTGGAAAAGGTATGATGAGGCAGAATCCTGTCAAATTTATAGAATTAAAGATATTTGCATCTATATCATTGGTCAACATCGGCAATTCTGGATGGTCCGGCTTATGGTTCGACATAAGTCCAAAGAATGTCGCTTTGGACAAGTGGTACCGCAACAAATCGTGTACATTTGGACCCCCTGGACAAGATACGATGAGGCAGAAACCTGTCAAATTGATAGGAGTAAATATATTTGCATCTATATCATTGGACGACAATGGCAATCCTGGATGGTCCGGCTTATGTTTCGACATAAGTCCAAAGAATGTCGCTTTGGACAAGTGCTACCGCGCAAACCTTGTACATTTGAACATCCGGACAAGATACGATGAGGCAGAATCCTGTCAAATTGATAGGAGTAAATATATTTGCATCTATATCATTGGACGACAATGGCAATGCTGGATGCTCCGGTTTATGATTCGACCTGAGTCCAAGGAGAGTCGCTTTGGACAAGTGCTAACGCGCAAACCTTGTACATTTGAACATCCGGAACAGGGTATGATGAGACAGAATCTTGTCAAATTGATAGGAGTGAAGATGTTTGCATCTATATCATTGGACGACATTGGCAATTCTGGATGCACCGGCTTATGATTCGACCTGATTCCAAAGAGAGTCGCTTTGGACAAGGGCTACCGCACAAATCTTGTACATTTTGACCTACTGGACAAGGTATGATGAGGCAGAATCCTGTCAAATTGATAGCAGTAAAGATATTTGCATCTATATCATTGGACGACATTGGCAATTCTGGATGATCGGCATATGATTCGACCTGAGTCAAAGAGATTGGCTTTTGTCAAGTGCTGCCGCACAAGTCTTGTACATTTGGACCCCCTGGACAATATACGATGAGGCAGAATCCTGTCAAATTGATAATAGTAAAGATATTTGCATCTATATCATTGGACGACATTGGCAATTCTGGATGATCCGGCTTATGATTCGACCTGAATCCAAAGAGAGTCGGTTTGGGCAAATGCTGCCGCACAAAACATGTGCATTTGGACCTCCTGGAAAAGGTATGATGAGGCAGAATCCTGTCAAATTTATAGGATTAAAGATATTTGCATCTATATCATTGGTCAACATCGGCAATTCTGGATGGTCCGGCTTATGGTTCGACATAAGTCCAAAGAATGTCGCTTTGGACAAGTGCTACCGCGCAAACCTTGTACATTTGAACATCCGGACAAGATACGATGAGGCAGAATCCTGTCAAATTGATAGGAGTAAATATATTTGCATCTATATCATTGGACGACAATGGCAATGCTGGATGCTCCGGTTTATGATTCGACCTGAGTCCAAGGAGAGTCGCTTTGGACAAGTGCTAACGCGCAAACCTTGTACATTTGAACATCCGGAACAGGGTATGATGAGACAGAATCTTGTCAAATTGATAGGAGTGAAGATGTTTGCATCTATATCATTGGACGACATTGGCAATTCTGGATGCACCGGCTTATGATTCGACCTGATTCCAAAGAGAGTCGCTTTGGACAAGGGCTACCGCACAAATCTTGTACATTTTGACCTACTGGACAAGGTATGATGAGGCAGAATCCTGTCAAATTGATAGCAGTAAAGATATTTGCATCTATATCATTGGACGACATTGGCAATTCTGGATGGTCCGACTTATGGTTCGACATAAGTCCAAAGAATGTCGCTTTGGACAAGTGCTACCGCGCAAACCTTGTACATTTGAACATCCGGACAAGATACGATAAGGCAGAATCCTGTCAAATTGATAGGAGTGAAGATGTTTGCATCTATATCATTGGACGACATTGGCAATTCTGGATGCTCCGGCTTATGATTCGACCTGAGTACAAGGAGAGTCGCTTTGGACAAGGGCTACCGCACAAATCTTGTACATTTTGATGTACTGGACAAGGTATGATGAGGTAGAATCCTGTCAAATTGATGGCAGTAAAGATATTTGCATCTATATCATTGAACGACATTGGCAATTCTGGATGCCCCGGCTTACGATTCGACCTGAGTCCAAAGAGAGTCGCTTTGGACAAAGGCGACCGCACAAATCTTGTACATTTGAACCTCCGGAACAAGGCATGATGAGGCAGAATCCTGTCAAATTGATAGCAGTAAAGATATTACCATCTATATCTTTGGACGACATTGGCAATTCTGGATGCCCCGGCTTATGATTCGACCTGAGTCCAAAGAGAGTCGCTTTGGACAAGGGCGACCGCACAAATCTTGTACATTTGAACCTCCGGAACAAGGCATGATGAGGCAGAATCCTATCACATTGATAGGAGTAAAGATATTTGCATCTATATCATTGGACGACATTGGCAATTCTGGATGATCGGCATATGATTCGATCTGAGTCAAAGAGATTGGCTTTTGTCAAGTGCTGCAGCACAAGTCTTGTACATTTGGACCCCCTGGACAATATACGATGAGGCAGAATCCTGTCAAATTGATAGGAGTAAAGATATTTGCATCTATATCATTGGACGACATTGGCAATTCTGGATGATCCGGCTTATGATTCGACCTGAATCCAAAGAGAGTCGGTTTGGGCAAATGCTGCCGCCCAAAACATGTGCATTTGGACCTCCTGGATAAGGAATGATGAGGCAGAATCCTGTCAAATTAATAGGAGTAAAGATATTTGCATCTATATCATTGGTCAACATCGGCAATTCTGGATGCTCGGAATATGATTCGACCTGACTGCAAAGAGTTTCGCTTTTGTCTAGTGCTACCGCAACAAATCGTGTACATTTGGACCCCCTGGACAAGATACGATGAGGCAGAATCCTGTCAAATTGATAGGAGTAAATATATTTGCATCTATATCATTGGACGACAATGGCAATGCTGGATGCTCCGGTTTATGATTCGACCTGAGTCCAAGGAGAGTCGCTTTGGACAAGTGCTACCGCGCAAACCTTGTACATTTGAACATCCGGAACAGGGTATGATGAGACAGAATCCTGTCAAATTGATAGGAGTGAAGATGTTTGCATCTATATCATTGGACGACATTGGCAATTCTGGATGCTCCGGCTTATGATTGGACCTGATTCCAAAGAGAGTCGCTTTGGACAAGGGCTACCGCACAAATCTTGTACATTTTGACCTACTGGACAAGGTATGATGAGGCAGAATCCTGTCAAATTGATAGCAGTAAAGATATTTGCATCTATATCATTGGACGACATTGGCAATTCTGGATGCCCCGGCTTACGATTCGACCTGAGTCCAAAGAGAGTCGCTTTGGACAAGGGCTACCGCAAAAATCATGTACATTTGAACCTCCGGAACAAGGTATGATGAGGCAGAATCCTGTCAAATTGATAGCAGTAAAGATATTTGCATCTATATCATTGGACGACATTGGCAATTCTGGATGCCGTGGCTTATGATTCGACCTGAGTCCAAAGAGAGTCGCTTTGGACAAGGGCGACCGCACAAATCTTGTACATTTGAACCTCCGGAACAAGGCATGATGAGGCAGAATCCTATCACATTGATAGGAGTAAAGATATTTGCATCTATATCATTGGACGCCATGGCAATGCTGGATGCTCCGGTTTATGATTCGACCTGAGTCCAAGGAGAGTCGCTTTGGACAAGTGCTACCACCCAAACCTTGTACATTTGAACATCCGGAACAGGGTATGATGAGGCAGAATCCTGTCAAATTGATAGCAGTAAAGATATTTGCATCTATATCATTGGACGACATTGGCAATTCTGGATGCTCCGGCATATGATTCGACACTGAATCCAAAGAGTCGGTTTGGGCAAATGCTGCCGCCCAAAACATGTGCATTTGGACCTCCTGGAAAAGGAATGATGAGGCAGAATCCTGTCAAATTAATAGGAGTAAAGATATTTGCATCTATATCATTGGTCAACATCGGCAATTCTGGATGGTCCGGCTTATGGTTCGACATAAGTCCAAAGAATGTCGCTTTAGACAAGTGGTACCGCAACAAATCGTGTACATTTGGACCCCCTGGACAAGATACGATGAGGCAGAATCCTGTCAAATTGATAGGAGTAAATATATTTGCATCTATATCATTGGACGACAATGGCAATGCTGGATGCTCCGGTTTATGATTCGACCTGAGTCCAAGGAGAGTCGCTTTGGACAAGTGCTACCGCGCAAACCTTGTACATTTGAACATCCGGAACAGGGTATGATGAGACAGAATCCTGTCAAATTGATAGCAGTGAGGATGTTTGCATCTATATCATTGGACGACATTGGCAATTCTGGATGCTCCGGCTTATGATTCGACCTGATTCCAAAGAGAGTCGCTTTTGTCAAGTGCTGCCGCACAAGTCTTGTACATTTGGACCCCCTGGACAATATACGATGAGGCAGAATCCTGTCAAATTGATAGCAGTAAAGATATTTGCATCTATATCATTGGACGACATTGGCAATTCTGGATGCCCCGGCTTATGATTCGACCTGAATCCAAAGAGAGTCGGTTTGGGCAAATGCTGCCGCCCAAAACATGTGCATTTGGACCTCCTGGAAAAGGTATGATGAGGCAGAATCCTGTCAAATTAATAGGTGTAAAGATATTTGCATCTATATCATTGGTCATCATTCTGCAATTCTGTATGGTCCGGCTTATGGTTCGACCTGAGTGCAAAGAGTTTCGCTTTTGTCTAGTGCTACCGCACAAATCTTGTACATTTGAACCTCCGGAACAAGGTATGATGAGGCAGAATCCTATCACATTGATAGGAGTAAAGATATTTGCATCTATATCATTGGACGCCATGGCAATGCTGGATGCTCCGGTTTATGATTCGACCTGAGTCCAAGGAGAGTCGCTTTGTACAAGGGCTACCGCAAAAATCTTGTACATTTGAACATCCGGAACAGGGTATGATGGGACAGAATCCTGTCAAATTGATAGGAGTGAAGATGTTTGCATCTATATCATTGGACGACATTGGCAATTCTGGATGCTCCGGCTTATGATTCGACCTGAGTCCAAAGAGAGTCGCTTTGGACAAGGGCTACCGCACAAATCTTGTACATTTTGACCTACTGGACAAGTTATGATGAGGCAGAATCCTGTCAAATTGATAGCAGTAAAGATATTTGCATCTATATCATTGGACGACATTGGCAATTCTGGATGCCCCGGCTTACGATTCGACCTGAATCCAAAGAGAGTCGCTTTGGACAAGGGCTACCGCAAAAATCTTGTACATTTGAACCTCCGGAACAAGGTATGATGAGGCAGAATCCTATCACATTGATAGGAGTAAAGATATTTGCATCTTATCATTGGACGACATTGGCAATTCTGGATGCTCGGAATATGATTCGACCTGAGTGCAAAGAGTTTCGCTTTTGTCTAGTGCTACCGCACAAATCTTGTACATTTGAACCTCCGGAACAAGGTATGATGAGGCAGAATCCTATCACATTGATAGGAGTAAAGATATTTGCATCTATATCATTGGACGCCATGGCAGTGCTGGATGCTCCGGTTTATGATTCGACCTGAGTCCAAGGAGAGTCGCTTTGTACAAGTGCTACCGCAAAAATCTTGTACATTTGAACCTCCGGAACAAGGTATGATGAGGCAGAATTCTGTCAAATTGATAGCAGTAAAGATATTTGCATCTATATCATTGTTCAACATCGGCAATTCTGGATGGTCCGGCTTATGGTTCGACATAAGTCCAAAGAATGTCGCTTTGGACAAGTGGTACCGCAACAAATCGTGTACATTTGAACACCCGGAACAGGGTATGATGAGGCAGAATCCTGTCAAATTGATAGCAGTAAAGATATTTGCATCTATATCATTGGACGACATTGGCAATTCTGGATGCTCCGGCATATGATTCGACACTGAATCCAAAGAGTCGGTTTGGGCAAATGCTGCCGCCCAAAACATGTGCATTTGGACCTCCTGGAAAAGGAATGATGAGGCAGAATCCTGTCAAATTAATAGGAGTAAAGATATTTGCATCTATATCATTGGTCAACATCGGCAATTCTGGATGGTCCGGCTTATGGTTCGACATAAGTCCAAAGAATGTCGCTTTAGACAAGTGGTACCGCAACAAATCGTGTACATTTGGACCCCCTGGACAATATACGATGAGGCAGAATCCTGTCAAATTGATAGGAGTAAAGATATTTGCATCTATATCACTGGAGGACATTGGCAATTCTGGATGTTCCGGCTTATGATTCGACCTGAATCCAAAGAGAGTCGGTTTGGGCAAATACTGCCGCCCAAAACATGTGCATTTGGACCTCCTGGAAAAGGAATGATGAGGCAGAATCCTGTCAAATTAATAGGAGTAAAGATATTTGCATCTATATCATTGGTCAACATCGGCAATTCTGGATGCTCGGAATATGATTCGACCTGACTGCAAAGAGTTTCGCTTTTGTCTAGTGCTACCGCAACAAATCGTGTACATTTGGACCCCCTGGACAAGATACGATGAGGCAGAATCCTGTCAAATTGATAGGAGTAAATATATTTGCATCTATATCATTGGACGACAATGGCAATGCTGGATGCTCCGGTTTATGATTCGACCTGAGTCCAAGGAGAGTCGCTTTGGACAAGTGCTACCGCGCAAACCTTGTACATTTGAACATCCGGAACAGGGTATGATGAGACAGAATCCTGTCAAATTGATAGGAGTGAAGATGTTTGCATCTATATCATTGGACGACATTGGCAATTCTGGATGCTCCGGCTTATGATTGGACCTGATTCCAAAGAGAGTCGCTTTGGACAAGGGCTACCGCACAAATCTTGTACATTTTGACCTACTGGACAAGGTATGATGAGGCAGAATCCTGTCAAATTGATAGCAGTAAAGATATTTGCATCTATATCATTGGACGACATTGGCAATTCTGGATGCCCCGGCTTACGATTCGACCTGAGTCCAAAGAGAGTCGCTTTGGACAAGGGCTACCGCAAAAATCTTGTACATTTGAACCTCCGGAACAAGGTATGATGAGGCAGAATCCTGTCAAATTGATAGCAGTAAAGATATTTGCATCTATATCATTGGACGACATTGGCAATTCTGGATGCCGTGGCTTATGATTCGACCTGAGTCCAAAGAGAGTCGCTTTGGACAAGGGCGACCGCACAAATCTTGTACATTTGAACCTCCGGAACAAGGCATGATGAGGCAGAATCCTATCACATTGATAGGAGTAAAGATATTTGCATCTATATCATTGGACGCCATGGCAATGCTGGATGCTCCGGTTTATGATTCGACCTGAGTCCAAGGAGAGTCGCTTTGGACAAGTGCTACCACCCAAACCTTGTACATTTGAACATCCGGAACAGGGTATGATGAGGCAGAATCCTGTCAAATTGATAGCAGTAAAGATATTTGCATCTATATCATTGGACGACATTGGCAATTCTGGATGCTCCGGCATATGATTCGACACTGAATCCAAAGAGTCGGTTTGGGCAAATGCTGCCGCCCAAAACATGTGCATTTGGACCTCCTGGAAAAGGAATGATGAGGCAGAATCCTGTCAAATTAATAGGAGTAAAGATATTTGCATCTATATCATTGGTCAACATCGGCAATTCTGGATGGTCCGGCTTATGGTTCGACATAAGTCCAAAGAATGTCGCTTTAGACAAGTGGTACCGCAACAAATCGTGTACATTTGGACCCCCTGGACAAGATACGATGAGGCAGAATCCTGTCAAATTGATAGGAGTAAATATATTTGCATCTATATCATTGGACGACAATGGCAATGCTGGATGGTCCGGTTTATGATTCGACCTGAGTCCAAGGAGAGTCGCTTTGGACAAGTGCTACCGCGCAAACCTTGTACATTTGAACATCCGGAACAGGGTATGATGAGACAGAATCCTGTCAAATTGATAGGAGTGAGGATGTTTGCATCTATATCATTGGACGACATTGGCAATTCTGGATGCTCCGGCTTATGATTCGACCTGATTCCAAAGAGAGTCGCTTTTGTCAAGTGCTGCCGCACAAGTCTTGTACATTTGGACCCCCTGGACAATATACGATGAGGCAGAATCCTGTCAAATTGATAGCAGTAAAGATATTTGCATCTATATCATTGGACGACATTGGCAATTCTGGATGCCCCGGCTTATGATTCGACCTGAATCCAAAGAGAGTCGGTTTGGGCAAATGCTGCCGCCCAAAACATGTGCATTTGGACCTCCTGGAAAAGGTATGATGAGGCAGAATCCTGTCAAATTAATAGGTGTAAAGATATTTGCATCTATATCATTGGTCATCATCGGCAATTCTGTATGGTCCGGCTTATGGTTCGACATAAGTCCAAAGAGAGTCGCTTTGGACAAGGGCTACCGCAAAAATCTTGTACATTTGAACCTCCGGAACAAGGTATGATGAGGCAGAATCCTGTCAAATTGATAGCAGTAAAGATATTTGCATCTATAACATTGGACGACATTGGCAATTCTGGATGCCCCGGCTTATGATTCGACCTGAGTCCAAAGAGAGTCGCCTTCGACAAGGGCTACCGCACAAATCTTGTACATTTGAACCTCCGGAACAAGGTATGATGAGGCAGAATCCTATCACATTGATAGGAGTAAAGATATTTGCATCTATATCATTGGACGACATTGGCAATTCTGGATGCTCGGAATATGATTCGACCTGAGTGCAAAGAGTTTCGCTTTTGTCTAGTGCTACCGCACAAATCTTGTACATTTGAACCTCCGGAACAAGGTATGATGAGGCAGAATCCTATCACATTGATAGGAGTAAAGATATTTGCATCTATATCATTGGACGCCATGGCAATGCTGGATGCTCCGGTTTATGATTCGACCTGAGTCCAAGGAGAGTCGCTTTGTACAAGTGCTACCGCAAAAATCTTGTACATTTGAACCTCCGGAACAAGGTATGATGAGGCAGAATCCTGTCAAATTGATAGCAGTAAAGATATTTGCATCTATATCATTGGTCGACATCGGCAATTCTGGATGGTCCGGCTTATGGTTCGACATAAGTCCAAAGAATGTCGCTTTGGACAAGGGCTACCGCAAAAATCTTGTACATTTGAACATCCGGAACAGGGTATGATGGGACAGAATCCTGTCAAATTGATAGGAGTGAAGATGTTTGCATCTATATCATTGGACGACATTGGCAATTCTGGATGCTCCGGCTTATGATTCGACCTGAGTCCAAAGAGAGTCGCTTTGGACAAGGGCTACCGCACAAATCTTGTACATTTTGACCTACTGGACAAGTTATGATGAGGCAGAATCCTGTCAAATTGATAGCAGTAAAGATATTTGCATCTATATCATTGGACGACATTGGCAATTCTGGATGCCCCGGCTTACGATTCGACCTGAGTCCAAAGAGAGTCGCTTTGGACAAGGGCTACCGCAAAAATCTTGTACATTTGAACCTCCGGAACAAGGTATGATGAGGCAGAATCCTATCACATTGATAGGAGTAAAGATATTTGCATCTTATCATTGGACGACATTGGCAATTCTGGATGCTCGGAATATGATTCGACCTGAGTGCAAAGAGTTTCGCTTTTGTCTAGTGCTACCGCACAAATCTTGTACATTTGAACCTCCGGAACAAGGTATGATGAGGCAGAATCCTATCACATTGATAGGAGTAAAGATATTTGCATCTATATCATTGGACGCCATGGCAATGCTGGATGCTCCGGTTTATGATTCGACCTGAGTCCAAGGAGAGTCGCTTTGTACAAGTGCTACCGCAAAAATCTTGTACATTTGAACCTCCGGAACAAGGTATGATGAGGCAGAATTCTGTCAAATTGATAGCAGTAAAGATATTTGCATCTATATCATTGTTCAACATCGGCAATTCTGGATGGTCCGGCTTATGGTTCGACATAAGTCCAAAGAATGTCGCTTTGGACAAGTGGTACCGCAACAAATCGTGTACATTTGAACATCCGGAACAGGGTATGATGAGGCAGAATCCTGTCAAATTGATAGCAGTAAAGATATTTGCATCTATATCATTGGACGACATTGGCAATTCTGGATGCTCCGGCATATGATTCGACACTGAATCCAAAGAGTCGGTTTGGGCAAATGCTGCCGCCCAAAACATGTGCATTTGGACCTCCTGGAAAAGGAATGATGAGGCAGAATCCTGTCAAATTAATAGGAGTAAAGATATTTGCATCTATATCATTGGTCAACATCGGCAATTCTGGATGGTCCGGCTTATGGTTCGACATAAGTCCAAAGAATGTCGCTTTAGACAAGTGGTACCGCAACAAATCGTGTACATTTGGACCCCCTGGACAAGATACGATGAGGCAGAATCCTGTCAAATTGATAGGAGTAAATATATTTGCATCTATATCATTGGACGACAATGGCAATGCTGGATGCTCCGGTTTATGATTCGACCTGAGTCCAAGGAGAGTCGCTTTGGACAAGTGCTACCGCGCAAACCTTGTACATTTGAACATCCGGAACAGGGTATGATGAGACAGAATCCTGTCAAATTCATAGGAGTGAGGATGTTTGCATCTATATCATTGGACGACATTGGCAATTCTGGATGCTCCGGCTTATGATTCGACCTGATTCCAAAGAGAGTCGCTTTTGTCAAGTGCTGCCGCAACAAATCGTGTACATTTGGACCCCCTGGACAATATACGATGAAGCAGAATCCTGTCAAATTGATAGGAGTAAATATATTTGCATCTATATCATTGGACGACAATGGCAATGCAGGATGCTCCGGTTTATGATTCGACCTGAGTCCAAGGAGAGTCGCTTTGGACAAGGGCTACCGCACAAATCTTGTACATTTTGACGTACTGGACAAGGTATGATGAGGCAGAATCCTGTCAAATTGATGGCAGTAAAGATATTTGCATCTATATCATTGAACGACATTGGCAATTCTGGATGCCCCGGCTTACGATTCGACCTGAGTCCAAAGAGAGTCGCTTTGGACAAGGGCTACCGCAAAAAACTTGTACATTTTGACCTACTGGACAAAGTATGATGAGGCAGAATCCTGTCAACTTGATAGCAGTAAAGATATTTGCATCTATATCATTGGACGACATTGGCAATTCTGGATGCCCCGGCTTACGATTCGACCTGAGTCCAAAGAAAGTCGCTTTGGACAAGGGCTACCGCAAAAATCTTGTACATTTGAACCTCCGGAACAAGGTATGATGAGGCAGAATCCTGTCAAATTGATAGCAGTAAAGATATTTGCATCTATATAATTGGACGACATTGGCAATTCTGGATGCCCCGGCTTATGATTCGACCTGAATCCAAAGAGAGTCGGTTTGGGCAAATGCTGCCGCCCAAAACATGTGCATTTGGACCTCCTGGAAAAGGTATGATGAGGCAGAATCCTGTCAAATTTATAGGATTAAAGATATTTGCATCTATATCATTGGTCAACATCGGCAATTCTGGATGGTCCGGCTTATGGTTCGACATAAGTCCAAAGAATGTCGCTTTGGACAAGTGGTACCGCAACAAATCGTGTACATTTGGACCCCCTGGACAAGATACGATGAGGCAGAAACCTGTCAAATTGATAGGAGTAAATATATTTGCATCTATATCATTGGACGACAATGGCAATCCTGGATGGTCCGGCTTATGTTTCGACATAAGTCCAAAGAATGTCGCTTTGGACAAGTGCTACCGCGCAAACCTTGTACATTTGAACATCCGGACAAGATACGATGAGGCAGAATCCTGTCAAATTGATAGGTGTAAATATATTTGCATCTATATCATTGGACGACAATGGCAATGCTGGATGCTCCGGTTTATGATTCGACCTGAGTCCAAGGAGAGTCGCTTTGGACAAGTGCTAACGCGCAAACCTTGTACATTTGAACATCCGGAACAGGGTATGATGAGACAGAATCTTGTCAAATTGATAGGAGTGAAGATGTTTGCATCTATATCATTGGACGACATTGGCAATTCTGGATGCACCGGCTTATGATTCGACCTGATTCCAAAGAGAGTCGCTTTGGACAAGGGCTACCGCACAAATCTTGTACATTTTGACCTACTGGACAAGGTATGATGAGGCAGAATCCTGTCAAATTGATAGCAGTAAAGATATTTGCATCTATATCATTGGACGACATTGGCAATTCTGGATGCACCGGCTTATGATTCGACCTGATTCCAAAGAGAGTCGCTTTGGACAAGGGCTACCGCACAAATCTTGTACATTTTGACGTACTGGACAAGGTATGATGAGGCAGAATCCTGTCAAATTGATGGCAGTAAAGATATTTGCATCTATATCATTGAACGACATTGGCAATTCTGGATGCCCCGGCTTACGATTCGACCTGAGTCCAAAGAGAGTCGCTTTGGACAAGGGCTACGGCAAAAATCTTGTACATTTTGACCTACTGGACAAAGTATGATGAGGCAGAATCCTGTCAACTTGATAGCTGTAAAGATATTTGCATCTATATCATTGGACGACATTGGCAATTCTGGATGCCCCGGCTTACGATTCGACCTGAGTCCAAAGAGAGTCGCTTTGGACAAGGGCTACCACAAAAATCTTGTACATTTGAACCTCCGGAACAAGGTATGATGAGGCAGAATCCTGTCAAATTGATAGCAGTAAAGATATTTGCATCTATATAATTGGACGACATTGGCAATTCTGGATGCCCCGGCTTATGATTCGACCTGAATCCAAAGAGAGTCGGTTTGGGCAAATGCTGCCGCCCAAAACATGTGCATTTGGACCTCCTGGAAAAGGTATGATGAGGCAGAATCCTGTCAAATTTATAGGATTAAAGATATTTGCATCTATATCATTGGTCAACATCGGCAATTCTGGATGGTCCGGCTTATGGTTCGACATAAGTCCAAAGAATGTCGCTTTGGACAAGTGGTACCGCAACAAATCGTGTACATTTGGACCCCCTGGACAAGATACGATGAGGCAGAAACCTGTCAAATTGATAGGAGTAAATATATTTGCATCTATATCATTGGACGACAATGGCAATCCTGGATGGTCCGGCTTATGTTTCGACATAAGTCCAAAGAATGTCGCTTTGGACAAGTGCTACCGCGCAAACCTTGTACATTTGAACATCCGGACAAGATACGATGAGGCAGAATCCTGTCAAATTGATAGGAGTAAAGATATTTGCATCTGTATCATTGGACGACATTGGCAATTCTGGATGCTCCGGCTTATAATTCGACCTGAATCCAAAGAGAGTCGGTTTGGGCAAATGCTGCCGCCCAAAACATGTGCATTTGGACCTCCTGGAAAAGGTATGATGAGGCAGAAACCTGTCAAATTAATAGGAGTAAAGATATTTGCATCTATATCATTGGTCAACATCGGCAATTCTGAATGCTCCGGCTTATGATTCGACCTGATTCCAAAGAGAGTCGCTTTGGACAAGGGCTACCGCACAAATCTTGTACATTTTGACCTACTGGACAAGGTATGATGAGGCAGAATCCTGTCAAATTGATAGCAGTAAAGATATTTGCATCTATATCATTGGACGAGATTGGCAATTCTGGATGCCCCGGCTTACGATTCGACCTGAGTCCAAAGAGAGTCGCTTTGGACAAGGGCTACCGCAAAAATCTTGTACATTTGAACCTCCGGAACAAGGTATGATGAGGCAGAATAATATCACATTGATAGGAGTAAAGATATTTGCATCTATATCATTGGACGACATTGGCAATTCTGGATGCTCGGAATATGATTCGACCTGAGTGCAAAGAGTTTCGCTTTTGTCTAGTGCTACCGCACAAATCTTGTACATTTGAACCTCCGGAACAAGGTTGATGAGGCAGAATCCTGTCAAATTGATAGCAGAAAGATATTTGCATCTATATCATTGGACGACATTGGCAATTCTGGATGCCCCGGATTACGATTCGACCTGAGTCCAAAGGGAGTCACTTTGGACAAGGGCTACCGCAAAAATCTTGTACATTTGAACCTCCGGAACAAGGTATGATGAGGCAGAATCCTGTCAAATTGATAGCAGTAAAGATATTTGCATCTATATAATTGGACGACATTGGCAATTCTGGATGCCCCGGCTTATGATTCGACCTGAGTCCAAAGAGAGTCGCTTTGGACAAGGGCAACCGCACAAATCTTGTACATTTGAACCTCCGGAACAAGGCATGATGAGGCAGAATCCTATCACATTGATAGGAGTAAAGATATTTGCATCTATATCATTGGACGACATTGGCAATTCTGGATGATCCGGCTTATGATTCGACCTGAATCCAAAGAGAGTCGGTTTGGCCAAATGCTGCCGCCCAAAACATGTGCATTTGGACCTCCTGGAAAAGGTATGATGAGGCATAATCCTGTCAAATTTATAGGATTAAAGATATTTGCATCTATATCATTGGACAACATCGGCAATTCTGGATGGTCCGGCTTATGGTTCGACATAAGTCCAAAGAATGTCGCTTTGGACAAGTGGTACCGCGACAAATCGTGTACATTTTGACCCCCTGGACAAGATACGATGAGGCAGAAACCTGTCAAATTGATAGGAGTAAATATATTTGCATCTATATCATTGGACGACAATGGCAATCCTGGATGGTCCGGCTTATGTTTCGACATAAGTCCAAAGAATGTCGCTTTGGACAAGTGCTACCGCGCAAACCTTGTACATTTGAACATCCGGACAAGATACGATGAGGCAGAATCCTGTCAAATTGATAGGATTAAATATATTTGCATCTATATCATTGGACGACAATGGCAATGCTGGATGCTCCGGTTTATGATTCGACCTGAGTCCAAGGAGAGTCGCTTTGTACAAGTGCTAACGCGCAAACCTTGTACATTTGAACATCCGGAACTGGGTATGATGAGACAGAATCTTGTCAAATTGATAGGAGTGAAGATGTTTGCATCTATATCATTGGACGACATTGGCAATTCTGGATGCACCGGCTTATGATTCGACCTGATTCCAAAGAGAGTCGCTTTGGACAAGGGCTAACGCACAAATCTTGTACATTTTGACCTACTGGACAAGGTATGATGAGGCAGAATCCTGTCAAATTGATAGCAGTAAAGATATTTGCATCTATATCATTGGACGACATTGGCAATTCTGGATGCTCGGAATATGATTCGACCTGAGTGCAAAGAGTTTCGCTTTTGTCTAGTGCTACCGCACAAATCTTGTACATTTGAACCTCCGGAACAAGGTTGATGAGGCAGAATCCTGTCAAATTGATAGCAGAAAGATATTTGCATCTATATCATTGGACGACATTGGCAATTCTGGATGCCCCGGATTACGATTCGACCTGAGTCCAAAGGGAGTCACTTTGGACAAGGGCTACCGCAAAAATCTTGTACATTTGAACCTCCGGAACAAGGTATGATGAGGCAGAATCCTGTCAAATTGATAGCAGTAAAGATATTTGCATCTATATAATTGGACGACATTGGCAATTCTGGATGCCCCGGCTTATGATTCGACCTGAGTCCAAAGAGAGTCGCTTTGGACAAGGGCGACCGCACAAATCTTGTACATTTGAACCTCCGGAACAAGGCATGATGAGGCAGAATCCTATCACATTGATAGGAGTAAAGATATTTGCATCTATATCATTGGACGACATTGGCAATTCTGGATGATCGGCATATGATTCGACCTGAGTCAAAGAGATTGGCTTTTGTCAAGTGCTGCCGCACAAGTCTTGTACATTTGGACCCCCTGGACAATATACGATGAGGCAGAATCCTGTCAAATTGATAATAGTAAAGATATTTGCATCTATAACATTGGACGGCATTGGCAATTCTGGATGATCCGGCTTATGATTCGACCTGAATCCAAAGAGAGTCGGTTTGGGCAAATGCTGCCGCCCAAAACATGTGCATTTGGACCTCCTGGAAAAGGTATGATGAGGCAGAATCCTGTCAAATTTATAGGATTAAATATATTTGCATCTATATCATTGGTCAACATCGGCAATTCTGGATGGTCCGGCTTATGGTTCGACATAAGTCCAAAGAATGTCGCTTTGGACAAGTGGTACCGCGACAAATCGTGTACATTTGGACCCCCTGGACAAGATACGATGAGGCAGAAACCTGCCAAATTGATAGGAGTAAATATATTTGCATCTATATCATTGGACGACAATGGCAATCCTGGATGGTCCGGCTTATGTTTCGACATAAGTCCAAAGAATGTCGCTTTGGACAAGTGCTACCGCGCAAACCTTGTACATTTGAACATCCGGACAAGATACGATGAGGCAGAATCCCGTCAAATTGATAGGAGTAAATATATTTGCATCTATATCATTGGACGACAATGGCAATGCTGGATGCTCCGGTTTATGATTCGACCTGAGTCCAAGGAGAGTCGCTTTGGACAAGTGCTAACGCGCAAACCTTGTACATTTGAACATCCGGAACAGGGTATGATGAGACAGAATCTTGTCAAATTGATAGGAGTGAAGATGTTTGCATCTATATCATTGGACGACATTGGCAATTCTGGATGCACCGGCTTATGATTCGACCTGATTCCAAAGAGAGTCGCTTTGGACAAGGGCTACCGCACAAATCTTGTACATTTTGACCTACTGGACAAGGTATGATGAGGCAGAATCCTGTCAAATTGATGGCAGTAAAGATATTTGCATCTATATCATTGAACGACATTGGCAATTCTGGATGCCCCGGCTTACGATTCGACCTGAGTCCAAAGAGAGTCGCTTTGGACAAGGGCTACCGCAAAAATCTTGTACATTTTGACCTACTGGACAAAGTATGATGAGGCAGAATCCTGTCAACTTGATAGCAGTAAAGATATTTGCATCTATATCATTGGACGACATTGGCAATTCTGGATGCCCCGGCTTACGATTCGACCTGAGTCCAAAGAGAGTCGCTTTGGACAAGGGCTACCGCAAAAATCTTGTACATTTGAACCTCCGGAACAAGGTATGATGAGGCAGAATCCTGTCAAATTGATAGGAGTAAATATATTTGCATCTATATCATTGGACGACAATGGCAATGCTGGATGCTCCGGTTTATGATTCGACCTGAGTCCAAAGAGAGTCGCTTTGGACAAGGGCGACCGCACAAATCTTGTACATTTGAACCTCCGGAACAAGGCATGATGAGGCAGAATCCTATCACATTGATAGGAGTAAAGATATTTGCATCTATATCATTGGACGACATTGGCAATTCTGGATGATCGGCATATGATTCGACCTGAGTCAAAGAGATTGGCTTTTGTCAAGTGCTGCCGCACAAGTCTTGTACATTTGGACCCCCTGGACAATATACGATGAGGCAGAATCCTGTCAAATTGATAATAGTAAAGATATTTGCATCTATATCATTGGACGACATTGGCAATTCTGGATGATCCGGCTTATGATTCGACCTGAATCCAAAGAGAGTCGGTTTGGGCAAATGCTGCCGCCCAAAACATGTGCATTTGGACCTCCTGGAAAAGGTATGATGAGGCAGAATCCTGTCAAGTTTCTAGGATTAAAGATATTTGCATCTATATCATTGGTCAACATCGGCAATTCTGGATGGTCCGGCTTATGGTTCGACATAAGTCCAAAGAATGTCGCTTTGGACAAGTGGTACCGCAACAAATCGTGTACATTTGGACCCCCTGGACAAGATACGATGAGGCAGAAACCTGTCAAATTGATAGGAGTAAATATATTTGCATCTATATCATTGGACGACAATGGCAATCCTGGATGGTCCGGCTTATGTTTCGACATAAGTCCAAAGAATGTCGCTTTGGACAAGTGCTACCGCGCAAACCTTGTACATTTGAACATCCGGACAAGATACGATGAGGCAGAATCCCGTCAAATTGATAGGAGTAAATATATTTGCATCTATATCATTGGACGACAATGGCAATGCTGGATGCTCCGGTTTATGATTCGACCTGAGTCCAAGGAGAGTCGCTTTGGACAAGTGCTAACGCGCAAACCTTGTACATTTGAACATCCGGAACAGGGTATGATGAGACAGAATCTTGTCAAATTGATAGGAGTGAAGATGTTTGCATCTATATCATTGGACGACATTGGCAATTCTGGATGCACCGGCTTATGATTCGACCTGATTCCAAAGAGAGTCGCTTTGGACAAGGGCTACCGCACAAATCTTGTACATTTTGACCTACTGGACAAGGTATGATGAGGCAGAATCCTGTCAAATTGATGGCAGTAAAGATATTTGCATCTATATCATTGAACGACATTGGCAATTCTGGATGCCCCGGCTTACGATTCGACCTGAGTCCAAAGAGAGTCGCTTTGGACAAGGGCTACCGCAAAAATCTTGTACATTTTGACCTACTGGACAAAGTATGATGAGGCAGAATCCTGTCAACTTGATAGCAGTAAAGATATTTGCATCTATATCATTGGACGACATTGGCAATTCTGGATGCCCCGGCTTACGATTCGACCTGAGTCCAAAGAGAGTCGCTTTGGACAAGGGCTACCGCAAAAATCTTGTACATTTGAACCTCCGGAACAAGGTATGATGAGGCAGAATCCTGTCAAATTGATAGGAGTAAATATATTTGCATCTATATCATTGGACGACAATGGCAATGCTGGATGCTCCGGTTTATGATTCGACCTGAGTCCAAAGAGAGTCGCTTTGGACAAGGGCGACCGCACAAATCTTGTACATTTGAACCTCCGGAACAAGGCATGATGAGGCAGAATCCTATCACATTGATAGGAGTAAAGATATTTGCATCTATATCATTGGACGACATTGGCAATTCTGGATGATCGGCATATGATTCGACCTGAGTCAAAGAGATTGGCTTTTGTCAAGTGCTGCCGCACAAGTCTTGTACATTTGGACCCCCTGGACAATATACGATGAGGCAGAATCCTGTCAAATTGATAATAGTAAAGATATTTGCATCTATATCATTGGACGACATTGGCAATTCTGGATGATCCGGCTTATGATTCGACCTGAATCCAAAGAGAGTCGGTTTGGGCAAATGCTGCCGCCCAAAACATGTGCATTTGGACCTCCTGGAAAAGGTATGATGAGGCAGAATCCTGTCAAGTTTCTAGGATTAAAGATATTTGCATCTATATCATTGGTCAACATCGGCAATTCTGGATGGTCCGGCTTATGGTTCGACATAAGTCCAAAGAATGTCGCTTTGGACAAGTGGTACCGCAACAAATCGTGTACATTTGGACCCCCTGGACAAGATACGATGAGGCAGAAACCTGTCAAATTGATAGGAGTAAATATATTTGCATCTATATCATTGGACGACAATGGCAATCCTGGATGGTCCGGCTTATGTTTCGACATAAGTCCAAAGAATGTCGCTTTGGACAAGTGCTACCGCGCAAACCTTGTAGATTTGAACATCCGGACAAGATACGATGAGGCAGAATCCTGTCAAATTGATAGGAGTAAATATATTTGCATCTATATCATTGGACGACAATGGCAATGCTGGATGCTCCGGTTTATGATTCGACCTGAGTCCAAGGAGAGTCGCTTTGGACAAGTGCTAACGCGCAAACCTTGTACATTTGAACATCCGGAACAGGGTATGATGAGACAGAATCTTGTCAAATTGATAGGAGTGAAGATGTTTGCATCTATATCATTGGACGACATTGGCAATTCTGGATGCACCGGCTTATGATTCGACCTGATTCCAAAGAGAGTCGCTTTGGACAAGGGCTACCGCACAAATCTTGTACATTTTGACCTACTGGACAAGGTATGATGAGGCAGAATCCTGTCAAATTGATAGCAGTAAAGATATTTGCATCTATATCATTGGACGACATTGGCAATTCTGGATGGTCCGGCTTATGGTTCGACATAAGTCCAAAGAATGTCCCTTTGGACAAGTGCTACCGCGCAAACCTTGTACATTTGAACATCCGGACAAGATACGATAAGGCAGAATCCTGTCAAATTGATAGGAGTGAAGGTGTTTGCATCTATATCATTGGACGACATTGGCAATTCTGGATGCTCCGGCTTATGATTCGACCTGAGTACAAGGAGAGTCGCTTTGGACAAGGGCTACCGCACAAATCTTGTACATTTTGACGTACTGGACAAGGTATGATGAGGCAGAATCCTGTCAAATTGATGGCAGTAAAGATATTTGCATCTATATCATTGAACGACATTGGCAATTCTGGATGCCCCGGCTTACGATTCGACCTGAGTCCAAAGAGAGTCGCTTTGGACAAAGGCGACCGCACAAATCTTGTACATTTGAACCTCCGGAACAAGGCATGATGAGGCAGAATCCTGTCAAATTGATAGCAGTAAAGATATTACCATCTATATCATTGGACGACATTGGCAATTCTGGATGCCCCGGCTTATGATTCGACCTGAGTCCAAAGAGAGTCGCTTTGGACAAGGGCGACCGCACAAATCTTGTACATTTGAACCTCCGGAACAAGGCATGATGAGGCAGAATCCTATCACATTGATAGGAGTAAAGATATTTGCATCTATATCATTGGACGACATTGGCAATTCTGGATGATCGGCATATGATTCGATCTGAGTCAAAGAGATTGGCTTTTGTCAAGTGCTGCAGCACAAGTCTTGTACATTTGGACCCCCTGGACAATATACGATGAGGCAGAATCCTGTCAAATTGATAGGAGTAAAGATATTTGCATCTATATCATTGGACGACATTGGCAATTCTGGATGATCCGGCTTATGATTCGACCTGAATCCAAAGAGAGTCGGTTTGGGCAAATGCTGCCGCCCAAAACATGTGCATTTGGACCTCCTGGAAAAGGTATGATGAGGCAGAATCCTGTCAAATTTATAGGATTAACGATATTTGCATCTATATCATTGGTCAACATCGGCAATTCTGGATGGTCCGGCTTATGGTTCGACATAAGTCCAAAGAATGTCGCTTTGGACAAGTGGTACCGCAACAAATCGTGTACATTTGGACCCCCTGGACAAGATACGATGAGGCAGAATCCTGTCAAATTGATAAGAGTAAAGATATTTGCATCTATATCATTGGAGGACATTGGCAATTCTGGATGCGCCGGCTTATGATTCGACCTGAATCCAAAGAGAGTCGGTTTGGGCAAATGCTGCCGCCCAAAACATGTGCATTTGGACCTCCTGGAAAAGGAATGATGAGGCAGAATCCTGTCAAATTAATAGGAGTAAAGATATTTGCATCTATATCATTGGTCAACATCGGCAATTCTGGATGCTCGGAATATGATTCGACCTGACTGCAAAGAGTTTCGCTTTTGTCTAGTGCTACCGCAACAAATCGTGCACATTTGGACCTCCTGGACAAGATACGATGAGGCAGAATCCTGTCAAATTGATAGGAGTAAAGATATTTGCATCTATATCATTGGACGACATTGGCAATTCTGGATGCTCCGGCTTATGATTCGACCTGAATCCAAAGAGAGTCGGTTTGGGCAAATGCTGCCGCCCAAAACATGTGCATTTGGACCTCCTGGAAAAGGAATGATGAGGCAGAATCCTGTCAAATTAATAGGAGTAAAGATATTTGCATCTATATCATTGGTCAACATCGGCAATTCTGGATGCTCGGAATATGATTCGACCTGACTGCAAAGAGTTTCGCTTTTGTCTAGTGCTACCCCAACAAATCGTGTACATTTGGACCCCCTGGACAAGATACGATGAGGCAGAATCCTGTCAAATTGATAGGAGTAAATATATTTGCATCTATATCATTGGACGACAATGGCAATGCAGGATGCTCCGGTTTATGATTCGACCTGAGTCCAAGGAGAGTCGCTTTGGACAAGTGCTACCGCGCAAACCTTGTACATTTGAACATCCGGAACAGGGTATGATGAGACAGAATCCTGTCAAATTGATAGCAGTGAAGATGTTTGCATCTATATCATTGGACGACATTGGCAATTCTGGATGCTCCGGCTTATGATTGGACCTGATTCCAAAGAGAGTCGCTTTGGACAAGGGCTACCGCTCAAATCTTGTACATTTTGACCTACTGGACAAGGTATGATGAGGCAGAATCCTGTCAAATTGATAGCAGTAAAGATATTTGCATCTATATCATTGGACGACATTGGCAATTCTGGATGCCCCGGCTTACGATTCGACGTGAGTCCAAAGAGAGTCGCTTTGGACAAGGGCTACCGCAAAAATCTTGTACATTTGAACCTCCGGAACAAGGTATGATGAGGCAGAATCCTGTCAAATTGATAGCAGTAAAGATATTTGCATCTATATCATTGGTCAACATCGGCAATTCTGGATGCCGTTGCTTATGGTTCGACATAAGTCCAAAGAATGTCGCTTTGGACAAGTGGTACCGCAACAAATCGTGTACATTTGGACCCCCTGGACAAGATACGATGAGGCAGAATCCTGTCAAATTGATAGGAGTAAATATATTTGCATCTATATCATTGGATGACAATGGCAATGCTGGATGCTCCGGTTTATGATTCGACCTGAGTCCAAGGAGAGTCGCTTTGGACAAGTGCTACCGCGCAAACCTTGTACATTTGAACATCCGGAACAGGGTATGATGAGACAGAATCCTGTCAAATTGATAGGAGTGAGGATGTTTGCATCTATATCATTGGACGACATTGGCAATTCTGAATGCTCCGGCTTATGATTCGACCTGATTCCAAAGAGAGTCGCTTTGGACAAGGGCTACCGCACAAATCTTGTACATTTTGACCTACTGGACAAGGTATGATGAGGCAGAATCCTGTCAAATTGATAGGAGTAAAGATATTTGCATCTGTATCATTGGACGACATTGGCAATTCTGGATGCTCCGGCTTATAATTCGACCTGAATCCAAAGAGAGTCGGTTTGGGCAAATGCTGCCGCCCAAAACATGTGCATTTGGACCTCCTGGAAAAGGTATGATGAGGCAGAATCCTGTCAAATTAATAGGAGTAAAGATATTTGCATCTATATCATTGGTCAACATCGGCAATTCTGAATGCTCCGGCTTATGATTCGACCTTATTCCAAAGAGAGTCGCTTTGGACAAGGGCTACCGCACAAATCTTGTACATTTTGACCTACTGGACAAGGTATGATGAGGCAGAATCCTGTCAAATTGATAGCAGTAAAGATATTTGCATCTATATCATTGGACGAGATTGGCAATTCTGGATGCCCCGGCTTACGATTCGACCTGAGTCCAAAGAGAGTCGCTTTGGACAAGGGCTACCGCAAAAATCTTGTACATTTGAACCTCCGGAACAAGGTATGATGAGGCAGAATAATATCACATTGATAGGAGTAAAGATATTTGCATCTATATCATTGGACGACATTGGCAATTCTGGATGCTCGGAATATGATTCGACCTGAGTGCAAAGAGTTTCGCTTTTGTCTAGTGCTACCGCAACAAATCGTGTACATTTGGACCTTCTGGACAAGATACGATGAGGCAGAATCCTGTCAAATTGATAGGAGTAAAGATATTTGCATCTATATCATTGGACGACATTGGCAATTCTGGATGATCCGGCTTATGATTCGACCTGAATCCAAAGAGAGTCGGTTTGGGCAAATGCTGCCGCCCAAAACATGTGCATTTGGACCTCCTGGAAAAGGTATGATGAGGCAGAATCCTGTCAAATTTATAGGATTAACGATATTTGCATCTATATCATTGGTCAACATCGGCAATTCTGGATGGTCCGGCTTATGGTTCGACATAAGTCCAAAGAATGTCGCTTTGGACAAGTGGTACCGCAACAAATCGTGTACATTTGGACCCCCTGGACAAGATACGATGAGGCAGAATCCTGTCAAATTGATAAGAGTAAAGATATTTGCATCTATATCATTGGAGGACATTGGCAATTCTGGATGCGCCGGCTTATGATTCGACCTGAATCCAAAGAGAGTCGGTTTGGGCAAATGCTGCCGCCCAAAACATGTGCATTTGGACCTCCTGGAAAAGGAATGATGAGGCAGAATCCTGTCAAATTAATAGGAGTAAAGATATTTGCATCTATATCATTGGTCAACATCGGCAATTCTGGATGCTCGGAATATGATTCGACCTGACTGCAAAGAGTTTCGCTTTTGTCTAGTGCTACCGCAACAAATCGTGTACATTTGGACCTCCTGGACAAGATACGATGAGGCAGAATCCTGTCAAATTGATAGGAGTAAAGATATTTGCATCTATATCATTGGACGACATTGGCAATTCTGGATGCTCCGGCTTATGATTCGACCTGAATCCAAAGAGAGTCGGTTTGGGCAAATGCTGCCGCCCAAAACATGTGCATTTGGACCTCCTGGAAAAGGAATGATGAGGCAGAATCCTGTCAAATTAATAGGAGTAAAGATATTTGCATCTATATCATTGGTCAACATCGGCAATTCTGGATGCTCGGAATATGATTCGACCTGACTGCAAAGAGTTTCGCTTTTGTCTAGTGCTACCCCAACAAATCGTGTACATTTGGACCCCCTGGACAAGATACGATGAGGCAGAATCCTGTCAAATTGATAGGAGTAAATATATTTGCATCTATATCATTGGACGACAATGGCAATGCAGGATGCTCCGGTTTATGATTCGACCTGAGTCCAAGGAGAGTCGCTTTGGACAAGTGCTACCGCGCAAACCTTGTACATTTGAACATCCGGAACAGGGTATGATGAGACAGAATCCTGTCAAATTGATAGCAGTGAAGATGTTTGCATCTATATCATTGGACGACATTGGCAATTCTGGATGCTCCGGCTTATGATTGGACCTGATTCCAAAGAGAGTCGCTTTGGACAAGGGCTACCGCTCAAATCTTGTACATTTTGACCTACTGGACAAGGTATGATGAGGCAGAATCCTGTCAAATTGATAGCAGTAAAGATATTTGCATCTATATCATTGGACGACATTGGCAATTCTGGATGCCCCGGCTTACGATTCGACGTGAGTCCAAAGAGAGTCGCTTTGGAAAAAGGGCTACCGCAAAAATCTTGTACATTTGAACCTCCGGAACAAGGTATGATGAGGCAGAATCCTGTCAAATTGATAGCAGTAAAGATATTTGCATCTATATCATTGGTCAACATCGGCAATTCTGGATGCCGTGGCTTATGGTTCGACATAAGTCCAAAGAATGTCGCTTTGGACAAGTGGTACCGCAACAAATCGTGTACATTTGGACCCCCTGGACAAGATACGATGAGGCAGAATCCTGTCAAATTGATAGGAGTAAATATATTTGCATCTATATCATTGGACGACAATGGCAATGCTGGATGCTCCGGTTTATGATTCGACCTGAGTCCAAGGAGAGTCGCTTTGGACAAGTGCTACCGCGCAAACCTTGTACATTTGAACATCCGGAACAGGGTATGATGAGACAGAATCCTGTCAAATTGATAGGAGTGAGGATGTTTGCATCTATATCATTGGACGACATTGGCAATTCTGAATGCTCCGGCTTATGATTCGACCTGATTCCAAAGAGAGTCGCTTTGGACAAGGGCTACCGCACAAATCTTGTACATTTTGACCTACTGGACAAGGTATGATGAGGCAGAATCCTGTCAAATTGATAGGAGTAAAGATATTTGCATCTGTATCATTGGACGACATTGGCAATTCTGGATGCTCCGGCTTATAATTCGACCTGAATCCAAAGAGAGTCGGTTTGGGCAAATGCTGCCGCCCAAAACATGTGCATTTGGACCTCCTGGAAAAGGTATGATGAGGCAGAATCCTGTCAAATTAATAGGAGTAAAGATATTTGCATCTATATCATTGGTCAACATCGGCAATTCTGAATGCTCCGGCTTATGATTCGACCTTATTCCAAAGAGAGTCGCTTTGGACAAGGGCTACCGCACAAATCTTGTACATTTTGACCTACTGGACAAGGTATGATGAGGCAGAATCCTGTCAAATTGATAGCAGTAAAGATATTTGCATCTATATCATTGGACGAGATTGGCAATTCTGGATGCCCCGGCTTACGATTCGACCTGAGTCCAAAGAGAGTCGCTTTGGACAAGGGCTACCGCAAAAATCTTGTACATTTGAACCTCCGGAACAAGGTATGATGAGGCAGAATAATATCACATTGATAGGAGTAAAGATATTTGCATCTATATCATTGGACGACATTGGCAATTCTGGATGCTCGGAATATGATTCGACCTGAGTGCAAAGAGTTTCGCTTTTGTCTAGTGCTACCGCAACAAATCGTGTACATTTGGACCTTCTGGACAAGATACGATGAGGCAGAATCCTGTCAAATTGATAGGAGTAAAGATATTTGCATCTATATCATTGGACGACATTGGCAATTCTGGATGCTCCGGCTTATGATTCGACCTGAATCCAAAGAGAGTCGGTTTGGGCAAATGCTGCCGCCCGAAACATGTGCATTTGGACCTCCTGGAAAAGGAATGATGAGGCAGAATCCTGTCAAATTAATAGGAGTAAAGATATTTGCATCTATATCATTGGTCAACATCGGCAATTCTGGATGCTCGGAATATGATTCGACCTGACTGCAAAGAGTTTCGCTTTTGTCTAGTGCTACCCCAACAAATCGTGTACATTTGGACCCCCTGGACAAGATACGATGAGGCAGAATCCTGTCAAATTGATAGGAGTAAATATATTTGCATCTATATCATTGGACGACAATGGCAATGCAGGATGCTCCGGTTTATGATTCGACCTGAGTCCAAGGAGAGTCGCTTTGGACAAGTGCTACCGCGCAAACCTTGTACATTTGAACATCCGGAACAGGGTATGATGAGACAGAATCCTGTCAAATTGATAGCAGTGAAGATGTTTGCATCTATATCATTGGACGACATTGGCAATTCTGGATGCTCCGGCTTATGATTGGACCTGATTCCAAAGAGAGTCGCTTTGGACAAGGGCTACCGCTCAAATCTTGTACATTTTGACCTACTGGACAAGGTATGATGAGGCAGAATCCTGTCAAATTGATAGCAGTAAAGATATTTGCATCTATATCATTGGACGACATTGGCAATTCTGGATGCCCCGGCTTACGATTCGACGTGAGTCCAAAGAGAGTCGCTTTGGACAAGGGCTACCGCAAAAATCTTGTACATTTGAACCTCCGGAACAAGGTATGATGAGGCAGAATCCTGTCAAATTGATAGCAGTAAAGATATTTGCATCTATATCATTGGTCAACATCGGCAATTCTGGATGCCGTGGCTTATGGTTCGACATAAGTCCAAAGAATGTCGCTTTGGACAAGTGGTACCGCAACAAATCGTGTACATTTGGACCCCCTGGACAAGATACGATGAGGCAGAATCCTGTCAAATTGATAGGAGTAAATATATTTGCATCTATATCATTGGACGACAATGGCAATCCTGGATGGTCCGGCTTATGTTTCGACATAAGTCCAAAGAATGTCGCTTTGGACAAGTGCTACCGCGCAAACCTTGTACATTTGAACATCCGGACAAGATACGATGAGGCAGAATCCTGTCAAATTGATAGGAGTAAATATATTTGCATCTATATCATTGGTCAACATCGGCAATTCTGAATGCTCCGGCTTATGATTCGACCTTATTCCAAAGAGAGTCGCTTTGGACAAGGGCTACCGCACAAATCTTGTACATTTTGACCTACTGGACAAGGTATGATGAGGCAGAATCCTGTCAAATTGATAGCAGTAAAGATATTTGCATCTATATCATTGGACGAGATTGGCAATTCTGGATGCCCCGGCTTACGATTCGACCTGAGTCCAAAGAGAGTCGCTTTGGACAAGGGCTACCGCAAAAATCTTGTACATTTGAACCTCCGGAACAAGGTATGATGAGGCAGAATAATATCACATTGATAGGAGTAAAGATATTTGCATCTATATCATTGGACGACATTGGCAATTCTGGATGCCCCGGCTTACGATTCGACCTGAGTCCAAAGAGAGTCGCTTTGGACAAGGGCTACCGCAAAAATCTTGTACATTTGAACCTCCGGAACAAGGTATGATGAGGCAGAATCCTGTCAAATTGATAGGAGTAAATATATTTGCATCTATATCATTGGACGACAATGGCAATGCTGGATGCTCCGGTTTATGATTCGACCTGAGTCCAAAGAGAGTCGCTTTGGACAAGGGCGACCGCACAAATCTTGTACATTTGAACCTCCGGAACAAGGCATGATGAGGCAGAATCCTATCACATTGATAGGAGTAAAGATATTTGCATCTATATCATTGGACGACATTGGCAATTCTGGATGATCGGCATATGATTCGACCTGAGTCAAAGAGATTGGCTTTTGTCAAGTGCTGCCGCACAAGTCTTGTACATTTGGACCCCCTGGACAATATACGATGAGGCAGAATCCTGTCAAATTGATAATAGTAAAGATATTTGCATCTATATCATTGGACGACATTGGCAATTCTGGATGATCCGGCTTATGATTCGACCAGAATCCAAAGAGAGTCGGTTTGGGCAAATGCTGCCGCCCAAAACATGTGCATTTGGACCTCCTGGAAAAGGTATGATGAGGCAGAATCCTGTCAAATTTATAGGATTAAAGATATTTGCATCTATATCATTGGTCAACATCGGCAATTCTGGATGGTCCGGCTTATGGTTCGACATAAGTCCAAAGAATGTCGCTTTGGACAAGTGGTACCGCAACAAATCGTGTACATTTGGACCCCCTGGACAAGATACGATGAGGCAGAAACCTGTCAAATTGATAGGAGTAAATATATTTGCATCTATATCATTGGACGACAATGGCAATCCTGGATGGTCCGGCTTATGTTTCGACATAAGTCCAAAGAATGTCGCTTTGGACAAGTGCTACCGCGCAAACCTTGTACATTTGAACATCCGGACAAGATACGATGAGGCAGAATCCTGTCAAATTGATAGGAGTAAATATATTTGCATCTATATCATTGGATGACAATGGCAATGCTGGATGCTCCGGTTTATGATTCGACCTGAGTCCAAGGAGAGTCGCTTTGGACAAGTGCTAAAGCGAAAACCTTGTACATTTGAACATCCGGAACAGGGTATGATGAGACAGAATCTTGTCAAATTGATAGGAGTGAAGATGTTTGCATCTATATCATTGGACGACATTGGCAATTCTGGATGCTCCGGTTTATGATTCGACCTGAGTACAAGGAGAGTCGCTTTGGACAAGGGCTACCGCACAAATCTTGTACATTTTGACGTACTGGACAAGGTATGATGAGGCAGAATCCTGTCAAATTGATGGCAGTAAAGATATTTGCATCTATATCATTGAACGACATTGGCAATTCTGGATGCCCCGGCTTACGATTCGACCTGAGTCCAAAGAGAGTCGCTTTGGACAAGGGCGACCGCACAAATCTTGTACATTTGAACCTCCGGAACAAGGCATGATGAGGCAGAATCCTATCACATTGATAGGAGTAAAGATATTTGCATCTATATCATTGGACGACATTGGCAATTCTGGATGATCGGCATATGATTCGACCTGAGTCAAAGAGATTGGCTTTTGTCAAGTGCTGCCGCACAAGTCTTGTACACTTGGACCCCCTGGACAATATACGATGAGGCAGAATCCTGTCAAATTGATAATAGTAAAGATATTTGCATCTATATCATTGGACGACATTGGCAATTCTGGATGATCCGGCTTATGATTCGACCTGAATCCAAAGAGAGTCGGTTTGGGCAAATGCTGCCGCCCAAAACATGTGCATTTGGACCTCCTGGAAAATGTATGATGAGGCAGAATCGTGTCAAATTTATAGGATTAAAGATATTTGCATCTATATTATTGGTCAACATCGGCAATTCTGGATGGTCCGGCTTATGGTTCGACATAAGTCCAAAGAATGTCGCTTTGGACAAGTGCTACCGCGCAAACCTTGTACATTTGAACATCCGGACATGATACGATGAGGCAGAATCCTGTCAAATTGATAGGAGTAAATATATTTGCATCTATATCATTGGACGACAATGGCAATGCTGGATGCTCCGGTTTATGATTCGACCTGAGTCCAAGGAGAGTCGCTTTGGACAAGTGCTAAAGCGAAAACCTTGTACATTTGAACATCCGGAACAGGGTATGATGAGACAGAATCTTGTCAAATTGATAGGAGTGAAGATGTTTGCATCTATATCATTGGACGACATTGGCAATTCTGGATGCTCCGGTTTATGATTCGACCTGAGTCCAAAGAGAGTCGCTTTGGACAAGGCCGACCGCACAAATCTTGTACATTTGAACCTCCGGAACAAGGCATGATGAGGCAGAATCCTATCACATTGATAGGAGTAAAGATATTTGCATCTATATCATTGGACGACATTGGCAATTCTGGATGCCCCGGCTTACGATTCGACCTGAGTCCAAAGAGAGTCGCTTTGGACAAGGGCTACCGCAAAAATCTTGTACATTTGAACCTCCGGAACAAGGTATGATGAGGCAGAATCCTGTCAAATTGATAGCAGTAAAGATATTTGCATCTATATCATTGGACGACATTGGCAATTCTGGATGGTCCGGCTTATGGTTCGACATAAGTCCAAAGAATGTCGCTTTGGACAAGTGCTACCGCGCAAACCTTGTACATTTGAACATCCGGACAAGATACGATAAGGCAGAATCCTGTCAAATTGATAGGAGTGAAGATGTTTGCATCTATATCATTGGACGACATTGGCAATTCTGGATGCTCCGGCTTATGATTCGACCTGAGTACAAGGAGAGTCGCTTTGGACAAGGGCTACCGCACAAATCTTGTACATTTTGACGTACTGGACAAGGTATGATGAGGCAGAATCCTGTCAAATTGATAGCAGTAAAGATATTTGCATCTATATCATTGAACGACATTGGCAATTCTGGATGCCCCGGCTTACGATTCGAACTGAGTCCAAAGAGAGTCGCTTTGGACAAGGGCTACCGCAAAAATCTTGTACATTTTGACCTACTGAACAAAGTATGATGAGGCAGAATCCTGTCAACTTGATAGCAGTAAAGATATTTGCATCTATATCATTGGACGACATTGGCAATTCTGGATGCCCCGGCTTACGATTCGACCTGAGTCCAAAGAGAGTCGCTTTTGTCTAGTGCTACTGCACAAATCTTGTACATTTGAACCTCCGGAACAAGGTATGATGAGGCAGAATCCTATCACATTGATAGGAGTAAAGATATTTGCATCTATATCATTGGACGCCATGGCAATGCTGGATGCTCCGGTTTATGATTCGACCTGAGTCCAAGGAGAGTCGCTTTGGGCAAGTGCTACCGCCCAAACCTTGTACATTTGAACATCCGGAACAGGGTATGATGAGGCAGAATCCTGTCAAATTGATAGCAGTAAAGATATTTGCATCTATATCATTGGACGACATTGGCAATTCTGGATGCTCGGAATATGATTCGACCTGAGTACAAGGAGAGTCGGTTTGGGCAAATGCTGCCGCCCAAAACATGTGCATTTGGACCTCCTGGAAAAGGAATGATGAGGCAGAATCCTGTCAAATTAATAGGAGTAAAGATATTTGCATCTATATCATTGGTCAACATCGGCAATTCTGGATGCTCGGAATATGATTCGACCTGACTGCAAAGAGTTTCGCTTTTGTCTAGTGCTACCGCAACAAATCGTGTACATTTGGACCCCCTGGACAAGATACGATGAGGCAGAATCATGTCAAATTGATAGGAGTAAATATATTTGCATCTATATCATTGGACGACAATGGCAATGCAGGATGCTCCGGTTTATGATTCGACCTGAGTCCAAGGAGAGTCGCTTTGGACAAGTGCTACCGCGCAAACCTTGTACATTTGAACATCCGGAACAGGGTATGATGAGACAGAATCCTGTCAAATTGATAGGAGTGAAGATGTTTGCATCTATATCATTGGACGACATTGGCAATTCTGGATGCTCCGGCTTATGATTGGACCTGATTCCAAAGAGAGTCGCTTTGGACAAGGGCGACCGCACAAATCTTGTACATTTGAACCTCCGGAACAAGGCATGATGAGGCAGAATCCTGTCAAATTGATAGCAGTAAAGATGTTACCATCGATATCATTGGACGACATTGGCAATTCTGGATGCTCCGGTTTATGATTCGACCTGAGTCCAAAGAGAGTCGCTTTGGACAAGGGCAACCGCACAAATCTTGTACATTTGAACCTCCGGAACAAGGCATGATGAGGCAGAATCCTATCACATTGATAGGAGTAAAGATATTTGCATCTATATCATTGGACGACATTGGCAATTCTGAATGATCGGCATATGATTCGACCTGAGTCAAAGAGAGTCGGTTTGGGCAAATGCTGCCGCCCAAAACATGTGCATTTGGACCTCCTGGAAAAGGTATGATGAGGCAGAATCCTGTCAAATTTATAGGATTAAAGATATTTGCATCTATATCATTGATCAACATCGGCAATTCTGGATGGTCCGGCTTATGGTTCGACATAAGTCCAAAGAATGTCGCTTTGGACAAGTGGTACCGCAACAAATCGTGTACATTTAGACCCCCTGGACAAGATTCGATGAGGCAGAATCCTGTCAAATTGATAAGAGTAAAGATATTTGCATCTATATCATTAGAGGACATTGGCAATTCTGGATGCTCCGGCTTATGATTCGACCTGAATCCAAAGAGAGTCGGTTTGGGCAAATGCTGCCGCCCAAAACATGTGCATTTGGACCTCCTGGAAAAGGAATGATGAGGCAGAATCCTGTCAAATTAATAGGAGTAAAGATATTTGCATCTATATCATTGGTCAACATCGGCAATTCTGGATGCTCGGAATATGATTCGACCTGACTGCAAAGAGTTTCGCTTTTGTCTAGTGCTACCGCAACAAATAGTGTACATTTGTACCTCCTGGACAAGATACGATGAGGCAGAATCCTGTCAAATTGATAGGAGTAAATATATTTGCATCTATATCATTGGACGACAATGGCAATGCTGGATGCTCCGGTTTATGATTCGACCTGAGTCCAAGGAGAGTCGGTTTGGACAAGTGCTACCACCCAAACCTTGTACATTTGAACATCCGGAACAGGGTATGATGAGGCAGAATCCTGTCAAATTGATAGCAGTAAAGATATTTGCATCTATATCATTGGACGACATTGGCAATTCTGGATGCTACGGCATATGATTCGACCTGAATCCAAAGAGAGTCGGTTTGGGCAAATGCTGCCGCCCAAAACATGTGCATTTGGACCTCCTGGAAAAGGAATAATGAGGCAGAATCCTGTCAAATTAATAGGAGTAAAGATATTTGCATCTATATCATTGGTCAACATCGGCAATTCTGGATGGTCCGGCTTATGGTTCGACATAAGTCCAAAGAATGTCGTTTTGGACAAGTGGTACCGCAACAAATCGTGTACATTTGGACCCCCTGGACAAGATACGATGAGGCAGAATCCTGTCAAATTGATAGGAGTAAATATATTTGCATCTATATCATTGGACGACAATGGCAATGCTGGTTGCTCGGGTTTATGATTCGACCTGAGTCCAAGGAGAGTCGTTTTGGACAAGTGCTACCGCAACAAATCTTCTACGCTTGATCCTCCTGGACAAGACATGATGAGCCAGAATCCAGTCAAATTGATAGGAGTGAAGATATTTGCATCTATACCATTGCACGACATTGGCAATTCTTGATGCTTCGGCTTATGGATCGACCTGAGTCCAAAGAGTTTCGCTCTTGTCTAGTGCTACGGTACACTTGATCCTCCTGGACAAGACACGATGAGCCAGAATCCTGTCAAATTGATAGCAGTAAAGATAATTGTATCTATATCATTGGACGACATTGGCAAATCTGGATGCTCGGCTTATGTTCGACCTAAGTCCAAAGAATGTCCCTTTGGACCAGTTCTACCGCACAAATCTTGTACATTTGAACCTCCTGGACAAGATACGATGAGGCAGAATCCTGTCAAATTGATAGGAGTGAAGATGTTTGCATCTCTATCATTGGACGACATTGGCAATTCTGGAATTTCGGCATATGATTCGACCTGAGTCCAAAGAGAGTCGCTTCGGACAAGTGCTGCCGCAACAAATCTTGTACATTTGGACCCCCGGGACAAGATACGACGAGGCAGAATCCTGTCAAATTCATAGGAGTAAAGATATTTGCATCTATATCATTGGTCAACAACGGCAATTCTGGATGGTCCGGCTTATGGTTCGACATAAGTCGAAAGAATGTCGCTTTGGACAAGTGCTACCGCAACAAATCTTGTACATTTGGATCCCCTGGACAAGATACGATGAGGCAGAATCCTGTCAAATTGATAGGAGTAAAGATATTTGCATCTATATCATTGGACGACATTGGCAATTCTGGATGCTCGGCATATGATTCGACCTGAGTCAAAGAGATTGGCTTTTGTCAAGTGCTACCGCACAAGTCTTGTACATTTGGACCCCCTGGACAATATACGATGAGGCAGAATCCTGTCAAATTGATAGGAGTAAAGATATTTGCATCTATATCATTGGACGACATTGGCAATTCTGGATGCTCCGGTTTATGATTCGACCTGAATCCAAAGAGAGTCGGTTTGGGCAAATGCTGCCGCCCAAACCTTGTGCATTTGGACCTCGTGGAAAAGGTATGATGAGGCAGAATCCTGTCACATTGATAGGAGAGAAGATATTTGCATCTATATCATTAGACGGCATTGGCAATTCTGGATGCTCAGGCATATGATTCGACCTGAGTCCAAGGAGAGTCGCTTTGGACAAGTGCTACCGCAACAAATCTTGTACATTTGAACCTCCGGAACAAGGTATGATGAGGCAGAATCCTATCACATTGATAGGAGTAAAGATATTTGCATCTATATCATTGGTCAACATCGGCAGTTCTGGATGGTCCGGAATATGGTTCGACCTAAGTCCAAAGAATGTCCCTTTGGACAAGTGCTACCGCACAAATCTTGTACATTTGAACCTCCTGGACAAGATACGATGAGGCAGAATCCTGTCAAATTGATAGGAGTGAAGATGTTTGCATCTGTATCATTGGACGACATTGGCAATTCTGCAAGTTCGGCATATGATTCGACCTGAGTCCAAAGAGAGTCGCTTCGGACAAGTGCTACCGCAACAAATCTTGTACATTTGGACCCCCGGGACAAGATACGACGAGGCAGAATCATGTCAAATTCATAGGAGTAAAGATATTTGCATCTATATCATTGGTCAACAACGGCAATTCTGGATGGTCCGGCTTATGGTTCGACATAAGTCCAAAGAATGTCGCTTTGGACAAGTGCTACCGCAACAAATCTTGTACATTTGGATCCCCTGGACAAGATACGATGAGGCAGAATCCTGTCAAATTGATTGCAGTAAAGATATTTGCATCTATACCATTGCACGACATTGGCAATTCTTGATGCCCCGGCTTACGATTCGACCTAAGTCTAAAGAATGCCGCTTTGGACAAGTGCTCCCGCACAAATCTTGTACATTTGAACCTCCTGCACAAGATACGATGAGGCAGAATCCTGTCAAATAGATAGGAGTGAAGATGTTTGCATCTCTATCATTGGACGACATTGGCAATTCTGGAAGTTCGGCATATGATTCGACCTGAGTCCAAAGAGAGTCGCTTCGGACAAGTGCTACCGCAACAAATCTTGTACATTTGGACCCCCGGGACAAGATACGACGAGGCAGAATCCTGTCAAATTCATAGGAGTAAAGATATTTGCATCTATATCATTGGACGACATTGGCAATTCTGGATGCTCCAGTTTATGATTCGACCTGAATCCAAAGAGAGTCGGTTTGGGCAAATGCTGCCGCCCAAACCTTGTGCATTTGGACCTCGTGGAAAAGGTATGATGAGGCAGAATCCTGTCACATTGATAGGAGAGAAGATATTTGCATCTATATCATTAGACGGCATTGGCAATTCTGGATGCTCAGGCATATGATTCGACCTGAGTCCAAGAAGAGTCGTTTTGGACAAGTGCTACCGCAACAAATCTTGTACATTTGGACCCCCTGGACAAGATACGATGAGGCAGAATCCTGTCAAATTAATAGGAGTAAAGATATTTGCATCTATATCATTGGTCAACAACGGCAATTCTGGATGCTCGGCATATGATTCCACCTGAGTCAAAGAGATTGGCTTTTGTCAAGTGCTACCGCACAAGTCTTGTACATTTGGACCCCCTGGACAATATACGATGACGCAGAATCCTGTCAAATTGATAGGAGTAAACATATTTGCATCTATATCATTGGACGACATTGGCAATTCTGGATGCTCCAGTTTATGATTCGACCTAAGTCTAAAGAATGCCGCTTTGGACAAGTGCGCCCGCACAAATCTTGTACATTTGAACCTCGTGGACAAGATACGATGAGGCCGAATCCTGTCAAATTGATAGCAGTAAAGATATTTGCATCTATATCATTGCACGACATTGGCAATTCTGTATGCTTCGGCTTATGGATCAACCTGAGTCCAAAGAGTTTCGCTTTTGTCTAGTGCTAGCGCACAAATCATGTAGACTTGATTCTCCTGGACAAGACATGATGAGCCAGAATCCAGTCAAATTGATAGGAATGAAGATATTTGCATCTATATCATTAGACGGCATTGGCAATTCTGGATGCTCAGGCTTATGATTCAACCTGAGTCCAAGGAGAGTCGCTCTGGACTAGTGCTACCGCAACAAATCTTGTACATTTGGAACCCCGGGACAAGATACGACGAGGCAGAATCCTGTCAAATTAACAGGAGTAAAGATATTTGCATCTATATCATTGGTCAACAACGGCAATTCTGGATGGTCCGGCTTATGGTTCGACATAAGTCCCAAGAATGTCGCTTTGGACAAGTGCTACCGCAACACATCCCGTACATTTGGACCCCCTGGACAAGACACGATGTGGCAGAATCCTGTGAAATTGATTGCAGGAAAGATATTTGCATCTATACCATTGCACGACATTGGCAATTCTTGATGCTTCGGCTTATGGATCGACATGAGTCCAAAGAATTTCGCTCTTGTCTAGTGCTACCGTACACTTGATCCTCCTGGACAAGATACGATGAGGCAGAATCCTGTCAAACTAATAGGAGTAAAGATATTTGCATCTATATCATTGGTCAACATCGGCAATTCTGGATGGTCCGGCTTATGGTTCGACATAAGTCCAAAGAATGTCGCTTTGGACAAGTGCTACCGCAACAAATCGTGTACATTTGGACCCCCTGGACAAGATACCATGAGACAGAATCCTATCACATTGATAGGAGTAAAGATATTTGCATCAATATCACTGGACGACATTGGCAATTCTGGATGCTCCGGCATATGATTCGACCGGAGGCCAAAGAGAGTCGCTTCGGATAAGTGCTACCGCAATAAGTCTTATACATTTGGACCCCCTGGATAAGATACGATGAGGCAGAATCCTATCACATTGATAGGAGTAAAGATATTTGCATCTATATCATTGGACGACATTGGTAATTCTGGATGCTCGGCATATGATTCGACCTGAGTCAAAGAGATTGGCTTTTGTCAAGTGCTACCGCACAAGTCTTGTACATTTGGACCCCCTGGACAATATACGATGACGCAGAATCCTGTCAAATTGATAGGAGTAAAGATATTTGCATCTATATCATTGGACGACATTGGCAATTCTGGATGCTCCAGTTTATGATTCGACCTGAATCCAAAGAGAGTCGGTTTGGGCAAATGGGGCCGCCCAAACCTTGTGCATTTGGACCTCGTGGAAAAGGTATGATGAGGCAGAATCCTGTCACATTGCTAGGAGAGAAGATATTTGCATCTATATCATTAAACGGCATTGGCAATTCTGGATGCTCAGGCTTTTGATTCGAACTGAGTCCAAGGAGAGTCGCTTTGGACAGGTGCTACCGCAACAAATCTTGTACATTTGGACCCCCTGGACAAGACACGATGAGGCAGAATCCTGTCAAATTGATAGGAGTAAAGATATTTGCATCTATATCATTGGTCAACATCGGCAATTCTGGAAGATCGGCAAATGATTCGACCTGAGTTCAAAGAGAGTCGCTTTGGACAAGTGCTTCCGCACAAATCTTGTAGATTTGAACCTCCTGGACAAGATACGGTGAGGCAAAATCCTGTCAAATTGATAGGAGTGAAGATGTTTGCATCTATATCATTGGACGACATTGGCAATTCTGGAAGATCGGCAAATGATTCGACCTGAGTTCAAAGAGAGTCGCTTTGGACAAATACTGCCTCCCAAATCTTGTCCATTTGGACCTCCTGGACAAGATATGATGAGGCCGAAACCTGTCAAATTGATAGGAGTGAAGATATTTGCATCTATATCATTGGACGACATTGGCAATTCTGGATGCTCAGGCTTATGATTCGACCTGAGTCCAAACAGAGTCGCTTCGGACAAGTGCTACCGTAATAAGTCTTGTACATTTGGACCTCCTGTACAAGGTATGATGGGGCAGAATCCTATCACATTGAAAGGATTAAAGATATTTGCATCTATATCATTGGACGACATTGGCAATTCTGGAAGTTCGGCATATGATTCGACCTGAGTTCAAAGAGGGTCGCTTTGGACAAATACTGCAGCCCAAATCTTGTCCATTTGGACCTCCGGAACAAGGTATGATGATGCAGAATCCTATCACATTGATAGGAGTAAAGATATGTGAATCTATATCATTGGACGACATTGGCAATTCTGGATGCTCAGGCTTATGGATCGACCTGAGTACAAGGAGTTTCGCTTTTGTCTAGTGCTAACGCACACATCTTCTTCGCTTGATCCTCCTGGACAAGACATCATGAGCCAGAATCCTGTCACATTGAAGGGAGTGAAGATATTTGCATCTATATCATTAGAAGGCATTGGCAATTCTGGATGCTCAGGCTGATGATTCGACCTGAGTCCAAGGAGAGTCGTTTTGGACAAGTGCTACCGTAACAAATCTTGTACATTTGGTCCCCTGGACAAGATACGATGAGGCAGAATCCTATCACATTGATAGGAGTAAAGATATTTGCATCTATATCATTGGACGACATTGGCAATTCTGGAAGATCGGCAAATGATTCGATCTGAGTTCAAAGAGAGTCGCTTTGGACAAATACTGCCGCCCAAATCTTGTCCATTTGGACCTCCGGAACAAGGTATGATGACGCAGAATCCTATCACATTGATAGGAGTAAAGATATGTGCATCTATATCATTGGACGACATTGGTAATTCTGGATGCTCGGCATATGATTCGACCTGAGTCAAAGAGATTGGCTTTTGTCAAGTGCTACCGCACAAGTCTTGTACATTTGGACCCCCTGGACAATATACGATGACGCAGAATCCTGTCAAATTGATAGGAGTAAAGATATTTGCATCTATATCATTGGACGACATTGGCAATTCTGGATGCTCCAGTTTATAATTCGACCTGAATCCAAAGAGAGTCGGTTTGAGCAAATGGGGCCGCCCAAACCTTGTGCATTTGGACCTCGTGGAAAAGGTATGATGAGGCAGAATCCTGTCACATTGATAGGAGAGAAGATATTTGCATCTATATCATTAAACGGCATTGGCAATTCTGGATGCTCAGGCTTTTGATTCGACCTGAGTCCAAAGAGAGTCGCTTTGGACAAGGGCTACCGTACAAATCTTGTACAATTGAACCTCCTGGACAAGATACGATGAGGCAGAATCCTGTCAAATTGATAGGAGTGATGATGTTTGCATCTATATCATTGGACGACATTGGTAATTCTGGATGCTCGGCATATGATTCGACCTGAGTCAAAGAGATTGGCTTTTGTCAAGTGCTACCGCACAAGTCTTGTACATTTGGACCCCCTGGACAAGACACGATGAGGCAGAATCCTGTCAAATTGATAGGAGTAAAGATATTTGCATCTATATCATTGGTCAACATCGGCAATTCTGGATGGTCCGGCATATGGTTCGACCTAAGTCCAAAGAATGTCGCATTGGACAAGTGCTACCGCACAAATCTTGTACATTTGAACCTCCTGGACAAGATACGATGAGGCAGAATCCTGTCAAATTGATAGGAGTGATGATGTTTGCATCTATATCATTGGACGACATTGGCAATTCTGGAAGATCGGCATATGATTCGACCTGAGTCCAAGGAGAGTCGTTTTGGACAAGTGCTACCGCAACAAATCTTGTACATTTGGACCCCCTGGACAAGATACGATGAGGCAGAATCCTGTCAAATTAATAGGAGTAAAGATATTTGCATCTATATCATTGGTCAACATCGGCAATTCTGGATGGTCCGGCTTTTGGTTCGACATAAGTCCAAAGAATGTCGCTTTGGACAAGTGCTACCGCACAAATCTTGTATGTGTGGACCTCCTGTACAAGGTATGATGAGGCAGAATCCTATCACATTGATAGGAGTGAAGATATTTGCATCTATATCATTGGACAACATTGGCAATTCTGGATGCACCGGCTTATGATTCGACCTGAGTCCAAAGAGAGTCGCTTTGGACAAGTGCTACCGCACAAATCTTGTACATTTGGACCCCCTGCACAAGATACAACGAGGCTGAATCCTGTCAAATTGATAGGAGTCAGGATATTTTCCTCTATATCATTTCACGATATTGGCAATTCTGGATGCTTCGGCATAAAGATCGACCTGAGTCCAAAGAGTTTCGCTTTTGTCTAGTGCTACCGCACAAATCTTGTACACTTGGACCTCCTGGAAAAGTTATGATAGGGCAGAATCCTGTCACAATGATAGGAGTGAAGATATTTGCATCTATATCATTGACGACATTGGCAATTCTGGATGCACCGGCTTATGATTCGACCTGAGTCCAAAGAGAGTCGCTTTGGACAAGTGCTACCGCACAAATCCTGTACATTTGGACCCCCTGGACAAGATGCGATAAGGCAGAATCCTGTCAAATTGATAGCAGTAAAAATATTTGCATCTATATCATTAGACAACATTGGCAATTCTGGATGCTTCGGCTTATGGATCGACCTGAGTCCAAAGAGAGTCACTTTGGACAAGTGCTACCGCACAAATCTTGTATGTGTGGACCTCCTGTACAAGGTATGATGAGGCAGAATCCTATCACATTGATAGGAGTGAAGATATTTGCATCTATATCATTGGACGACATTGGCAATTTTGGATGCACCGGCTTATGATTCGACCTGAGTCCAAAGAGAGTCGCTTTGGACAAGTACTACCGCACAAATCTTGTACATTTGGACCTCTTGTACAAGGTATGATGAGGCAGAATCCCATCACATTGATAGGAGTAAAGATATTTGCATCTATATCATTGGACGACATTGGCAATTCTGGATGCACCGGCTTATGATTCGACCTGAGTCCAAAGAGAGTCGCTTTGGACAAGTGCTACCGCACAAATCCTGTACATTTGGACCCCCTGGACAAGATGCGATGAGGCAGAATCCTGTCAAATTGATAGCAGTAAAGATATTTGCATCTATATCATTGGACGACATTGGCAATTCTGCATGCTCCGGCGTATGATTCGACCGGAGGCCAAAGAGAGTCGCTTTGGACAAGTGCTACCGCACAAATCTTGTACATTTGGACCTCCTGTACAAGGTATGATGAGGCAGGATCCCATCACATTGATAGGAGTAAAGATATTTGCATCTATATCATTGGACGACATTGGCAATTCTGGATGCTCCGGCATATGATTCGCCCGGAGGCCAAAGAGAGTCGCTTTGGACACGTGCTACCGCACAAATCTTGTACATTTGGACCCCCTGGACAAGATGCGATGAGGCAGAATCCTGTCAAATTGATAGCAGTAAAGATCTTTGCATCTATATCATTGCACGATATTGGCAATTCTGGATGCTTCGGCTTATGGACCGACCTGAGTCCAAAGAGTTTCGCTTTTGTCTAGTGCTACCGCACAAATCTTGTACATTTGAATCTCCTGGAAAAGGTATGGTGAGGCAGAATCCTGTCACATTGATAGTAGTATAGATATTTGCATCGATATCATTGGACGACATTGGCAATGCTGGGGATCCGGCTCATGATTCGATCGGAGGCCAAAGAGAGTCGCTTTGGATACGTGCTACCGCACAAATCTTGTACATTTGGACCCCCTGGACAAGATGCGATGAGGCAGAATCCTGTCAAATTGATAGCAGTAAAGATATTTGCATCTATATCATTAGACGACATTGGCAATTCTGCATGCTCCGGCGTATGATTCGACCGGAGGCCAAAGAGAGTCGCTTTGGACAAGTGCTACCACACAAATCGTCTACTTTTGGACCCCCTGCACAATATACGATGAGGCAGAATCCTGTCAAATTGATAGCAGTAAAGATATTTGCATCTATATCATTAGACAACATTGGCAATTCTGGATGTTTCGGCTTATGGATCGACCTGAGTCCAAAAATATTCGCTTTTGTCAAGTGCTACCGCACAAATCTTGTACACTTGAACCTCCTGGACAATATACGATGAGCCAGAATCCTGTCCAACTGTTAGGAGTGAAGATATTTGCATCTATATCGTTGGACGAAATTGGCAATTCTGGATGCTCCGGCATATGGTTCGACCGGAGGCCAAAGAGAGTCGCTTTCGACAACAGCTACCGCACAAATCTTGTACTTTCGGACGCCCTGGACAATATACGATGGGGCAGAATCCTGTCAAATTGATAGGAGTAAAGATATTTGCATCTATATCATTGGACGACATTGGCAATTCTGGATGCTCCGGCATATGATTCGACCTGAATCGAAAGGGAGTCGGTTTGGGCAAATGCTGCCGTCCAAAACTTGTGCATTTAGACGTCCTGGAAAAGGTAGGATGAGGCAGAATCCTGTCAAATTGGTAGGAGTGAAGATATTTGCATCTATATCATTAGATAATATCGGAAATTTCTGATGCTTCGGCTTATGGATCGACCTGAGTCCAAAGAGTTTCGCTTTTGTCTAGTGCTACGGCACAAATCTTGTACACTTGATCCTCCTGGACAAGACACGATGAGCCAGAATCCTGTCAAATTGATAGCAGTGGAGATATTTGCATCTATATCATTAGATAATATCTGAAATTTCTGATGCTTCGGCTTATGAATCGACCTGAGACCAAAGAGAGTCGCTTTGGACTAGTCCTACCGCACAAATCGTCTACATTTGATCCTCCTGGACAAGACCGGATGAGGCAGAATCCCATCACATTGATAGGAGTAAAGATATTTGCATCTATATCATTGGACGACATTGGCAATTCTGGATGCTCCGGCGTATGATTCGACCTGAATCCAAAGAGAGTCGCTTTCGACAATTGCTACCGCACAAATCTTGTACATTCGGACGCCCTGGACAATATAGGATGGGGCAGAATCCTGTCAAATTGATAGGAGTAAAGATATTTGCATCTATATCATTGGACGACATTGGCAATTTTGGATGCTCCGGCTTATGATTCGACCTGAATCCAAAGCGACTCGGTTTGGGCAAATGCTGCCGCCCACAACTTGTGCATTTGGACCTCCTGGAAAAGGTATGATGAGGCAGAATCCTGTCACATTGATAGGAGTGAAGATATTTGCATCTATATCACTAGACGACATTAGCAATTCTTGATGCTTCGGCTTATGGATCGACCTGAGTCCAAAGAGAGTCGCTTTGGACAAGTGTTACCGCACAAATCTTGTTCATTTGGACCTCCTGGACAAGGTATGATGAGGCAGAATCCTATCATATCGATAGGAGTGAAGATATTTGCATCTATATCACTAGATGACATTGGCAATTCTGGATGTTTCGGCTTATGGATCGACCTGAGTCCAAAGAGTTTCGCTTTTGTCTAGCGCTACCGCACAAATCTTGTGCATTTGGACCTCCTGGAAAAGGTAGGATAAGGGAGAATCCTGTCACAATGATAGGAGTGAAGGTATTTGCATCTATATCATTAGACGACATTGGCAATTCTGGATGCACCGGCTTATGATTCGACCTGAGTCCAAAGAGAGTCGCTTTGGACAAGTGCTACCGCACAAATGTTGTACATTTAGACCTCCTGGAAAAGATATGATGAGGCAGAATCCTGTCACATTGATAGGAGTGAAGATATTTGCATCTAAATCATTGGACGACATTGGCAATTCTGGATGCTTCGGCTTATGATTCGACCTGAGTCCAAAGAGTTTCGCTTTTGACTAGTGCTACTGCACAAATCTGGTACATTTGTACCCCCCGGACACGATACCATGAGGCAGAATCCTGGCAAATTGATAGGAGTAAAGATATTTGCATCTATATCATTGGACGACATTGGAAATCCTGGACGCTTCGACTTATGGTTCGACCTGAATCCAAAGGGAGTCGCTTTGGACAAGTGCTACCGCACAAAAATTGTACATTTGGACCCCCTCGACAAGATACGATGAGGCGGAATCCTAGCAAATTGATAGGAGTAAAGATATTTGCATCTATATCACTAGATGACATTGGCAATTCTGGATGCTTCGGCTCATGGGTCGACCTGAGTCCAAAGAGAGTCGCTTTGGACAAGTGCTACCGCACAAATCTTGCATGTGTGGACCTCCTGTACAAGGTATGATGAGGCAGAATCCTATCACATTGGTAGGAGTGAAGATATTTGCATCTATATCATTGGACGACATTGGCAATTCTTTATGTACCGGCTTATGATTCGACCTCAGTCCAAAGCGAGTCGCTTTGGACAAGTGCTACCACACAAATGTTGTACATTTAGACCTCCTGGAAAAGATATGATGAGGCAGAATCCTGTCACATTGATAGGAGTGAAGATATTTGCATCTAAATCATTGGACGACGTTGGCAATTCTGGATGCTTCGGCTTATGATTCGACCTGAGCCCAAAGAGAGTCGCTTTGGACAAGTGCTACCACACAAATCTTGTTCATTTGGACCTCCTGGACAAGGTATGATGAGGCAGAATCCTATCATATCGATAGGAGTGAAGATATTTGCATCCATATCACTAGACGACATTGGCAATTCTGGATGTTTCGGCTTATGGATCGACCTGAGTCCAAAGAGAGTCGCTTTGGACAAGTGCTACTGCCCAAATCTTGTACACTTGAACCTCCTGGACAAGATAAGATGAGGCAGAAGGCTGTAAAATGTATAGGAGTGACGATATTTGCCTCTAAATCATTGGACGACATTGGCAATTCTGGATGCTCCGGCATATGATTCGACCTGAATCCAAAGGGAGTCGGTTTGGGCAAATGCTGCCGCCCAAAACTTGTGCATTTGGACCTCCTGGAAAAGGTATGATGAGGCAGAATCCTGTCAAACAGATAGGAGTGAAGATATTTGCATCTATATCATTAGATAATATCGGAAATTTCTGATGCTTCGGCTTATGGATCGACTTGAGTCCAAAGAGTTTCGCTTTTGTCTAGTGCTACCGCACAAATCTTGTACACTTGATCCTCCTGGACAAGATACGATGAGGCTGAATCCTGTCAAATTGATAGGAGTGAAGATATTTGCATCTATATCATTGGACGACATTGGCAATTCTGGATGCTTCGGCTTATGATTCGACCTGAATCCAAAGAGAGTCGCTTTGGACAAGTGCTACCGCACAAATGTTGTACATTCGGACGCCCTCGACAATATAGGATGGGGCAAAATCCTGTCAAATTGATAGGAGTAAAGATATTTGCATCTATATCATTGGACGACATTGGCAATTCTGGATGCTTCGGCTTATGATTCGACCTGAGCCCAAAGAGAGTCGCTTTGGACAAGTGCTACCACACAAATCTTGTTCATTTGGACCTCCTGGACAAGATACGATGAGGCTGAATCCTGTCAAATTGATAGGAGTGAAGATATTTGCATCTATATCATTGGTTAACATCGGCAGTTCTGGATAGTCCGGCTTATGATTCGACCTGAATCCAAAGAGAGTCGCTTTCGACAATTGCTACCGCACAAATCTTGTACATTCGGACGCCCTGGACAATATAGGATGGGGCAAAATCCTGTCAAATTGATAGGAGTAAAGATATTTGCATCTATATCATTGGACGACATTGGCAATTCTGGATGCCCCGGCTTATGATTCGACCTGAATCCAAAGCCACTCGGTTTGGGCAAATGCTGCCGCCCACAACTTGTGCATTTGGACCTCCTGGAAAAGGTATGATGAGGCAGAATCCTGTCACATTGATAGGAGTGAAGATATTTGCATCTATATCACTAGACGACATTGGCAATTCTGGATGCTTCGGCTTATGGATCGACCTGAGTCCAAAGAGACTCGCTTTGGACAAGTGCTACCGCACAAATCTTGTATGTGTGGACCTCCTGTACAAGGTATGATGAGGCAGAATCCTGTCACATTGATAGTAGTGAAGATATTTGCATCTAAATCATTGGACGACATTGGCAATTCTGGATGCTCCGGCATATGGTTCGACCTGAGTCCAAAGAGAGTCGCTTTCGACAATTTTTAACGCACAAATCTGGTACATTTGGACCTCCTGGGCAAGGTACTGTTATGCCGTGGAAGGGTGGTGAGGGTTCTCGAACAAAACACTTATTCTTCTTCGAGCACAACTTCGGTTTATTTTAGATAGGCGTACAAAAGATTCCCGACAAGAGTTAGATCGAAGTTACTGCCAAGAGGCGCGATCAAAAAGTGACCACCGGGGCGTCGCCAAGCGTCGCCGTTGACGCGGTCGCACGCGTGAGATAGCAAGATGAGCATTCTAAGAAGAGCTATCCGGCTCGCTACCGGGAACGCAGGATCTCTGTCAGCAGGATCCAGCATCACGCCATAACATCCCCCCCCCCTTACAAAGAAAATTTTCTTGTTACAATTTGAGCCAAGAAAATTTTCATTGCAAAATCCGTCAAACTATCGGTTTAAGCTTAGCGCGCCTAATTCTTCCCAAGCGCGGAGGTGGAAGTTCCGCACAATCAGCCACACCACTGACCGCGACGCCTAGCGTGCCCTCGACAGGACCCGGTTCGCACTGAGCCATGGAAATATCCCGCGTGACCCTTTGGGTTCCACCGGAATTATAACAGTTGTAGTTGTTGCAAGTGCCGAAGCAGCATCTGCACAATCTCCAAATCCTCAGCTTGTATATTATCCAGAATAGTGCTAGTATCAAGAGGGAGACCACCAAGGATCGGAACGTGGTCCATATACTTTCGTAGCGAGATGCGCTCCTAACATGTGTGGCAATTTCGTCTGCTTCTTTAACAGTCTCGTCTAAAGGTTTAGCTAAGTTGTGTAGTGCGGAAGGGTCATTTAGTATCGTGCTTATGAAGGAATGCGTGCGTATGAGCCGATAGTTTCGTTAATCGGGTTGATGGTTATGTTGGAAATACCTAATGTTAGTCTGATCTCGGATGTGTCAGTTGTTTCGGTAGAGGAATATAGGGTTACTGAGGCCGTTCTTCCGGTACAACCCGGTCTAATCTTCACGAAATTTACGCCACTTATTGTAGTGGTTTCTACCTGTTTGGTGTCGCGACAGCTTACATGTAAACTTTCGGATTCGTAGACGATAGCAAGCCATTTCTGATTGGAATATAATTGTATCCATATGGGATTTGAACGAATCAGTACGTGTGGCGCACATTTTCCATCGGCTGGTAGGCCGTGTATAGCCTGGCTCAAACAAGGATCCTGGCTAACCGTACCGTACGCAGGGCCATGCCGCTCACACAGACGAATACCGTGAGGGATCCGACAGTTATTGATATCTTCCGCGGTCAGAGAACTATAGTACCGCGTGTCCTTATCTATTAGTATGTAACGCTCTGTAACGCTTAGTAAATACAAATATTGGTCTGTTAAACGAGGAACAGGTACCACCTGATACAAAACATAAATTTCCTCTTCTACGACTGGAATTTTGATCTCGAAGCAAAGTCTGAACTGACTCAGTAGAAAAATGTTAATCTCGGAGAATTTTAGAAACTTGTAGATCTGATCCTCAGTTACCGGGAAAAGCATTCTTCCGGCCCCGTACTTGCTCTCTATAGTCTTTAAAATTTCGAATAGCTCGGGTGGCTCGATTAGAGCGGGGTCAACTCTGCCCTGTAAGCCGCTCGTAAGTATATTTCTAAGTTTATAGACTAATTCGGTATATTCTAAAATTACTTCGTTCAGGACGCTAGCCAACTCCAACTGGTTCTCTTTATGGTTAATCGTGTCTACTACTCTGTTGCGAATCCTTTCAGTCTGGTTCAAATAGTTCATTACCTTATTTTGGAAGCTGGAGGCATCTTCAGCAATGCCTTTAACAATGGTCGTTTCTTCAGCTATCAGATGTGACAGTTTTTTGTTGTCTGCGTGCAATTTGTCAATTTCGGAGTTATAATATTCGGCGTCCCTGTGACACAGGGTTCCAAAGAGAACATTGAAAAGATCACCAATTGGATTTAACCATCCGCGCTTAACTCTATAACGGTTCTTATTAGTATATCCTATGCTACTAAGCATTAGGTTCCTTTCCTTAACTAATCGCTTAAATCTAGCTGCTAGATGCGTAAACGTCTCCTCCAGCATGCTGCCTGCGTCAGTCTTATGTCTGGCCAGCGCTGCGGTTATTTGGTTCTCAATCGTCCGATAGTCCCTCAGATCGTAATAAAACATGGTTCTCCATTTATGGTGGTATAGCCGGGTCGTTCCCATCGAGTCGAAGTGAAGATTCGGGATATCTCGACTGGTGTTACTGTAGCCAAACGCCCGTTTTCGCTTATAGTCAGGCATAGTATTAAGTCTGTTACGCCCATCAAGTAAAGGAGTCTAAAACGGAATGCATGTCAGCAAATTTAAGTCTATTTAAATGTATCGTTTGATCCTTATTCTTAATACTAATAATAGCGTTAGTGTCTCCGCTTAAGGCTTTGTCTTGGTGAGGTCCTAACCAAGGGGTAAACAAACCGGCACTCCTATCTCTTCCCTGATTCCTGATCCATACCCAATCCTCAGGTTCTAACGTTAGCGGCCTAATGGTGTTATCTAATTGTCTCTTGGTTCTAATTTTACTGTCCATTAATGTCTCAGTTGCTCGGCACCATAGGCGCCTGAGATAATTCTTTTGTCCTTCTACAAAATCTGTGTATGTCGTGTCGTCGTCTTCCTGTAGGTGTTCCATGTTGGGGGGTTCTCTGCCAAAAGCCAGTTCAAACGGTTTGACTCTAGTACTTGAATGTTGGGTCGTGTTATAAGTATATATTGCAGCTTGCAGGTAGTGATGCCAATTGGTTTTCTCGTCGCTGGTCAAAATTTGGGTTTTCAGAAAATCTTTTATAACGGCATGCGCTCTTTCTAATGAGCCATTTGATTCGGGGTGAAATGCACTGGTATGCGTTAAATCCATACGGAGCATCTCAGGCAAATGGTGCATTACTAGACTTGTAAAATTAGCGCCCTGGTCGGTCAGGACAACTTTGGGGGTGCCGTAACGAAGGACCCACGTGTCTAATAAATTCTGAGCTATTGTTATTGCAGTCTGGTCGGTAATTGCAACAGCCTCCATAAATTTGCTGAGCTGGTCCTGGATAGTCAGTATGTATTTGTGTCCACCGGTGCTCTCTACTAACGGTCCAACAACGTCAATCGCAATTTTCTCATTAAAGCTTCTGGGTGTGTCAGTAATTGTAAGGGGCATTTTAGTAGGCTGTCGTTGAATTTTGGATTCTTGGCAAGTTAAGCATTCGTTAACATATTTCGTCACGTCTTTGTAGATCCCAGTCCAATTGTATGATTGTAAGATTCTGTCAATAGTTCGTTTCGTTCCTGCATGTCCGCCTAGTAACGTGTCGTGAGCCTGCCTCATGATTTCTCGTTTTTCGTCATCGTTTGTAGGTTTCCGTAATGTCTTTGTTAAAAGCGTCAATTTTACCATTGGTTCTCCTAGGCTCTCTAGAATTATTTCCTTAAGGTCCGATTTGTTTATTAACATTAATCGCGTCAGTACCTCGTAATCTACTGCGAGTGCTTTGACATTTTCCCCTATTATTACGTTACGCAAAGATTCGAAGATATTGGTTATAGTTTCCCGCGTATAAGAATCGCTATTTATCCGTATATGGTTACTATTTTCATCAAACTGAAACGAATAGTCCTCGCTAAGTCCGAACTCGACGTAGATGCTGTTGGCTGGTCGCTGGTCGTCAAAGACGACGTTCTTTCTCCAGGGTGTCCTGACGGTCGTTGTGATCAAGACCGGGTTTCGGCTCAATGCGTCCGCGTTGCCATTAAGGCATCCTTTCTTGTACTGGATCTCGTAGTCGTATTCTTCCAAGATTATTCGCCACCTAACTTGCATGGCGCCAGGTTTCTTCGTAGTCGCGACCCATTTCAAAGGTTGATGGTCCGTCACAATCGTGAACTTCCGACCGTGCAGATAAGGCCTGAAGTGCTTCACGCTCCACACGATGGCGAGCATCTCCCGATCGGTCGTGGAGTAATTCCGCTCTGCTTGATTCAATGTCCTGCTGGCGAAGCTAACCGGCCTCTCGTGTCCGTTTTCGTCTTCTTGAGCGAGGACCGCTCCGAGCGCTTCCCCGGATGTGTCGGTAGCCAGAACAAAGTTCTTCTCGAAGTTTGGAAAAGCTAATACCTTTTCACTGAGGAGCTCTTCCTTCAATTTGTCAAAGGCCTGCTGTTGGCATTCTCCCCATCGGAAGGTCTCGTCCTTCTTGAGAAGCGTATTCATCGGCCTTGCTATCTTGGAGAAACCCTTGATGAATCTCCGATAGTACCCCGCCAGTCCCAGAAATTGTTTGATATTTTTCTTATCCTTGGGAATGGGGAAATCCTTCACTGCTCGCAGTTTGTCAGGATTTGGTTTAATTCCATCCTTAGTAATTTGGTGTCCCAAATACTGTAGCTCTGGCTTCAGGTACTCGCACTTGTCGGTTTGCAATCTCAGCCCGACTTCTCGAAGCCGCTGAAACAGTATCCTTAACTTTTCCCGATGTGTTTGCAAATCCTCAGCGAAGACCACTATGTCATCCAGATATACGAAGCAAACTTTCCCGATCAGTCCCCTCAGGGCCTGGTCCATCATCCTCTGGAACGTAGCCGGTGCGTTCCGCAATCCAAAAGGCATTCTGTTATACTCAAAATGTCCAGCTGGTGTTGAGAATGCCGTCTTGGGCTTATCTTCCTCCTTCATTTGGATCTGGTGGAATCCGCTGGCCAGATCGGAAGCACTAAAATAACGGGCTCGCCCGAGTTGATCGAGAATTTCCTCGATATTCGGCAACGGGTAGGCATCGTGAAGGGTCTTAGCGGTCAACTGTCGAAAATCCACGACAACCCTCTACCTCTTTTTGCCGCTGGCGTCTGCCTTTTTTGGCACCACCCACAACGGTGAATTGTACGGTGATGAGGAGTCCCTCACGACTCCTTTCCTTCTCATATCACCGACCTGCTCGGCGATCACATCCAAGTGCCCAGGTGGATACCTGAATTGCTTTGTATGTACGGGCATGTCATCGGAAACCGGTACCGAATGTTGGGTCAACATTGTACTGGGTAGCTCATCCCCGGGCAATGCAAAGATGTCCTCGAACTCTTTGATAAGTTCCCACAATTTCTCGATCTCGACTCGGTCCGCTAGGTGCAACAATCTAGTATTCTCTTTCAGAAGCTGTATGCGTTGTGTCTTTGCGCTGCCGTGCGCGCGTTCCATTAGCAAAATCCTATGCAAAGTACCAGTCAACTCGATGGTCCTCCTTGTGGTGTTAATCGTTGCCTCTTCCTTGGTGATAAAAGGCATTCCCAAAAGGCCGTCCTCTTCAATCGGAAACTCGTCCGCTACAATGGCTAGCACATGCTGCTTATCGCCTAGATCTAATCGCGCTTCGCGTGTCGTAATCACGGGTTCGTTGGTAACGCCGAAAAAGGTATTGCTCCGGGCTCGGCTCGGGAGGCCCTTAGAAGCAGCTTGTTTTATTACGTTTAGTCCTGCTCCTGTATCGAGCAAGAAGGTTCGGGTTCCGGGGTTGTCTCCCCCCAGTCGGATTGCGATGGCGAGTTTGTCTCTTCCTGTTCCGAGCTTAAGTATTTGATGTCGGGAGGCTTGTTCGTTAGCCCTGCCCGAAAATTTTGGTTTTGTGGGCAGTCGCGCGCATAATGCCCACTTTTGTTGCATCTGTAACATGTGACTGGTGCATCGCTCCTTCGCGGTGACTCGCGGTGCTCGTTCGCGGGCCTTCTATCCATCGGGGGCCGCTCCGCAGCGGAGTGTCTTGGATTAGGAGTGGGAGCGTGCCGCATGGTAGGGCGGCGCTCGTGCTCACTTGATGCGTAACCACGGTGGGCTCTACTTCGGAGCTCGCCCCGGCGTTGTTGCTCATATGCGAACTGCTGAGCCTCGCGCAGCGTTTCCGGACGCTGATACTGGACGTCTTTCGTTAATGAATCGGCCAGATTTTGAATGTACACGTCAACCGCGTTCATCTCCTCTACTCGTAGAGCAGCTCTCTTCTCGCCCGCAGAAAGGTTTCTACTTTGGTCTAACGCTCGTTTGATATCGCGTTGCAACAAATTAAAGCGCCTGGTATATTCGCGTACATCTTGTCTTCCCTGACGCAAACTCGCTCGTTCCTGAATTAACAGGTGGTAACTCTTCGTTAGGCAGTACTCCGTTTCGAGGATCTCAAATAGGTCGCTTAGGTCAATAACGTCGTGCTGTTCAATTAATTTCTTCGCGTCGCCCTTTAGACGCTGGCTCTTTATCATATTTAAATACGTCCGCGAATCGGGTACGAGCTGTTCCATTTCTTTGATTTCCTTTATAAATTTCTCGACCGGCCTATTGAATCCATCGAATTCGCTAATCATTTCCAGTGCCTGCTTCGTTTCGCGGGCATACTGGATAAGGGATCTGCGCGCTCCGTCGCTATGTCCTCCGTCGCTATTTGTCCCGTCACTACGTGCTCCGTCGGCCTCATCGTCTACATCGGCCGCTACAGAAGCCGAAGCCGCGCGTATGGTTAAATTGGTCAACTGTTTCCGTATCGCTCTTATTTCCTCTCCCAACGTTCGCAGCCCGCCTGCTAATAGTCGCTGTTCCTGCGAGGTAATCCGCTCCGCGGCATTTTCCCGAGTTACCGTTTCGACTTAATCCTCAACATCGTCCCTTCTCGGACTGGACATTTCGCTTACGTGGCGTCTTTTCTCTAAACGCCGGTACTTGAACTATTGTTCTGGATCATTTACGTGATTTCGAAACGTTCATATTTCCCGGGACTAATGACTGCGTGACGTCATTTCGCGCTCCAATTAGGACGCTCCACGACGGCGCGCTACTTCCCGCGCTCACCTACTTAGCGCGCTCTCTTGTGTACCCTTTGGCCGCTCCTTATATGGGCATGTTTATTAATCTCCTAATCTGATTGGTTCTAATACCAACAGCGAACAAAAATGCGTGTGAGGCGCCGGGAGACCGCGTGGCGCCTGCAACCTCACCTTGATTATTCTTGTAAAGACTGTGAACACGTGTACATTAAATTATAAAAGAGAAGAGAGAAACGCGCAAGTTTCTAGTAAAGCTTAAATTAAAGTCAGTATTAAATCCAAAGTGTTCTGTTCACAACTACTAAACTATTCCTAATTTATTATTCCCAAATCCTAATTCCTAAAATAGTCCTAAATTAAATCATCTCATTCATCCTGAAGTAGACCTCTCCTTCATTCCGCATCGACGACTGTCCCCAGTCGAATTGCTCGTATTTCTTATCGAGCAACACACACAACATTTTGGTCCTTCGAGCCGGATACGGTGTGACTTGAAGAAGAAGGAGCAAGTGATCCTTGCCTCCACGAGGTCGAACCAGGCCATTTTTGCTGACCGCATCGCCGTCGACGCCATCTTCTCAACCGACTCCAGCCACGTGGTGAGACAGGATGCCTGTGATCGACAACCTGATATATTCCCAAGAGGATTGCCAAGATCAGATTGAGAAAATCTGGATTAATTGCCAGAAATTACCCAAGCCGAGAAGAACTGAGTTCGCCTTCCGCAGCCGCTTGGACACCTTGGAGACTCTGTGGACCGCCTGCCTGAAACGACACAACGATATCATCTCTTTCTCCGATCCAAAGATAAGATCTGATTCTACTTATTTCACCGAGTCTAAATTTCAAGATATTGTTGAGACGGTAGACAGCGTTCGCGATAACCTCAATGAAGCGCTGCACGAGTTATTGAAGTCCAGTCCGTCCGTTAGTCAGGCGTCCGACACTTGCGCTCCTAGTCCGCGCAGCCATGTAGATATTTCACCTATTAATATTAAGAAATTCACAGGTCAGTTAAGTGAATGGGTCGAGTTCCGTGATCTTTTCCTATCGCTAATCGACGCTCGCAAGGATCTCTCACAAGTGCAGAAGCTGCACTATCTTAAAACCAGCGTGGAAGGACACGCCGCGAGAATCCTGCGAAAATTCACGGTCACGGAGGCGAACTACAACGAGGCTTGGAAGTTGTTACAAAGGCGGTATGAGGACCCAATCGGATACTATACGCTTATTTCGATGAGTTCCGTGCGATTCCTTCGGTAGGACGTAACCGTTTGCATGACCTGCAAAACCTGCGCGATGAGTCCTACGAGATTTATTTTGATATTAAGGGTCTCGGTCGACCAATTGATGCTTGGGAAGACCAATTTATTCACTCTATACTTACTAAGCTCGACTCTGAAACGCGGCACGCATGGGAACTCACTCAAACGGCGATAGAGGTGTATCCCACATTCGACGCCTTAGATCTTTTCCTGTCGCAACAAATTAGAGCCTTACGCAACTCAAGCGCACATCTCCCAGTTGAGGAGTCAAAACAGTCATCCAAGGCAGGAAAAGTTACTCACGTTAAGGCCCATCAGGCTACCACCTATAAGTCCAATTGTTTTATTTGTCACGGTGATCATCCGCTGTATCAATGTCCGAAGTTTCTTAGTCAAAATCCTGAGCAGCGGATGAACTTACTTAAAGATCAGGACCGTTGCTTCAACTGTTTCCGTAAGGGACATCGCCCGCGGGACTGTAACAGTAAATTGACCTGTAGAGTCTGCCGCATGAAGCATCACTCACTGTTACATAATGAAAATCGGAAAGCTAATGAACAATCCAAACCTGCGGCGGCAGGCTCTGCAGGTCATAATTCCGAAAATTCAACCGAGCCTCAGGTAGTGTCGACTAATTGTGCGAATATGGGCACAAAAGACACTATCTTACCTACTGCCACAGTGCTGCTCCGATCCCATTCAGGGAGGGCGTTAAAAGTACGAGCCTTATTTGACCAAGGCTCACAAGCCTCATTCATAGCCGAATCCGCAGTACAGCTCTTAAAGCCCGCGCGACGAACAGTTTCGGTCAGCGTGGCCGGCATCGGGGCTCAAGCCGCCGGAAACATTAAACATTCGGCGACATTCACAATAGAGCCTTGCGATCAGCCTTCTGCTGCCACTGAAATAACAGCATTAGTATTAAATAAATTATCAGCCTATATTCCAACGCCGCTCACATTTCCACATAATCATGACTACTTACAGTCTATCACGCTTGCCGATACGATGGTTTAAAGTTCCGATCCGATCCAAGTTATAATCGGGGCCGATTATTACGGCATGTTTGTACGCGACGGACTCATTAGGGGACCGCCGGGATCTCCAATTGCTCAATTAACGGTCTTCGGGTGGATACTCTCGGGCCCATTCTCTTCATCCACGGTGCAACATGCACAGATCTCCGTTAACCACGTGTCAGTGGACGAATTAACTCAGGTGCTCTCACGGTTCTGGGAGCTGGAGGAGACTCCAAAACTTAATGTCCTGTCTGAGGAAGAAGAAGCCTGCGAACAGCATTTTGTTAATACGCATATGCGTTTACCAGATGGACGATATTGTGTCCACTTACCTTTTAAATGTAGCCGTCCTATTCCTATCGGTGATACCCGAACCCATGCTACGAGCATCTTCCTCAGACAGGAAACTAGGCTTCTCCAGAATCCAGAGCTGCGCCTGGCTTATCACGCGTTCCTACGGGAATATCTTTCATTAGGGCACATGACCGAAGTTCCACCTGAAGACACGATTAAAGCCGAAATGTCCTATCTTCCTCACCATCCTGTACTTAAGGCATCCAGTACCACTACCAAAGTGAGAGTAGTCTTTAACGCCTCCTTTAAGTCACAGAATCAAACTTCACTCAATGACCACTTAATGATTGGCATGAAGTTACAGGCGAATATCTTCGCGCTTATTTTAAAGTGGCGCGCTCACCGATGGGTTGTGACAACCGATCTGGAAAAAATGTTCAGACAAATATTAGTAGCCAAGTCCGATCAAGATTGTCAACGCATTATATGGCGTTCCGATAAATCAGAACCTTTACGTTCATTCCGACTGTTAACGGTCACTTACGGTACTGCGTGTGCACCCTTTCTCGCTAACCGCGTATTAAAACAACTTGCTCGCGATGAAGTTGATTCATTTCCGTTAGCCGCGCAGATACTTGAGAACAACGTCTATGTCGATGATGTTATGTTCGGTGGAGACAATTCTGATGACATTATGACGTTGATTAAACAGCTTAAGCAGCTCCTCATGGCGGGTGGATTTACATGCCATAAGTGGGCGACTAATTGTCTCGCCCTCCGTCATGAGGTTGTTGCAATTGATCGGGACTCTAGTAATAAAATAACCATCGGTGAGGAACCACATTTAAAGATATTAGGGGTATACTGGAACGCCGAAAAGGATACCTTCCATTTCCGAGTTGAGCAAGCTTCCTTAGTCCCATCCAAACGAGCCTTCCTCTCTTACATTTCTCGCATCTATGACCCCATGGGGTGGATTTCCCCCACCATTGTCACTGCACGGAGGTCTCCACATTACTTTAAGATTACTCCGACATCAATATTGGGTTATTAATGCCAGAACACTCACTAAAGCTTGCATTCGTACCTGCATTATTTGTGCTCGACAACGAGCTACACTTTCCTGCCAACAAATGGGCAATCTGCCTGCTGCTAGAGTCACCCAGTCTAGACCCTTTTCTCATGTAGGCGTTGATTATGCCGGTCCATTTAATATAAGGACCTCAAAAGGACAATTGGTTTATTCCGCGTAACCCGCGATGTACTTCCGAGGTCCGATCTACGCGTAACCCGCACATCCGAATGTAGTTCGACCACTTCACACCTTTCCGATTGTCGCTCCATGAGTGTAGCGAGGACAGAAGTCTCACAAGGGATACCTTGTCATCTTTGTGTGCCTCAGTATTAAAGCCGTTCACCTGGAATGTGCTAGCGATTACTCTACTGCAGCATTTCTAGCTGCGTTAGATCGCTTTGTAGCAAGACGTGGATTACCTGCACACGTCTACTCTGACAATGGCACCAACTTCATTGGAGCTGACCGTGAGCTCTCCTCTAACCTAAAAACTGTGCTCTATGACACGGATCTCCCAGCTCACATTGCGTCTGACGGTATGGAATGGCACTTCATCCCACCTGCGTCTCCTCACTTTGGAGGATTGTGGGAAGCCGGGGTGAAGAGCGTAAAGTTCCACCTGAAGCGCATAATGGGTAACGCAACTCCCACTTATGAGGAGTTTTGCAGTCTGCTTTGCAAAATTGAGGGAGTATTAAATTCACGGCCACTTACTGCCTTATATGACGATCCCGAGAACTTCGATGCCCTGACACCCGGCCACTTCTTGGTGGGAACTCTACTTAAATCAGTGCCCACTCCTTCTGTAATCAGCCTCTCTGAAAATCGCCTTTCACGATGGCAGTCACTCCAAAGGATTCAAGAAACCTTTTGGAAATCCTGGTCACTAGACTATTTAAACTCCTTGCAGCAGCGATCGCGGTGGCATTCAGCCACACCTAACGTTAAAGAAGGAGATCTGGCATTGATAAAAAATCCTCAATTGCCTCCCGGTAAATGGGATTTAGGGCGCATTGTACATACATTTCCAGGCCAAGACGGTCTTGTACGCGTCGTCACCATCCGCACCGCACGCACCACGCTTAAGAGACCTGTAACTCAGATCTGCGTACTACCGGTGGAACAGACTAGCGTAACAACTTCCAAGCCTCAGTAGACCCATTCACGCGTGCAATATTTGTGTCTAGTCATTAGCAATTTAATCTTCTTCGAACTTAAGTAACATTGTATTTAATTTATAATTTAAGCATTTATTTGTGCTAGTCGTAGTTATAAGTACTTACCGTATAAGTTCCTATTATTGTTAAATCCACACTTGAGAGCCGTCTTGCGTATAACAGGTCGCGATGAATTACCGTATAACACTGCGTGTCGTGCACTCCGTACGCACGATTCATTGTAACTCGCGACGCTGTTTCCACGATATAGTTTAGGAATGCGGGCCTTTGTTGATCGCCTACCGCTCAGGGGCAAGCAAGGCCACAACCGAATTCCGAGAATCGCGGCTACTATAGTACTACGCAACGTACGCTACCGTTCCCCTTCCCATATCGTTCAACCTGTGAACGAGGCGGGTGGAATGTTCTGGATCATTTACGTGATTTCGAAACGTTCATATTTCCCGGGACTAATGACTGCGTGACGTCATTTCGCGCTCCAATTAGGACGCTCCACGACGGCGCGCTACTTCCCGCGCTCACCTACTTAGCGCGCTCTCTTGTGTACCCTTTGGCCGCTCCTTATATGGGCATGTTTATTAATCTCCTAATCTGATTGGTTCTAATACCAACAGCGAACAAAAATGCGTGTGAGGCGCCGGGAGACCGCGTGGCGCCTGCAACCTCACCTTGATTATTCTTGTAAAGACTGTGAACACGTGTACATTAAATTATAAAAGAGAAGAGAGAAACGCGCAAGTTTCTAGTAAAGCTTAAATTAAAGTCAGTATTAAATCCAAAGTGTTCTGTTCACAACTACTAAACTATTCCTAATTTATTATTCCCAAATCCTAATTCCTAAAATAGTCCTAAATTAAATCATCTCATTCATCCTGAAGTAGACCTCTCCTTCATTCCGCATCGACGACTGTCCCCAGTCGAATTGCTCGTATTTCTTATCGAGCAACACACACAACAACTATCTTTGATACGGTTATTTCTATAAGTATACTAAATGTACTTACCGAAATGCAACTTTCATGTCTCCTTCTTCGATTTCTCTTATAATCTCCTCGAAGATTTCGGACAATTGACGCCTATCCCACCGCTGCCACCAGAAAAGAGTCCTCTGTTATTCCGTGGAAGGGTGGTGAGGGTTCTCGAACACAACAGTTATTCTTCTTCGAGCACAACTTCGGTTTATTTTAGATAGGCGTACAAAAGATTCCCGACAAGAGTTAGATAAAAGTTACTGCCAAGAGGCGCGGTCAAAAAGTGACCACCGGGGCGTCGCCAAGCGTCGCCGTTGACGCGGTCGCACGCGTGAGATAGCAAGATGAGCATTCTAAGAAGAGCTATCCGGGTCGCTACCGGGAACGCAGGATCTCTGTCAGCAGGATCCAGCATCACGCTATAACAGTACGATGTGGCAGAATTCTATCACATTGATAGCAGTAAAGTTATTTGCATCTATATCATTGGAAGACATTGGCAATCATGGGGATCCGGCTTATGATTCGACCTGAATCCAAATAGAGTCGGTCTGGACAAGTGCTACCGCACAAATCTTGTACATGTGAACCTCCGGAACAAGGTATGATGGGGCAGAATCCTATCACATTGATAGGAGCAAAGATATTTGCATCTATATCATTGGACGACATTGGCAATTCTGCATGCTCCGGCGTATGATTCGACCGGAGGCCAAAGGGAGTCGCTTTGGACAAGTGCTACCACACAAATCTTGTACATTTGGACCTCCTGTACAAGGTATGATGAGGCAGAATCCCATCACATTGATAGGAGCAAAGATATTTGCATCTATATCATTGGACGACATTGGCAATTCTGGATGCACCGGCTTATGATTCGACCTGAGTCCAAAGAGAGTCGCTTTGGACAAGTGCTACCGCACAAATGTTGTACATTTAGACCTCCTGGAAAAGATATGATGAGGCAGAATCCTGTCACATTGATAGGAGTGATGATATTTGCATCTAAATCATTGGACGACATTGGCAATTCTGGATGCTTCGGCTTATGATTCGACCTGAGTCCAAAGACAGTCGCTTTGGACAAGTGCTACCGCACAAATCTTGTACATTTGGACCTCCTGTACAAGGTATGATGAGGCAGAATCCCATCACATTGATAGGAGTAAAGATATTTGCATCTATATCATTGGACGACATTGGCAATTCTGGATGCTCCGGCATATGATTCGCCCGGAGGCCAAAGAGAGTCGCTTTGGACACGTGTTACCGCACAAATCTTGTACATTTGGACCCCCTGGACAAGATGCGATGAGGCAGAATCCTGTCAAATTCATAGCAGTAAAGATACTTGCATCTATATCATTGCACGACATTGGCAATTCTGGATGCTTCGGCTTATGGACCGACCTGAGTCCAAAGAGTTTCGCTTTTGTCTAGTGCTACCGCACAAATCTTGTACATTTGAATCTCCTGGGAATGGTATGGTGTGGCAGAATCCTGTCACATTGATAGTAGTATAGATATTTGCATCGATATCATTGGACGACATTGGCAATCCTGGGGATCCGGCTCATGATTCGATCGGAGGCCAAAGAGAGTCGCTTTGGACAAGTGCTACCGCACACATGTTGTACATTTAGACCTCCTGGAAAAGATGTGATGAGGCAGAATCCTGTCACATTGATAGGAGTGAAGATATTTGCATCTAAATCATTGGACGACATTGGCAATTCTGGATGCTTCGGCTTATGATTCGACCTGAGTCCAAAGAGAGTCGCTTTGGACAAGTGCTACCGCACAATTCTTGTACATTTGGACGACCTCCTGTACAAGGTATGATGAGGCAGAATCCCAACACAATGATAGGAGTAAAGATATTTGCATCTATATCATTGGACGACATTGGCAATTCTGGATGCTCGGCAGATGATTCGACCTGAGTTCAAAGAGAGTCGCTGTGGACAAATGCTGCCGCCCAAATCTTGTATATTTGGACCTCCTGGACAAGTTATGATGAGGCAGAATCCTATCACATCGATAGGAGTGAAGATATTTGCATCTATATCATTAGACAACATTGGAAATTCTGGATGCTCCGGCATATGATTCGCCCGGAGGCCAAAGAGAGTCGCTTTGGACACGTGCTACCGCACAAATCTTGTACATTTGGACCCCCTGGACAAGATGCGATGAGGCAGAATCCTGTCAAATTGATAGCAGTAAAGATCTTTGCATCTATATCATTGCACGATATTGGCAATTCTGGATGCTTCGGCTTTTGGACCGACCTGAGTCCAAAGAGTTTCGCTTTTGTCTAGTGCTACCGCACAAATCTTGTACATTTGAATCTCCTGGAAAAGGTATGGTGAGGCAGAATCCTGTCACATTGATAGTAGTATAGATATTTGCATCGATATCATTGGACGACATTGGCAATCCTGGGGATCCGGCTCATGATTCGATCGGAGGCCAAAGAGAGTCGCTTTGGATACGTGCTACCGCACAAATCTTGTACATTTGGACCCCCTGGACAAGATGCGATGAGGCAGAATCCTGTCAAATTGATAGCAGTAAAGATATTTGCATCTATATCATTAGACGACATTGGCAATTCTGCATGCTCCGGCGTATGATTCGACCGGAGGCCAAAGAGTGTCGCTTTGGACAAGTGCTACCACACAAATCGTCTACTTTTGGACCCCCTGCACAATATACGATGAGGCAGAATCCTGTCAAATTGATAGCAGTAAAGATATTTGCATCTATATCATTAGACAACATTGGCAATTCTGGATGTTTCGGCTTATGGATCGACCTGAGTCCAAAAATATTCGCTTTTGTCAAGTGCTACCGCACAAATCTTGTACACTTGAACCTCCTGGACAATATACGATGAGCCAGAATCCTGTCCAACTGTTAGGAGTGAAGATATTTGCATCTATATCGTTGGACGAAATTGGCAATTCTGGATGCTCCGGCATATGGTTCGACCGGAGGCCAAAGAGAGTCGCTTTCGACAACAGCTACCGCACAAATCTTGTACTTTCGGACGCCCTGGACAATATACGATGGGGCAGAATCCTGTCAAATTGATAGGAGTAAAGATATTTGCATCTATATCATTGGACGACATTGGCAATTCTGGATGCTCCGGCATATGATTCGACCTGAACCGAAAGGGAGTCGGTTTGGGCAAATGCTGCCGTCCAAAACTTGTGCATTTAGACCTCCTGGAAAAGGTAGGATGAGGCAGAATCCTGTCAAATTGATAGGAGTGAAGATATTTGCATCTATATCATTAGATAATATCGGAAATTTCTGATGCTTCGGCTTATGGATCGACCTGAGTCCAAAGAGTTTCGCTTTTGTCTAGTGCTACGGCACAAATCTTGTACACTTGATCCTCCTGGACAAGACACGATGAGCCAGAATCCTGTCAAATTGATAGCAGTGGAGATATTTGCATCTATATCATTAGATAATATCTGAAATTTCTGATGCTTCGGCTTATGAATCGACCTGAGTCCAAAGAGAGTCGCTTTGGACAAGTCCTACCGCACAAATCGTCTACATTTGATCCTCCTGGACAAGACCGGATGAGGCAGAATCCCATCACATTGATAGGAGTAAAGATATTTGCATCTATATCATTGGACGATATTGGCAATTCTGGATGCTCCGGCATATGATTCGCCCGGAGGCCAAAGAGAGTCGCTTTGGACACGTGCTACCGCACAAATCTTGTACATTTTGACCCCCTGGACAAGATGCGATGAGGCAGAATCCTGTCAAATTGATAGCAGTAAAGATATTTGCATCTATATCATTGCACGACATTGGCAATTCTGGATGCTTCGGCTTATGGACCGACCTGAGTCCAAAGAGTTTCGCTTTTGTCTTGTGCTACCGCACAAATCTTGTACATTTGAATCTCCTGGAAAAGGTATGGTGAGGCAGAATCCTGTCACATTGATAGTAGTATAGATATTTGCATCGATATCATTGGACGACATTGGCAATCCGGGGGATCCGGCTCATGATTCGATCGGAGGCCAAAGAGAGTCGCTTTGGACACGTGCTACCGCACAAATCTTGTACATTTGGACCCCCTGGACAAGATGCGATTAGGCAGAATCCTGTCAAATTGATAGCAGTAAAGATATTTGCATCTATATCATTGGACGACATTGGCAATCCTGGACGCTTCGACTTATGGTTCGACCTGAATCCAAAGGGAGTCGCTTTGGACAAGTGCTGCCGCACAAAAATTGTACATTTGGACCCCCTCGACAAGATACGATGAGGCGGAATCCTAGCAAATTGATAGGAGTAAAGATATTTGCATCTATATCACTAGATGACATTGGCAATTCTGGATGCTTCGGCTCATGGGTCGACCTGAGTCCAAAGAGAGTCGCTTTGGACAAGTGCTACCGCACAAATCTTGCATGTGTGGACCTCCTGTACAAGGTATGATGAGGCAGAATCCTATCACATTGGTAGGAGTGAAGATATTTGCATCTATATCATTGGACGACATTTGCAATTCTTTATGTACCGGCTTATGATTCGACCTCAGTCCAAAGCGAGTCGCTTTGGACAAGTGCTACCACACAAATGTTGTACATTTAGACCTCCTGGAAAAGATATGATGAGGCAGAATCCTGTCACATTGATAGGAGTGAAGATATTTGCATCTAAATCATTGGACGACGTTGGCAATTCTGGATGCTTCGGCTTATGATTCGACCTGAGCCCAAAGAGAGTCGCTTTGGACAAGTGCTACCACACAAATCTTGTTCATTTGGACCTCCTGGACAAGGTATGATGAGGCAGAATCCTATCATATCGATAGGAGTGAAGATAATTGCATCCATATCACTAGACGACATTGGCAATTCTGGATGTTTCGGCTTATGGATCGACCTGAGTCCAAAGAGAGTCGCTTTGGACAAGTGCTACTGCCCAAATCTTGTACACTTGAACCTCCTGGACAAGATAAGATGAGGCAGAAGGCTGTAAAATGTATAGGAGTGACGATATTTGCATCTAAATCATTGGACGACATTGGCAATTCTGGATGCTCCGGCATATGATTCGACCTGAATCCAAAGGGAGTCGGTTTGGGCAAATGCTGCCGCCCAAAACTTGTGCATTTGGACCTCCTGGAAAAGGTATGATGAGGCAGAATCCTGTCAAATAGATAGGAGTGAAGATATTTGCATCTATATCATTAGATAATATCGGAAATTTCTGATGCTTCGGCTTATGGATCGACTTGAGTCCAAAGAGTTTCGCTTTTGTCTAGTGCTACCGCACAAATCTTGTACACTTGATCCTCCTGGACAAGATACGATGAGGCTGAATCCTGTCAAATTGATAGGAGTGAAGATATTTGCATCTATATCATTGGTTAACATCGGCAGTTCTGGATAGTCCGGCTTATGATTCGACCTGAATCCAAAGAGAGTCGCTTTCGACAATTGCTACCGCACAAATCTTGTACATTCGGACGCCGTGGACAATATAGGATGGGGCAAAATCCTGTCAAATTGATAGGAGTAAAGATATTTGCATCTATATCATTGGACGACATTGGCAATTCTGGATGCTCCGGCTTATGATTCGACCTGAATCCAAAGCCACTCGGTTTGGGCAAATGCTGCCGCCCACAACTTGTGCATTTGGACCTCCTGGAAAAGGTATGATGAGGCAGAATCCTGTCACATTGATAGGAGTGAAGATATTTGCATCTATATCACTAGACGACATTGGCAATTCTGGATGCTTCGGCTTATGGATCGACCTGAGTCCAAAGAGAGTCGCTTTGGACAAGTGCTACCGCACAAATCTTGTATGTGTGGACCTCCTGTACAAGGTATGATGAGGCAGAATCCTATCACATTGATAGGAGTGAAGATATTTGCATCTATATCATTGGACGACATTGGCAATTGTGGATGCTTCGGCTTATGATTCGACCTGAGTCCAAAGCGAGTCGCTTTGGACAAGTGCTACCGCACAAATGTTGTACATTTAGACCTCCTGGAAAAGATATGATGAGGCAGAATCCTGTCACATTGATAGTAGTGAAGATATTTGCATCTAAATCATTGGACGACATTGGCAATTCTGGATGCTTCGGCTTATGATTCGACCTGAGCCCAAAGAGAGTCGCTTTGGACAAGTGCTACCACACAAATCTTGTTCATTTGGACCTCCTGGACAAGGTATGATGAGGCAGAATCCTATCATATCGATAGGAGTGAAGATATTTGCATCTATATCACTAGACGACATTGGCAATTCTGGATGTTTCGGCTTATGGATCGACCTGAGTCCAAAGAGTTTCGCTTTTGTCTAGCGCTACCGCACAAATCTTGTGCATTTGGACCTCCTGGAAAAGGTATGATAAGGGAGAATCCTGTCACAATGATAGGAGTGAAGATATTTGCATCTATATCATTGGACGACATTGGCAATTCTGGATGCACCGGCTTATGATTCGACCTGAGTCCAAAGAGAGTCGCTTTGGACAAATGCTGCCGCCCAAATCTTGTACATTCGGACCCCCTGCACAAGATACGATGAGGCTGAATCCTGTCAAATTGATAGGAGTCAGGATATTTTCCTCTAAATCATTTCACGTCATTGGCAATTCTGGATGCTCCGGCATATGGTTCGACCTGAGTCCAAAGAGAGTCGCTTTCGACAATTTTTAACGCACAAATCTGGTACATTTGGACCTCCTGGGCAAGGTACTGTTATGCCGTGGAAGGGTGGTGAGGGTTCTCGAACAAAACACTTATTCTTCTTCGAGCACAACTTCGGTTTATTTTAGATAGGCGTACAAAAGATTCCCGACAAGAGTTAGATCGAAGTTACTGCCAAGAGGCGCGATCAAAAAGTGACCACCGGGGCGTCGCCAAGCGTCGCCGTTGACGCGGTCGCACGCGTGAGATAGCAAGATGAGCATTCTAAGAAGAGCTATCCGGCTCGCTACCGGGAACGCAGGATCTCTGTCAGCAGGATCCAGCATCACGCCATAACATCCCCCCCCCCTTACAAAGAAAATTTTCTTGTTACAATTTGAGCCAAGAAAATTTTCATTGCAAAATCCGTCAAACTATCGGTTTAAGCTTAGCGCGCCTAATTCTTCCCAAGCGCGGAGGTGGAAGTTCCGCACAATCAGCCACACCACTGACCGCGACGCCTAGCGTGCCCTCGACAGGACCCGGTTCGCACAGAGCCATGGAAATATCCCGCGTGACCCTTTGGGTTCCACCGGAATTATAACAGTTGTAGTTGTTGCAAGTGCCGAAGCAGCATCTGCACAATCTCCAAATCCTCAGCTTGTATATTATCCAGAATAGTGCTAGTATCAAGAGGGAGACCACCAAGGATCGGAACGTGGTCCATATACTTTCGTAGCGAGATGCGCTCCTAACATGTGTGGCAATTTCGTCTGCTTCTTTAACAGTCTCGTCTAAAGGTTTAACTAAGTTGTGTAGTGCGGAAGGGTCATTTAGTATCGTGCTTATTGAAGGAATGCGTGCGTATGAGCCGATAGTTTCGTTAATCGGGTTGATGGTTATGTTGGAAATACCTAATGTTAGTCTGATCTCGGATGTGTCAGTTGTTTCGGTAGAGGAATATAGGGTTACTGAGGCCGTTCTTCCGGTACAACCCGGTCTAATCTTCACGAAATTTACGCCACTTATTGTAGTGGTTTCTACCTGTTTGGTGTCGCGACAGCTTACATGTAAACTTTCGGATTCGTAGACGATAGCAAGCCATTTCTGATTGGAATATAATTGTATCCATATGGGATTTGAACGAATCAGTACGTGTGGCGCACATTTTCCATCGGCTGGTAGGCCGTGTATAGCCTGGCTCAAACAAGGATCCTGGCTAACCGTACCGTACGCAGGGCCATGCCGCTCACACAGACGAATACCGTGAGGGATCCGACAGTTATTGATATCTTCCGCGGTCAGAGAACTATAGTACCGCGTGTCCTTATCTATTAGTATGTAACGCTCTGTAACGCTTAGTAAATACAAATATTGGTCTGTTAAACGAGGAACAGGTACCACCTGATACAAAACATAAATTTCCTCTTCTACGACTGGAATTTTGATCTCGAAGCAAAGTCTGAACTGACTCAGTAGAAAAATGTTAATCTCGGAGAATTTTAGAAACTTGTAGATCTGATCCTCAGTTACCGGGAAAAGCATTCTTCCGGCCCCGTACTTGCTCTCTATAGTCTTTAAAATTTCGAATAGCTCGGGTGGCTCGATTAGAGCGGGGTCAACTCTGCCCTGTAAGCCGCTCGTAAGTATATTTCTAAGTTTATAGACTAATTCGGTATATTCTAAAATTACTTCGTTCAGGACGCTAGCCAACTCCAACTGGTTCTCTTTATGGTTAATCGTGTCTACTACTCTGTTGCGAATCCTTTCAGTGTGGTTCAAATAGTTCATTACCTTATTTTGGAAGCTGGAGGCATCTTCAGCAATGCCTTTAACAATGGTCGTTTCTTCAGCTATCAGATGTGACAGTTTTTTGTTGTCTGCGTGCAATTTGTCAATTTCGGAGTTATAATATTCTGCGTCCCTGTGACTCAGGGTTCCAAAGAGAACATTGAAAAGATCACCAATTGGATTTAACCATCCGCGCTTAACTCTATAACGGTTCTTATTAGTATATCCTATGCTACTAAGCATTAGGTTCCTTTCCTTAACTAATCGCTTAAATCTAGCTGCTAGATGCGTAAACGTCTCCTCCAGCATGCTGCCTGCGTCAGTCTTATGTCTGGCCAGCGCTGCGGTTATTTGGTTCTCAATCGTCCGATAGTCCCTCAGATCGTAATAAAACATGGTTCTCCATTTATGGTGGTATAGCCGGGTCGTTCCCATCGAGTCGAAGTGAAGATTCGGGATATCTCGACTGGTGTTACTGTAGCCAAACGCCCGTTTTCGCTTATAGTCAGGCATAGTATTAAGTCTGTTACGCCCATCAAGTAAAGGAGTCTAAAACGGAATGCATGTCAGCAAATTTAAGTCTATTTAAATGTATCGTTTGATCCTTATTCTTAATACTAATAATAGCGTTAGTGTCTCCGCTTAAGGCTTTGTCTTGGTGAGGTCCTAACCAAGGGGTAAACAAACCGGCACTCCTATCTCTTCCCTGATTCCTGATCCATACCCAATCCTCAGGTTCTAACGTTAGCGGCCTAATGGTGTTATCTAATTGTCTCTTGGTTCTAATTTTACTGTCCATTAATGTCTCAGTTGCTCGGCACCATAGGCGCCTGAGATAATTCTTTTGTCCTTCTACAAAATCTGTGTATGTCGTGTCGTCGTCTTCCTGTAGGTGTTCCATGTTGGGGGGTTCTCTGCCAAAAGCCAGTTCAAACGGTTTGACTCTAGTACTTGAATGTTGGGTCGTGTTATAAGTATATATTGCAGCTTGCAGGTAGTGATGCCAATTGGTTTTCTCGTCGCTGGTCAAAATTTGGGTTTTCAGAAAATCTTTTATAACGGCATGCGCTCTTTCTAATGAGCCATTTGATTCGGGGTGAAATGCACTGGTATGCGTTAAATCCATACGGAGCATCTCAGGCAAATGGTGCATTACTAGACTTGTAAAATTAGCGCCCTGGTCGGTCAGGACAACTTTGGGGGTGCCGTAACGAAGGACCCACGTGTCTAATAAATTCTGAGCTATTGTTATTGCAGTCTGGTCGGTAATTGCAACAGCCTCCATAAATTTGCTGAGCTGGTCCTGGATAGTCAGTATGTATTTGTGTCCACCGGTGCTCTCTACTAACGGTCCAACAACGTCAATCGCAATTTTCTCATTAAAGCTTCTGGGTGTGTCAGTAATTGTAAGGGGCATTTTAGTAGGCTGTCGTTGAATTTTGGATTCTTGGCAAGTTAAGCATTCGTTAACATATTTCGTCACGTCTTTGTAGATCCCAGTCCAATTGTATGATTGTAAGATTCTGTCAATAGTTCGTTTCGTTCCTGCATGTCCGCCTAGTAACGTGTCGTGAGCCTGCCTCATGATTTCTCGTTTTTCGTCATCGTTTGTAGGTTTCCGTAATGTCTTTGTTAAAAGCGTCAATTTTACCATTGGTTCTCCTAGGCTCTCTAGAATTATTTCCTTAAGGTCCGATTTGTTTATTAACATTAATCGCGTCAGTACCTCGTAATCTACTGCGAGTGCTTTGACATTTTCCCCTATTATTACGTTACGCAAAGATTCGAAGATATTGGTTATAGTTTCCCGCGTATAAGAATCGCTATTTATCCGTATATGGTTACTATTTTCATCAAACTGAAACGAATAGTCCTCGCTAAGTCCGAACTCGACGTAGATGCTGTTGGCTGGTCGCTGGTCGTCAAAGACGACGTTCTTTCTCCAGGGTGTCCTGACGGTCGTTGTGATCAAGACCGGGTTTCGGCTCAATGCGTCCGCGTTGGCATTAAGGCATCCTTTCTTGTACTGGATCTCGTAGTCGTATTCTTCCAAGATTATTCGCCACCTAACTTGCATGGCGCCAGGTTTCTTCGTAGTCGCGACCCATTTCAAAGGTTGATGGTCCGTCACAATCGTGAACTTCCGACCGTGCAGATAAGGCCTGAAGTGCTTCACGCTCCACACGATGGCGAGCATCTCCCGATCGGTCGTGGAGTAATTCCGCTCTGCTTGATTCAATGTCCTGCTGGCGAAGCTAACCGGCCTCTCGTGTCCGTTTTCGTCTTCTTGAGCGAGGACCGCTCCGAGCGCTTCCCCGGATGTGTCGGTAGCCAGAACAAAGTTCTTCTCGAAGTTTGGAAAAGCTAATACCTTTTCACTGAGGAGCTCTTCCTTCAATTTGTCAAAGGCCTGCTGTTGGCATTCTCCCCATCGGAAGGTCTCGTCCTTCTTGAGAAGCGTATTCATCGGCCTTGCTATCTTGGAGAAACCCTTGATGAATCTCCGATAGTACCCCGCCAGTCCCAGAAATTGTTTGATATTTTTCTTATCCTTGGGAATGGGGAAATCCTTCACTGCTCGCAGTTTGTCAGGATTTGGTTTAATTCCATCCTTAGTAATTTGGTGTCCCAAATACTGTAGCTCTGGCTTCAGGTACTCGCACTTGTCGGTTTGCAATCTCAGCCCGACTTCTCGAAGCCGCTGAAACAGTATCCTTAACTTTTCCCGATGTGTTTGCAAATCCTCAGCGAAGACCACTATGTCATCCAGATATACGAAGCAAACTTTCCCGATCAGTCCCCTCAGGGCCTGGTCCATCATCCTCTGGAACGTAGCCGGTGCGTTCCGCAATCCAAAAGGCATTCTGTTATACTCAAAATGTCCAGCTGGTGTTGAGAATGCCGTCTTGGGCTTATCTTCCTCCTTCATTTGGATCTGGTGGAATCCGCTGGCCAGATCGGAAGCACTAAAATAACGGGCTCGCCCGAGTTGATCGAGAATTTCCTCGATATTCGGCAACGGGTAGGCATCGTGAAGGGTCTTAGCGGTCAACTGTCGAAAATCCACGACAACCCTCTACCTCTTTTTGCCGCTGGCGTCTGCCTTTTTTGGCACCACCCACAACGGTGAATTGTACGGTGATGAGGAGTCCCTCACGACTCCTTTCCTTCTCATATCACCGACCTGCTCGGCGATCACATCCAAGTGCCCAGGTGGATACCTGAATTGCTTTGTATGTACGGGCATGTCATCGGAAACCGGTACCGAATGTTGGGTCAACATTGTACTGGGTAGCTCATCCCCGGGCAATGCAAAGATGTCCTCGAACTCTTTGATAAGTTCCCACAATTTCTCGATCTCGACTCGGTCCGCTAGGTGCAACAATCTAGTATTCTCTTTCAGAAGCTGTATGCGTTGTGTCTTTGCGCTGCCTTGCGCGCGTTCCATTAGCAAAATCCTATGCAAAGTACCAGTCAACTCGATGGTCCTCCTTGTGGTGTTAATCGTTGCCTCTTCCTTGGTGATAAAAGGCATTCCCAAAAGGCCGTCCTCTTCAATCGGAAACTCGTCCGCTACAATGGCTAGCACATGCTGCTTATCGCCTAGATCTAATCGCGCTTCGCGTGTCGTAATCACGGGTTCGTTGGTAACGCCGAAAAAGGTATTGCTCCGGGCTCGGCTCGGGAGGCCCTTAGAAGCAGCTTGTTTTATTACGTTTAGTCCTGCTCCTGTATCGAGCAAGAAGGTTCGGGTTCCGGGGTTGTCTCCCCCCAGGCGGATTGCGATGGCGAGTTTGTCTCTTCCTGTTCCGAGCTTAAGTATTTGATGTCGGGAGGCTTGTTCGTTAGCCCTGCCCGAAAATTTTGGTTTTGTGGGCAGTCGCGCGCATAATGCCCACTTTTGTTGCATCTGTAACATGTGACTGGTGCATCGCTCCTTCGCGGTGACTCGCGGTGCTCGTTCGCGGGCCTTCTATCCATCGGGGGCCGCTCCGCAGCGGAGTGTCTTGGATTAGGAGTGGGAGCGTGCCGCATGGTGGGGCGGCGCTCGTGCTCACTTGATGCGTAACCACGGTGGGCTCTACTTCGGAGCTCGCCCCGGCGTTGTTGCTCATATGCGAACTGCTGAGCCTCGCGCAGCGTTTCCGGACGCTGATACTGGACGTCTTTCGTTAATGAATCGGCCAGATTTTGAATGTACACGTCAACCGCGTTCATCTCCTCTACTCGTAGAGCAGCTCTCTTCTCGCCCGCAGAAAGGTTTCTACTTTGGTCTAACGCTCGTTTGATATCGCGTTGCAACAAATTAAAGCGCCTGGTATATTCGCGTACATCTTGTCTTCCCTGACGCAAACTCGCTCGTTCCTGAATTAACAGGTGGTAACTCTTCGTTAGGCAGTACTCCGTTTCGAGGATCTCAAATAGGTCGCTTAGGTCAATAACGTCGTGCTGTTCAATTAATTTCTTCGCGTCGCCCTTTAGACGCTGGCTCTTTATCATATTTAAATACGTCCGCGAATCGGGTACGAGCTGTTCCATTTCTTTGATTTCCTTTATAAATTTCTCGACCGGCCTATTGAATCCATCGAATTCGCTAATCATTTCCAGTGCCTGCTTCGTTTCGCGGGCATACTGGATAAGGGATCTGCGCGCTCCGTCGCTATGTCCTCCGTCGCTATTTGTCCCGTCACTACGTGCTCCGTCGGCCTCATCGTCTACATCGGCCGCTACAGAAGCCGAAGCCGCGCGTATGGTTAAATTGGTCAACTGTTTCCGTATCGCTCTTATTTCCTCTCCCAACGTTCGCAGCCCGCCTGCTAATAGTCGCTGTTCCTGCGAGGTAATCCGCTCCGCGGCATTTTCCCGAGTTACCGTTTCGACTTAATCCTCAACATCGTCCCTTCTCGGACTGGACATTTCGCTTACGTGGCGTCTTTTCTCTAAACGCCGGTACTTGAACTATCTTTGATACGGTTATTTCTATAAGTATACTAAATGTACTTACCGAAATGCAACTTTCATGTCTCCTTCTTCGATTTCTCTTATAATCTCCTCGAAGATTTCGGACAATTGACGCCTATCCCACCGCTGCCACCAGAAAAGAGTCCTCTGTTATTCCGTGGAAGGGTGGTGAGGGTTCTCGAACACAACAGTTATTCTTCTTCGAGCACAACTTCGGTTTATTTTAGATAGGCGTACAAAAGATTCCCGACAAGAGTTAAATAAAAGTTACTGCCAAGAGGCGCGATCAAAAAGTGACCACCGGGGCGTCGCCAAGCGTCGCCGTTGACGCGGTCGCACGCGTGAGATAGCAAGATGAGCATTCTAAGAAGAGCTATCCGGCTCGCTACCGGGAACGCAGGATCTCTGTCAGCAGGATCCAGCATCACGCCATAACAGTACGATGTGGCAGAATTCTATCACATTGATAGCAGTAAAGTTATTTGCATCTATATCATTGGAAGACATTGGCAATCATGGGGATCCGGCTTATGATTCGACCTGAATCCAAATAGAGTCGGTCTGGACAAGTGCTACCGCACAAATCTTGTACATGTGAACCTCCGGAACAAGGTATGATGGGGCAGAATCCTATCACATTGATAGGAGCAAAGATATTTGCATCTATATCATTGGACGACATTGGCAATTCTGCATGCTCCGGCGTATGATTCGACCGGAGGCCAAAGGGAGTCGCTTTGGACAAGTGCTACCACACAAATCTTGTACATTTGGACCTCCTGTACAAGGTATGATGAGGCAGAATCCCATCACATTGATAGGAGTAAAGATATTTGCATCTATATCATTGGACGACATTGGCAATTCTGGATGCACCGGCTTATGATTCGACCTGAGTCCAAAGAGAGTCGCTTTGGACAAGTGCTACCGCACAAATGTTGTACATTTAGACCTCCTGGAAAAGATATGATGAGGCAGAATCCTGTCACATTGATAGGAGTGAAGATATTTGCATCTAAATCATTGGACGACATTGGCAATTCTGGATGCTTCGGCTTATGATTCGACCTGAGTCCAAAGACAGTCGCTTTGGACAAGTGCTACCGCACAAATCTTGTACATTTGGACCTCCTGTACAAGGTATGATGAGGCAGAATCCCATCACATTGATAGGAGTAAAGATATTTGCATCTATATCATTGGACGACATTGGCAATTCTGGATGCTCCGGCATATGATTCGCCCGGAGGCCAAAGAGAGTCGCTTTGGACACGTGTTACCGCACAAATCTTGTACATTTGGACCCCCTGGACAAGATGCGATGAGGCAGAATCCTGTCAAATTCATAGCAGTAAAGATACTTGCATCTATATCATTGCACGACATTGGCAATTCTGGATGCTTCGGCTTATGGACCGACCTGAGTCCAAAGAGTTTCGCTTTTGTCTAGTGCTACCGCACAAATTTTGTACATTTGAATCTCCTGGGAATGGTATGGTGTGGCAGAATCCTGTCACATTGATAGTAGTATAGATATTTGCATCGATATCATTGGACGACATTGGCAATCCTGGGGATCCGGCTCATGATTCGATCGGAGGCCAAAGAGAGTCGCTTTGGACAAGTGCTACCGCACACATGTTGTACATTTAGACCTCCTGGAAAAGATGTGATGAGGCAGAATCCTGTCACATTGATAGGAGTGAAGATATTTGCATCTAAATCATTGGACGACATTGGCAATTCTGGATGCTTCGGCTTATGTTTCGACCTGAGTCCAAAGAGAGTCGCTTTGGACAAGTGCTACCGCACAATTCTTGTACATTTGGACGACCTCCTGTACAAGGTATGATGAGGCAGAATCCCAACACAATGATAGGAGTAAAGATATTTGCATCTATATCATTGGACGACATTGGCAATTCTGGATGCTCGGCAGATGATTCGACCTGAGTTCAAAGAGAGTCGCTGTGGACAAATGCTGCCGCCCAAATCTTGTATATTTGGACCTCCTGGACAAGTTATGATGAGGCAGAATCCTATCACATCGATAGGAGTGAAGATATTTGCATCTATATCACTAGACGACATTGGCAATTCTGGATGCTTCGGCTTATGGATCGACCTGAGTCCAAAGAGTTTCGCTTTTGTCTAGTGCTACCGCACAACTCTTGTACACTTGATCCTCCTGGACAAGACACAATGAGCCAGAATCCTGTAAAATTGATAGGAGTGAAGATATTTGCATCTATATCATTGGACGACATTGGCAATTCTGGATGCTCGGCATATGATTCGACCTGAGTCCAAAGAGAGTCGCTTTGGACAAGTGCTACCGCACAAATCTTGTCTGTGTGGACCTCCTGTACAAGGTATGATGAGGCAGAATCCTATCACATTGATAGGAGTAAAGATATTTGCATCTATATCATTGGACGACATTGGCAATTCTGGATGCTTCGGCTTATGATTCGACCTGAATCCAAAGACAGAGTCTTTGGACAAGTGCTACCGCACACATGTTGTACATTTAGACCTCCTGGAAAAGATATGATGAGGCAGAATCCTGTCACATTGATAGGAGTGAAGATATTTGCATCTAAATCATTGGACGACATTGGCAATTCTGGATGCTTCGGCTTATGATTCGACCTGAGTCCAAAGACAGTCGCTTTGGACAAGTGCTACCGCACAAATCTTGTACATTTGGACCTCCTGTACAAGGTATGATGAGGCAGAATCCCATCACATTGATAGGAGTAAAGATATTTGCATCTATATCATTGGACGACATTGGCAATTCTGGATGCTCCGGCATATGATTCGCCCGGAGGCCAAAGAGAGTCGCTTTGGACACGTGTTACCGCACAAATCTTGTACATTTGGACCCCCTGGACAAGATGCGATGAGGCAGAATCCTGTCAAATTCATAGCAGTAAAGATACTTGCATCTATATCATTGCACGACATTGGCAATTCTGGATGCTTCGGCTTATGGACCGACCTGAGTCCAAAGAGTTTCGCTTTTGTCTAGTGCTACCGCACAAATTTTGTACATTTGAATCTCCTGGGAATGGTATGGTGTGGCAGAATCCTGTCACATTGATAGTAGTATAGATATTTGCATCGATATCATTGGACGACATTGGCAATCCTGGGGATCCGGCTCATGATTCGATCGGAGGCCAAAGAGAGTCGCTTTGGACAAGTGCTACCGCACACATGTTGTACATTTAGACCTCCTGGAAAAGATGTGATGAGGCAGAATCCTGTCACATTGATAGGAGTGAAGATATTTGCATCTAAATCATTGGACGACATTGGCAATTCTGGATGCTTCGGCTTATGTTTCGACCTGAGTCCAAAGAGAGTCGCTTTGGACAAGTGCTACCGCACAATTCTTGTACATTTGGACGACCTCCTGTACAAGGTATGATGAGGCAGAATCCCAACACAATGATAGGAGTAAAGATATTTGCATCTATATCATTGGACGACATTGGCAATTCTGGATGCTCGGCAGATGATTCGACCTGAGTTCAAAGAGAGTCGCTGTGGACAAATGCTGCCGCCCAAATCTTGTATATTTGGACCTCCTGGACAAGTTATGATGAGGCAGAATCCTATCACATCGATAGGAGTGAAGATATTTGCATCTATATCACTAGACGACATTGGCAATTCTGGATGCTTCGGCTTATGGATCGACCTGAGTCCAAAGAGTTTCGCTTTTGTCTAGTGCTACCGCACAACTCTTGTACACTTGATCCTCCTGGACAAGACACAATGAGCCAGAATCCTGTAAAATTGATAGGAGTGAAGATATTTGCATCTATATCATTGGACGACATTGGCAATTCTGGATGCTCGGCATATGATTCGACCTGAGTCCAAAGAGAGTCGCTTTGGACAAGTGCTACCGCACAAATCTTGTCTGTGTGGACCTCCTGTACAAGGTATGATGAGGCAGAATCCTATCACATTGATAGGAGTAAAGATATTTGCATCTATATCATTGGACGACATTGGCAATTCTGGATGCTTCGGCTTATGATTCGACCTGAATCCAAAGACAGAGTCTTTGGACAAGTGCTACCGCACACATGTTGTACATTTAGACCTCCTGGAAAAGATATGATGAGGCAGAATCCTGTCACATTGATAGGAGAGAAGATATTTGCATCTAAATCATTGGACGACATTGGCAATTCTGGATGCTTCGCCTTATGATTCGACCTGAGTCCAAAGAGAGTCGCTTTGGACAAGTGCTACCGCACAATTCTTGTACATTTGGACGACCTCCTGTACAAGGTATGATGAGGCAGAATCCCAACACAATGATAGGGGTAAAGATATTTGCATCTATATCATTGGACGACATTGGCAATTCTGGATGCTCGGCAGATGATTCGACCTGAGGTCAAAGAGAGTCGCGGTGGACAAATGCTGCCGCCCAAATCTTGTATATTTGGACCTCCTGGACAAGTTATGATGAGCCAGAATCCTGTAAAATTGATAGGAGTGAAGATATTTGCATCTATATCATTGGACGACATTGGCAATTCTGGATGCTTCGGCTTATGGATCGACCTGAGTCCAAAGAGTTTCGCTTTTGTCTAGTGCTAACGCACAACTCTTGTACACTTGATCCGCCTGGACAAGACACAATGAGCCAGAATCCTGTAAAATTGATAGGAGTGAAGATATTTGCATCTATATCATTGGACGACATTGGCAATTCTGGATGCTCGGCATATGATTCGACCTGAGTCCAAAGAGAGTCGCTTTGGACAAGTGCTACCGCACAAATCTTGTCTGTGTGGACCTCCTGTACAAGGTATGATGAGGCAGAATCCTATCACATTGATAGGAGTAAAGATATTTGCATCTAAATCATTGGACGACATTGGCAATTCTGGATGCTTCGGCTTATGTTTCGACCTGAGTCCAAAGAGAGTCGCTTTGGACAAGTGCTACCGCACAATTCTTGTACATTTGGACGACCTCCTGTACAAGGTATGATGAGGCAGAATCCCAACACAATGATAGGAGTAAAGATATTTGCATCTATATCATTGGACGACATTGGCAATTCTGGATGCTCGGCAGATGATTCGACCTGAGTTCAAAGAGAGTCGCTGTGGACAAATGCTGCCGCCCAAATCTTGTATATTTGGACCTCCTGGACAAGTTATGATGAGGCAGAATCCTATCACATCGATAGGAGTGAAGATATTTGCAGCTATATCACTAGACGACATTGGCAATTCTGGATGCTTCGGCTTATGGATCGACCTGAGTCCAAAGAGTTTCGCTTTTGTCTAGTGCTACCGCACAACTCTTGTACACTTGATCCTCCTGGACAAGACACAATGAGCCAGAATCCTGTAAAATTGATAGGAGTGAAGATATTTGCATCTATATCATTGGACGACATTGGCAATTCTGGATGCTCGGCATATGATTCGACCTGAGTCCAAAGAGAGTCGCTTTGGACAAGTGCTACCGCACAAATCTTGTCTGTGTGGACCTCCTGTACAAGGTATGATGAGGCAGAATCCTATCACATTGATAGGAGTAAAGATATTTGCATCTATATCATTGGACGACATTGGCAATTCTGGATGCTTCGGCTTATGATTCGACCTGAATCCAAAGACAGAGTCTTTGGACAAGTGCTACCGCACACATGTTGTACATTTAGACCTCCTGGAAAAGATATGATGAGGCAGAATCCTGTCACATTGATAGGAGAGAAGATATTTGCATCTAAATCATTGGACGACATTGGCAATTCTGGATGCTTCGCCTTATGATTCGACCTGAGTCCAAAGAGAGTCGCTTTGGACAAGTGCTACCGCACAATTCTTGTACATTTGGACGACCTCCTGTACAAGGTATGATGAGGCAGAATCCCAACACAATGATAGGGGTAAAGATATTTGCATCTATATCATTGGACGACATTGGCAATTCTGGATGCTCGGCAGATGATTCGACCTGAGGTCAAAGAGAGTCGCGGTGGACAAATGCTGCCGCCCAAATCTTGTATATTTGGACCTCCTGGACAAGTTATGATGAGCCAGAATCCTGTAAAATTGATAGGAGTGAAGATATTTGCATCTATATCATTGGACGACATTGGCAATTCTGGATGCTTCGGCTTATGGATCGACCTGAGTCCAAAGAGTTTCGCTTTTGTCTAGTGCTAACGCACAACTCTTGTACACTTGATCCTCCTGGACAAGACACAATGAGCCAGAATCCTGTAAAATTGATAGGAGTGAAGATATTTGCATCTATATCATTGGACGACATTGGCAATTCTGGATGCTCGGCATATGATTCGACCTGAGTCCAAAGAGAGTCGCTTTGGACAAGTGCTACCGCACAAATCTTGTACATTTGGACCCCCTGGACAAGATGCGATGAGGCAGAATCCTGTCAAATTCATAGCAGTAAAGATACTTGCATCTATATCATTGCACGACATTGGCAATTCTGGATGCTTCGGCTTATGGACCGACCTGAGTCCAAAGAGTTTCGCTTTTGTCTAGTGCTACCGCACAAATTTTGTACATTTGAATCTCCTGGGAATGGTATGGTGTGGCAGAATCCTGTCACATTGATAGTAGTATAGATATTTGCATCGATATCATTGGACGACATTGGCAATCCTGGGGATCCGGCTCATGATTCGATCGGAGGCCAAAGAGAGTCGCTTTGGACAAGTGCTACCGCACACATGTTGTACATTTAGACCTCCTGGAAAAGATGTGATGAGGCAGAATCCTGTCACATTGATAGGAGTGAAGATATTTGCATCTAAATCATTGGACGACATTGGCAATTCTGGATGCTTCGGCTTATGTTTCGACCTGAGTCCAAAGAGAGTCGCTTTGGACAAGTGCTACCGCACAATTCTTGTACATTTGGACGACCTCCTGTACAAGGTATGATGAGGCAGAATCCCAACACAATGATAGGAGTAAAGATATTTGCATCTATATCATTGGACGACATTGGCAATTCTGGATGCTCGGCAGATGATTCGACCTGAGTTCAAAGAGAGTCGCTGTGGACAAATGCTGCCGCCCAAATCTTGTATATTTGGACCTCCTGGACAAGTTATGATGAGGCAGAATCCTATCACATCGATAGGAGTGAAGATATTTGCATCTATATCACTAGACGACATTGGCAATTCTGGATGCTTCGGCTTATGGATCGACCTGAGTCCAAAGAGTTTCGCTTTTGTCTAGTGCTACCGCACAACTCTTGTACACTTGATCCTCCTGGACAAGACACAATGAGCCAGAATCCTGTAAAATTGATAGGAGTGAAGATATTTGCATCTATATCATTGGACGACATTGGCAATTCTGGATGCTCGGCATATGATTCGACCTGAGTCCAAAGAGAGTCGCTTTGGACAAGTGCTACCGCACAAATCTTGTCTGTGTGGACCTCCTGTACAAGGTATGATGAGGCAGAATCCTATCACATTGATAGGAGTAAAGATATTTGCATCTATATCATTGGACGACATTGGCAATTCTGGATGCTTCGGCTTATGATTCGACCTGAATCCAAAGACAGAGTCTTTGGACAAGTGCTACCGCACACATGTTGTACATTTAGACCTCCTGGAAAAGATATGATGAGGCAGAATCCTGTCACATTGATAGGAGAGAAGATATTTGCATCTAAATCATTGGACGACATTGGCAATTCTGGATGCTTCGCCTTATGATTCGACCTGAGTCCAAAGAGAGTCGCTTTGGACAAGTGCTACCGCACAATTCTTGTACATTTGGACGACCTCCTGTACAAGGTATGATGAGGCAGAATCCCAACACAATGATAGGGGTAAAGATATTTGCATCTATATCATTGGACGACATTGGCAATTCTGGATGCTCGGCAGATGATTCGACCTGAGGTCAAAGAGAGTCGCGGTGGACAAATGCTGCCGCCCAAATCTTGTATATTTGGACCTCCTGGACAAGTTATGATGAGCCAGAATCCTGTAAAATTGATAGGAGTGAAGATATTTGCATCTATATCATTGGACGACATTGGCAATTCTGGATGCTTCGGCTTATGGATCGACCTGAGTCCAAAGAGTTTCGCTTTTGTCTAGTGCTAACGCACAACTCTTGTACACTTGATCCTCCTGGACAAGACACAATGAGCCAGAATCCTGTAAAATTGATAGGAGTGAAGATATTTGCATCTATATCATTGGACGACATTGGCAATTCTGGATGCTCGGCATATGATTCGACCTGAGTCCAAAGAGAGTCGCTTTGGACAAGTGCTACCGCACAAATCTTGTCTGTGTGGACCTCCTGTACAAGGTATGATGAGGCAGAATCCTATCACATTGATAGGAGTAAAGATATTTGCATCTATATCATTGGACGACATTGGCAATTCTGGATGCTTCGGCTTATGATTCGACCTGAGTCCAAAGAGAGTCGCTTTGGACAAGTGCTACCGCACAAATCTTGTACATTTCGACCTCCTGTACAAGGTATGATGAGGCAGAATCCCATCACATTGATAGGAGTAAAGATATTTGCATCTATATCATTGGACGACATTGGCAATTCTGGATGCTCCGGCATATGATTCGCCCGGAGGCCAAAGAGAGTCGCTTTGGACACGTGTTACCGCATAAATCTTGTACATTTGGACCCCCTGGATAAGATGCGATGAGGCAGAATCCTGTCAAATTCATAGCAGTAAAGATACTTGCATCTATATCATTGCACGACATTGGCAATTCTGGATGCTTCGGCTTATGGACCGACCTGAGTCCAAAGAGAGTCGCTTCGGACAAGTGCTACCGCAATAAGTCTTGTACATTTGGACCTCCTGTACAAGATAAGATGAGGCAGAATCCTGTCAAATTGATAGGAGTAAAGATATTTGCATCTATATCATTGGTCAACATCGGCAATTCTAGATGGTCCGGCTTATGTTCGACCTAAGTCCAAACAATGTCGTTTTGGACAAGTGCTACCGCACAAATCTTGTACATTTGAACCTCGTGGACAAGATACGATGAGGCAGAATCCTGTCAAATTGATAGGAGTGATGATGTTTGCATCTATATCATTGGCCGACATTGGCAGTTCTGGAAGATCGGCATATGATTCGACCGGAGGCCAAAGAGAGTCGCTTTGGACACGTGCTACCGCACAAATCTTGTATATTTGGACCCCCTGGACAAGATATGATGAGGCCGAATCCTGTCAAATTGATAGCAGTAAAGATATTTGCATTTATATCATTGCACGACATTGGCAATTCTGGATGCTTCGGCTTATGGATCGACCTGAGACCAAAGAGTTTCGCTTTGGACAAGTGCTACCGCACAAATCTTGTACATTTGGACCTCCTGTACAAGGTATGATGTGGCAGAATCCTATCACATTGATAGGAGTAAAGATATTTGCATCTATATCATTGGTCAACATCGGCAATTCTGGATGGTCCGGCTTATGGTTCGACCTAAGTCCAAAGAGAGTCGTTTTGGACAAGTGCTACCACACAAACCTTGTACATTTGAACATCCGGAACAGGGTATGATGAGACAGAATCCTGTCAAATTGATAGGATTGAAGATATTTGCATCTATATCATTGGACCACATTGGCAATTCTGTATGCTCCGGGGTATGATTCGACCGGACGCCAAAGAGAGTCGCATTGTACAAATGCTACCGCACAAGTCTTGTACATTTTGGCCCCCTGGACAATATACGATGAGGCAGAATCCTGTCAAATTGATGGGAGTGAAGATATTTGCATCTATTTCATTGGACGACATTGGCAATTCTGGATGCTCCGGCTTATGATTCGACCTGAATCCAAAGAGAGTCGGTTTGGGCAAATGCTGCCGTCCAAAACTTGTGCATTTGGACCTCCTGGAAAAGGTATGATGAGGCAGAATCCTGTCACATTGATAGGAGTAAATATATTTGCATGTATATCATAGGACAACATTGGCAATTCTGGATGCTCCGGCATATTATTCGACCGGAGGCCAAAGAGAGTCGCTTGGGACACGTGCTACCGCACAAATCTTGTACATTTGGACCCCCTGGACAAGATACGATGAGGCAGAATCCTGTCAAATTGATAGCAGTAAAGATATTTGCATGTATATCATTGCACGACATTGGCAATTCTGGATGCTTCGGCTTATGGATCGACCTGAGTCCAAAGAGTTTCGCTTTGGACAAGTGCTACCGCACAAATCTTGTACATTTGGACCTCCGGAACACGGTATGCTGAGATAGAATCCCGTCAAATTGATAGGAGTAAAGATATTTGCATCTATACCATTGCACGACATTGGCAATTCTGGATGCTCGGCATATGTTTCGACCTGACTTCAAAGAGTTTCGCTTTTGTCTAGTGCTACCGCACAAATCTTGTACACTTGATCCTCCTGGACAAGACACGATGAGGCAGAATCCTGTCAAATTGATAGGAGTAAAGATGTTTGCATCTATATCATTGCACGACATTGGCAATTCTGGATGCTTCGGCTTATGGATCGACCTGAGTCCAAAGAGTTTCGCTTTGGACAAGTGCTACCGCACAAATCTTGTACATTTGGACCTTCGGAACACGGTATGCTGAGATAGAATCCCGTCAAATTGATAGGAGTAAAGATATTTGCATCTATACCATTGCACGACATTGGCAATTCTGGATGCTCCGGCGTATGATTCGACCGGAGGCCAAAGAGAGTCGCATTGTATAAGTGCTACCGCACAAGTATTGTCCATTTGGACCCCCTGGACAATATATGATGAGGCAGAATCCTGTCAATTTGATGGGAGTAAAGATATTTGCATCTATATCATTGGACGACATTGGCAATTCTGGATGCCCCGGCTTATGATTCGACCTGAGTCCAAAGAGAGTCGCTTTGGACAAGGGCTACCGCACAAATCTTGTACATTTGAACCTCCGGAACCAGGTATGACGAGGCAGAATCCTATCACATTGATAGGAGTAAAGATATTTGCATCTATATCATTGGTCAACAACGGCAATTCTGGATGGTCCGGTTTATGGTTCGACATAAGTCCAAAGAATGTCGCTTTGGACAAGTGCTACCGCAACAAATCGCGTACATTTGGACCTCCTGTACAAGGTATGATGTAACAGAATCCTATCACATTGATAGGAGTAAAGATATTTGCATCTATATCATTGGACCACATTGGCAATTCTGGATGCTCCGGCGTATGATTCGACCGGAGGCCAAAGAGAGTCGCATTGTACAAATGCTACTGCACAAGTCTTGTATATTTGGGCCCCCTGGACAATATACGATGAGGCAGAATCCTGTCAAATTGATAGCAGTAAAGATATTTGCATCTATATCATTGGTCAACATCGGCAATTCTGGATGGTCCGGCTTATGTTCGACCTGAGTTCAAAGAGAGTCGCTTTGGACAAATACTGCCGCCCAAATCTTGTCCATTTGGACCTCCTGGACAAGATATGATGAGGCCGAATCCTGTCAAATTGATATGAGTGAAGATATATGCATCTATATCATTGGACGACATTGGCAATTCTGGATGGTCCGGCTTATGGTTCGACATAAGTCCAAAGAATGTCGCTTTGGACAAGTGCTACCGCAACATATAGCGTACATTTGGACCCCCTGGACAAGACACGATGAGGCAGAATCCTGTCAAATTGATTGCAGTAAAGATATTTGCATCTATACCATTGCAGGACAATGGCAATTCTTGATGCTTCGGCTTATGGATCGACCTGAGTCCAAAGAGATTCGTTTTTGTTAAGTGCTAACGCACAAATCTTGTACATTTGGACCTCCTGGACAAGATATGATGAGGCAGAATCCTGTCAAATTGATCGGAGTGAAGATATTTGCATCTATATCATTAGACGGCATTGGCAATTCTGGATGCTCAGGCTTATGATTCGACCTGAGTCCAAGGAGACTCGCTTTGGACAAGTGCTACCGCAACAAATCTTGTACATTTGAACCTCGTGGACAAGATACGATGAGGCAGAATCCTGTCAAATTGATAGGAGTGATGATGTTTGCATCTATATCATTGGACGACATTGGGAATTCTGGAAGATCGGCATATGATTCGACCTGAGTTCAAAGAGAGTCGCTTTGGACAAATACTGCCGCCCAAATCTTGTCCATTTGGACCTCCTGGACAAGATATGATGAGGCCGAATCCTGTCAAATTGATAGGAGTAAAGAAATTTGCATCTATATCATTGGACGACATTGGCAATTCTGGATGCTCAGGCTTATGATTCGACCTGAGTCCAAAGAGAGTCGCTTCGGACAAGTGCTACCGCAATAAGTCTTGTACATTTGGACCTCCTGTACAAGGCATGATGAAGCAGAATCCTATCACATTGATAGGAGTAAAGATATTTGCATCTATATCATTGGACGACATTGGCAATTCTGGATGCTCCGGCTTATGATTCGACCTGAATACAAAGAGAGTCGGTTTGGGCAAATGCTGCCGCCCAAAACTTGTGCATTTGAACCTCCGGAACAAGGTATGACGAGGCAGAATCCTATCACAATGATAGGAGTAAAGATATTTGCATCTATTTCATTGGACGACATTGGCAATTCTGGATGCTCGGCATATGATTCGACCTGAGTTCAAAGAGTTTCGCTTTTGTCTAGTGCTACCGCACAAATCTTGTACACTTGATCCTCCTGGACAAGACACGATGGGGCAGAATCCTGTCAAATTGATAGGAGTAAAGATGTTTGCATCTATATCATTGCACGACATTGGCAATTCTGGATGCTTCGGCTTATGGATCGACCTGAGTCCAAAGAGTTTCGCTTGGGACAAGTGGTACCGCACAAATCTTGTACATTTGGTCCTCCGGAACACGGTATGTTGAGATAGAATCCCGTCAAATTGATAGGAGTAAAGATATTTGCATCTATACCATTGCACGACATTGGCAATTCTGGATGCTCCGGCGTATGATTCGACCGGAGGCCAAAGAGAGTCGCATTGTATAAGTGCTACCGCACAAGTATTGTACATTTGGACCCCCTGGACAATATACGTAGAGGCAGAATCCTGTCAATTTGATGGGAGTAAAGATATTTGCATCTATATCATTGGACGACATTGGCAATTCTGGATGCCCCGGCTTATGATTCGACCTGAGTCCAAAGGGAGTCGCTTTGGACAAGGGCTACCGCACAAATCTTGTACATTTGAACCTCCGGAACAAGGTATGATGAGGCAGAATCCTATCACATTGATAGGAGTAAAGATATTTGCATCTATATCATTAGACGGCATTGGCAATTCTGGATGCTCAGGCATATGATTCGACCTGAGTCCAAGAAGAGTCGCTTTGGACAAGTGCTACCACAACAAATCTTGTACATTTGGACACCCTGGACAAAATACGATGAGGCAGAATCCTGTCAAATTAATAGGAGTAAAGATATTTGCATCTATATCATTGGTCAACATCGGCAATTCTGGATGGTCCGGCTTATGGTTCGACATAAGTCCAAAGAATGTCGCTTTGGACAAGTGCTACCGCAACAAATCGTGTACATTTGGACCCCCTGGACAAGATACGATGAGGCAGAATCCTTTCAAATTGATAGCAGTAAAGATATTTGGATCTATACCATTGCTCGACATTGGCAATTCTGGATGCTCCGGCGTATGATTCGACCGGAGGCCAAAAAGAGTCGCAAAGTACAAATGCTACCGCACAAGTCTTTTACATTTGTGCCCCCTGGACAATATACGATGAGGCAGAATCCTGTCAAATTGAGAGGAGTAAAGATGTTTGCATCTATATCATTGGTCAACATCGGCAATTCTGGATGGTCCGGCTTATGTTCGACCTGAGTTCAAAGAGAGTCGCTTTGGACAAATACTGCCGCCCAAATCTTGTCCATTTGGACCTCCTGGACAAGATATGATGAGGCCGAATCCTGTCAAATTGATAGGAGTGAAGATATATGCATCTATATCATTGGACGTCATTGGCAATTCTGGATGCTCGGTATATGATTCGACCTGAGTCAAAGAGATTGGCTTTTGTCAAGTGCTGCCGCACAAATCTTGTCCATTTGGACCTCCTGGACAAGATATGATGAGGCGGATTCCTGTCACATTGATAGGAGTGAAGATGTTTGCATCTATATCATTGCACGACATTGGCAGTTCTGGATGCTTCGGCTTATGGATCGACCTGAGTCCAAAGAGTTTCGCTTTGGACAAGTGCTACCGCAACAAATCGTGTACATTTGGACACCCTGGACAAGATACGATGAGACAGAATCCTGTCAAATTGATAGCAATAATGATATTTACATCTATACCATTGCACGACATTGGCAATTCTTGATGCTCCGGCATATGATTCGACCGGAGGCCAAAGAGAGTCGCTTGGGGCACGTGCTACCGCAAAAATTTTGTACATTTGGACCCACGGGACAAGATATGATGAGGCAGAATCCTGTCAAATTGATGGGAGTAAAGATATTTGCATCTATATCATTGGACGACATTGGCAATTCTGGATGCTCCGGCTTATGGATCGACCTGAGTCCAAAGAGATTCGTTTTTGTTAAGTGCTAACGCACAAATCTTGTACATTTGGGCCTCCTGCACAAGGTATGATGATGCAGAATCCTGTCACATTGATAGGAATAAAGATATTTGCATCTATATCATTGGACGACATTGGCAATTCTGGATGCCCCGGCATATGATTCGACCTGAGTCCAAAGAGAGTCGCTTTGGACAAGGGCTACCGCACAAATCTTGTACATTTGAACCTCGTGGACAAGATACGATGAGGCAGAATTCTGTCAAATTGATAGCAGTAATGATATTTACATCTATACCATTGCACGACATTGGCAATTCTTGATGCTCCGGCATATGATTCGACCGGAGGCCAAAGAGAGTCGCTTGGGGCACGTGCTACCGCAAAAATCTTGTACATTTGGACCCACTGGACAAGATACGATGAGTCAGAATCCTGTCAAATTGATGGGAGTAAAGATATTTGCATCTATATCATTGGACGACATTGGCAATTCTGGATGCTCCGGCTTATGATTCGACCTGAATACAAAGAGAGTCGGTTTGGGCAAATGCTGCCAACCAAAACTTGTGAATTTGGACCTCCTGGAAAAGTTAGGATGAGGCAGAATCCTGTCACATTGATAGGAGTAAATATATTTGCATCTATATCATTGGTCAACAACGGCAATTCTGGATGGTCCGGCTTATGGTTCGACATAAGTCCAAAGAATGTCGCTTTGGACAAGTGCTACCGCAACATATCGCGTACATTTGGACCCCCTGGACAAGACACGATGAGGCAGAATCCTGTCAAATTGATTGCAGTAAAGATATTTGCATCTATGCCATTGCACGACAATGGCAATTCTTGATGCTTCGGCTTATGGATCGACCTGAGTCCAAAGAGATTCGTTTTTGTTAAGTGCTAACGCACAAATCTTGTACATTTGGACCTCCTGGAAAAGATATGATGAGGCAGAATCCTGTCAAATTGATCGGAGTGAAGATATTTGCATCTATATCATTAGACGGCATTGGCAATTCTGGATGCTCAGGCTTATGATTCGACCTGAGTCCAAGGAGAGTCGCTTTGGACAAGTGCTACCGCAACAAATCTTGTACATTTGAACCTCGTGGACAAGATACGATGAGGCAGAATCCTGTCAAATTGATAGGAGTGATGATGTTTGCATCTATATCATTGGACGACATTGGGAATTCTGGAAGATCGGCATATGATTCGACCTGAGTTCAAAGAGAGTCGCTTTGGACAAATACTGCCGCCCAAATCTTGTCCATTTGGACCTCCTGGACAAGATATGATGAGGCCGAATCCTGTCAAATTGATAGGAGTGAAGAAATTTGCATCTATATCATTGGACGACATTGGCAATTCTGGATGCTCAGGCTTATGATTCGACCTGAGTCCAAAGAGAGTCGCTTCGGACAAGTGCTACCGCAATAAGTCTTGTACATTTGGACCTCCTGTACAAGGCATGATGAGGCAGAATCCTATCACATTGATAGGAGTAAAGATATTTGCATCTATATCATTGGACGACATTGGCAATTCTGGATGCTCCGGCTTATGATTCGACCTGAATACAAAGAGAGTCGGTTTGGGCAAATGCTGCCGCCCAAAACTTGTGCATTTGGACCTCCTGGAAAAGGTAGGATGAGGCAGAATCCTGTCAGATTGATAGGAGTAAATATATTTGCATCTACATCATTGGACAACATTGGCAATTCTGGATGCTCCGGCCATTGATTCGACCGGAGGCCAAAGAGAGTCGGTCTGGACAAGTGTTACCACCCAAATCTGGTACACTTGAACCTCCTGGACAAGATACGATGAGGCAGAATCCTGTCAAATTGATAGGAGTAAACATATTTGCATCTATATCATTGCACGACATTGGCAATTCTGGATGCTTCGGCTTATGGATCGACCTGAGTCCAAAGAGTTTCGCTTTTGTCTAGTGCTACCGCACAAATTGTGTACACTTGATCCTCCTGGACAAGACACGATGAGCCAGAATCCTGTCAAATTGATTGGAGTGAAGATATTTGCATCTATATCGTTGCACGACATTGGCAATTCTGGATGCTCCGGCATATGATTCGACCTAAGTTCAAAGAGAGTCGCTTTGGACAAATGCTGCCGCCCAAATCTTGTCCATTTGGACCACCTGGACAAGATCTGATGAGGCAGAATCCTATCAGATTGATAGGAGTAAAGATATTTGCATCTACATCACTGGGCGACATTGGCAATTCTCGATGCTCCCGCATATGATTCGACCGGAGGCCAAAGAGAGTCGCATTGGACACGTGCTACCGCACAAATTGTGTAAATTTGGACCCCCTGGACAAGATACGATGAGGTAGAGTCCTGTCAAATTGATAGCAGTAAAGATATTTGCATCTATATCATTGCACGACATTGGCAATTCTGGATGCTTCGGCATATGGATCGACCGGAGGCCAAAGAGAGTCGCTTTGTATAAGTGCTACGGCACAAGTATTGTACATTTGGACCCCCTGGACAATATACGATGAGGCAGAATCCTGTCAATTTGATGGGAGTAAAGATATTTGCATCTATATCATTGGACGACATTGGCAATTCTGGATGCCCCGGCTTATGATTCGACCTGAGTCCAAGAAGAGTCGCTTTGGACAAGTGCTACCACAACAAATCTTGTACATTTGGACCCCCTGGACAAAATACGATGAGGCAGAATCCTGTCAAATTAATAGGAGTAAAGATATTTGCATCTATATCATTGGTCAACATCGGCAATTCTGGATGGTCCGGCTTATGGTTCGACATAAGTCCAAAGAATGTCGCTTTGGACAAGTGCTACCGCAACAAATCGTGTACATTTGGACCCCCTGGACAAGATACGATGAGGCAAAATCCTTGCAAATTGATAGCAGTAAAGATATTTGGATCTATACCATTGCTCGACATTGGCAATTCTTGATGCTTCGGCCTATGGTTCGACCTAAGTCCAAAGAATGTCGCTTTGGACAAGTGCTACCGCACAAATCTTGTACATTTGGACCTCCTGTACAAGGTATGATGTGGCAGAATCCTATCACATTGATGGGAGTAAAGATATTTGCATCAATATCATTGGTCAACATCGGCAATTCTGGATGGTCCGGCATATGGTTCGACCTAAGTCCAAAGAGAGTCGTTTTGGACAAGTGCTACCACACAAACCTTGTACATTTGAACATCCGGAACAGGGTATGATGGGACAGAATCCTGTCAAATTGATAGGATTGAAGATATTTGCATCTATATCATTGGACCACATTGGCAATTCTGGATGCTCCGGCGTATGATTCGACCGGAGGCCAAAGAGAGTCGCATTGTACAAATGCTACCGCAGAAGTCTTGTACATTTGGGCCCCCTGGACAATATACGATGAGGCAGAATCCTGTCAATTCGATGGGAGTAAAGATATTTGCATCTATATCATTGGTCAACATCGGCAATTCTGGATGGTCCGGCTTATGGTTCGACCTAACTCCAAAGAATGTCGCTTTGGACAAGTGCTACCCACAAATCTTGTACATTTGAACCTCGTGGACAAGATATGATGAGGCCGAATCCTGTCAAATTGATAGGAGTGAAGATATATGCATCTATATCATTGGACGACATTGGCAATTCTGGATGCTCAGGCTTATGATTCGACCTGAGTCCAAAGAGAGTCGCTTCGGACAATCGCTACCGCAATAAGTCTTGTACATTTGGACCTCCTGGAAAAGGTAGGATGAGGCAGAATCCTGTCACATTGATAGGAGTAAATATATTTGCATCTATATCATTGGTCAACAACGGCAATTCTGGATGGTCCGGCTTATGGTTCGACATAAGTCCAAAGAATGTCGCTTTGGACAAGTGCTACCGCAACATATCGCGTACATTTGGACCCCCTGGACAAGACACGATGAGGCAGAATCCTGTCAAATTGATTGCAGTAAAGATATTTGCATCTATACCATTGCACGACATTGGCAATTCTTGATGCTTCGGCTTATGGATCGACCTGAGTCCAAAGAGATTCGTTTTTGTTAAGTGCTAACGCACAAATCTTGTACATTTGGACCTCCTGCACAAGGTATGATGAGGCAGAATCCTGTCACATTGATAGGAGTGAAGATATTTGCATCTATATCATTGGACGACATTGGCAATTCTGGATGCCCCGGCATATGATTCGACCTGAGTCCAAAGAGAGTCGCTTTGGACAAGGGCTACCGCACAAATCTTGTACATTTGAACCTCCGGAACAAGGTATGATGAGGCAGAATCCTATCACATTGATAGGAGTAAAGATATTTGCATCTATATCATTGGTCAACATCGGCAGTTCTGGATGGTCCGGCTTATGGTTCGACCTAACTCCAAAGAATGTCGCTTTGGACAAGTGCTACCCACAAATCTTGTACATTTGAACCTCGTGGACAAGATACGATCAGGCAGAATTCTGTCAAATTGATAGCAGTAATGATATTTACATCTATACCATTGCACGACATTGGCAATTCTTGATGCTCCGGCATATGTTTCGACCGGAGGCCAAAGAGAGTCGCTTGGGGCACGTGCTACCGCAAAAATCTTGTACATTTGGACCCACTGGACAAGATACGATGAGGCAGAATCCTGTCACATTGATGGGAGTAAAGATATTTGCATCTATATCATTGGACGACATTGGCAATTCTGGATGCTCCGGCTTATGATTCGACCTGAATACAAAGAGAGTCGGTTTGGGCAAATGCTGCCGCCCAAAACTTGTGCATTTGGACCTCCTGGAAAAGGTAGGATGAGGCAGAATCCTGTCACATTGATAGGAGTAAATATATTTGCATCTATATCATTGGTCAACAACGGCAATTCTGGATGGTCCGGCTTATGGTTCGACATAAGTCCAAAGAATGTCGCTTTGGACAAGTGCTACCGCAAAAGTCTTGTACATTTGAACCTCCTGGACAAGATACGATGAGGCAGAATCCTGTCAAATTGATAGGAGTGAATATATTTGCATCTATATCATTGGACGACATTGGCAATTCTGGAAGTTCGGCATATGATTCGACCTGAGTCCAAAGACACTCGCTTCGGACAAGTGCTACCGTACAAATCTTGTGCATTTGGACCCCCTGGATAAGATAAGATGAGGCAGAATCCTGTCAAATTGATAGCAGTAAAGATATTTGCATCTACATCACTGGACGACATTGGCAATTCTGGATGCTCCGGCATATGATTCGACCGGAGGCCAAAGAGAGTCGGTCTGGACAAGTGCTACTGCCCAAATCTTGTACACTTGCAGCTCCTGGACAAGATAAGATGAGGCAGAAGGCTGTAAAATGTATAGGAGTGACGATATTTGCCTCTAAATCATTGGACGACATTGGCAAATCTGGATGCTTCGGCATATGATTCGACCTGAGTCCAAAGAGAGTCGCTTTGGACAAGTGCTACCACACAAATCGTCTACTTTTGGACCCCCTGCACAATATACGATGTGGTAGAATCCTGTCAAATTGATAGGAGTGAAGATATTTGCATCTATATCATTAGATAATATCGGAAATTTCTGATGCTTCGGCTTATGGATCGACTTGAGTCCAAAGAGTTTCGCTTTTGTCTAGTGCTACCGCACAAATCTTGTACACTTGATCCTCCTGGACAAGATACGATGAGGCTGAATCCTGTCAAATTGATAGGAGTGAAGATATTTGCATCTATATCATTGGTTGACATCGGCAGTTCTGGATGGTCCGGCTTATGATTCGACCGGAGGCCAAAGAGAGTCGCTTTCGACAAGTGCTACCGCACAAATCTTGTACATTCGGACGCCCTGGACAATATAGGATGGGGCAGAATCCTGTCAAAGTGATAGGAGTAAAGATATTTGCATCTATATCATTCTACGACATTGGCAATTCTGGATGATCCGGCTTATGATTCGACCTGAATCCAAAGGGACTCGGTTTGGGCAAATGCTGCCGCCCACAACGTGTGCATTTGGACCTCCTGGAAAAGGTATGATGAGGCAGAATCCTGTCACATTGATAGGAGTGAAGATATTTGCATCTATATCACTAGACGACATTGGCAATTCTGGATGCTTCGGCTTATGGATCGACCTGAGGCCAAAGAGAGTCGCTTTGGACAAGTGCTACCGCACAAATCTTGTATGTGTGGACCTCCTGTACAAGGTATGATGAGGCAGAATCCTATCACATTGATAGGAGTGAAGATATTTGCATCTATATCATTGGACGACATTGGCAATTCTGGATGCACCGGCTTATGATTCGACCTGAGTCCAAAGAGAGTCGCTTTGGACAAGTGCTACCGCACAAATCTTGTACATTTGGACCTCCTGTACAAGGTATGATGAGGCAGAATCCCATCACATTGATAGGAGTAAAGATATTTGCATCTATATCATTGGACGACATTGGCAATTCTGGATGCACCGGCTTATGATTCGACCTGAGTCCAAAGATAGTCGCTTTGGACAAGTGCTACCAGACAAATGTTGTACATTTGGACCCCCTGCACAAGATACAACGAGGCTGAATCCTGTCAAATTGATAGGAGTCAGGATATTTTCCTCTATATCATTTCACGATATTGGCAATTCTGGATGCTTCGGCATAAAGATCGACCTGAGTCCAAAGAGTTTCGCTTTTGTCTAGTGCTACCGCACAAATCTTGTACACTTGGACCTCCTGGAAAAGGTATGATAGGGCAGAATCCTGTCACAATGATAGGAGTGAAGATATTTGCATCTATATCATTGACGACATTGGCAATTCTGGATGCACCGGCTTATGATTCGACCTGAGTCCAAAGAGAGTCGCTTTGGACAAGTGCTACCGCACAAATCCTGTACATTTGGACCCCCTGGACAAGATGCGATAAGGCAGAATCCTGTCAAATTGATAGCAGTAAAAACATTTGCATCTATATCATTAGACAACATTGGCAATTCTGGATGCTTCGGCTTATGGATCGACCTGAGTCCAAAGAGAGTCACTTTGGACAAGTGCTACCGCACAAATCTTGTATGTGTGGACCTCCTGTACAAGGTATGATGAGGCAGAATCCTATCACATTGATAGGAGTGAAGATATTTGCATCTATATCATTTGACGACATTGGCAATTCTGGATGCACCGGCTTATGATTCGACCTGAGTCCAAAGAGAGTCGCTTTGGACAAGTACTACCGCACAAATCTTGTACATTTGGACCTCCTGTACAAGGTATGATGAGGCAGAATCCCATCACATTGATAGGAGTAAAGATATTTGCATCTATATCATTGGACGACATTGGCAATTCTGGATGCACCGGCTTATGATTCGACCTGAGTCCAAAGAGAGTCGCTTTGGACAAGTGCTACCGCACAAATCCTGTACATTTGGACCCCCTGGACAAGATGCGATGAGGCAGAATCCTGTCAAATTGATAGCAGTAAAGATATTTGCATCTATATCATTGGACGACATTGGCAATTCTGCATGCTCCGGCGTATGATTCGACCGGAGGCCAACGAGAGTCGCTTTGGACAAGTGCTACCGCACAAATCTTGTACATTTGGACCTCCTGTACAAGGTATGATGAGGCAGGATCCCATCACATTGATAGGAGTAAAGATATTTGCATCTATATCATTGGACGACATTGGCAATTCTGGATGCTCCGGCATATGATTCGCCCGGAGGCCAAAGAGAGTCGCTTTGGACACCTGCTACCGCACAAATCTTGTACATTGGGACCCCCTGGACAAGATGCGATGAGGCAGAATCCTGTCAAATTGATAGCAGTAAAGATCTTTGCATCTATATCATTGCACGATATTGGCAATTCTGGATGCTTCGGCTTATGGACCGACCTGAGTCCAAAGAGTTTCGCTTTTGTCTAGTGCTACCGCACAAATCTTGTACACTTGAACCTCCTGGACAATATACGATGAGCCAGAATCCTGTCCAACTGTTAGGAGTGAAGATATTTGCATCTATATCGTTGGACGAAATTGGCAATTCTGGATGCTCCGGCATATGGTTCGACCGGAGGCCAAAGAGAGTCGCTTTCGACAACAGCTACCGCACAAATCTTGTACTTTCGGACGCCCTGGACAATATACGATGGGGCAGAATCCTGTCAAATTGATAGGAGTAAAGATATTTGCATCTATATCATTGGACGACATTGGCAATTCTGGATGCTTCGGCTTATGGATCGACCTGAGTCCAAAGAGTTTCGCTTTGGACAAGTGGTACCGCACAAATCTTGTACATTTGGACCTCCGGAACACGGTATGTTGAGATAGAATCCTGTCAAATTGATAGGAGTAAAGATATTTGCATCTATACCATTGCACGACATTGGCAATTCTGGATGCTCCGGCGTATGATTCGACCGGAGGCCAAAGAGAGTCGCATTGTATAAGTGCTACCGCACAAGTATTGTACATTTGGACCCCCTGGACAATATACGATGAGGCAGAATCCTGTCAATTTGATGGGAGTAAAGATATTTGCATCTATATCATTGGACGACATTGGAAATTCTGGATGCCCCGGCTTATGATTCGACCTGAGTCCAAAGGGAGTCGCTTTGGATAAGGGCTACCGCACAAATCTTGTACATTTGAACCTCCGGAACAAGGTATGATGAGGCAGAATCCTATCACATTGATAGGAGTAAAGATATTTGCATCTATATCATTAGACGGCATTGGCAATTCTGGATGCTCAGGCATATGATTCGACCTGAGTCCAAGAAGAGTCGCTTTGGACAAGTGCTACCACAACAAATCTTGTACATTTGGACCCCCTGGACAAAATACGATGAGGCAGAATCCTGTCAAATTAATAGGAGTAAAGATATTTGCATCTATATCATTGGTCAACATCGGCAATTCTGGATGGTCCGGCTTATGGTTCGACATAAGTCCAAAGAATGTCGCTTTGGACAAGTGCTACCGCAACAAATCGTGTACATTTGGACCCCCTGGACAAGATACGATGAGGCAAAATCCTTTAAAATTGATAGCAGTAAAGATATTTGGATCTATACCATTGCTCGACATTGGCAATTCTTGATGCTTCGGCCTATGGTTCGACCTAAGTCCAAAGAATGTCGCTTTGGACAAGTGCTACCGCACAAATCTTGTACATTTGGACCTCCTGTACAAGGTATGATGTGGCAGAATCCTATCACATTGATAGGAGTAAAGATATTTGCATCTAAATCATTGGACCACATTGGCAATTCTGGATGCTCCGGCGTATGATTCGACCGGAGGCCAAAGAGAGTCGCATTGTACAAATGCTACCGCACAAGTCTTGTACATTTGGGCCCCCTGGACAATATACGATGAGGCAGAATCCTGTCAAATTGATAGGAGTAAAGATGTTTGCATCTATACCATTGCCCGACATTGGCAATTCTGGATTCTCCGGCGTATGATTCGACCGGAGGCCAAAGAGAGTCGCATTGTATAAGTGCTACCGCACAAGTATTGTACATTTGGACCCCCTGGACAATATACGATGAGGCAGAATCCTGTCAATTTGATGGGAGTAAAGATATTTGCATCTATATCATTGGACGACATTGGCAATTCTGGATGCCCCGGCTTATGATTCGACCTGAGTCCAAAGAGAATCGCTTTGGACAAGGGCTACCGCACAAATCTTGTACATTTGAACCTCCGGAACAAGGTATGATGAAGCAGAATCCTATCACATTGATAGGAGTAAAGATATTTGCATCTATATCATTAGACGGCATTGGCAATTCTGGATGCTCAGGCATATGATTCGACCTGAGTCCAAGAAGAGTCGCTTTTGTCTAGTGCTACCGCACAAATCTTGTACACTTGATCCTCCTGGACAAGACACGATGAGGCAGAATCCTGTCAAATTGATAGGAGTAAAGATGTTTGCATCTATATCATTGCACGACATTGGCAATTCTGGATGCTTCGGCTTATGGATCGACCTGAGTCCAAAGAGTTTCGCTTTGGACAAGTGCTACCGCACATATCTTGTACATTTGGACCTCCGGAACACGGTATGCTGAGATACAATCCCGTCAAATTGATAGGAGTAAAGATATTTGCATCTATACCATTGCACGACATTGGCAATTCTGGATGCTCCGGCGTATGATTCGACCGGAGGCCAAAGAGAGTCGCATTGTATAAGTGCTACCGCACAAGTATTGTCCATTTGGACCCCCTGGACAATATACGATGAGGCAGAATCCTGTCAATTTGATGGGAGTAAAGATATTTGCATCTATATCATTGGACGACATTGGCAATTCTGGATGCCCCGGCTTATGATTCGACCTGAGTCCAAAGAGAGTCGCTTTGGGCAAGGGCTACCGCACAAATCTTGTACATTTGAACCTCCTGGACAAGATATGATGAGGCGGATTCCTGTCAAATTGATAGGAGTGATGATGTTTGCATCTATATCATTGCACGACATTGGCAATTCTTGATGCTCCGGCATATGATTCGACCGGAGGCCAAAGAGAGTCGCTTGGGGCACGTGCTACCGCAAAAATCTTGTACATTTGGACCCACTGGACAAGATACGATGAGTCAGAATCCTGTCAAATTGATGGGAGTAAAGATATTTGCATCTATATCATTGGACGACATTGGCAATTCTGGATGCTCCGGCTTATGAATCGACCTGAATACAAAGAGAGTCGGTTTGGGCAAATGCTGCCGCCCAAAACTTGTGCATTTGGACCTCCTGGAAAAGGTAGGATGAGGCAGAATCCTGTCACATTGATAGGAGTAAATATATTTGCATCTATATCATTGGTCAACAACGGCAATTCTGGATGGTCCGGCTTATGGTTCGACATAAGTCCAAAGAATGTCGCTTTGGACAAGTGCTACCGCAACATATAGCGTACATTTGGACCCCCTGGACAAGACACGATGAGGCAGAATCCTGTCAAATTGATAGGAGTTAAGATATTTGCATCTATACCATTGCACGACATTGGCAATTCTGGATGCTCCGGCGTATGATTCGACCGGAGGCCAAAGAGAGTCGCATTGAACAAATGCTACTGCACAAGTCTTGTATATTTGGGCCCCCTGGACAATATACGATGAGGCAGAATCCTGTCAAATTGATAGCAGTAAAGATATTTGCATCTATATCATTGGTCAACATCGGCAATTCTGGATGGTCCGGCTTATGTTCGACCTGAGTTCAAAGAGAGTCGCTTTGGACAAATACTGCCGCCCAAATCTTGTCCATTTGGACCTCCTGGACAAGATATGATGAGGCCGAATCCTGTCAAATTGATAGGAGTGAAGATATATGCATCTATATCATTGGACGACATTGGCAATTCTGGATGCTCAGGCTTATGATTCGACCTGAGTCCAAAGAGAGTCGCTTCGGACAATCGCTACCGCAATAAATCTTGTACATTTGGACCTCCTGGAAAAGGTAGGATGAGGCAGAATCCTGTCACATTGATAGGAGTAAATATATTGGCATCTATATCATTGGTCAACAACGGCAATTCTGGATGGTCCGGCTTATGGTTCGACATAAGTTCAAAGAATGTCGCTTTGGACAAGTGCTACCGCAACATATCGCGTACATTTGGACCCCCTGGACAAGACACGATGAGGCAGAATCCTGTCAAATTGATTGCAGTAAAGATATTTGCATCTATACCATTGCACGACATTGGCAATTCTTGATGCTTCGGCTTATGGATCGACCTGAGTCCAAAGAGATTCGTTTTTGTTAAGTGCTAACGCACAAATCTTGTACATTTGGACCTCCTGCACAAGGTATGATGAGGCAGAATCCTGTCACATTGATAGGAGTGAAGATATTTGCATCTATATCATTGGACGACATTGGCAATTCTGGATGCCCCGGCATATGATTCGACCTGAGTCCAAAGGGAGTCGCTTTGGACAAGGGCTACCGCACAAATCTTGTACATTTGAACCTCCGGAACAAGGTATGATGAGGCAGAATCCTATCATATTGATAGGAGTAAAGATATTTGCATCTATATCATTGGTCAACATCGGCAGTTCTGGATGGTCCGGCTTATGGTTCGACCTAACTCCAAAGAATGTCGCTTTGGACAAGTGCTACCCACAAATCTTGTACATTTGAACCTCGTGGACAAGATACGATCAGGCAGAATTCTGTCAAATTGATAGCAGTAATGATATTTACATCTATACCATTGCACGACATTGGCAATTCTGGATGATCCGGCTTATGATTCGACCGGAGGCCAAAGGGACTCGGTTTGGGCAAATGCTGCCGCCCACAACGTGTGCATTTGGACCTCCTGGAAAAGGTATGATGAGGCAGAATCCTGTCACATTGATAGGAGTGAAGATATTTGCATCTATATCACTAGACGACATTGGCAATTCTGGATGCTTCGGCTTATGGATCGACCTGAGGCCAAAGAGAGTCGCTTTGGACAAGTGCTACCGCACAAATCTTGTATGTGTGGACCTCCTGTACAAGGTATGATGAGGCAGAATCCTATCACATTGATAGGAGTGAAGATATTTGCATCTATATCATTGGACGACATTGGCAATTCTGGATGCACCGGCTTATGATTCGACCTGAGTCCAAAGAGAGTCGCTTTGGACAAGTGCTACCGCACAAATCTTGTACATTTGGACCTCCTGTACAAGGTGTGATGAGGCAGAATCCCATCACATTGATAGGAGTAAAGATATTTGCATCTATATCATTGGACGACATTGGCAATTCTGGATGCACCGGCTTATGATTCGACCTGAGTCCAAAGATAGTCGCTTTGGACAAGTGCTACCAGACAAATGTTGTACATTTGGACCCCCTGCACAAGATACAACGAGGCTGAATCCTGTCAAATTGATAGGAGTCAGGATATTTTCCTCTATATCATTTCACGATATTGGCAATTCTGGATGCTTCGGCATAAAGATCGACCTGAGTCCAAAGAGTTTCGCTTTTGTCTAGTGCTACCGCACAAATCTTGTACACTTGGACCTCCTGGAAAAGGTATGATAGGGCAGAATCCTGTCACAATGATAGGAGTGAAGATATTTGCATCTATATCATTGACGACATTGGCAATTCTGGATGCACCGGCTTATGATTCGACCTGAGTCCAAAGAGAGTCGCTTTGGACAAGTGCTACCGCACAAATCCTGTACATTTGGACCCCCTGGACAAGATGCGATAAGGCAGAATCCTGTCAAATTGATAGCAGTAAAAACATTTGCATCTATATCATTAGACAACATTGGCAATTCTGGATGCTTCGGCTTATGGATCGACCTGAGTCCAAAGAGAGTCACTTTGGACAAGTGCTACCGCACAAATCTTGTATGTGTGGACCTCCTGTACAAGGTATGATGAGGCAGAATCCTATCACATTGATAGGAGTGAAGATATTTGCATCTATATCATTTGACGACATTGGCAATTCTGGATGCACCGGCTTATGATTCGACCTGAGTCCAAAGAGAGTCGCTTTGGACAAGTACTACCGCACAAATCTTGTACATTTGGACCTCCTGTACAAGGTATGATGAGGCAGAATCCCATCACATTGATAGGAGTAAAGATATTTGCATCTATATCATTGGACGACATTGGCAATTCTGGATGCACCGGCTTATGATTCGACCTGAGTCCAAAGAGAGTCGCTTTGGACAAGTGCTACCGCACAAATCCTGTACATTTGGACCCCCTGGACAAGATGCGATGAGGCAGAATCCTGTCAAATTGATAGCAGTAAAGATATTTGCATCTATATCATTGGACGACATTGGCAATTCTGCATGCTCCGGCGTATGATTCGACCGGAGGCCAACGAGAGTCGCTTTGGACAAGTGCTACCGCACAAATCTTGTACATTTGGACCTCCTGTACAAGGTATGATGAGGCAGGATCCCATCACATTGATAGGAGTAAAGATATTTGCATCTATATCATTGGACGACATTGGCAATTCTGGATGCTCCGGCATATGATTCGCCCGGAGGCCAAAGAGAGTCGCTTTGGACACCTGCTACCGCACAAATCTTGTACATTGGGACCCCCTGGACAAGATGCGATGAGGCAGAATCCTGTCAAATTGATAGCAGTAAAGATCTTTGCATCTATATCATTGCACGATATTGGCAATTCTGGATGCTTCGGCTTATGGACCGACCTGAGTCCAAAGAGTTTCGCTTTTGTCTAGTGCTACCGCACAAATCTTGTACATTTGAATCTCCTGGAAAAGGTATGGTGAGGCAGAATCCTGTCACATTGATAGTAGTATAGATATTTGCATCGATATCATTGGACGACATTGGCAATCCTGGGGATCCGGCTCATGATTCGATCGGAGGCCAAAGAGAGTCGCTTTGGATACGTGCTACCGCACAAATCCTGTACATTTGGACCCCCTGGACAAGATGCGATAAGGCAGAATCCTGTCAAATTGATAGCAGTAAAAACATTTGCATCTATATCATTAGACAACATTGGCAATTCTGGATGCTTCGGCTTATGGATCGACCTGAGTCCAAAGAGAGTCACTTTGGACAAGTGCTACCGCACAAATCTTGTATGTGTGGACCTCCTGTACAAGGTATGATGAGGCAGAATCCTATCACATTGATAGGAGTGAAGATATTTGCATCTATATCATTTGACGACATTGGCAATTCTGGATGCACCGGCTTATGATTCGACCTGAGTCCAAAGAGAGTCGCTTTGGACAAGTACTACCGCACAAATCTTGTACATTTGGACCTCCTGTACAAGGTATGATGAGGCAGAATCCCATCACATTGATAGGAGTAAAGATATTTGCATCTATATCATTGGACGACATTGGCAATTCTGGATGCACCGGCTTATGATTCGACCTGAGTCCAAAGAGAGTCGCTTTGGACAAGTGCTACCGCACAAATCCTGTACATTTGGACCCCCTGGACAAGATGCGATGAGGCAGAATCCTGTCAAATTGATAGCAGTAAAGATATTTGCATCTATATCATTGGACGACATTGGCAATTCTGCATGCTCCGGCGTATGATTCGACCGGAGGCCAACGAGAGTCGCTTTGGACAAGTGCTACCGCACAAATCTTGTACATTTGGACCTCCTGTACAAGGTATGATGAGGCAGGATCCCATCACATTGATAGGAGTAAAGATATTTGCATCTATATCATTGGACGACATTGGCAATTCTGGATGCTCCGGCATATGATTCGCCCGGAGGCCAAAGAGAGTCGCTTTGGACACCTGCTACCGCACAAATCTTGTACATTGGGACCCCCTGGACAAGATGCGATGAGGCAGAATCCTGTCAAATTGATAGCAGTAAAGATCTTTGCATCTATATCATTGCACGATATTGGCAATTCTGGATGCTTCGGCTTATGGACCGACCTGAGTCCAAAGAGTTTCGCTTTTGTCTAGTGCTACCGCACAAATCTTGTACATTTGAATCTCCTGGAAAAGGTATGGTGAGGCAGAATCCTGTCACATTGATAGTAGTATAGATATTTGCATCGATATCATTGGACGACATTGGCAATCCTGGGGATCCGGCTCATGATTCGATCGGAGGCCAAAGAGAGTCGCTTTGGATACGTGCTACCGCACAAATCTTGTACATTTGGACCCCCTGGACAAGATGCGATGAGGCAGAATCCTGTCAAATTGATAGCAGTAAAGATATTTGCATCTATATCATTAGACGACATTGGCAATTCTGCATGCTCCGGCGTATGATTCGACCGGAGGCCAAAGAGAGTCGCTTTGGACAAGTGCTACCACACAAATCGTCTACTTTTGGACCCCCTGCACAATATACGATGAGGCAGAATCCTGTCAAATTGATAGCAGTAAAGATATTTGCATCTATATCATTAGACAACATTGGCAATTCTGGATGTTTCGGCTTATGGATCGACCTGAGTCCAAAAATATTCGCTTTTGTCAAGTGCTACCGCACAAATCTTGTACACTTGAACCTCCTGGACAATATACGATGAGCCAGAATCCTGTCCAACTGTTAGGAGTGAAGATATTTGCATCTATATCGTTGGACGAAATTGGCAATTCTGGATGCTCCGGCATATGGTTCGACCGGAGGCCAAAGAGAGTCGCTTTCGACAACAGCTACCGCACAAATCTTGTACTTTCGGACGCCCTGGACAATATACGATGGGGCAGAATCCTGTCAAATTGATAGGAGTAAAGATATTTGCATCTATATCATTGGACGACATTGGCAATTCTGGATGCTTCGGCTTATGGATCGACCTGAGTCCAAAGAGTTTCGCTTTGGACAAGTGGTACCGCACAAATCTTGTACATTTGGACCTCCGGAACACGGTATGTTGAGATAGAATCCTGTCAAATTGATAGGAGTAAAGATATTTGCATCTATACCATTGCACGACATTGGCAATTCTGGATGCTCCGGCGTATGATTCGACCGGAGGCCAAAGAGAGTCGCATTGTATAAGTGCTACCGCACAAGTATTGTACATTTGGACCCCCTGGACAATATACGATGAGGCAGAATCCTGTCAATTTGATGGGAGTAAAGATATTTGCATCTATATCATTGGACGACATTGGAAATTCTGGATGCCCCGGCTTATGATTCGACCTGAGTCCAAAGGGAGTCGCTTTGGATAAGGGCTACCGCACAAATCTTGTACATTTGAACCTCCGGAACAAGGTATGATGAGGCAGAATCCTATCACATTGATAGGAGTAAAGATATTTGCATCTATATCATTAGACGGCATTGGCAATTCTGGATGCTCAGGCATATGATTCGACCTGAGTCCAAGAAGAGTCGCTTTGGACAAGTGCTACCACAACAAATCTTGTACATTTGGACCCCCTGGACAAAATACGATGAGGCAGAATCCTGTCAAATTAATAGGAGTAAAGATATTTGCATCTATATCATTGGTCAACATCGGCAATTCTGGATGGTCCGGCTTATGGTTCGACATAAGTCCAAAGAATGTCGCTTTGGACAAGTGCTACCGCAACAAATCGTGTACATTTGGACCCCCTGGACAAGATACGATGAGGCAAAATCCTTTAAAATTGATAGCAGTAAAGATATTTGGATCTATACCATTGCTCGACATTGGCAATTCTTGATGCTTCGGCCTATGGTTCGACCTAAGTCCAAAGAATGTCGCTTTGGACAAGTGCTACCGCACAAATCTTGTACATTTGGACCTCCTGTACAAGGTATGATGTGGCAGAATCCTATCACATTGATAGGAGTAAAGATATTTGCATCTATATCATTGGACCACATTGGCAATTCTGGATGCTCCGGCGTATGATTCGACCGGAGGCCAAAGAGAGTCGCATTGTACAAATGCTACCGCACAAGTCTTGTACATTTGGGCCCCCTGGACAATATACGATGAGGCAGAATCCTGTCAAATTGATAGGAGTAAAGATGTTTGCATCTATACCATTGCCCGACATTGGCAATTCTGGATTCTCCGGCGTATGATTCGACCGGAGGCCAAAGAGAGTCGCATTGTATAAGTGCTACCGCACAAGTATTGTACATTTGGACCCCCTGGACAATATACGATGAGGCAGAATCCTGTCAATTTGATGGGAGTAAAGATATTTGCATCTATATCATTGGACGACATTGGCAATTCTGGATGCCCCGGCTTATGATTCGACCTGAGTCCAAAGAGAATCGCTTTGGACAAGGGCTACCGCACAAATCTTGTACATTTGAACCTCCGGAACAAGGTATGATGAAGCAGAATCCTATCACATTGATAGGAGTAAAGATATTTGCATCTATATCATTAGACGGCATTGGCAATTCTGGATGCTCAGGCATATGATTCGACCTGAGTCCAAGAAGAGTCGCTTTTGTCTAGTGCTACCGCACAAATCTTGTACACTTGATCCTCCTGGACAAGACACGATGAGGCAGAATCCTGTCAAATTGATAGGAGTAAAGATGTTTGCATCTATATCATTGCACGACATTGGCAATTCTGGATGCTTCGGCTTATGGATCGACCTGAGTCCAAAGAGTTTCGCTTTGGACAAGTGCTACCGCACAAATCTTGTACATTTGGACCTCCGGAACACGGTATGCTGAGATACAATCCCGTCAAATTGATAGGAGTAAAGATATTTGCATCTATACCATTGCACGACATTGGCAATTCTGGATGCTCCGGCGTATGATTCGACCGGAGGCCAAAGAGAGTCGCATTGTATAAGTGCTACCGCACAAGTATTGTCCATTTGGACCCCCTGGACAATATACGATGAGGCAGAATCCTGTCAATTTGATGGGAGTAAAGATATTTGCATCTATATCATTGGACGACATTGGCAATTCTGGATGCCCCGGCTTATGATTCGACCTGAGTCCAAAGAGAGTCGCTTTGGGCAAGGGCTACCGCACAAATCTTGTACATTTGAACCTCCTGGACAAGATATGATGAGGCGGATTCCTGTCAAATTGATAGGAGTGATGATGTTTGCATCTATATCATTGCACGACATTGGCAATTCTTGATGCTCCGGCATATGATTCGACCGGAGGCCAAAGAGAGTCGCTTGGGGCACGTGCTACCGCAAAAATCTTGTACATTTGGACCCACTGGACAAGATACGATGAGTCAGAATCCTGTCAAATTGATGGGAGTAAAGATATTTGCATCTATATCATTGGACGACATTGGCAATTCTGGATGCTCCGGCTTATGATTCGACCTGAATACAAAGAGAGTCGGTTTGGGCAAATGCTGCCGCCCAAAACTTGTGCATTTGGACCTCCTGGAAAAGGTAGGATGAGGCAGAATCCTGTCACATTGATAGGAGTAAATATATTTGCATCTATATCATTGGTCAACAACGGCAATTCTGGATGGTCCGGCTTATGGTTCGACATAAGTCCAAAGAATGTCGCTTTGGACAAGTGCTACCGCAACATATAGCGTACATTTGGACCCCCTGGACAAGACACGATGAGGCAGAATCCTGTCAAATTGATAGGAGTTAAGATATTTGCATCTATACCATTGCACGACATTGGCAATTCTGGATGCTCCGGCGTATGATTCGACCGGAGGCCAAAGAGAGTCGCATTGAACAAATGCTACTGCACAAGTCTTGTATATTTGGGCCCCCTGGACAATATACGATGAGGCAGAATCCTGTCAAATTGATAGCAGTAAAGATATTTGCATCTATATCATTGGTCAACATCGGCAATTCTGGATGGTCCGGCTTATGTTCGACCTGAGTTCAAAGAGAGTCGCTTTGGACAAATACTGCCGCCCAAATCTTGTCCATTTGGACCTCCTGGACAAGATATGATGAGGCCGAATCCTGTCAAATTGATAGGAGTGAAGATATATGCATCTATATCATTGGACGACATTGGCAATTCTGGATGCTCAGGCTTATGATTCGACCTGAGTCCAAAGAGAGTCGCTTCGGACAATCGCTACCGCAATAAGTCTTGTACATTTGGACCTCCTGGAAAAGGTAGGATGAGGCAGAATCCTGTCACATTGATAGGAGTAAATATATTGGCATCTATATCATTGGTCAACAACGGCAATTCTGGATGGTCCGGCTTATGGTTCGACATAAGTTCAAAGAATGTCGCTTTGGACAAGTGCTACCGCAACATATCGCGTACATTTGGACCCCCTGGACAAGACACGATGAGGCAGAATCCTGTCAAATTGATTGCAGTAAAGATATTTGCATCTATACCATTGCACGACATTGGCAATTCTTGATGCTTCGGCTTATGGATCGACCTGAGTCCAAAGAGATTCGTTTTTGTTAAGTGCTAACGCACAAATCTTGTACATTTGGACCTCCTGCACAAAGTATGATGAGGCAGAATCCTGTCACATTGATAGGAGTGAAGATATTTGCATCTATATCATTGGACGACATTGGCAATTCTGGATGCCCCGGCATATGATTCGACCTGAGTCCAAAGGGAGTCGCTTTGGACAAGGGCTACCGCACAAATCTTGTACATTTGAACCTCCGGAACAAGGTATGATGAGGCAGAATCCTATCACATTGATAGGAGTAAAGATATTTGCATCTATATCATTGGTCAACATCGGCAGTTCTGGATGGTCCGGCTTATGGTTCGACCTAACTCCAAAGAATGTCGCTTTGGACAAGTGCTACCCACAAATCTTGTACATTTGAACCTCGTGGACAAGATACGATCAGGCAGAATTCTGTCAAATTGATAGCAGTAATGATATTTACATCTATACCATTGCACGACATTGGCAATTCTTGATGCTCCGGCATATGATTCGACCGGAGGCCAAAGAGAGTCGCTTGGGGCACGTGCCACCGCAAAAATCTTGTACATTTGGACCCACTGGACAAGATACGATGAGGCAGAATCCTGTCACATTGATGGGAGTAAAGATATTTGCATCTATATCACTGGACGACATTGGCAATTCTGGATGCTTCGGCTTATGATTCGACCTGAGTCCAAAGAGAGTCGCTTTGGACAAGTGCTACCGCACAAATCTTGTATATTTGGACCTCCTGGACAAGGTATGATGAGGCAGAATCCTATTACATCGATAGGAGTGAAGATATTTGCATTTATATCAATAGACGACATTGGCAATTCTGGATGCTTCGGCTTATGGATGTACCTGAGTCCGAAGAGTTTCGCTTTTGTCTAATGCTACCGCACAATTCTTGTACACTTGATCCTCCTGGACAAGACACGATGAGCCAGAATCCTGTCAAATTGATAGGAGTGAAGATATTTGCATCTATATCATTAGACGGCATTGGCAATTCTGGATGCTCAGGCTTATGATTCGACCTGAGTCCAAGGAGAGTCGCTTTGCACAAGTGCTACCGCAACAAATCTTGTACATTTGGACCCCCTGGACAAGATACGATGAGGCAGAATCCTGTCAAATTGATAGGAGTAAAGATATTTGCATCTATAACATTGGTCAACATCGGCAATTCTGGATGGTCCGGCTTATGGTTCGACCTAAGTCCAAAGAATGTCGCTTTGGACAAGTGCTACCGCACAAGTCTTGTACATTTGAACCTCCTGGACAAGATACGATGAGGCAGAATCCTGTCAAATTGATAGGAGTGAATATATTTGCATCTATATCATTGGACGACATTGGCTATTCTGGAAGTTCGGCATATGATTCGACCTGAGTCCAAAGACACTCGTTTCGGACAAGTGCTACCGTACAAATCTTGTACATTTGGACCCCCTGGACAAGATGCGATGAGGCAGAATCCTGTCAAATTAATAGGAGTGAAGATATTTGCATCTATATCATTGGCCGACATTGGCAATTCTGGATGCTCAGGCTTATGATTCGACCTGAGTCCAAAGAGAGTCGCTTCGGACAAGTGCTACCGCAATAAGTCTTGTACATTTGGACCTCCTGTACAAGGTATGATGAGGCAGAATCCTATCACATTGATAGGAGTAAAGATATTTGCATCTATATCATTGCACGACATTGGCAATTCTGGATGCTGCGGCTTATGATTCGACCTGAATACAAAGAGAGTCGGTTTCGGCAAATGCTGCCGCCCAAAACTTGTGCATTTGGACCCCCTGGATAAGATAAGATGAGGCAGAATCCTGTCAAATTGATAGCAGTAAAGATATTTGCATCTACATCACTGGACGACATTGGCAATTCTGGATGCTCCGGCATATGATTCGACCGGAGGCCAAAGAGAGTCGGTCTGGACAAGTGCTACTGCCCAAATCTTGTACACTTGCAGCTCCTGGACAAGATAAGATGAGGCAGAAGGCTGTAAAATGTATAGGAGTGACGATATTTGCCTCTAAATCATTGGACGACATTGGCAATTCTGGATGCTCGGCAGATGATTCGACCTGAGTTCAAAGAGAGTCGCTGTGGACAAATGCTGCCGCCCAAATCTTGTATATTTGGACCTCCTGGACAAGTTATGATGAGGCAGAATCCTATCACATCGATAGGAGTGAAGATATTTGCATCTATATCACTAGACGACATTGGCAATTCTGGATGCTTCGGCTTATGGATCGACCTGAGTCCAAAGAGTTTCGCTTTTGTCTAGTGCTACCGCACAACTCTTGTACACTTGATCCTCCTGGACAAGACACAATGAGCCAGAATCCTGTAAAATTGATAGGAGTGAAGATATTTGCATCTATATCATTGGACGACATTGGCAATTCTGGATGCTCGGCATATGATTCGACCTGAGTCCAAAGAGAGTCGCTTTGGACAAGTGCTACCGCACAAATCTTGTCTGTGTGGACCTCCTGTACAAGGTATGATGAGGCAGAATCCTATCACATTGATAGGAGTAAAGATATTTGCATCTATATCATTGGACGACATTGGCAATTCTGGATGCTTCGGCTTATGATTCGACCTGAGTCCAAAGAGAGTCGCTTTGGACAAGTGCTACCGCACAAATCTTGTACATTTCGACCTCCTGTACAAGGTATGATGAGGCAGAATCCCATCACATTGATAGGAGTAAAGATATTTGCATCTATATCATTGGACGACATTGGCAATTCTGGATGCTCCGGCATATGATTCGCCCGGAGGCCAAAGAGAGTCGCTTTGGACACGTGTTACCGCATAAATCTTGTACATTTGGACCCCCTGGATAAGATGCGATGAGGCAGAATCCTGTCAAATTCATAGCAGTAAAGATACTTGCATCTATATCATTGCACGACATTGGCAATTCTGGATGCTTCGGCTTATGGACCGACCTGAGTCCAAAGAGAGTCGCTTCGGACAAGTGCTACCGCAATAAGTCTTGTACATTTGGACCTCCTGTACAAGATAAGATGAGGCAGAATCCTGTCAAATTGATAGGAGTAAAGATATTTGCATCTATATCATTGGTCAACATCGGCAATTCTAGATGGTCCGGCTTATGTTCGACCTAAGTCCAAACAATGTCGTTTTGGACAAGTGCTACCGCACAAATCTTGTACATTTGAACCTCGTGGACAAGATACGATGAGGCAGAATCCTGTCAAATTGATAGGAGTGATGATGTTTGCATCTATATCATTGGCCGACATTGGCAGTTCTGGAAGATCGGCATATGATTCGACCGGAGGCCAAAGAGAGTCGCTTTGGACACGTGCTACCGCACAAATCTTGTATATTTGGACCCCCTGGACAAGATATGATGAGGCCGAATCCTGTCAAATTGATAGCAGTAAAGATATTTGCATTTATATCATTGCACGACATTGGCAATTCTGGATGCTTCGGCTTATGGATCGACCTGAGACCAAAGAGTTTCGCTTTGGACAAGTGCTACCGCACAAATCTTGTACATTTGGACCTCCTGTACAAGGTATGATGTGGCAGAATCCTATCACATTGATAGGAGTAAAGATATTTGCATCTATATCATTGGTCAACATCGGCAATTCTGGATGGTCCGGCTTATGGTTCGACCTAAGTCCAAAGAGAGTCGTTTTGGACAAGTGCTACCACACAAACCTTGTACATTTGAACATCCGGAACAGGGTATGATGAGACAGAATCCTGTCAAATTGATAGGATTGAAGATATTTGCATCTATATCATTGGACCACATTGGCAATTCTGGATGCTCCGGGGTATGATTCGACCGGACGCCAAAGAGAGTCGCATTGTACAAATGCTACCGCACAAGTCTTGTACATTTTGGCCCCCTGGACAATATACGATGAGGCAGAATCCTGTCAAATTGATGGGAGTGAAGATATTTGCATCTATTTCATTGGACGACATTAGCAATTCTGGATGCTCCGGCTTATGATTCGACCTGAATCCAAAGAGAGTCGGTTTGGGCAAATGCTGCCGTCCAAAACTTGTGCATTTGGACCTCCTGGAAAAGGTATGATGAGGCAGAATCCTGTCACATTGATAGGAGTAAATATATTTGCATGTATATCATAGGACAACATTGGCAATTCTGGATGCTCCGGCATATGATTCGACCGGAGGCCAAAGAGAGTCGCTTGGGACACGTGCTACCGCACAAATCTTGTACATTTGGACCCCCTGGACAAGATACGATGAGGCAGAATCCTGTCAAATTGATAGCAGTAAAGATATTTGCATGTATATCATTGCACGACATTGGCAATTCTGGATGCTTCGGCTTATGGATCGACCTGAGTCCAAAGAGTTTCGCTTTGGACAAGTGCTACCGCACAAATCTTGTACATTTGGACCTCCGGAACACGGTATGCTGAGATAGAATCCCGTCAAATTGATAGGAGTAAAGATATTTGCATCTATACCATTGCACGACATTGGCAATTCTGGATGCTCGGCATATGTTTCGACCTGACTTCAAAGAGTTTCGCTTTTGTCTAGTGCTACCGCACAAATCTTGTACACTTGATCCTCCTGGACAAGACACGATGAGGCAGAATCCTGTCAAATTGATAGGAGTAAAGATGTTTGCATCTATATCATTGCACGACATTGGCAATTCTGGATGCTTCGGCTTATGGATCGACCTGAGTCCAAAGAGTTTCGCTTTGGACAAGTGCTACCGCACAAATCTTGTACATTTGGACCTTCGGAACACGGTATGCTGAGATAGAATCCCGTCAAATTGATAGGAGTAAAGATATTTGCATCTATACCATTGCACGACATTGGCAATTCTGGATGCTCCGGCGTATGATTCGACCGGAGGCCAAAGAGAGTCGCATTGTATAAGTGCTACCGCACAAGTATTGTCCATTTGGACCCCCTGGACAATATATGATGAGGCAGAATCCTGTCAATTTGATGGGAGTAAAGATATTTGCATCTATATCATTGGACGACATTGGCAATTCTGGATGCCCCGGCTTATGATTCGACCTGAGTCCAAAGAGAGTCGCTTTGGACAAGGGCTACCGCACAAATCTTGTACATTTGAACCTCCGGAACCAGGTATGACGAGGCAGAATCCTATCACATTGATAGGAGTAAAGATATTTGCATCTATATCATTGGTCAACAACGGCAATTCTGGATGGTCCGGTTTATGGTTCGACATAAGTCCAAAGAATGTCGCTTTGGACAAGTGCTACCGCAACAAATCGCGTACATTTGGACCTCCTGTACAAGGTATGATGTAACAGAATCCTATCACATTGATAGGAGTAAAGATATTTGCATCTATATCATTGGACCACATTGGCAATTCTGGATGCTCCGGCGTATGATTCGACCGGAGGCCAAAGAGAGTCGCATTGTACAAATGCTACTGCACAAGTCTTGTATATTTGGGCCCCCTGGACAATATACGATGAGGCAGAATCCTGTCAAATTGATAGCAGTAAAGATATTTGCATCTATATCATTGGTCAACATCGGCAATTCTGGATGGTCCGGCTTATGTTCGACCTGAGTTCAAAGAGAGTCGCTTTGGACAAATACTGCCGCCCAAATCTTGTCCATTTGGACCTCCTGGACAAGATATGATGAGGCCGAACCCTGTCAAATTGATAGGAGTGAAGATATATGCATCTATATCATTGGACGACATTGGCAATTCTGGATGCTCAGGCTTATGATTCGACCTGAGTCCAAAGAGAGTCGCTTCGGACAATCGCTACCGCAATAAGTCTTGTACATTTGGACCTCCTGGAAAAGGTAGGATGAGGCAGAATCCTGTCACATTGATAGGAGTAAATATATTTGCATCTATATCATTGGTCAACAACGGCAATTCTGGATGGTCCGGCTTATGGTTCGACATAAGTCCAAAGAATGTCGCTTTGGACAAGTGCTACCGCAACATATCGCGTACATTTGGACCCCCTGGACAAGACACGATGAGGCAGAATCCTGTCAAATTGATTGCAGTAAAGATATTTGCATCTATACCATTGCACGACATTGGCAATTCTTGATGCTTCGGCTTATGGATCGACCTGAGTCCAAAGAGATTCGTTTTTGTTAAGTGCTAACGCACAAATCTTGTACATTTGGACCTCCTGCACAAGGTATGATGAGGCAGAATCCTGTCACATTGATAGGAGTGAAGATATTTGCATCTATATCATTGGACGACATTGGCAATTCTGGATGCCCCGGCATATGATTCGACCTGAGTCCAAAGAGAGTCGCTTTGGACAAGGGCTACCGCACAAATCTTGTACATTTGAACCTCCGGAACAAGGTATGATGAGGCAGAATCCTATCACATTGATAGGAGTAAAGATATTTGCATCTATATCATTGGTCAACATCGGCAGTTCTGGATGGTCCGGCTTATGGTTCGACCTAACTCCAAAGAATGTCGCTTTGGACAAGTGCTACCCACAAATCTTGTACATTTGAACCTCGTGGACAAGATACGATCAGGCAGAATTCTGTCAAATTGATAGCAGTAATGATATTTACATCTATACCATTGCACGACATTGGCAATTCTTGATGCTCCGGCATATGTTTCGACCGGAGGCCAAAGAGAGTCGCTTGGGGCACGTGCTACCGCAAAAATCTTGTACATTTGGACCCACTGGACAAGATACGATGAGGCAGAATCCTGTCACATTGATGGGAGTAAAGATATTTGCATCTATATCATTGGACGACATTGGCAATTCTGGATGCTCCGGCTTATGATTCGACCTGAATACAAAGAGAGTCGGTTTGGGCAAATGCTGCCGCCCAAAACTTGTGCATTTGGACCTCCTGGAAAAGGTAGGATGAGGCAGAATCCTGTCACATTGATAGGAGTAAATATATTTGCATCTATATCATTGGTCAACAACGGCAATTCTGGATGGTCCGGCTTATGGTTCGACATAAGTCCAAAGAATGTCGCTTTGGACAAGTGCTACCGCAACATATCGCGTACATTTGGACCCCCTGGACAAGACACGATGAGGCAGAATCCTGTCAAATTGATTGCAGTAAAGATACTTGCATCTATACCATTGCACGACAATGGCAATTCTTGATGCTTCGGCTTATGGATCGACCTGAGTCCAAAGAGATTCGTTTTTGTTAAGTGCTAACGCACAAATCTTGTACATTTGGACCTCCTGGACAAGATATGATGAGGCAGAATCCTGTCAAATTGATCGGAGTGAAGATATTTGCATCTATATCATTGGACGACATTGGGAATTCTGGAAGATCGGCATATGATTCGACCTGAGTTCAAAGAGAGTCGCTTTGGACAAATACTGCCGCCCAAATCTTGTCCATTTGGACCTCCTGGACAAGATATGATGAGGCCGAATCCTGTCAAATTGATAGGAGTGAAGAAATTTGCATCTACATCATTGGACGACATTGGCAATTCTGGATGCTCAGGCTTATGATTCGACCTGAGTCCAAAGAGAGTCGCTTCGGACAAGTGCTACCGCAATAAGTCTTGTACATTTGGACCTCCTGTACAAGGCATGATGAGGCAGAATCCTATCACATTAATAGGAGTAAAGATATTTGCATCTATATCACTGGACGACATTGGCAATTCTGGATGCTTCGGCTTATGATTCGACCTGAGTCCAAAGAGAGTCGCTTTGGACAAGTGCTACCGCACAAATCTTGTATATTTGGACCTCCTGCACAAGGTATGATGAGGCAGAATCCTATTACATCGATAGGAGTGAAGATATTTGCATTTATATCAATAGACGACATTGGCAATTCTGGATGCTTCGGCTTATGGATGTACCTGAGTCCAAAGAGTTTCGCTTTTGTCTATTGCTACCGCACAATTCTTGTACACTTGATCCTCCTGGACAAGACACGATGAGCCAGAATCCTGTCAAATTGATAGGAGTGAATATATTTGCATCTATATCATTGGACGACATTGGCAATTCTGGAAGTTCGGCATATGATTCGACCTGAGTCCAAAGACACTCGCTTCGGACAAGTGCTACCGTACAAATCTTGTGCATTTGGACCCCCTGGATAAGATAAGATGAGGCAGAATCCTGTCAAATTGATAGCAGTAAAGATATTTGCATCTACATCACTGGACGACATTGGCAATTCTGGATGCTCCGGCATATGATTCGACCGGAGGCCAAAGAGAGTCGGTCTGGACAAGTGCTACTGCCCAAATCTTGTACACTTGCAGCTCCTGGACAAGATAAGATGAGGCAGAAGGCTGTAAAATGTATAGGAGTGACGATATTTGCCTCTAAATCATTGGACGACATTGGCAATTCTGGATGCTTCGGCATATGATTCGACCTGAGTCCAAAGAGAGTCGCTTTGGACAAGTGCTACCACACAAATCGTCTACTTTTGGACCCCCTGCACAATATACGATGTGGTAGAATCCTGTCAAATTGATAGGAGTGAAGATATTTGCATCTATATCATTAGATAATATCGGAAATTTCTGATGCTTCGGCTTATGGATCGACTTGAGTCCAAAGAGTTTCGCTTTTGTCTAGTGCTACCGCACAAATCTTGTACACTTGATCCTCCTGCACAAGATACGATGAGGCTGAATCCTGTCAAATTGATAGGAGTGAAGATATTTGCATCTATATCATTGGTTGACATCGGCAGTTCTGGATGGTCCGGCTTATGATTCGACCAGAGGCCAAAGAGAGTCGCTTTCGACAAGTGCTACCGCACAAATCTTGTACATTCGGACGCCCTGGACAATATAGGATGGGGCAGAATCCTGTCAAAGTGATAGGAGTAAAGATATTTGCATCTATATCATTGGACGACATTGGCAATTCTGGATGATCCGGCTTATGATTCGACCTGAATCCAAAGGGACTCGGTTTGGGCAAATGCTGCCGCCCACAACGTGTGCATTTGGACCTCCTGGAAAAGGTATGATGAGGCAGAATCCTGTCACATTGATAGGAGTGAAGATATTTGCATCTATATCACTAGACGACATTGGCAATTCTGGATGCTTCGGCTTATGGATCGACCTGAGTCCAAAGAGAGTCGCTTTGGACACGTGCTACCGCACAAATCTTGTATGTGTGGACCTCCTGTACAAGGTATGATGAGGCAGAATCCTATCACATTGATAGGAGTGAAGATATTTGCATCTATATCATTGGACGACATTGACAATTCTGGATGCACCGGCTTATGATTCGACCTGAGTCCAAAGAGAGTCGCTTTGGACAAGTGCTACCGCACAAATCTTGTACATTTGGACCTCCTGTACAAGGTATGATGAGGCAGAATCCCATCACATTGATAGGAGTAAAGATATTTGCATCTATATCATTGGACGACATTGGCAATTCTGGATGCACCGGCTTATGATTCGACCTGAGTCCAAAGATAGTCGCTTTGGACAAGTGCTACCAGACAAATGTTGTACATTTGGACCCCCTGCACAAGATACAACGAGGCTGAATCCTGTCAAATTGATAGGAGTCAGGATATTTTCCTCTATATCATTTCACGATATTGGCAATTCTGGATGCTTCGGCATAAAGATCGACCTGAGTCCAAAGAGTTTCGCTTTTGTCTAGTGCTACCGCACAAATCTTGTACACTTGGACCTCCTGGAAAAGGTATGATAGGGCAGAATCCTGTCACAATGATAGGAGTGAAGATATTTGCATCTATATCATTGACGACATTGGCAATTCTGGATGCACCGGCTTATGATTCGACCTGAGTCCAAAGAGAGTCGCTTTGGACAAGTGCTACCGCACAAATCCTGTACATTTGGACCCCCTGGACAAGATGCGATAAGGCAGAATCCTGTCAAATTGATAGCAGTAAAAATATTTGCATCTATATCATTAGACAACATTGGCAATTCTGGATGCTTCGGCTTATGGATCGACCTGAGTCCAAAGAGAGTCACTTTGGACAAGTGCTACCGCACAAATCTTGTATGTGTGGACCTCCTGTACAAGGTATGATGAGGCAGAATCCTATCACATTGATAGGAGTGAAGATATTTGCATCTATATCATTGGACGACATTGGCAATTCTGGATGCACCGGCTTATGATTCGACCTGAGTCCAAAGAGAGTCGCTTTGGACAAGTACTACCGCACAAATCTTGTACATTTGGACCTCCTGTACAAGGTATGATGAGGCAGAATCCCATCACATTGATAGGAGTAAAGATATTTGCATCTATATCATTGGACGACATTGGCAATTCTGGATGCACCGCCTTATGATTCGACCTGAGTCCAAAGAGAGTCGCTTTGGACAAGTGCTACCGCACACATCCTGTACATTTGGACCCCCTGGACAAGATGCGATGAGGCAGAATCCTGTCAAATTGATAGCAGTAAAGATATTTGCATCTATATCATTGGACGACATTGGCAATTCTGCATGCTCCGGCGTATGATTCGACCGGAGGCCAAAGAGAGTCGCTTTGGACAAGTGCTACCGCACAAATCTTGTACATTTGGACCTCCTGTACAAGGTATGATGAGGCAGGATCCCATCACATTGATAGGAGTAAAGATATTTGCATCTATATCATTGGACGACATTGGCAATTCTGGATGCTCCGGCATATGATTCGCCCGGAGGCCAAAGAGAGTCGCTTTGGACACCTGCTACCGTACAAATCTTGTACATTTGGACCCCCTGGACAAGATGCGATGAGGCAGAATCCTGTCAAATTGATAGCAGTAAAGATCTTTGCATCTATATCATTGCACGATATTGGCAATTCTGGATGCTTCGGCTTATGGACCGACCTGAGTCCAAAGAGTTTCGCTTTTGTCTAGTGCTACCGCACAAATCTTGTACATTTGAATCTCCTGGAAAAGGTATGGTGAGGCAGAATCCTGTCACATTGATAGTAGTATAGATATTTGCATCGATATCATTGGACGACATTGGCAATCCTGGGGATCCGGCTCATGATTCGATCGGAGGCCAAAGAGAGTCGCTTTGGATACGTGCTACCACAACAAATCTTGTACATTTGGACCCCCTGGACAAAATACGATGAGGCAGAATCCTGTCAAATTAATAGGAGTAAAGATATTTGCATCTATATCATTGGTCAACATCGGCAATTCTGGATGGTCCGGCTTATGGTTCGACATAAGTCCAAAGAATGTCGCTTTGGACAAGTGCTACCGCAACAAATCGTGTACATTTGGACCCCCTGGACAAGATACGATGAGGCAAAATCCTTTCAAATTGATAGCAGTAAAGATATTTGGATCTATACCATTGCTCGACATTGGCAATTCTTGATGCTTCGGCCTATGGTTCGACCTAAGTCCAAAGAATGTCGCTTTGGACAAGTGCTACCGCACAAATCTTGTACATTTGGACCTCCTGTACAAGGTATGATGTGGCAGAATCCTATCACATTGATAGGAGTAAAGATATTTGCATCAATATCATTGGTCAACATCGGCAATTCTGGATGGTCCGGCATATGGTTCGACCTAAGTCCAAAGAGAGTCGTTTTGGACAAGTGCTACCACACAAACCTTGTACATTTGAACATCCGGAACAGGGTATGCTGAGATAGAATCCCGTCAAATTGATAGGAGTAAAGATATTTGCATCTATATCATTGGTCAACAACGGCAATTCTGGATGGTACGGTTTATGGTTCGACATAAGTCCAAAGAATGTCGCTTTGGACAAGTGCTACCGCAACAAATCGCGTACATTTGGACCTCCTGTACAAGGTATGATGTAACAGAATCCTATCACATTGATAGGAGTAATGATATTTGCATCTATATCATTGGACCACATTGGCAATTCTGGATGCTCCGGCTTATGTTCGACCTGAGTTCAAAGAGAGTCGCTTTGGACAAATACTGCCGCCCAAATCTTGTCCATTTGGACCTCCTGGACAAGATATGATGAGGCCGAATCCTGTCAAATTGATAGGAGTTAAGATATTTGCATCTATACCATTGCACGACATTGGCAATTCTGGATGCTCCGGCGTATGATTCGACCGGAGGCCAAAGAGAGTCGCATTGTATAAGTGCTACCGCACAAGTATTGTCCATTTGGACCCCCTGGACAATATACGATGAGGCAGAATCCTGTCAATTTGATGGGAGTAAAGATATTTGCATCTGTTTCGTACGGGAAATGGGATCCCAATGATTTTTGTAGCGCGGTGGAACTGCTCTTTGGTAGATGTAAGGAATCGCCCAGCGCAGGGCGCGGCGAGAATAGTGACACCCGACCGTGGAAGGGTTAGAGGAAACGGCACTGAATTCTTGAATATTGATTGTTACACTGAACACAGACGTGAGTCACTTTTTATTTCACAACAAGGCAAAACGCAAATCAAACAATGAGAATACTGTTAAGACGATCTCGATCACACCGGTAGCAACGTGAGAGCACAAGGCGGAGAATTGGTACACGTGTGATTGCTTTAACGGACGCTTGAGAAGTGGGGCCGTTGGCCATTCGCCGAAATCCTAACGTCTTTCCCAGAAGACGGATCGCTTGACGTCACACCCGCGTCACGCTAATCGCAAGCGGAGTTTCTAGCGCGAGGGAATCCCGCGACGCTTGAGCTCCGATTCGCTGACGGCAGCCACGTGGTTTTCGGGAACGGGACACAACACGTCGCGCCTGATCGCTTCGTACGAGGCTTGAAATTTACCGAATCTCGAACATACCGCCCGCCTTGAAACGACAGTTTCAATATACAATGCGAGGGACGATATGACAGACGCAAACCTTACAAGCTAACGCGACGCCAACGAAAAAGAAAATAAAAAAGACACAAACAGGTAGATTATCTTAAACTAAGCGCAGGTACAATGTTCTTAAACCTATTGAGCCGCAATGACCATGATCTTAAACCTACGCGCAGATACAGTGTTCTTAAAGCTACGCGAAAGCGATGACAATGGACTTAACACTACGCGGCGGATTGAACGGGTAACACGCACAATTTTGCAATTGGCCGCTTGAATTCGGAGGCTTTCGTCTTTACTGTGACGACGCGAACGAGATCGTCTGATCCAGCATGGCACTGAATCACCCGCCCCAGCTCCCATTTGCACGGGGGAAGCGTGGAATTTCGCAACAGGACTAATTGCCCTACCGTGAGGTTGGCCTTGGTATTTTTCCACTTGCCACGCTGCTGCAGAGTGTTAACGTAATCGACTTGCCATAATTTCCAAAAACGCTCCGTGATGTGCCGAACGAGTTGCCAGCGAGACAGGCGATTTTCGTTCAAATCGAGAAGTGACGGTTCCGGATTGACAGCAAGCGCGGAGCCGACGAGAAAGTGACCCGGAGTAAGACATTCGTAATCGTCTAGAGTGTCAGTTAATGGAGCGAGAGGGCGAGAATTGAGGCACGCCTCAATGCGGCACAGAAGAGTCGAAAACTCTTCGAACGTAAGAGTGCGGCTTCCTAACACCCGACGCAAATGGTGTTTCACACTGCGAACCCCGGCTTCCCACAGCCCGCCAAAATGAGGAGCGGATGGCGGGATGAAATTCCAACTAATGCTGTCTGAAACGGTCGCGTTGAGAAAGTCGGGATCTCTAAGAGCAGCGCGATAAGTGGTCGTCAGTTCGCGATCGGCTCCGACGAATGTAGTGCCGTTGTCCGAGTACATAGACTGCGGAAGACCGCGACGAGAGCAAAATCGAGAGAACGCGTTTAGAAACGCGGACGTGGAGTAATCGCCGACAAGCTCGAGATGAACTGCTCTTGTGGCCATGCAAATAAAGAGTGCGATATAGGCTTTGCGGGACTTACTGCCGCGGCCAGCGGATGTCAGGACCGAGACCGGGCCGGCGTAATCGATGCCACAATGTTGGAAACAGCGAATGTTCGGAGATACACGGATATCAGGAAGATCTCCCATGAGTTGGATGGGGACGGCGGCGCGCTCCCGAGTGCAGGCGACACAGTTGTGGATGACGGACTTGACGAGAGTGCGACCGCGAATAATCCAATAATCGCGCCTTAGAATATTGAGCGTGAGTTGCGTCCCGGAATGCAGAGCGCGCTGATGCGCTTGCCGAATGATGAGGGACGTGAGGGGATGCGAGGAGAGTAGAATGGGATGACGTGCGTGAAAGGGAATCGGGGCATTTCTGAGCCGCCCGCCAACACGCATAATTCCGCAATGATCTAAGAAAGGTCGCAACGCAAGGATAGAACTTTTAGTGGAAATAGAGGATCTTTGAGTAAGAGCGTGTAACTCTCGAGGAAAGAGCTCGGTCTGAATCGTCTTAAGCCAAAACGTCCTTGATGCTTGACACTCCTCCACCGTCAACGATCCTCCGTTCGACGTAGGCACGTTTGTCGCGGAAGGGCGGCGACAAAGCTGGACGAACCTCATTACGAATGCAGTAACGCGAATAAGTTTGGGCCATGACGAAAATCGAGATGCAAGATCCCATGTAGGGCGTGATACGGAGCTCAGCAACACGGTTTGTTTTGCCTCGTTGAGGGCTTCGTCGGATGAATGAATGACGTCGACTGGCCATTCCGTACTCGATAAACGAAGCCACGGGGGGCCATTCCACCAAAGTGAATGGTCGGGCAGCTCCCCCCCCCAGAATCCCGCGTGAGGCACAATCGGCCGGATTACAGGCGGTGGGCACGTGACGCCACGATGCCTCAGGAATGCGACGAAAAACATCCGCGACGCGGTTGGCGACAAAGGTTTTCCACCGGGAAGGGTGTTGATTTAGCCAAGAAAGCACGACAGTCGAGTCGGACCAACACACCACGGACATTGGACTAACGCCCAATGCAGCGCGAACGTATTCAATCAATCGAGCGAGGAGTACTGCAGCTGATAGTTCCAGCCGAGGGACGCTCAACGGAGATAACGGGGCTACTTTTGATTTTCCTATAAGGAGAGAAGTAGTCACTTCGCCGGTATTGGATGCCGCTCGAATATATACGACTGCGGCGTACGCCACGTTGGAAGCATCTGCAAACCCGTGAAGCTCAACGGAGCTACTATCGTGATGAATTCCGAGCCAGCGAGGAATCTCGAGGCCGTTAAGGTGAGCGAATTGACAGTAAATTAACTTCCATCGATTAAACAAAGCGGCAGGGAGCGGCTCATCCCAAGTTAAAGCATGCCTCCACAGTTGCTGCATAAAAATCTTTGCAGCGATAATGACGGGGGTGACCCACCCCGATGGATCGTATAATTTGGCGATAGCCGAGAGAACCGCGCGTTTGCATCCAGGAAAGTTGTCATCAAGAGTCACTTGAACTCGGAAAACGTCTCTCGACGGGCACCACCCGAGGCCTAGAATCTTGACTCTTTCATCGTCGGAGAGAGACTTATCACACGCCAGACCGTGATCAGACTCATCAATGTCAGCCAGAATGGCGGGGGAATTTCCCGACCACTTGCGCAGTACAAAACCACCATGATTCAATAGCGCTGTTACTTGAGCGCGAATTTCGAGAAGATGCGGCACGTCGTCGGCCCCGAAAAGAACGTCGTCGACGTAGATGTTATCCCGCAAAATGGGGACGGCGAGAGGATATGCCTTGCCTTCGTCTTCAACGAGCTGCTGCAACACGCGAAGGGCTAAAAATGGAGCGCATGACATGCCGTAAGTTACAGTCAGTAGATGGTACTCGGTGACATGTGATGTAGAAGGAGGCTGCCATAGAATTCGCTGGTAGTCAATGTCGCGATTGTCTAATTTAATCTGCCGATACATTTTTGCGATGTCGGCCGTACACGCGAATTTCCATTTCCGCCAAGAAAGAATAACTGCGATAATGTCACTCTGCAACTTTGGACCAGGAAGAAGGTGGTCGTTGAGAGAACTGCCGTTAGTGGTCGGACTCGATGCGTTAAACACGATTCGCATGTGCGAGGTTGTGCTATCCTCGCGAATGACGGGATGATATGGAATGAAAACGAGTGGGAAATGTGACCGGTGAGTATCGGGAACGGGGCGCATGTGGCCGAGCCGCTCATATTCAGTAAAGAACTCATTGTATTCAGCAATAAGCTCCGGTTGGCGTTGAAGACGACGCGACAATGACTCGAGGGATTTTTTTGCGATCTGCTTCGAATGCCCTATATCAATCGGAGATTCCTTGCGGAATGGGAGGCGAACAATATAGCGGCCATCCTCGTCACGCGAATGCGATGCTACAAAATGCTGCTCGCACTGAGCCTCGAGAGGATTAGAAACGGAATGACGAGGAATCTCTTCCGTCTCCCAAAATTGACGAATTGCCTCTTCCAACGAGTCGGAGACGGAACAGTGATGTACCGTTAACTTCGATATGTCGCGGCCTAGATCTTCAATGGAAGTTGTAGAACACGATGGAGACACAGGTCCGGAAATTACCCAGCCGAAGATTGAGTTTTGAGCGAATGGCTGGTTCGTCTGCCCTCGCCGAATACCGTCAAGGATTATGTTGGCATACAGGTCGGCACCGATTATGATTTGGATGGGGTCGGAACTTGACGGGTCAGGGTCCGCCCATACAAGCGAGGACAAATGGGGGAAGGAATCAAGACTTTGAATGCGTCGAGGTACATAGGAGGTCAATGAGGGAAGAATTAGAGCTGTTGTCTCCAACGAAGGATGCGACGAATCGCGAGGAGTGATTGAAATTTGCGCTGCGAACCTGATTGTTCCCACACTCACCCCCCCTACCGCGGACACAGATGTCGGCATGCGAATCCGAGACGCTCGCAAGGTTTGTACAAGATGTTCGGACACGAATGTCCTTTCGGAGCCCTGATCAATCAGAGCGCGCGCTAGAATTGACTGGCCGTTGGAACTGCATACAGTCACCCACGCAGTCGCTAGAAGTACTGAACATTGACGTTGCGGGTCGGATTGTGTCAATAACGTGTGTACTTCGGTTTTAGAATTGCCTGGACGGAGAACATTTCCACTGCCATGAACAGCTGGAGATGTAGTAGCACAAGACTCTGTATTGAGATGGAGCATAGTGTGATGTCGTTTTTGACAGACTCGACATGCGTATTTACTTTGACACTCCTGAGCGGAGTGGCGTAGACTCAAGCAGTTGAAACACCGCTTGCACGACCGGACTATTTCGCGCCTCTCAGCTGGAGTCTTGTGTATAAAGGTCGGACATATGTTTATAAAGTGCCGTGCGGAGCATAGCGGGCATGCGGGCGACGAGTCTGTTGACGCGGTCGCAATATGAATTTTCGGCGCTTGTATGGCGCGCGATGGAACGACGGCTGACGCTGGCGTTAATTCCTCGAGAGCGCGAATTCGAGAGGACACAAAAGCATCGAGTTCGCTATACGTAGGGATGTCGTCTGTCTCATTTATTTTGAGCGTCCAGGATTTTCGCGTGGTCGGATCGAGCTTTTGAGAGACGATGTGGACAAGAATATCGTTCCATAATTCCGCCGGTGAGCGCTTAAGATGAGACAATGACGCAACTGTGACTGCTATTTTGTCGCGAAACGCTTGAAGGTCAGCGACGGCCTCGCGAGTGACTGTCGGCAACGTCAACAAGGTCGATAAATGCAGACTTAATAACCGTCGCGGATTTTCGAACCGAGAGACTAGAGTGCTCCACGCGACAGAAAAGTTTTCGGCCGTTACCGGGAGATTACGGATGCACTCGAGCGCCCGACCACTCAAGCACGATGTGAGAAAATGCATGCGGGCAAACGCGGACAACTCGTGATTTTTTATGATGAGCGCAGTAAACCTATCCCGGAATGTCTCCCATTCTTCGTACTTGCCGTCGAACGGGGGAAGCTTAATAGGCGGGAGGTGCACCGATGACGAGGTAGCGGCGGTGAGAGTCTTGTCCTTGGAGGTTGAGGCGGTAGCGGCTGCGGGCGACTCCAACTCGGCCAAACAATCAGCCATGTAATCCATTGCTGAATTGTACATATCTTCGGTGATGTCGAAGAATCCCTTGTTGAAGTAATCCATGGTCAATCGCTGGTCGACTGGGATGTCCGTCATCAAGAGGTCGTGGCCGTCCTGGTACTGCGTCCATGATTTATTTAAAGTCTCGATTCGACTTCGGAGCTTGGCGGCCGTGTAATTGCACTTCCCTATCTTCTTTAGATTTTCAATTGCTCGTGCAATGGATGCTTGGAGGCGCAACTGAGACGATAGCGTGTCGGCCATGATGATGAAAGAAATGTTACGTTAAGCCGTTTGTTCCTCCACACTCTCGCCGATCCGGCTCGAAGGACCAACAATGTTTCGTACGGGAAATGGGATCCCAATGATTTTTGTAGCGCGGTGGAACTGCTCTTTGGTAGATGTAAGGAATCGCCCAGCGCAGGGCGCGGCGAGAATAGTGACACCCGACCGTGGAAGGGTTAGAGGAAACGGCACTGAATACTTGAATATTGATTGTTACACTGAACACAGACGTGAGTCACTTTTTATTTCACAACAAGGCAAAACGCAAATCAAACAATGAGAATACTGTTAAGACGATCTCGATCACACCGGTAGCAACGTGAGAGCACAAGGCGGAGAATTGGTACACGTGTGATTGCTTTAACGGACGCTTGAGAAGTGGGGCCGTTGGCCATTCGCCGAAATCCTAACGTCTTTCCCAGAAGACGGATCGCTTGACGTCACACCCGCGTCACGCTAATCGCAAGCGGAGTTTCTAGCGCGAGGGAATCCCGCGACGCTTGAGCTCCGATTCGCTGACGGCAGCCACGTGGTTTTCGGGAACGGGACACAACACGTCGCGCCTGATCGCTTCGTACGAGGCTTGAAATTTACCGAATCTCGAACAGCATCTATATCATTGGACGACATTGGCAATTCTGGATGCCCCGGCTTATGATTCGACCTGAGTCCAAAGAGAGTCGCTTTGGACAAGGGCTACCGCACAAATCTTGTACATTTGAACCTCCGGAACCAGGTATGACGAGGCAGAATCCTATCACATTGATAGGAGTAAAGATATTTGCATCTATATCATTGGTCAACAACGGCAATTCTGGATGGTACGGTTTATGGTTCGACATAAGTCCAAGGAATGTCGCTTTGGACAAGTGCTACCGCATCAAATCGCGTACATTTGGACCTCCTGTACAAGGTATGATGTAACAGAATCCTATCACATTGATAGGAGTAAAGATATTTGCATCTATATCATTGGACCACATTGGCAATTCTGGATGCTCCGGCGTATGATTCGACCGGAGGCCAAAGAGAGTCGCATTGAACAAATGCTACTGCACAAGTCTTGTATATTTGGGCCCCCTGGACAATATACGATGAGGCAGAATCCTGTCAAATTGATAGCAGTAAAGATATTTGCATCTATATCATTGGTCAACATCGGCAATTCTGGATGGTCCGGCTTATGTTCGACCTGAGTTCAAAGAGAGTCGCTTTGGACAAATACTGCCGCCCAAACCTTGTCCATTTGGACCTCCTGGACAAGATATGATGAGGCCGAATCCTGTCAAATTGATAGGAGTGAAGATATATGCATCTATATCATTGGACGGCATTGGCAATTCTGGATGCTCAGGCTTATGATTCGACCTGAGTCCAAAGAGAGTCGCTTCGGACAATCGCTACCGCAATAAGTCTTGTACATTTGGACCTCCTGGAAAAGGTAGGATGAGGCAGAATCCTGTCACATTGATAGGAGTAAATATATTTGCATCTATATCATTGGTCAACAACGGCAATTCTGGATGGTCCGGCTTATGGTTCGACATAAGTCCAAAGAATGTCGCTTTGGACAAGTGCTACCGCAACATATCGCGTACATTTGGACCCCCTGGACAAGACACGATGAGGCAGAATCCTGTCAAATTGATTGCAGTAAAGATATTTGCATCTATACCATTGCACGACATTGGCAATTCTTGATGCTTCGGCTTATGGATCGACCTGAGTCCAAAGAGATTCGTTTTTGTTAAGTGCTAACGCACAAATCTTGTACATTTGGACCTCCTGCACAAGGTATGATGAGGCAGAATCCTGTCACATTGATAGGATGGAAGATATTTGCATCTAGATCATTGGACGACATTGGCAATTCTGGATGCCCCGGCATATGATTCGACCTGAGTCCAAAGAGAGTCGCTTTGGACAAGGGCTACCGCACAAATCTTGTACATTTGAACCTCCGGAACAAGGTATGATGAGGCAGAATCCTATCACATTGATAGGTGTAAAGATATTTGCATCTATATCATTGGTCAACATCGGCAGTTCTGGATGGTCCGGCTTATGGTTCGACCTAACTCCAAAGAATGTCGCTTTGGACAAGTGCTACCCACAAATCTTGTACATTTGAACCTCGTGGACAAGATACGATCAGGCAGAATTCTGTCAAATTGATAGCAGTAATGATATTTACATCTATACCATTGCACGACATTGGCAATTCTTGATGCTCCGGCATATGATTCGACCGGAGTCCAAAGAGAGTCGCTTGGGGCACGTGCTACCGCAAAAATCTTGTACATTTGGACCCACTGGACAAGATACGATGAGGCAGAATCCTGTCACATTGATGGGAGTAAAGATATTTGCATCTATATCATTGGACGACATTGGCAATTCTGGATGCTCCGGCTTATGATTCGACCTGAATACAAAGAGAGTCGGTTTGGGCAAATGCTGCCGCCCAAAACTTGTGCATTTGGACCTCCTGGAAAAGGTAGGATGAGGCAGAATCCTGTCACATTGATAGGAGTAAATATATTTGCATCTATATCATTGGTCAACAACGGCAATTCTGGATGGTCCGGCTTATGGTTCGACATAAGTCCAAAGAATGTCGCTTTGGACAAGTGCTACCGCAACATATCGCGTACATTTGGACCCCCTGGACAAGACACGATGAGGCAGAATCCTGTCAAATTGATTGCAGTAAAGATACTTGCATCTATACCATTGCACGACAATGGCAATTCTTGATGCTTCGGCTTATGGATCGACCTGAGTCCAAAGAGATTCGTTTTTGTTAAGTGCTAACGCACAAATCTTGTACATTTGGACCTCCTGGACAAGATATGATGAGGCAGAATCCTGTCAAATTGATCGGAGTGAAGATATTTGCATCTATATCATTGGACGACATTGGGAATTCTGGAAGATCGGCATATGATTCGACCTGAGTTCAAAGAGAGTCGCTTTGGACAAATACTGCCGCCCAAATCTTGTCCATTTGGACCTCCTGGACAAGATATGATGAGGCCGAATCCTGTCAAATTGATAGGAGTGAAGAAATTTGCATCTATATCATTGGACGACATTGGGAATTCTGGAAGATCGGCATATGATTCGACCTGAGTTCAAAGAGAGTCGCTTTGGACAAATACTGCCGCCCAAATCTTGTCCATTTGGACCTCCTGGACAAGATATGATGAGGCCGAATCCTGTCAAATTGATAGGAGTGAAGAAATTTGCATCTATATCATTGGACGACATTGGCAATTCTGGATGCTCAGGCTTATGATTCGACCTGAGTCCAAAGAGAGTCGCTTCGGACAAGTGCTACCGCAATAAGTCTTGTACATTTGGACCTCCTGTACAAGGCATGATGAGGCAGAATCCTATCACATTGATAGGAGTAAAGATATTTGCATCTATATCACTGGACGACATTGGCAATTCTGGATGCTTCGGCTTATGATTCGACCTGAGTCCAAAGAGAGTCGCTTTGGACAAGTGCTACCGCACAAATCTTGTATATTTGGACCTCCTGGACAAGGTATGATGAGGCAGAATCCTATTACATCGATAGGAGTGAAGATATTTGCATTTATATCAATAGACGACATTGGCAATTCTGGATGCTTCGGCTTATGGATGTACCTGAGTCCAAAGAGTTTCGCTTTTGTCTAATGCTACCGCACAATTCTTGTACACTTGATCCTCCTGGACAAGACACGATGAGCCAGAATCCTGTCAAATTGATAGGAGTGAAGATATTTGCATCTATATCATTAGACGGCATTGGCAATTCTGGATGCTCAGGCTTATGATTCGACCTGAGTCCAAGGAGAGTCGCTTTGCACAAGTGCTACCGCAACAAATCTTGTACATTTGGACCCCCTGGACAAGATACGATGAGGCAGAATCCTGTCAAATTGATAGGAGTAAAGATATTTGCATCTATAACATTGGTCAACATCGGCAATTCTGGATGGTCCGGCTTATGGTTCGACCTAAGTCCAAAGAATGTCGCTTTGGACAAGTGCTACCGCACAAGTCTTGTACATTTGAACCTCCTGGACAAGATACGATGAGGCAGAATCCTGTCAAATTGATAGGAGTGAATATATTTGCATCTATATCATTGGACGACATTGGCAATTCTGGAAGTTCGGCATATGATTCGACCTGAGTCCAAAGACACTCGTTTCGGACAAGTGCTACCGTACAAATCTTGTACATTTGGACCCCCTGGACAAGATGCGATGAGGCAGAATCCTGTCAAATTAATAGGAGTGAAGATATTTGCATCTATATCATTGGCCGACATTGGCAATTCTGGATGCTCAGGCTTATGATTCGACCTGAGTCCAAAGAGAGTCGCTTCGGACAAGTGCTACCGCAATAAGTCTTGTACATTTGGACCTCCTGTACAAGGTATGATGAGGCAGAATCCTATCACATTGATAGGAGTAAAGATATTTGCATCTATATCATTGCACGACATTGGCAATTCTGGATGCTGCGGCTTATGATTCGACCTGAATACAAAGAGAGTCGGTTTCGGCAAATGCTGCCGCCCAAAACTTGTGCATTTGGACCCCCTGGATAAGATAAGATGAGGCAGAATCCTGTCAAATTGATAGCAGTAAAGATATTTGCATCTACATCACTGGACGACATTGGCAATTCTGGATGCTCCGGCATATGATTCGACCGGAGGCCAAAGAGAGTCGGTCTGGACAAGTGCTACTGCCCAAATCTTGTACACTTGCAGCTCCTGGACAAGATAAGATGAGGCAGAAGGCTGTAAAATGTATAGGAGTGACGATATTTGCCTCTAAATCATTGGACGACATTGGCAATTCTGGATGCTCGGCAGATGATTCGACCTGAGTTCAAAGAGAGTCGCTGTGGACAAATGCTGCCGCCCAAATCTTGTATATTTGGACCTCCTGGACAAGTTATGATGAGGCAGAATCCTATCACATCGATAGGAGTGAAGATATTTGCATCTATATCACTAGACGACATTGGCAATTCTGGATGCTTCGGCTTATGGATCGACCTGAGTCCAAAGAGTTTCGCTTTTGTCTAGTGCTACCGCACAACTCTTGTACACTTGATCCTCCTGGACAAGACACAATGAGCCAGAATCCTGTAAAATTGATAGGAGTGAAGATATTTGCATCTATATCATTGGACGACATTGGCAATTCTGGATGCTCGGCATATGATTCGACCTGAGTCCAAAGAGAGTCGCTTTGGACAAGTGCTACCGCACAAATCTTGTCTGTGTGGACCTCCTGTACAAGGTATGATGAGGCAGAATCCTATCACATTGATAGGAGTAAAGATATTTGCATCTATATCATTGGACGACATTGGCAATTCTGGATGCTTCGGCTTATGATTCGACCTGAATCCAAAGACAGAGTCTTTGGACAAGTGCTACCGCACACATGTTGTACATTTAGACCTCCTGGAAAAGATATGATGAGGCAGAATCCTGTCACATCGATAGGAGAGAAGATATTTGCATCTAAATCATTGGACGACATTGGCAATTCTGGATGCTTCGGCTTATGATTCGACCTGAGTCCAAAGAGAGTCGCTTTGGACAAGTGCTACCGCACAATTCTTGTACATTTGGACGACCTCCTGTACAAGGTATGATGAGGCAGAATCCCAACACAATGATAGGAGTAAAGATATTTGCATCTATATCATTGGACGACATTGGCAATTCTGGATGCTCGGCAGATGATTCGACCTGAGGTCAAAGAGAGTCGCGGTGGACAAATGCTGCCGCCCAAATCTTGTATATTTGGACCTCCTGGACAAGTTATGATGAGCCAGAATCCTGTAAAATTGATAGGAGTGAAGATATTTGCATCTATATCATTGCACGACATTGGCAATTCTGGATGCTTCGGCTTATGGATCGACCTGAGTCCAAAGAGTTTCGCTTTTGTCTAGTGCTACCGCACAACTCTTGTACACTTGATCCTCCTGGACAAGACACAATGAGCCAGAATCCTGTAAAATTGATAGGAGTGAAGATATTTGCATCTATATCATTGGACGACATTGGCAATTCTGGATGCTCGGCATATGATTCGACCTGAGTCCAAAGAGAGTCGCTTTGGACAAGTGCTACCGCACAAATCTTGTCTGTGTGGACCTCCTGTACAAGGTATGATGAGGCAGAATCCTATCACATTGATAGGAGTAAAGATATTTGCATCTATATCATTGGACGACATTGGCAATTCTGGATGCTTCGGCTTATGATTCGACCTGAGTCCAAAGAGAGTCGCTTTGGACAAGTGCTACCGCACAAATCTTGTACATTTCGACCTCCTGTACAAGGTATGATGAGGCAGAATCCCATCACATTGATAGGAGTAAAGATATTTGCATCTATATCATTGGACGACATTGGCAATTCTGGATGCTCCGGCATATGATTCGCCCGGAGGCCAAAGAGAGTCGCTTTGGACACGTGTTACCGCATAAATCTTGTACATTTGGACCCCCTGGATAAGATGCGATGAGGCAGAATCCTGTCAAATTCATAGCAGTAAAGATACTTGCATCTATATCATTGCACGACATTGGCAATTCTGGATGCTTCGGCTTATGGACCGACCTGAGTCCAAAGACAGTCGCTTCGGACAAGTGCTACCGCAATAAGTCTTGTACATTTGGACCTCCTGTACAAGATAAGATGAGGCAGAATCCTGTCAAATTGATAGGAGTAAAGATATTTGCGTCTATATCATTGGTCAACATCGGCAATTCTAGATGGTCCGGCTTATGTTCGACCTAAGTCCAAACAATGTCGTTTTGGACAAGTGCTACCGCACAAATCTTGTACATTTGAACCTCGTGGACAAGATACGATGAGGCAGAATCCTGTCAAATTGATAGGAGTGATGATGTTTGCATCTATATCATTGGCCGACATTGGCAGTTCTGGAAGATCGGCATATGATTCGACCGGAGGCCAAAGAGAGTCGCTTTGGACACGTGCTACCGCACAAATCTTGTATATTTGGACCCCCTGGACAAGATATGATGAGGCCGAATCCTGTCAAATTGATAGCAGTAAAGATATTTGCATTTATATCATTGCACGACATCGGCAATTCTGGATGGTCCGGCTTATGGTTCGACATAAGTCCAAAGAATGTCGCTTTGGACAAGTGCTACCGCAACAAATCGTGTACATTTGGACCCCCTGGACAAGATACGATGAGGCAGAATCCTTTCAAATTGATAGCAGTAAAGATATTTGGATCTATACCATTGCTCGACATTGGCAATTCTTGATGCTTCGGCCTATGGTTCGACCTAAGTCCAAAGAATGTCGCTTTGGACAAGTGCTACCGCACAAATCTTGTACATTTGGACCTCCTGTACAAGGTATGATGTGGCAGAATCCTATCACATTGATAGGAGTAAAGATATTTGCATCTATATCATTGGACCACATTGGCAATTCTGGATGCTCCGGCGTATGATTCGACCGGAGGCCAAAGAGAGTCGCATTGTACAAATGCTACCGCACAAGTCTTTTACATTTGGGCCCCCTGGACAATATACGATGAGGCAGAATCCTGTCAAATTGATAGGAGTAAAGATGTTTGCATCTATATCATTGGTCAACATCGGCAATTCTGGATGGTCCGGCTTATGTTCGACCTGAGTTCAAAGAGAGTCGCTTTGGACAAATACTGCCGCCCAAATCTTGTCCATTTGGACCTCCTGGACAAGATATGATGAGGCCGAATCCTGTCAAATTGATAGGAGTGAAGATATATGCATCTATATCATTGGACGACATTGGCAATTCTGGATGCCCGGTATATGATTCGACCTGAGTCAAAGAGATTGGCTTTTGTCAAGTGCTGCCGCACAAATCATGTCCATTTGGACCTCCTGGACAAGATATGATGAGGCGGATTCCTGTCACATTGATAGGAGTGAAGATATTTGCATCTATATCATTGCACGACATTGGCAGTTCTGGATGCTTCGGCTTATGGATCGACCTGAGTCCAAAGAGTTTCGCTTTGGACAAGTGCTACCGCAACAAATCGTGTACATTTGGACACCCTGGACAAGATACGATGAGACAGAATCCTGTCAAATTAATAGGAGTAAAGATATTTGCATCTATATCATTGGTCAACATCGGCAATTCTGGATGGTCCGGCTTATGGTTCGACATAAGTCCAAAGAATGTCGCTTTGGACAAGTGCTACCGCAACAAATCGTGTACATTTGGACCCCCTGGACAAGATACGATGAGGCAAAATCCTTTCAAATTGATAGCAGTAAAGATATTTGGATCTATACCATTGCTCGACATTGGCAATTCTTGATGCTTCGGCCTATGGTTCGACCTAAGTACAAAGAATGTCGCTTTGGACAAGTGCTACCGCACAAATCTTGTACATTTGGACCTCCTGTACAAGGTATGATGTGGCAGAATCCTATCACATTGATAGGAGTAAAGATATTTGCATCAATATCATTGGTCAACATCGGCAATTCTGGATGGTCCGGCATATGGTTCGACCTAAGTCCAAAGAGAGTCGTTTTGGACAAGTGCTACCACACAAACCTTGTACATTTGAACATCCGGAACAGGGTATGATGGGACAGAATCCTGTCAAATTGATAGGATTGAAGATATTTGCATCTATATCATTGGACCACATTGGCAATTCTGGATGCTCCGGCGTATGATTCGACCGGAGGCCAAAGAGAGTCGCATTGTACAAATGCTACCGCACAAGTCTTGTACATTTGGGCCCCCTGGACAATATACGATGAGGCAGAATCCTGTCAAATTGATAGGAGTAAAGATGTTTGCATCTATACCATTGCCCGACATTGGCAATTCTGGATTCTCCGGCGTATGATTCGACCGGAGGCCAAAGAGAGTCGCATTGTATAAGTGCTACCGCACAAGTATTGTACATTTGGACCCCCTGGACAATATACGATGAGGCAGAATCCTGTCAATTTGATGGGAGTAAAGATATTTGCATCTATATCATTGGACGACATTGGCAATTCTGGATGCCCCGGCTTATGATTCGACCTGAGTCCAAAGAGAATCGCTTTGGACAAGGGCTACCGCACAAATCTTGTACATTTGAACCTCCGGAACAAGGTATGATGAAGCAGAATCCTATCACATTGATAGGAGTAAAGATATTTGCATCTATATCATTAGACGGCATTGGCAATTCTGGATGCTCAGGCATATGATTCGACCTGAGTCCAAGAAGAGTCGCTTTTGTCTAGTGCTACCGCACAAATCTTGTACACTTGATCCTCCTGGACAAGACACGATGAGGCAGAATCCTGTCAAATTGATAGGAGTAAAGATGTTTGCATCTATATCATTGCACGACATTGGCAATTCTGGATGCTTCGGCATATGGATCGACCTGAGTCCAAAGAGTTTCGCTTTGGACAAGTGCTACCGCACAAATCTTGTACATTTGGACCTCCGGAACACGGTATGCTGAGATACAATCCCGTCAAATTGATAGGAGTAAAGATATTTGCATCTATACCATTGCACGACATTGGCAATTCTGGATGCTCCGGCGTATGATTCGACCGGAGGCCAAAGAGAGTCGCATTGTATAAGTGCTACCGCACAAGTATTGTCCATTTGGACCCCCTGGACAATATACGATGAGGCAGAATCCTGTCAATTTGATGGGAGTAAAGATATTTGCATCTATATCATTGGACGACATTGGCAATTCTGGATGCCCCGGCTTATGATTCGACCTGAGTCCAAAGAGAGTCGCTTTGGACAAGGGCTACCGCACAAATCTTGTACATTTGAACCTCCGGAACCAGGGATGACGAGGCAGAATCCTATCACATTGATAGGAGTAAAGATATTTGCATCTATATCATTGGTCAACAACGGCAATTCTGGATGGTCCGGTTTATAGTTCGACATAAGTCCAAAGAATGTCGCTTTGGACAAGTGCTACCGCAACAAATCGCGTACATTTGGACCTCCTGTACAAGGTATGATGTGACAGAATCCTATCACATTGATAGGAGTAATGATATTTGCATCTATATCATTGGACCACATTGGCAATTCTGGATGCTCCGGCTTATGTTCGACCTGAGTTCAAAGAGAGTCGCTTTGGACAAATACTGCCGCCCAAATCTTGTCCATTTGGACCTCCTGGACAAGATATGATGAGGCCGAATCCTGTCAAATTGATAGGAGTTAAGATATATGCATCTATATCATTGGACGACATTGGCAATTCTGGATGCTCGGTATATGATTCGACCTGAGTCAAAGAGATTGGCTTTTGTCAAGTGCTGCCGCACAAATCTTGTCCACTTGGACCTCCTGGACAAGATATGATGAGGCGGATTCCTGTCAAATTGATAGGAGTGATGATGTTTGCATCTATATCATTGCACGACATTGGCAATTCTGGATGCTTCGGCTTATGGATCGACCTGAGTCCAATGAGTTTCGCTTTGGACAAGTGCTACCGCACAAATCTTGTACATTTGGACCTCCGGAACACGGTATGCTGAGATAGAATCCCGTCAAATTGATAGGAGTAAAGATATTTGCATCTATATCATTGGTCAACAACGGCAATTCTGGATGGTACGGTTTATGGTTCGACATAAGTCCACGGAATGTCGCTTTGGACAAGTGCTACCGCATCAAATCGCGTACATTTGGACCTCCTGTACAAGGTATGATGTAACAGAATCCTATCACATTGATAGGAGTAAAGATATTTGCATCTATATCATTGGACCACATTGGGAATTCTGGATGCTCCGGCGTATGATTCGACCGGAGGCCAAAGAGAGTCGCATTGAACAAATGCTACTGCACAAGTCTTGTATATTTGGGCCCCCTGGACAATATACGATGAGGCAGAATCCTGTCAAATTGATAGCAGTAAAGATATTTGCATCTATATCATTGGTCAACATCGGCAATTCTGGATGGTCCGGCTTATGTTCGACCTGAGTTCAAAGAGAGTCGCTTTGGACATATACTGCCGCCCAAATCTTGTCCATTTGGACCTCCTGGACAAGATATGATGAGGCCGAATCCTGTCAAATTGATAGGAGTGAAGATATTTGCATCTATATCATTGCACGACATTGGCAATTCTGCATGCTTCGGCTTATGGACCGACCTGAGTCCAAAGAGTTTCGCTTTTGTCTTGTGCTACCGCACAAATCTTGTACATTTGAATCTCCTGGACAATATACGATGAGGCAGAATCCTGTCACATTGATAGTAGTATAGATATTTGCATCGATATCATTGGACGACATTGGCAATCCTGGGGATCCGGCTCATGATTCGATCGGAGGCCAAAGAGAGTCGCTTTGGATACGTGCTACCGCACAAATCTTGTACATTTGGACCCCCTGGACAAGATGCGATGAGGCAGAATCCTGTCAAATTGATAGCAGTAAAGATATTTGCATCTATATCATTAGACGACATTGGCAATTCTGCATGCTCCGGCGTATGATTCGACCGGAGGCCAAAGAGAGTCGCTTTGGACAAGTGCTACCACACAAATCGTCTACTTTTGGACCCCCTGCACAATATACGATGAGGCAGAATCCTGTCAAATTGATAGCAGTAAAGATATTTGCATCTATATCATTAGACAACATTGGCAATTCTGGATGTTTCGGCTTATGGATCGACCTGAGTCCAAAAATATTCGCTTTTGTCAAGTGCTACCGCACAAATCTTGTACACTTGAACCTCCTGGACAATATACGATGAGCCAGAATCCTGTCCAACTGTTAGGAGTGAAGATATTTGCATCTATATCGTTGGACGAAATTGGCAATTCTGGATGCTCCGGCATATGGTTCGACCGGAGGCCAAAGAGAGTCGCTTTCGACAACAGCTACCGCACAAATCTTGTACTTTAGGACGCCCTGGACAATATACGATGGGGCAGAATCCTGTCAAATTGATAGGAGTAAAGATATTTGCATCTATATCATTGGACGACATTGGCAATTCTGGATGCTCCGGCTTATGGATCGACCTGAGTCCAAAGAGTTTCGCTTTTGTCTAGTGCTACGGCACAAATCTTGTACACTTGATCCTCCTGGACAAGACACGATGAGCCAGAATCCTGTCAAATTGATAGCAGTGGAGATATATGCATCTATATCATTAGATAATATCTGAAATTTCTGATGCTTCGGCTTATGAATCGACCTGAGTCCAAAGAGAGTCGCTTTGGAAAAGTCCTACCGCACAAATCGTCTACATTTGATCCTCCTGGACAAGACCGGATGAGGCAGAATCCCATCACATTGATAGGAGTAAAGATATTTGCATCTATATCATTGGACGACATTGGCAATTCTGGATGCTCCGGCATATGATTCGCCTGGAGGCCAAAGAGAGTCGCTTTGGACACGTGCTACCGCACAAATCTTGTACATTTTGACCCCCTGGACAAGATGCGATGAGGCAGAATCCTGTCAAATTGATAGCAGTAAAGATATTTGCATCTATATCATTAGATAATATCGGAAATTTCTGATGCTTCGGCTTATGGATCGACTTGAGTCCAAAGGGAGTCCGTTTGGGCAAATGCTGCCGCACAAATCTTGTACACTTGATCCTCCTGGACAAGATACGATGAGGCTGAATCCTGTCAAATTGATAGGAGTGAAGATATTTGCATCTATATCATTGGTTAACATCGGCAGTTCTGGATAGTCCGGCTTATGATTCGACCTGAATCCAAAGAGAGTCGCTTTCGACAATTGCTACCGCACAAATCTTGTACATTAGGACGCCCTGGACAATATAGGATGGGGCAGAATCCTGTCAAATTGATAGGAGTAAAGATATTTGCATCTATATCATTGGACGACATTGGCAATTCTGGATGCTCCGGCTTATGATTCGACCTGAATCCAAAGCGACTCGGTTTGGGCAAATGCTGCCGCCCACAACTTGTGCATTTGTACCTCCTGGAAAAGGTATGATGAGGCAGAATCCTGTCACATTGATAGGAGTGAAGATATTTGCATCTATATCACTAGACGACATTGGCAATTCTGGATGCTTCGGCTTATGGATCGACCTGAGTCCAAAGAGAGTCGCTTTGGACAAGTGTTACCGCACAAATCTTGTTCATTTGCACCTCCTGGACAAGGTATAATGAGGCAGAATCCTATCATATCGATAGGAGTGAAGATATTTGCATCTATATCACTAGACGACATTGGCAATTCTGGATGTTTCGGCTTATGGATCGACCTGAGTCCAAAGAGTTTCGCTTTTGTCTAGCGCTACCGCACAAATCTTGTGCATTTGGACCTCCTGGAAAAGGTAGGATAAGGGAGAATCCTGTCACAATGATAGGAGTGAAGGTATTTGCATCTATATCATTGGACGACATTGGCAATTCTGGATGCACCGGCTTATGATTCGACCTGAGTCCAAAGAGAGTCGCTTTGGACAAGTGCTACCGCACAAATGTTGTACATTTAGACCTCCTGGAAAAGATATGATGAGGCAGAATCCTGTGACATTGATAGTAGTGAAGATATTTGCATCTAAATCATTGGACGACATTGGCAATTCTGGATGCTTCGGCTTATGATTCGACCTGAGCCCAAAGAGAGTCGCTTTGGACAAGTGCTACCACACAAATCTTGTTCATTTGGACCTCCTGGACAAGGTATGATGAGGCAGAATCCTATCATATCGATAGGAGTGAAGATATTTGCATCTATATCACTAGACGACATTGGCAATTCTGGATGTTTCGGCTTATGGATCGACCTGAGTCCAAAGAGTTTCGCTTTTGTCTAGCGCTACCGCACAAATCTTGTGCATTTGGACCTCCTGGAAAAGGTATGATAAGGGAGAATCCTGTCACAATGATAGGAGTGAAGATATTTGCATCTATATCATTGGACGACATTGGCAATTCTGGATGCACCGGCTTATGATTCGACCTGAGTCCAAAGAGAGTCGCTTTGGACAAATGCTGCCGCCCAAATCTTGTACATTCGGACCCCCTGCACAAGATACGATGAGGCTGAATCCTGTCAAATTGATAGGAGTCAGGATATTTTCCTCTAAATCATTTCACGTCATTGGCAATTCTGGATGCTCCGGCATATGGTTCGACCTGAGTCCAAAGAGAGTCGCTTTCGACAATTTTTAACGCACAAATCTGGTACATTTGGACCTCCTGGGCAAGGTACTGTTATGCCGTGGAAGGGTGGTGAGGGTTCTCGAACAAAACACTTATTCTTCTTCGAGCACAACTTCGGTTTATTTTAGATAGGCGTACAAAAGATTCCCGACAAGAGTTAGATCGAAGTTACTGCCAAGAGGCGCGATCAAAAAGTGACCACCGGGGCGTCGCCAAGCGTCGCCGTTGACGCGGTCGCACGCGTGAGATAGCAAGATGAGCATTCTAAGAAGAGCTATCCGGCTCGCTACCGGGAACGCAGGATCTCTGTCAGCAGGATCCAGCATCACGCCATAACCTTCCCCCCCCCCTTACAAAGAAAATTTTCTTGTTACAATTTGAGCCAAGAAAATTTTCATTGCAAAATCCGTCAAACTATCGGTTTAAGCTTAGCGCGCCTAATTCTTCCCAAGCGCGGAGGTGGAAGTTCCGCACAATCAGCCACACCACTGACCGCGACGCCTAGCGTGCCCTCGACAGGACCCGGTTCGCACTGAGCCATGGAAATATCCCGCGTGACCCTTTGGGTTCCACCGGAATTATAACAGTTGTAGTTGTTGCAAGTGCCGAAGCAGCATCTGCACAATCTCCAAATCCTCAGCTTGTATATTATCCAGAATAGTGCTAGTATCAAGAGGGAGACCACCAAGGATCGGAACGTGGTCCATATACTTTCGTAGCGAGATGCGCTCCTAACATGTGTGGCAATTTCGTCTGCTTCTTTAACAGTCTCGTCTAAAGGTTTAGCTAAGTTGTGTAGTGCGGAAGGGTCATTTAGTATCGTGCTTGTTGAAGGAATGCGTGCGTATGAGCCGATAGTTTCGTTAATCGGGTTGATGGTTATGTTGGAAATACCTAATGTTAGTCTGATCTCGGATGTGTCAGTTGTTTCGGTAGAGGAATATAGGGTTACTGAGGCCGTTCTTCCGGTACAACCCGGTCTAATCTTCACGAAATTTACGCCACTTATTGTAGTGGTTTCTACCTGTTTGGTGTCGCGACAGCTTACATGTAAACTTTCGGATTCGTAGACGATAGCAAGCCATTTCTGATTGGAATATAATTGTATCCATATGGGATTTGAACGAATCAGTACGTGTGGCGCACATTTTCCATCGGCTGGTAGGCCGTGTATAGCCTGGCTCAAACAAGGATCCTGGCTAACCGTACCGTACGCAGGGCCATGCCGCTCACACAGACGAATACCGTGAGGGATCCGACAGTTATTGATATCTTCCGCGGTCAGAGAACTATAGTACCGCGTGTCCTTATCTATTAGTATGTAACGCTCTGTAACGCTTAGTAAATACAAATATTGGTCTGTTAAACGAGGAACAGGTACCACCTGATACAAAACATAAATTTCCTCTTCTACGACTGGAATTTTGATCTCGAAGCAAAGTCTGAACTGACTCAGTAGAAAAATGTTAATCTCGGAGAATTTTAGAAACTTGTAGATCTGATCCTCAGTTACCGGGAAAAGCATTCTTCCGGCCCCGTACTTGCTCTTTATAGTCTTTAAAATTTCGAATAGCTCGGGTGGCTCGATTAGAGCGGGGTCAACTCTGCCCTGTAAGCCGCTCGTAAGTATATTTCTAAGTTTATAGACTAATTCGGTATATTCTAAAATTACTTCGTTCAGGACGCTAGCCAACTCCAACTGGTTCTCTTTATGGTTAATCGTGTCTACTACTCTGTTGCGAATCCTTTCAGTCTGGTTCAAATAGTTCATTACCTTATTTTGGAAGCTGGAGGCATCTTCAGCAATGCCTTTAACAATGGTCGTTTCTTCAGCTATCAGATGTGACAGTTTTTTGTTGTCTGCGTGCAATTTGTCAATTTCGGAGTTATAATATTCTGCGTCCCTGTGACTCAGGGTTCCAAAGAGAACATTGAAAAGATCACCAATTGGATTTAACCATCCGCGCTTAACTCCATAACGGTTCTTATTAGTATATCCTATGCTACTAAGCATTAGGTTCCTTTCCTTAACTAATCGCTTAAATCTAGCTGCTAGATGCGTAAACGTCTCCTCCAGCATGCTGCCTGCGTCAGTCTTATGTCTGGCCAGCGCTGCGGTTATTTGGTTCTCAATCGTCCGATAGTCCCTCAGATCGTAATAAAACATGGTTCTCCATTTATGGTGGTATAGCCGGGTCGTTCCCATCGAGTCGAAGTGAAGATTCGGGATATCTCGACTGGTGTTACTGTAGCCAAACGCCCGTTTTCGCTTATAGTCAGGCATAGTATTAAGTCTGTTACGCCCATCAAGTAAAGGAGTCTAAAACGGAATGCATGTCAGCAAATTTAAGTCTATTTAAATGTATCGTTTGATCCTTATTCTTAATACTAATAATAGCGTTAGTGTCTCCGCTTAAGGCTTTGTCTTGGTGAGGTCCTAACCAAGGGGTAAACAAACCGGCACTCCTATCTCTTCCCTGATTCCTGATCCATACCCAATCCTCAGGTTCTAACGTTAGCGGCCTAATGGTGTTATCTAATTGTCTCTTGGTTCTAATTTTACTGTCCATTAATGTCTCAGTTGCTCGGCACCATAGGCGCCTGAGATAATTCTTTTGTCCTTCTACAAAATCTGTGTATGTCGTGTCGTCGTCTTCCTGTAGGTGTTCCATGTTGGGGGGTTCTCTGCCAAAAGCCAGTTCAAACGGTTTGACTCTAGTACTTGAATGTTGGGTCGTGTTATAAGTATATATTGCAGCTTGCAGGTAGTGATGCCAATTGGTTTTCTCGTCGCTGGTCAAAATTTGGGTTTTCAGAAAATCTTTTATAACGGCATGCGCTCTTTCTAATGAGCCATTTGATTCGGGGTGAAATGCACTGGTATGCGTTAAATCCATACGGAGCATCTCAGGCAAATGGTGCATTACTAGACTTGTAAAATTAGCGCCCGGGTCGGTCAGGACAACTTTGGGGGTGCCGTAACGAAGGACCCACGTGTCTAATAAATTCTGAGCTATTGTTATTGCAGTCTGGTCGGTAATTGCAACAGCCTCCATAAATTTGCTGAGCTGGTCCTGGATAGTCAGTATGTATTTGTGTCCACCGGTGCTCTATACTAACGGTCCAACAACGTCAATCGCAATTTTCTCATTAAAGCTTCTGGGTGTGTCAGTAATTGTAAGGGGCATTTTAGTAGGCTGTCGTTGAATTTTGGATTCTTGGCAAGTTAAGCATTCGTTAACATATTTCGTCACGTCTTTGTAGATCCCAGTCCAATTGTATGATTGTAAGATTCTGTCAATAGTTCGTTTCGTTCCTGCATGTCCGCCTAGTAACGTGTCGTGAGCCTGCCTCATGATTTCTCGTTTTTCGTCATCGTTTGTAGGTTTCCGTAATGTCTTTGTTAAAAGCGTCAATTTTACCATTGGTTCTCCTAGGCTCTCTAGAATTATTTCCTTAAGGTCCGATTTGTTTATTAACATTAATCGCGTCAGTACCTCGTAATCTACTGCGAGTGCTTTGACATTTTCCCCTATTATTACGTTACGCAAAGATTCGAAGATATTGGTTATAGTTTCCCGCGTATAAGAATCGCTATTTATCCGTATATGGTTACTATTTTCATCAAACTGAAACGAATAGTCCTCGCTAAGTCCGAACTCGACGTAGATGCTGTTGGCTGGTCGCTGGTCGTCAAAGACGACGTTCTTTCTCCAGGGTGTCCTGACGGTCGTTGTGATCAAGACCGGGTTTCGGCTCAATGCGTCCGCGTTGGCATTAAGGCATCCTTTCTTGTACTGGATCTCGTAGTCGTATTCTTCCAAGATTATTCGCCACCTAACTTGCATGGCGCCAGGTTTCTTCGTAGTCGCGACCCATTTCAAAGGTTGATGGTCCGTCACAATCGTGAACTTCCGACCGTGCAGATAAGGCCTGAAGTGCTTCACGCTCCACACGATGGCGAGCATCTCCCGATCGGTCGTGGAGTAATTCCGCTCTGCTTGATTCAATGTCCTGCTGGCGAAGCTAACCGGCCTCTCGTGTCCGTTTTCGTCTTCTTGAGCGAGGACCGCTCCGAGCGCTTCCCCGGATGCGTCGGTAGCCAGAACAAAGTTCTTCTCGAAGTTTGGAAAAGCTAATACCTTTTCACTGAGGAGCTCTTCCTTCAATTTGTCAAAGGCCTGCTGTTGGCATTCTCCCCATCGGAAGGTCTCGTCCTTCTTGAGAAGCGTATTCATCGGCCTTGCTATCTTGGAGAAACCCTTGATGAATCTCCGATAGTACCCCGCCAGTCCCAGAAATTGTTTGATATTTTTCTTATCCTTGGGAATGGGGAAATCCTTCACTGCTCGCAGTTTGTCAGGATTTGGTTTAATTCCATCCTTAGTAATTTGGTGTCCCAAATACTGTAGCTCTGGCTTCAGGTACTCGCACTTGTCGGTTTGCAATCTCAGCCCGACTTCTCGAAGCCGCTGAAACAGTATCCTTAACTTTTCCCGATGTGTTTGCAAATCCTCAGCGAAGACCACTATGTCATCCTGATATACGAAGCAAACTTTCCCGATCAGTCCCCTCAGGGCCTGGTCCATCATCCTCTGGAACGTAGCCGGTGCGTTCCGCAATCCAAAAGGCATTCTGTTATACTCAAAATGTCCAGCTGGTGTTGAGAATGCCGTCTTGGGCTTATCTTCCTCCTTCATTTCGATCTGGTGGAATCCGCTGGCCAGATCGGAAGCACTAAAATAACGGGCTCGCCCGAGTTGATCGAGAATTTCCTCGATATTCGGCAACGGGTAGGCATCGTGAAGGGTCTTAGCGGTCAACTGTCGAAAATCCACGACAACCCTCCACCTCTTTTTGCCGCTGGCGTCTGCCTTTTTTGGCACCACCCACAACGGTGAATTGTACGGTGATGAGGAGTCCCTCACGACTCCTTTCCTTCTCATATCACCGACCTGCTCGGCGATCACATCCAAGTGCCCAGGTGGATACCTGAATTGCTTTGTATGTACGGGCATGTCATCGGAAACCGGTACCGAATGTTGGGTCAACATTGTACTGGGTAGCTCATCCCCGGGCAACGCAAAGATGTCCTCGAACTCTTTGATAAGTTCCCACAATTTCTCGATCTCGACTCGGTCCGCTAGGTGCAACAATCTAGTATTCTCTTTCAGAAGCTGTATGCGTTGTGTCTTTGCGCTGCCGTGCGCGCGTTCCATTAGCAATATCCTATGCAAAGTACCAGTCAACTCGATGGTCCTCCTTGTGGTGTTAATCGTTGCCTCTTCCTTGGTGATAAAAGGCATTCCCAAAAGGCCGTCCTCTTCAATCGGAAACTCGTCCGCTACAATGGCTAGCACATGCTGCTTATCGCCTAGATCTAATCGCGCTTCGCGTGTCGTAATCACGGGTTCGTTGGTAACGCCGAAAAAGGTATTGCTCCGGGCTCGGCTCGGGAGGCCCTTAGAACCAGCTTGTTTTATTACGTTTAGTCCTGCTCCTGTATCGAGCAAGAAGGTTCGGGTTCCGGGGTTGTCTCCCCCCAGTCGGATTGCGATGGCGAGTTTGTCTCTTCCTGTTCCGAGCTTAAGTGTTTGATGTCGGGAGGCTTGTTCGTTAGCCCTGCCCGAAAATTTTGGTTTTGTGGGCAGTCGCGCGCATAATGCCCACTTTTGTTGCATCTGTAACATGTGACTGGTGCATCGCTCCTTCGCGGTGACTCGCGGTGCTCGTTCCCGGGCCTTCTATCCATCGGGGGCCGCTCCGCAGCGGAGTGTCTTGGATTAGGAGTGGGAGCGTGCCGCATGGTGGGGCGGCGCTCGTGCTCACTTGATGCGTAACCACGGTGGGCTCTACTTCGGAGCTCGCCCCGGCGTTGTTGCTCATATGCGAACTGCTGAGCCTCGCGCAGCGTTTCCGGACGCTGATACTCGACATCTTTCGTTAATGAATCGGCCAGATTTTGAATGTACACGTCAACCGCGTTCATCTCCTCTACTCGTAGAGCAGCTCTCTTCTCGCCCGCAGAAAGGTTTCTACTTTGGTCTAACGCTCGTTTGATATCGCGTTGCAACAAATTAAAGCGCCTGGTATATTCGCGTACATCTTGTCTTCCCTGACGCAAACTCGCTCGTTCCTGAATTAACAGGTGGTAACTCTTCGTTAGGCAGTACTCCGTTTCGAGGATCTCAAATAGGTCGCTTAGGTCAATAACGTCGTGCTGGTCAATTAATTTCTTCGCGTCGGCCTTTAGACGCTGGCTCTTTATCATATTTAAATACGTCCGCGAATCGGGTACGAGCTGTTCCATTTCTTTGATTTCCTTTATAAATTTCTCGACCGGCCTATTGAATCCATCGAATTCGCTAATCATTTCCAGTGCCTGCTTCGTTTCGCGGGCATACTGGATAAGGGATCTGCGCGCTCCGTCGCTATGTCCTCCGTCGCTATTTGTCCCGTCACTACGTGCTCCGTCGGCCTCATCGTCTACATCGGCCGCTACAGAAGCCGAAGCCGCGCGTATGGTTAAATTGGTCAACTGTTTCCGTATCGCTCTTATTTCCTCTCCCAACGTTCGCAGCCCGCCTGCTAATAGTCGCTGTTCCTGCGAGGTAATCCGCTCCGCGGCATTTTCCCGAGTTACCGTTTCGACTTAATCCTCAACATCGTCCCTTCTCGGACTGGACATTTCGCTTACGTGGCGTCTTTTCTCTAAACGCCGGTACTTGAACTATCTTTGATACGGTTATTTCTATAAATATACTAAATGTACTTACCGAAATGCAACTTTCATGTCTCCTTCTTCGATTTCTCTTATAATCTCCTCGAAGATTTCGGACAATTGACGCCTATCCCACCGCTGCCACCAGAAAAGAGTCCTCTGTTATTCCGTGGAAGGGTGGTGAGGGTTCTCGAACACAACAGTTATTCTTCTTCGAGCACAACTTCGGTTTATTTTAGATAGGCGTACAAAAGATTCCCGACAAGAGTTAGATAAAAGTTACTGCCAAGAGGCGCGATCAAAAAGTGACCACCGGGGCGTCGCCAAGCGTCGCCGTTGACGCGGTCGCACGCGAGAGATAGCAAGATGAGCATTCTAAGAAGAGCTATCCGGCTCGCTACCGGGAACGCAGGATCTCTGTCAGCAGGATCCAGCATCACGCCATAACAGTACGATGTGGCAGAATTCTATCACATTGATAGCAGTAAAGTTATTTGCATCTATATCATTGGAAGACATTGGCAATCATGGGGATCCGGCTTATGATTCGATCTGAATCCAAATAGAGTCGGTCTGGACAAGTGCTACCGCACAAATCTTGTACATGTGAACCTCCGGAACAAGGTATGATGGGGCAGAATCCTATCACATTGATAGGAGCAAAGATATTTGCATCTATATCATTGGACGACATTGGCAATTCTGCATGCTCCGGCGTATGATTCGACCGGAGGCCAAAGGGAGTCGCTTTGGACAAGTGCTACCACACAAATCTTGTACATTTGGACCTCCTGTACAAGGTATGATGAGGCAGAATCCCATCACATTGATAGGAGTAAAGATATTTGCATCTATATCATTGGACGACATTGGCAATTCTGGATGCACCGGCTTATGATTCGACCTGAGTCCAAAGAGAGTCGCTTTGGACAAGTGCTACCGCACAAATGTTGTACATTTAGACCTCCTGGAAAAGATATGATGAGGCAGACTCCTGTCACATTGATAGGAGTGAAGATATTTGCATCTAAATCATTGGACGACATTGGCAATTCTGGATGCTTCGGCATATGATTCGACCTGAGTCCAAAGACAGTCGCTTTGGACAAGTGCTACCGCACAAATCTTGTACATTTGGACCTCCTGTACAAGGTATGATGAGGCAGAATCCCATCACATTGATAGGAGTAAAGATATTTGCATCTATATCATTGGACGACATTGGCAATTCTGGATGCTCCGGCATATGATTCGCCCGGAGGCCAAAGAGAGTCGCTTTGGACACGTGTTACCGCACAAATCTTGTACATTTGGACCCCCTGGACAAGATGCGATGAGCCAGAATCCTGTAAAATTGATAGGAGTGAAGATATTTGCATCTATATCATTGGACGACATTGGCAATTCTGGATGCTTCGGCTTATGGATCGACCTGAGTCCAAAGAGTTTCGCTTTTGTCTAGTGCTACCGCACAACTCTTGTACACTTGATCCTCCTGGACAAGACACAATGAGCCAGAATCCTGTAAAATTGATAGGAGTGAAGATATTTGCATCTATATCATTGGACGACATTGGCAATTCTGGATGCTCGGCATATGATTCGACCTGAGTCCAAAGAGAGTCGCTTTGGACAAGTGCTACCGCACAAATCTTGTCTGTGTGGACCTCCTGTACAAGGTGTGATGAGGCAGAATCCTATCACATTGATAGGAGTAAAGATATTTGCATCTATATCATTGGACGACATTGGCAATTCTGGATGCTTCGGCTTATGATTCGACCTGAGTCCAAAGAGAGTCGCTTTGGACAAGTGCTACCGCACAAATCTTGTACATTTCGACCTCCTGTACAAGGTATGATGAGGCAGAATCCCATCACATTGATAGGAGTAAAGATATTTGCATCTATATCATTGGACGACATTGGCAATTCTGGATGCTCCGGCATATGATTCGCCCGGAGGCCAAAGAGAGTCGCTTTGGACGCGTGTTACCGCATAAATCTTGTACATTTGGACCCCCTGGATAAGATGCGATGAGGCAGAATCCTGTCAAATTCATAGCAGTAAAGATACTTGCATCTATATCATTGCACGACATTGGCAATTCTGGATGCTTCGGCTTATGGACCGACCTGAGTCCAAAGAGAGTCGCTTCGGACAAGTGCTACCGCAATAAGTCTTGTACATTTGGACCTCCTGTACAAGATAAGATGAGGCAGAATCCTGTCAAATTGATAGCAGTAAAGATATTTGCATGTATATCATTGCACGACATTGGCAATTCTGGATGCTTCGGCTTATGGATCGACCTGAGTCCAAAGAGTTTCGCTTTGGACAAGTGCTACCGCACAAATCTTGTACATTTGGACCTCCGGAACACGGTATGCTGAGATAGAATCCCGTCAAATTGATAGGAGTAAAGATATTTGCATCTATACCATTGCACGACATTGGCAATTCTGGATGCTCGGCATATGTTTCGACCTGACTTCAAAGAGTTTCGCTTTTGTCTAGTGCTACCGCACAAATCTTGTACACTTGATCCTCCTGGACAAGACACGATGAGGCAGAATCCTGTCAAATTGATAGGAGTAAAGATGTTTGCATCTATATCATTGCACGACATTGGCAATTCTGGATGCTTCGGCTTATGGATCGACCTGAGTCCAAAGAGTTTCGCTTTGGACAAGTGCTACCGCACAAATCTTGTACATTTGGACCTCCGGAACACGGTATGCTGAGATAGAATCCCGTCAAATTGATAGGAGTAAAGATATTTGCTTCTATACCATTGCACGACATTGGCAATTCTGGATGCTCCGGCTTATGATTCGACCTGAGTCCAAAGAGAGTCGCTTTTTTCTAGTGGTACCGCACAACTCTTGTACACTTGATCCTCCTGGACAAGACACGATGAGCCAGAATCCTGTAAAATTGATAGGAGTGAAGATATTTGCATCTATATCATTGGACGACATTGGCAATTCTGGATGCTTGGCCTATGATTCGACCTGAGTCCAAAGAGAGTCGCTTTGGACAAGTGCTACCGCACAAATCTTGTCTGTGTGGACCTCCTGTACAAGGTATGATGAGGCAGATTCCTATCACATTGATAGGAGTAAAGATATTTGCATCTATATCATTGGAAGACATTGGCAATTCAGGATGTTCCGGCGTATGATTCGACCGGAGGCCAAAGAGAGTCGCTTTGGACAAGTGCTACCACACAAATCTTGTACTATTGGACCCCCGGGACAATATATGATGAGGCAGAATCCTGTCAAATTGATAGGAGTGAAGATATTTGGATCTATATCACTAGACGACATTGGCAATTCTGGATGCTCCGGCATATGATTTGACCGGAGGCCAAAGAGAGTCGCTTTGGACACGTGCTACCGCACAAATCTTGTACATTTGGACCCCCTGGACAAGATACGATGAGGCAGAATACTGTCAAATTGATAGAAGTAAAGATATTTGCATCTATATCATTGCACGTCATTGGCAATTCTGGATGCTTCGGCTTATGGACCGACCTGAGTCCAAAGAGTTTCGCTTTTGTCTAGTGCTACCGCACAAATCTTGTGCATTTGGACCTCCTGTACAAGGTATGATGAGGCAGAATCACATCACATTGATAGGAGTAAAGATATTTGCATCTATATCATTGGACGACATTGGCAATTCTGGATGCTCCGGCATATGATTCGCCCGGGGGCCAAAGAGAGTCGCTTTGGACACGTGCGACCGCACAAATCTTGTACATTTGGACCCCCTGGACAAGATGCGATGAGGCAGAATCCTGTCAAATTCATAGCAGTAAAGATACTTGCATCTATATCATTGCACGACATTGGCAATTCTGGATGCTTCGGCTTATGGACCGACCTGAGTCCAAAGAGTTTCGCTTTTGTCTAATGCTACCGCACAAATCTTGTACATTTGAATCTCCTGGGAATGGTATGGTGTGGCAGAATCCTGTCACATTGATAGTAGTATAGATATTTGCATCGATATCATTGGACGACATTGGCAATCCTGGGGATCCGGCTCATGATTCGATCGGAGGCCAAAGAGAGTCGGTTTGGACAAGTGCTACCGCATAAATCTTGTATGTGTGGACCTCCTGTACAAGGTATGATGAGGCAGAATGCTATCACATTGATAGGAGCAAAGATATTTGCATCTATATCATTGGACGACATTGGCAATTCTGTATGCTTCGGCTTATGATTCGACCTGAATCCAAAGACAGTCTCTTTGGACAAGTGCTACCGCACACATGTTGTACATTTAGACCTCCTGGAAAAGATATGATGAGGCAGAATCCTGTCACATTGATAGGAGTGAAGATATTTGCATCTAAATCATTGGACGACATTGGCAATTCTGAATGCTTCGGCTTATGATTCGACCTGAGTCCAAAGAGAGTCGCTTTGGACAAGTGCTACCGCACAATTCTTGTACATTTGGACCTCCTGTACAAGGTATGATGAGGCAGAATCCCAACACAACGATAGGAGTAAAGATATTTGCATCTATATCATTGGACGACATTCCCAATTCTGGATGCTCGGCAGATGATTCGACCTGAGTTCAAAGAGAGTCGCTTTGGACAAATGCTGCTGCCCAAATCTTGTATATTTGGACCTCCTGGACAAGTTATGATGAGGCAGAATCCTATCACATCGATAGGAGTGAAGATATTTGCATCTATATCACTAGACGACATTGGCAATTCTGGATGCTCCGGCATATGATTTGACCGGAGGCCAAAGAGAGTCGCTTTGGACACGTGTTACCGCACAAATCTTGTACATTTGGACCCCCTGGACAAGATACGATGAGGCAGAATACTGTCAAATTGATAGAAGTAAAGATATTTGCATCTATATCATTGCACGTCATTGGCAATTCTGGATGCTTCGGCTTATGGACCGACCTGAGTCCAAAGAGTTTCGCTTTTGTCTAGTGCTACCGCACAAATCTTGTGCATTTGGACCTCCTGTACAAGGTATGATGAGGCAGAATCCCATCACATTGATAGGAGTAAAGATATTTGCATCTATATCATTGGACGACATTGGCAATTCTGGATGCTCCGGCATATGATTCGCCCGGGGGCCAAAGAGAGTCGCTTTGGACACGTGCTACCGCACAAATCTTGTACATTTGGACCCCCTGGACAAGATGCGATGAGGCAGAATCCTGTCAAATTCATAGCAGTAAAGATACTTGCATCTATATCATTGCACGACATTGGCAATTCCGGATGCTCCGGCTTATGGACCGACCTGAGTCCAAAGAGTTTCGCTTTTGTCTAATGCTACCGCACAAATCTTGTACATTTGAATCTCCTGGGAATGGTATGGTGTGGCAGAATCCTGTCACATTGATAGTAGTATAGATATTTGCATCGATATCATTGGACGACATTGGCAATCCTGGGGATCCGGCTCATGATTCGATCGGAGGCCAAAGAGAGTCGGTTTGGACAAGTGCTACCGCACAAATCTTGTATGTGTGGACCTCCTGTACAAGGTATGATGAGGCAGAATGCTATCACATTGATAGGAGCAAAGATATTTGCATCTATATCATTGGACGACATTGGCAATTCTGTATGCTTCGGCTTATGATTCGACCAGAATCCAAAGACAGTCTCTTTGGACAAGTGCTACCGCACACATGTTGTACATTTAGACCTCCTGGAAAAGATATGATGAGGCAGAATCCTGTCACATTGATAGGAGTCAAGATATTTGCATCTAAATCATTGGACGACATTGGCAATTCTGAATGCTTCGGCTTATGATTCGACCTGAGTCCAAAGAGAGTCGCTTTGGACAAGTGCTACCGCACAATTCTTGTACATTTGGACCTCCTGTACAAGGTATGATGAGGCAGAATCCCAACACAACGATAGGAGTAAAGATATTTGCATCTATATCATTGGACGACATTCCCAATTCTGGATGCTCGGCAGATGATTCGACCTGAGTTCAAAGAGAGTCGCTTTGGACAAATGCTGCTGCCCAAATCTTGTATATTTGGACCTCCTGGACAAGTTATGATGAGGCAGAATCCTATCACATCGATAGGAGTGAAGATATTTGCATCTATATCACTAGACGACATTGGCAATTCTGGATGCTCCGGCATATGATTTGACCGGAGGCCAAAGAGAGTCGCTTTGGACACGTGTTACCGCACAAATCTTGTACATTTGGACCCCCTGGACAAGATACGATGAGGCAGAATACTGTCAAATTGATAGAAGTAAAGATATTTGCATCTATATCATTGCACGTCATTGGCAATTCTGGATGCTTCGGCTTATGGACCGACCTGAGTCCAAAGAGTTTCGCTTTTGTCTAGTGCTACCGCACAAATCTTGTGCATTTGGACCTCCTGTACAAGGTATGATGTGGCAGAATCCCATCACATTGATAGGAGTAAAGATATTTGCATCTATATCATTGGACGACATTGGCAATTCTGGATGCTCCGGCATATGATTCGCCCGGGGGCCAAAGAGAGTCGCTTTGGACACGTGCTACCGCACAAATCTTGTACATTTGGACCCCCTGGACAAGATGCGATGAGGCAGAATCCTGTCAAATTCATAGCAGTAAAGATACTTGCATCTATATCATTGCACGACATTGGCAATTCTGGATGCTTCGGCTTATGGACCGACCTGAGTCCAAAGAGTTTCGCTTTTGTCTAATGCTACCGCACAAATCTTGTACATTTGAATCTCCTGGGAATGGTATGGTGTGGCAGAATCCTGTCACATTGATAGTAGTATAGATATTTGCATCGATATCATTGGACGACATTGGCAATCCTGGGGATCCGGCTCATGATTCGATCGGAGGCCAAAGAGAGTCGGTTTGGACAAGTGCTACCGCACAAATCTTGTATGTGTGGACCTCCTGTACAAGGTATGATGGGGCAGAATGCTATCACATTGATAGGAGCAAAGATATTTGCATCTATATCATTGGACGACATTGGCAATTCTGTATGCTTCGGCTTATGATTCGACCAGAATCCAAAGACAGTCTCTTTGGACAAGTGCTACCGCACACATGTTGTACATTTAGACCTCCTGGAAAAGATATGATGAGGCAGAATCCTGTCACATTGATAGGAGTGAAGATATTTGCATCTAAATCATTGGACGACATTGGCAATTCTGGATGCTTCGGCTTATGATTCGACCTTAGTCCAAAGAGAGTCGCTTTGGACAAGTGCTACCGCACAATTCTTGTACATTTGGACCTCCTGTACAAGGTATGATGAGGCAGAATCCCAACACAATGATAGGAGTAAAGATATTTGCATCTATATCATTGGACGACATTCCCAATTCTGGATGCTCGGCAGATTATTCGACCTGAGTTCAAAGAGAGTCGTTTTGGACAAATGCTGCTGCCCAAATCTTGTATATTTGGACCTCCTGGACAAGTTATGATGAGGCAGAATCCTATCACATCGATAGGTGTGAAGATATTTGCATCTATATCACTAGACGACATTGGCAATTCTGGATGCTTCGGCTTATGGATCGACCTGAGTCCAAAGAGTTTCGCTTTTGTCTAGTGCTACCGCACAACTCTTGTACACTTGATCCTCCTGGACAAGACACAATGAGCCAGAATCCTGTAAAATTGATAGGAGTAAAGATATTTGCATCTATATCATTGGACGACATTGGCAATTCTGGATGCTCGGCAGATGATTCGACCTGAGTTCAAAGAGAGTCGCTGTGGACAAATGCTGCCGCCCAAATCTTGTATATTTGGACCTCCTGGACAAGTTATGATGAGGCAGAATCCTATCACATCGATAGGAGTGAAGATATTTGCATCTATATCACTAGACGACATTGGCAATTCTGGATGCTTCGGCTTATGGATCGACCTGAGTCCAAAGAGTTTCGCTTTTGTCTAGTGCTACCGCACAACTCTTGTACACTTGATCCTCCTGGACAAGACACGATGAGCCAGAATCCTGTAAAATTGATAGGAGTGAAGATATTTGCATCTATATCATTGGACGACATTGGCAATTCTGGATGCTCGGCCTATGATTCGACCTGAGTCCAAAGAGAGTCGCTTTGGACAAGTGCTACCGCACAAATCATGTCTGTGTGGACCTCCTGTACAAGGTATGATGAGGCAGATTCCTATCACATTGATAGGAGTAAAGATATTTGCATCTATATCATTGGAAGACATTGGCAATTCTGGATGTTCCGGCGTATGATTCGACCGGAGGCCAAAGAGAGTCGCTTTGGACAAGTGCTACCACACAAATCTTGTACTATTGGACCCCCGGGACAATATATGATGAGGCAGAATCCTGTCAAATTGATAGGAGTGAAGATATTTGGATCTATATCACTAGACGACATTGGCAATTCTGGATGCTCCGGCATATGATTTGACCGGAGGCCAAAGAGAGTCGCTTTGGACACGTGCTACCGCACAAATCTTGTACATTTGGACCCCCTGGACAAGATACGATGAGGCAGAATACTGTCAAATTGATAGAAGTAAAGATATTTGCATCTATATCATTGCACGTCATTGGCAATTCTGGATGCTTCGGCTTATGGACCGACCTGAGTCCAAAGAGTTTCGCTTTTGTCTAGTGCTACCGCACAAATCTTGTGCATTTGGACCTACTGGAAAAGGTATGATGAGGCAGAATCCTATCACATTGATAGGAGTAAAGATATTTGCATCTATATCATTGGACGACATTGGCAATTCTGGATGCTTCGGCATATGATTCGCCCGGAGGCCAAAGAAAGTCGCTTTGGACACGTGCTACCGTGCAAAGCTTGTACATTTGGACCCCCTGGACAAGATACGATGAGGCAGAATCCTGTCAAATTGATAGCAGTAAAGATATTTGCATCTATACAATTGCACGACATTGGCAATTCTTGATGCTTCAGCTTATGGAACGACCTGAGTCCAAAGAGTTTCACTTTGGACAAGTGCTACCGCACAAATCTTGTACATTTGGACCTCCTGTACAAGGTATGATGAGGTAGAATCCCATCACAATCATAGGAGTGAAGATATTTGCATCTATATCACTAGACGACATTGGCAATTCTGGATGCTTCGGCTTATGGATCGACCTGAGTCCAAAGAGAGTCGCTTTGGACAAGTGCTACCACACAAATCTTGAACATTTGGACCTCCTGGACAAGGTATGATGAGGCAGAATCCTATCATATCGATAGGAGTGAAGATATTTGCATCTATATCACTAGACGACATTGGCAATTCTGGATGTTTCGGCTTATGGATCGACCTGAGTCCAAAGAGTTTCGCTTTTGTCTAGCGCTACCGCACAAATCTTGTGCATTTGGACCTCCTGGAAAAGGTATGATAAGGCAGAATCCTGTCACAATAATAGGAGTGAAGATATTTGCATCTATATCATTGGACGACTTTGGCAATTCTGGATGCACCGGCTTATGATTCGACCTGAGTCCAAAGAGAGTCGCTTTGGACAAGTGCTACCGCACAAATCCTGTACATTTGGACCCCCTGGACAAGATGCGATAAGGCAGAATCCTGTCAAATTGATAGCAGTAAAAATATTTGCATCTATATCATTAGACAACATTGGCAATTCTGGATGCTTCGGGTTATGGATCGACCTGAGTCCAAAGAGAGTCGCTTTCGACAAGTGCTACCGCACAAATCTTGTATGTGTGGACCTCCTGTACACGGTATGATGAGGCAGAATCCTATCACATTGATAGGAGTGAAGATATTTGCAGCTATATCATTGGACGACATTGGCAATTCTGGATGAACCGGCTTATGATTCGACCTGAGTCCAAAGAGAGTCGCTTTGGACAAGTGCTACCGCACAAATGTTGTACATTTAGACCTCCTGGAAAAGATATGATGAGGCAGAATCCTGTCACTTTGATAGGAGTGAAGATATTTGCATCTAAATCATTGGACGACATTGGCAATTCTGGATGCTCCGGCTTATGATTCGACCTGAATCCAAAGAGATTCGGTTTGGGGAAATGCTGCCGCCCAAAGCTTGTGCATTTGGACCTCTTGGACAAGATATGATGAGGCAGATTCCTGTCAAATTGATAGGAGTGAAGATATTTGCATCTATATCATTGGACGACATTTGCAATTCTGGATGCTCAGGCTTATGATTCGACCTGAGTCCAAAGAGAGTCGCTTCGGACAAGTGCTACCGCAACAAGTCTTGTACATTTGGACCTCCTGTACAAGATATGATGAGGCAGAATCCTATCACATTCATAGGAGTGATGATATTTGCATCTGTATCATTGGACGACATGGCAATTCTGGATGCTTGGGCATATGAATCGACCTGAGTCCAAAGAGATCCGCTTTTGTGAAGTGCTAACGCACAAATCTTGTACATTTTGACCTACTGGACAAGGTATGATGAGGCAGAATCCTGTCAAATTGATAGGAGTGAAGATATTTGCATCTATATCATTGGTTAACATCGGCAGTTCTGGATGGTCCGGCTTATGATTCGACCTGAGTCCAAAGAGTTTCGCTTTTGTCTAGTGCTACCCCACAAATCTTGTACACTTGATCCTCCTGGACAAGACACGATGAGCCAGAATCCTGTCAAATTGATAGGAGTAAAGATATTTGCATCTATATCATTGGACGTCATTCGCAATTCTGGATGCTCCGGCGTATGATTCGACCGGAGGCCAAAGAGAGTCGCTTTCGACAAGTGCTACCGCACAAATCTTGTACATTCGGACGCCCTGGACAATTTAGGATGGGGCAGAATCCTGTCAAATTGATAGGAATAAAGATATTTGCATCTATATCATTGGACGACATTGGCAATTCCGGATGCTCCGGCTTATGATTCGACCTGAATCTAAAAGGAGTCGGTTTGGGCAAATGCTGCCGCCCACAACGTGTGCATTTGGACCTCCTGGACAAGATAAGATGAGGCAGAAGGCTGTAAAATGTATAGGAGTGACGATATTTGCCTCTAAATCATTGGACGACATTGGCAATTCTGGATGCTTCGGCATATGATTCGACCTGAGTCCAAAGAGAGTCGCTTTGGACAAGTGCTACCGCACAAATCTTGTACATTTGAACCGCCTGGACAAGGTATGATGGGGCAGAATCCTGTCAAATTGATAGGAGTGAAGATATTTGCATCTATATCATTGGTTAACATCGGCAGTTCTGGATGGTCCGGCTTATGATTCGACCTGAGTCCAAAGAGTTTCGCTTTTGTCTAGTGCTACCCCACAAATCTTGTACACTTGATCCTCCTGGACAAGACACGATGAGCCAGAATCCTGTCAAATTGATAGGAGTAAAGATATTTGCATCTATATCATTGGACGTCATTCGCAATTCTGGATGCTCCGGCGTATGATTCGACCGGAGGCCAAAGAGAGTCGCTTTCGACAAGTGCTACCGCACAAATCTTGTACATTCGGACGCCCTGGACAATTTACGATGGGGCAGAATCCTGTCAAATTGATAGGAGTAAAGATATTTGCATCTATATCATTGGACGACATTGGCAATTCCGGATGCTCCGGCTTATGATTCGACCTGAATCTAAAAGGAGTCGGTTTGGGCAAATGCTGCCGCCCACAACGTGTGCATTTGGACCTCCTGGACAAGATAAGATGAGGCAGAAGGCTGTAAAATGTATAGGAGTGACGATATTTGCCTCTAAATCATTGGACGACATTGGCAATTCTGGATGCTTCGGCATATGATTCGACCTGAGTCCAAAGAGAGTCGCTTTGGACAAATGCTGCCGCCCAAATCTTGTACATTCGGAACGCCTGGACAAGGTATGATGGGGCAGAATCCTATCACATTTATAGGAGTAAAGATATTTGCATCTATATCATTGGACGACATTGGCAATTCTGGATGCTCCGGCTTATGATTCGACCTGAGTCCAAAGAGTTTCGCTTTTGTCTAGTGCTACCGCACAAATGTTGTACACTTGATCCTCCTGGACAAGACACGATGAGCGAGAATCCTGTCAAATTGATAGGAGTGAAGATATTTGCATATATATCATTCCGATAAGATCGGCAATTTTTGTTACTTCGGCATATGGATCGACCTGAGTCCAAAGAGAGTCGCTTTGGACAAGTGCTACCGCACAAATCTTGTACATTTGAACCGCCTGGACAAGGTATGATGGGGCAGAATCCTGTCAAATTGATAGGAGTGAAGATATTTGCATCTATATCATTGGTTAACATCGGCAGTTCTGGATGGTCCGGCTTATGATTCGACCTGAGTCCAAAGAGTTTCGCTTTTGTCTAGTGCTACCCCACAAATCTTGTACACTTGATCCTCCTGGACAAGACACGATGAGCCAGAATCCTGTCAAATTGATAGGAGTAAAGATATTTGCATCTATATCATTGGACGTCATTCGCAATTCTGGATGCTCCGGCGTATGATTCGACCGGAGGCCAAAGAGAGTCGCTTTCGACAAGTGCTACCGCACAAATCTTGTACATTCGGACGCCCTGGACAATTTACGATGGGGCAGAATCCTGTCAAATTGATAGGAGTAAAGATATTTGCATCTATATCATTGGACGACATTGGCAATTCCGGATGCTCCGGCTTATGATTCGACCTGAATCTAAAAGGAGTCGGTTTGGGCAAATGCTGCCGCCCACAACGTGTGCATTTGGACCTCCTGGACAAGATAAGATGAGGCAGAAGGCTGTAAAATGTATAGGAGTGACGATATTTGCCTCTAAATCATTGGACGACATTGGCAATTCTGGATGCTTCGGCATATGATTCGACCTGAGTCCAAAGAGAGTCGCTTTGGACAAATGCTGCCGCCCAAATCTTGTACATTCGGAACGCCTGGACAAGGTATGATGGGGCAGAATCCTATCACATTTATAGGAGTAAAGATATTTGCATCTATATCATTGGACGACATTGGCAATTCTGGATGCTCCGGCTTATGATTCGACCTGAGTCCAAAGAGTTTCGCTTTTGTCTAGTGCTACCGCACAAATGTTGTACACTTGATCCTCCTGGACAAGACACGATGAGCGAGAATCCTGTCAAATTGATAGGAGTGAAGATATTTGCATATATATCATTCCGATAAGATCGGCAATTTTTGTTACTTCGGCATATGGATCGACCTGAGTCCAAAGAGAGTCGCTTTGGACAAGTGCTACCGCACAAATCTTGTACATTTGAACCGCCTGGACAAGGTATGATGGGGCAGAATCCTGTCAAATTGATAGGAGTGAAGATATTTGCATCTATATCATTGGTTAACATCGGCAGTTCTGGATGGTCCGGCTTATGATTCGACCTGAGTCCAAAGAGTTTCGCTTTTGTCTAGTGCTACCCCACAAATCTTGTACACTTGATCCTCCTGGACAAGACACGATGAGCCAGAATCCTGTCAAATTGATAGGAGTAAAGATATTTGCATCTATATCATTGGACGTCATTCGCAATTCTGGATGCTCCGGCGTATGATTCGACCGGAGGCCAAAGAGAGTCGCTTTCGACAAGTGCTACCGCACAAATCTTGTACATTCGGACGCCCTGGACAATTTACGATGGGGCAGAATCCTGTCAAATTGATAGGAGTAAAGATATTTGCATCTATATCATTGGACGACATTGGCAATTCCGGATGCTCCGGCTTATGATTCGACCTGAATCTAAAAGGAGTCGGTTTGGGCAAATGCTGCCGCCCACAACGTGTGCATTTGGACCTCCTGGACAAGATAAGATGAGGCAGAAGGCTGTAAAATGTATAGGAGTGACGATATTTGCCTCTAAATCATTGGACGACATTGGCAATTCTGGATGCTTCGGCATATGATTCGACCTGAGTCCAAAGAGAGTCGCTTTGGACAAATGCTGCCGCCCAAATCTTGTACATTCGGAACGCCTGGACAAGGTATGATGGGGCAGAATCCTATCACATTTATAGGAGTAAAGATATTTGCATCTATATCATTGGACGACATTGGCAATTCTGGATGCTCCGGCTTATGATTCGACCTGAGTCCAAAGAGTTTCGCTTTTGTCTAGTGCTACCGCACAAATCTTGTACACTTGATCCTCCTGGACAAGACACGATGAGCGAGAATCCTGTCAAATTGATAGGAGTGAAGATATTTGCATATATATCATTCCGATAAGATCGGCAATTTTTGTTACTTCGGCATATGGATCGACCTGAGTCCAAAGAGAGTCGCTTTGGACAAGTGCTACCGCACAAATCTTGTACATTTGAACCGCCTGGACAAGGTATGATGGGGCAGAATCCTATCACATTTATAGCAGTAAAGATATTTGCATTTTTATCATCGGACAATATCGGCAATTCTGGATGATCCGGCATATGATTCGCCCGGAGGCCAAAGAGAGTCGCTTTGGACACGTGCTACCGCACAAATCTTGTACATCTGGACCCCCTGGGCAAGAAACGATGAGGCAGAATCCTGTCAAATTGATAGCAGTAAACATATTTGCATCTATATCATTGCACGACATTGGCAATTCTGGATGCTTCGGCTTATGGATCGACCTGAGTCCAAAGAGTTTCGCTTTTGTCTAGTGCTACCGCACAAATGTTGTACATTTAGTCCTCCTGGAAAAGATATGATGAGGCAGAATCCTGTAACATTGATAGGAGTGAATATATTTGCATCTAAATCATTGCACGACATAGGCAATTCTGGATGCTTCGACTTATGGATCGACCTGAGTCCAAAGAGTTTCGCTTTTGCCTAGTGCTACCGCACAAATCGTGTACACTTGATCCTCCTGGACAAGACACGATGAGCCAGAATCCTGTAAAATTGATAGCAGTGAAGATATTTGCATCTATATCATTGGACGATATTGGCAATTCTGGATGCTCGGCATATGATTCGACCTGAGTCCAAAGAGAGTCGCTTCGGACAAGTGCTACCGCACAAATCTTGTCTGTGTGGACCTCCTGTACAAGGTATGATGAGGCAGAATCCTATCACATTGATAGGAGTAAAGATATTTGCATCTATATTATTGGACGACATTGGCAATTCTGGATGCTTCGGCTTATGATTCGACCTGAGTCCAAAGAGTTTCGCTTTTGTCTAGTGCTACCGCACAAATCTTGTACATCTGGACCCCCTGGGCAAGATACGATGAGGCAGAATCCTGTCAAAATGATAGGAGTAAAGATGTTTGCACCTATATCATTGGGCTACATTGGCAATTCTGGATGCACCGGCTTATGATTCGACCTGAGTCCAAAGAGAGTCGCTTTCGACAATTTTTAACGTACAAATCTGGTATATTTGCACCTCCTGGGAAAGGTATGATGTGGCAGAATTCTATCACATTGATAGGAGTGAAGGTATTTGCATCTTTATCATCGGACAATATCGGCAATTTTGGATTCTTCGCCTTATGATTAGACCTGAATTCAAAGCGACTCGCTTTGGACAAGTACTACCGCATAAATCTTGTACATTTGGACCTCCTGAACCAGGTATGATGAGGCAGAACCCTATGACATTGATAGGTGTAAAGATATTTACATCTATATCATTGGACGACATGGTCAATTGTGGAGACTTCGGGTTATGGATCGACCTAAGTCGAAAGAATGTCGCTTTGGACAAGTGCTACCGCATCAATCTTGTACATTTGAACCTAGGAACAAGGTATGATGAGGCAGAATCCTATCACATTGATAGGAGTGAAGATGTTTGCATCTACATCATTGGACGACATTGGCAATTCTGGATTCTCCGGCTTATGATTCGACCGGAGGCCAAAGAGAGTCGCTTCGGACAAGTGCTACCACACAAACCTTGTACATTTGGAACTCCTGTACAAGGTATGATGAGGCAGAATGCTGTAAAATTGATAGGAGTGAGGATATTTGCCTCTATATCATTGGACAAGATCGGCAATTGTGGATTATTCGCCTTATGATCAGACCTGAATCCAAAGCGAGTCGCTTTATACAAGTGCTACCGCACAAATCTTGTACATTTGGACCTCGTGGACCAGGTATGATGAGGCAGACCCCTATGACATTGATAGGTGTAAAGATGTTTCCACCTATATCATTGGACGACATTGGCAATTCTGGATGCTCCGGCATATGATTCGACCTGAGTCCAAAGAGAGTCGCTTCGGACAAGTGCTACCGCAACAAGTCTTGTACATTTGGACCTCCTGTACAAGGTATGATGAGGCAGAATCCTATCACATTCATAGGAGTGATGATATTTGCATCTGTATCATTGGACGACATGGCAATTCTGGATGCTTGGGCATATGAATCGACCTGAGTCCAAAGAGATCCGCTTTTGTGAAGTGCTAACGCACAAATCTTGTACATTTAGACCTCCTGGAAAAGATATGATGTGGCAGAATCCTGTCACATTGATAGGAGTGAAGATATTTGCATCTAAATCATTGGACGACATTGGTAATTCTGTATGCTTCGGCATATGATTCGACCTGAATCCAAAGACAGTCGCTTCGGACAAGTGCTACCGCACACATGTTGTACATTTAGACCTCCTGGAAAAGATATGATGAGGCAGAATCCCATCACAATGATAGGAGTAAAGATATTTGCATCTATATCATTGGACGACATTGGCAATTCTGGATGCTCGGCAGATGATTCGACCTGAGTTCAAAGAGAGTCGCTTTGGACAAATGCTGCCGCCCAAATCTTGTATATTTGGACCTCCTGGACAAGTTATGATGAGGCAGAATCCCATCACATTGATAGGAGTTAAGATATTTGCATCTATATCATTGGACGACATTGGCAATTCTGGATGCTTCGGCTTATGGATCGACCTGAGTCCAAAGAGTTTCGCTTATGTCTAGTGCTAGCGCACAAATCTTGTATGTGTGGACCTCCTGTACAAGGTATGATGAGGCAGAATGCTATCACATCTATAGGAGCAAAGATATTTGCATCTATATCATTGGACGACATTGGCAATTCTGCATGCTCCGGCGTATGATTCGACCGGAGGCCAAAGAGAGTCGCTTTGGACAAGTGCTACCACACAAATCGTCTACTTTTGGACCCCGTGCACAATATACGATGAGGCAGAATCCTGTCAAATTGATAGCAGTAAAAATATTTGCATCTATACCATTGGACGACATTGGCACTTCTGGATGCTTCGGCTTATGATCGACCAGCGTCCAAAGAGTTTCGCTTTTGTCTAGTGCTACCGCACACATCTTGTGCATTTGGACCTCCTGGAAAAGGTATGATAAGGCAGAATCCTGTCAAATTGATAGCAGTAAATATATTTGCATCTATATCATTGGACGACATTAGCAATTCTGGATGCTCGGCATATGTTTCGACCTGTGTCCAAAAATATTCGCTTTTGTCACGTGCTACCGCACAAATCTTGTACATTTGAATCTCCTGGGAAAGGTATGGTGTGGCAGAATCCTGGCACATTGATAGTAGTATAGATATTTGCATCGATATCATTGGACGACATTGGCACTTCTGGATGCTTCGGCTTATGATCGACCTGCGTCCAAAGAGTTTCGCTTTTGTCTAGTGCTACCGCACAAATCCTGTGCATTTGGACCTCCTGGAAACGGTATGATAAGGCAGAATCCTGTCACAATGATAGTAGTAAAGATATTTGCATCGATATCATTGGACGACATTGGCAATCCTGGGGATCCGGCTCATGATTCGATCGGAGGCCAAAGAGAGTCGCTTTGGACAAGTGCTATCGCACAAATCTTGTACATTTGGACGCCCTGGACAAGATGCGATGAGGCAGAATCCTGTCAAATTGATAGCAGTAAAAATATTTGCAACTATATCATTGGACGACATTGGCAATTCTGGATGCTTCGGCTTATGGATCGACCTGAGTCCAAAGAGTTTCGCTTTTCTCTAGTGCTACCGCACAAATCTTGTGCATTTGGACCTCCTGGAAAAGGTATGATAAGGCAGAATCCTGTCACAATGATAGGATTAAATATATTTGCATCTATATCATTGGACGACATTGGCAATTCTGGATGCTCGGCATATGTTTCGACCTGAGTCGAAAAATATTCGCTTTTGTCAAGTGCTACCGCACAAATCTTGTACACTTGAACCTCGTGGACAATATACGATGAGCCAGAATCCTGTCCAACTGTTAGGAGTGAAGATATTTGCATCTATATCGTTGGAAGAAATTGGCAATTCTGGATGCTCCGGCATGTGGTTCGATCTGAGTCCAAAGAGAGTCGCTTTCGACAATTTTTAACGCACAAATCTGGTACTTTTGCACCTCCTGGGCAAGGTACGATGTGGCAGAATTCTATCACATTGATAGCAGTAAAGTTATTTGCATCTATATCATTGGAAGACATTGGCAATCATGGGGATCCGGCTTATGATTCGACCTGAATCCAAATAGAGTCGGTCTGGACAAGTGCTACCGCACAAATATTGTACACCTGATCCTCCTGGACAAGACACGATGAGCCAGAATCCTGTCACATTGATAGGAGTGAAAATATTTGCATCTAAATCATTGGACGATATTGGCAATTCTGGATGCTTCGGCATATGATTCGCCCGGGGGCCAAAGAGAGTCGCTTTGGACACGTGCTACCGCACAAATCTTGTACATTTGGACCCCCTGTACAAGATGCGATGAGGCAGAATCCTGTCAAATTCATAGCAGTAAAGATACTTGCATCTATATCATTGCACGACATTGGCAATTCTGGATGCTTCGGCTTATGGACCGACCTGAGTCCAAAGAGTTTCGCTTTTGTCTAATGCTACCGCACAAATCTTGTACATTTGAATCTCCTGGGAATGGTATGGTGTGGCAGAATCCTGTCACATTGATAGTAGTATAGATATTTGCATCGATATCATTGGACGACATTGGCAATCCTGGGGATCCGGCTCATGATTCGATCGGAGGCCAAAGAGAGTCGGTTTGGACAAGTGCTACCGCACAAATCTTGTATGTGTGGACCTCCTGTACAAGGTATGATGAGGCAGAATGCTATCACATTGATAGGAGCAAAGATATTTGCATCTATATCATTGGACGACATTGGCAATTCTGTATGCTTCGGCTTATGATTCGACCAGAATCCAAAGACAGTCTCTTTGGACAAGTGCTACCGCACACATGTTGTACATTTAGACCTCCTGGAAAAGATATGATGAGGCAGAATCCTGTCACATTGATAGGAGTGAAGATATTTGCATCTAAATCATTGGACGACATTGGCAATTCTGGATGCTTCGGCTTATGATTCGACCTGAGTCCAAAGAGAGTCGCTTTGGACAAGTGCTACCGCACAATTCTTGTACATTTGGACCTCCTGTACAAGGTATGATGAGGCAGAATCCCAACACAATGATAGGAGTAAAGATATTTGCATCTATATCATTGGACGACATTCCCAATTCTGGATGCTCGGCAGATTATTCGACCTGAGTTCAAAGAGAGTCGCTTTGGACAAGTGCTACCACACAAATCTTGAACATTTGGACCTCCTGGACAAGGTATGATGAGGCAGAATCCTATCATATCGATAGGAGTGAAGATATTTGCATCTATATCATTGGACGATATTGGCAATTCTGGATGCTCGGCATATGATTCGACCTGAGTCCAAAGAGAGTCGCTTTGGACAAGTGCTACCGCACAAATCTTGTCTGTGTGGACCTCCTGTACAAGGTATGATGAGGCAGAATCCTATCACATTGATAGGAGTAAAGATATTTGCATCTATATTATTGGACGACATTGGCAATTCTGGATGCTTCGGCTTATGATTCGACCTGAGTCCAAAGAGTTTCGCTTTTGTCTAGTGCTACCGCACAAATGTTGTACATTTAGACCTCCTGGAAAAGATATGATGAGGCAGAATCCTGTCACTTTGATAGGAGTGAAGATATTTGCATCTAAATCATTGGACGACATTGGCAATTCTGGATGCTCCGGCTTATGATTCGACCTGAATCCAAAGAGATTCGGTTTGGGGAAATGCTGCCGCCCAAAGCTTGTGCATTTGGACCTCTTGGACAAGATATGATGAGGCAGATTCCTGTCAAATTGATAGGAGTGAAGATATTTGCATCTATATCATTGGACGACATTTGCAATTCTGGATGCTCAGGCTTATGATTCGACCTGAGTCCAAAGAGAGTCGCTTCGGACAAGTGCTACCGCAACAAGTCTTGTACATTTGGACCTCCTGTACAAGATATGATGAGGCAGAATCCTATCACATTCATAGGAGTGATGATATTTGCATCTGTATCATTGGACGACATGGCAATTCTGGATGCTTGGGCATATGAATCGACCTGAGTCCAAAGAGATCCGCTTTTGTGAAGTGCTAACGCACAAATCTTGTACATTTTGACCTACTGGACAAGGTATGATGAGGCAGAATCCTGTCAAATTGATAGGAGTGAAGATATTTGCATCTATATCATTGGTTAACATCGGCAGTTCTGGATGGTCCGGCTTATGATTCGACCTGAGTCCAAAGAGTTTCGCTTTTGTCTAGTGCTACCCCACAAATCTTGTACACTTGATCCTCCTGGACAAGACACGATGAGCCAGAATCCTGTCAAATTGATAGGAGTAAAGATATTTGCATCTATATCATTGGACGTCATTCGCAATTCTGGATGCTCCGGCGTATGATTCGACCGGAGGCCAAAGAGAGTCGCTTTCGACAAGTGCTACCGCACAAATCTTGTACATTCGGACGCCCTGGACAATTTAGGATGGGGCAGAATCCTGTCAAATTGATAGGAGTAAAGATATTTGCATCTATATCATTGGACGACATTGGCAATTCCGGATGCTCCGGCTTATGATTCGACCTGAATCTAAAAGGAGTCGGTTTGGGCAAATGCTGCCGCCCACAACGTGTGCATTTGGACCTCCTGGACAAGATAAGATGAGGCAGAAGGCTGTAAAATGTATAGGAGTGACGATATTTGCCTCTAAATCATTGGACGACATTGGCAATTCTGGATGCTTCGGCATATGATTCGACCTGAGTCCAAAGAGAGTCGCTTTGGACAAGTGCTACCGCACAAATCTTGTACATTTGAACCGCCTGGACAAGGTATGATGGGGCAGAATCCTGTCAAATTGATAGGAGTGAAGATATTTGCATCTATATCATTGGTTAACATCGGCAGTTCTGGATGGTCCGGCTTATGATTCGACCTGAGTCCAAAGAGTTTCGCTTTTGTCTAGTGCTACCCCACAAATCTTGTACACTTGATCCTCCTGGACAAGACACGATGAGCCAGAATCCTGTCAAATTGATAGGAGTAAAGATATTTGCATCTATATCATTGGACGTCATTCGCAATTCTTGATGCTCCGGCGTATGATTCGACCGGAGGCCAAAGAGAGTCGCTTTCGACAAGTGCTACCGCACAAATCTTGTACATTCGGACGCCCTGGACAATTTACGATGGGGCAGAATCCTGTCAAATTGATAGGAGTAAAGATATTTGCATCTATATCATTGGACGACATTGGCAATTCCGGATGCTCCGGCTTATGATTCGACCTGAATCTAAAAGGAGTCGGTTTGGGCAAATGCTGCCACCCACAACGTGTGCATTTGGAACTCCTGGACAAGATAAGATGAGGCAGAAGGCTGTAAAATGTATAGGAGTGACGATATTTGCCTCTAAATCATTGGACGACATTGGCAATTCTGGATGCTTCGGCATATGATTCGACCTGAGTCCAAAGAGAGTCGCTTTGGACAAATGCTGCCGCCCAAATCTTGTACATTCGGAACGCCTGGACAAGGTATGATGGGGCAGAATCCTATCACATTTATAGGAGTAAAGATATTTGCATCTATATCATTGGACGACATTGGCAATTCTGGATGCTCCGGCTTATGATTCGACCTGAGTCCAAAGAGTTTCGCTTTTGTCTAGTGCTACCGCACAAATCTTGTACACTTGATCCTCCTGGGCAAGAAACGATGAGGCAGAATCCTGTCAAATTGATAGCAGTAAACATATTTGCATCTATATCATTGCACGACATTGGCAATTCTGGATGCTTCGGCTTATGGATCGACCTGAGTCCAAAGAGTTTCACTTTTGTCTAGTGCTACCGCACAAATGTTGTACATTTAGTCCTCCTGGAAAAGATATGATGAGGCAGAATCCTGTAACATTGATAGGAGTGAATATATTTGCATCTAAATCATTGCACGACATAGGCAATTCTGGATGCTTCGACTTATGGATCGACCTGAGTCCAAAGAGTTTCGCTTTTGCCTAGTGCTACCGCACAAATCGTGTACACTTGATCCTCCTGGACAAGACACGATGAGCCAGAATCCTGTAAAATTGATAGCAGTGAAGATATTTGCATCTATATCATTGGACGATATTGGCAATTCTGGATGCTCGGCATATGATTCGACCTGAGTCCAAAGAGAGTCGCTTTGGACAAGTGCTACCGCACAAATCTTGTCTGTGTGGACCTCCTGTACAAGGTATGATGAGGCAGAATCCTATCACATTGATAGGAGTAAAGATATTTGCATCTATATTATTGGACGACATTGGCAATTCTGGATGCTTCGGCTTATGATTCGACCTGAGTCCAAAGAGTTTCGCTTTTGTCTAGTGCTACCGCACAAATCTTGTACATCTGGACCCCCTGGGCAAGATACGATGAGGCAGAATCCTGTCAAAATGATAGGAGTAAAGATGTTTGCACCTATATCATTGGGCTACATTGGCAATTCTGGATGCACCGGCTTATGATTCGACCTGAGTCCAAAGAGAGTCGCTTTCGACAATTTTTAACGTACAAATCTGGTATATTTGCACCTCCTGGGAAAGGTATGATGTGGCAGAATTCTATCACATTGATAGGAGTGAAGGTATTTGCATCTTTATCATCGGACAATATCGGCAATTTTGGATTCTTCGCCTTATGATTAGACCTGAATTCAAAGCGACTCGCTTTGGACAAGTACTACCGCATAAATCTTGTACATTTGGACCTCCTGAACCAGGTATGATGAGGCAGAACCCTATGACATTGATAGGTGTAAAGATATTTACATCTATATCATTGGACGACATGGTCAATTGTGGAGACTTCGGGTTATGGATCGACCTAAGTCGAAAGAATGTCGCTTTGGACAAGTGCTACCGCATCAATCTTGTACATTTGAACCTAGGAACAAGGTATGATGAGGCAGAATCCTATCACATTGATAGGAGTGAAGATGTTTGCATCTACATCATTGGACGACATTGGCAATTCTGGATTCTCCGGCTTATGATTCGACCGGAGGCCAAAGAGAGTCGCTTCGGACAAGTGCTACCACACAAACCTTGTACATTTGGAACTCCTGTACAAGGTATGATGAGGCAGAATGCTGTAAAATTGATAGGAGTGAGGATATTTGCCTCTATATCATTGGACAAGATCGGCAATTGTGGATTATTCGCCTTATGATCAGACCTGAATCCAAAGCGAGTCGCTTTATACAAGTGCTACCGCACAAATCTTGTACATTTGGACCTCGTGGACCAGGTATGATGAGGCAGACCCCTATGACATTGATAGGTGTAAAGATGTTTCCACCTATATCATTGGACGACATTGGCAATTCTGGATGCTCCGGCATATGATTCGACCTGAGTCCAAAGAGAGTCGCTTCGGACAAGTGCTACCGCAACAAGTCTTGTACATTTGGACCTCCTGTACAAGGTATGATGAGGCAGAATCCTATCACATTCATAGGAGTGATGATATTTGCATCTGTATCATTGGACGACATGGCAATTCTGGATGCTTGGGCATATGAATCGACCTGAGTCCAAAGAGATCCGCTTTTGTGAAGTGCTAACGCACAAATCTTGTACATTTAGACCTCCTGGAAAAGATATGATGTGGCAGAATCCTGTCACATTGATAGGAGTGAAGATATTTGCATCTAAATCATTGGACGACATTGGTAATTCTGTATGCTTCGGCATATGATTCGACCTGAATCCAAAGACAGTCGCTTTGGACAAGTGCTACCGCACACATGTTGTACATTTAGACCTCCTGGAAAAGATATGATGAGGCAGAATCCCATCACAATGATAGGAGTAAAGATATTTGCATCTATATCATTGGACGACATTGGCAATTCTGGATGCTCGTCAGATGATTCGACCTGAGTTCAAAGAGAGTCGCTTTGGACAAATGCTGCCGCCCAAATCTTGTATATTTGGACCTCCTGGACAAGTTATGATGAGGCAGAATCCCATCACATTGATAGGAGTTAAGATATTTGCATCTATATCATTGGACGACATTGGCAATTCTGGATGCTTCGGCTTATGGATCGACCTGAGTCCAAAGAGTTTCGCTTATGTCTAGTGCTAGCGCACAAATCTTGTATGTGTGGACCTCCTGTACAAGGTATGATGAGGCAGAATGCTATCACATCTATAGGAGCAAAGATATTTGCATCTATATCATTGGACGACATTGGCAATTCTGCATGCTCCGGCGTATGATTCGACCGGAGGCCAAAGAGAGTCGCTTTGGACAAGTGCTACCACACAAATCGTCTACTTTTGGACCCCGTGCACAATATACGATGAGGCAGAATCCTGTCAAATTGATAGCAGTAAAAATATTTGCATCTATACCATTGGACGACATTGGCACTTCTGGATGCTTCGGCTTATGATCGACCAGCGTCCAAAGAGTTTCGCTTTTGTCTAGTGCTACCGCACACATCTTGTGCATTTGGACCTCCTGGAAAAGGTATGATAAGGCAGAATCCTGTCAAATTGATAGCAGTAAATATATTTGCATCTATATCATTGGACGACATTAGCAATTCTGGATGCTCGGCATATGTTTCGACCTGTGTCCAAAAATATTCGCTTTTGTCACGTGCTACCGCACAAATCTTGTACATTTGAATCTCCTGGGAAAGGTATGGTGTGGCAGAATCCTGGCACATTGATAGTAGTATAGATATTTGCATCGATATCATTGGACGACATTGGCACTTCTGGATGCTTCGGCTTATGATCGACTTGCGTCCAAAGAGTTTCGCTTTTGTCTAGTGCTACCGCACAAATCCTGTGCATTTGGACCTCCTGGAAAAGGTATGATAAGGCAGAATCCTGTCACAATGATAGTAGTAAAGATATTTGCATCGATATCATTGGACGACATTGGCAATCCTGGGGATCCGGCTCATGATTCGATCGGAGGCCAAAGAGAGTCGCTTTGGACAAGTGCTATCGCACAAATCTTGTACATTTGGACGCCCTGGACAAGATGCGATGAGGCAGAATCCTGTCAAATTGATAGCAGTAAAAATATTTGCAACTATATCATTGGACGACATTGGCAATTCTGGATGCTTCGGCTTATGGATCGACCTGAGTCCAAAGAGTTTCGCTTTTCTCTAGTGCTACCGCACAAATCTTGTGCATTTGGACCTCCTGGAAAAGGTATGATAAGGCAGAATCCTGTCACAATGATAGGATTAAATATATTTGCATCTATATCATTGGACGACATTGGCAATTCTGGATGCTCGGCATATGTTTCGACCTGAGTCGAAAAATATTCGCTTTTGTCAAGTGCTACCGCACAAATCTTGTACACTTGAACCTCGTGGACAATATACGATGAGCCAGAATCCTGTCCAACTGTTAGGAGTGAAGATATTTGCATCTATATCGTTGGAAGAAATTGGCAATTCTGGATGCTCCGGCATGTGGTTCGATCTGAGTCCAAAGAGAGTCGCTTTCGACAATTTTTAACGCACAAATCTGGTACTTTTGCACCTCCTGGGCAAGGTACGATGTGGCAGAATTCTATCACATTGATAGCAGTAAAGTTATTTGCATCTATATCATTGGAAGACATTGGCAATCATGGGGATCCGGCTTATGATTCGACCTGAATCCAAATAGAGTCGGTCTGGACAAGTGCTACCGCACAAATATTGTACACCTGATCCTCCTGGACAAGACACGATGAGCCAGAATCCTGTCACATTGATAGGAGTGAAAATATTTGCATCTAAATCATTGGACGATATTGGCAATTCTGGATGCTTCGGCATATGATTCGCCCGGGGGCCAAAGAGAGTCGCTTTGGACACGTGCTACCGCACAAATCTTGTACATTTGGACCCCCTGTACAAGATGCGATGAGGCAGAATCCTGTCAAATTCATAGCAGTAAAGATACTTGCATCTATATCATTGGACGACATTGGCAATTCTGTATGCTTCGGCTTATGATTCGACCAGAATCCAAAGACAGTCTCTTTGGACAAGTGCTACCGCACACATGTTGTACATTTAGACCTCCTGGAAAAGATATGATGAGGCAGAATCCTGTCACATTGATAGGAGTGAAGATATTTGCATCTAAATCATTGGACGACATTGGCAATTCTGGATGCTTCGGCTTATGATTCGACCTGAGTCCAAAGAGAGTCGCTTTGGACAAGTGCTACCGCACAATTCTTGTACATTTGGACCTCCTGTACAAGGTATGATGAGGCAGAATCCCAACACAATGATAGGAGTAAAGATATTTGCATCTATATCATTGGACGACATTCCCAATTCTGGATGCTCGGCAGATTATTCGACCTGAGTTCAAAGAGAGTCGCTTTGGACAAGTGCTACCACACAAATCTTGAACATTTGGACCTCCTGGACAAGGTATGATGAGGCAGAATCCTATCATATCGATAGGAGTGAAGATATTTGCATCTATATCATTGGACGATATTGGCAATTCTGGATGCTCGGCATATGATTCGACCTGAGTCCAAAGAGAGTCGCTTTGGACAAGTGCTACCGCACAAATCTTGTCTGTGTGGACCTCCTGTACAAGGTATGATGAGGCAGAATCCTATCAAATTGATAGCAGTAAAAATATTTGCAACTATATCATTGGACGACATTGGCAATTCTGGATGCTTCGGCTTATGGATCGACCTGAGTCCAAAGAGTTTCGCTTTTCTCTAGTGCTACCGCACAAATCTTGTGCATTTGGACCTCCTGGAAAAGGTATGATAAGGCAGAATCCTGTCACAATGATAGGATTAAATATATTTGTATCTATATCATTGGACGACATTGGCAATTCTGGATGCTCGGCATATGTTTCGACCTGAGTCGAAAAATATTCGCTTTTGTCAAGTGCTACCGCACAAATCTTGTACACTTGATCCTCCTGGACAAGACACGATGAGCCAGAATCCTGTCAAATTGATAGGAGTAAAGATATTTGCATCTATATCATTGGACGTCATTCGCAATTCTGGATGCTCCGGCGTATGATTCGACCGGAGGCCAAAGAGAGTCGCTTTCGACAAGTGCTACCGCACAAATCTTGTACATTCGGACGCCCTGGACAATTTACGATGGGGCAGAATCCTGTCAAATTGATAGGAGTAAAGATATTTGCATCTATATCATTGGACGACATTGGCAATTCCGGATGCTCCGGCTTATGATTCGACCTGAATCTAAAAGGAGTCGGTTTGGGCAAATGCTGCCGCCCACAACGTGTGCATTTGGACCTCCTGGACAAGATAAGATGAGGCAGAAGGCTGTAAAATGTATAGGAGTGACGATATTTGCCTCTAAATCATTGGACGACATTGGCAATTCTGGATGCTTCGGCATATGATTCGACCTGAGTCCAAAGAGAGTCGCTTTGGACAAATGCTGCCGCCCAAATCTTGTACATTCGGAACGCCTGGACAAGGTATGATGGGGCAGAATCCTATCACATTTATAGGAGTAAAGATATTTGCATCTATATCATTGGACGACATTGGCAATTCTGGATGCTCCGGCTTATGATTCGACCTGAGTCCAAAGAGTTTCGCTTTTGTCTAGTGCTACCGCACAAATCTTGTACACTTGATCCTCCTGGACAAGACACGATGAGCGAGAATCCTGTCAAATTGATAGGAGTGAAGATATTTGCATATATATCATTCCGATAAGATCGGCAATTTTTGTTACTTCGGCATATGGATCGACCTGAGTCCAAAGAGAGTCGCTTTGGACAAGTGCTACCGCACAAATCTTGTACATTTGAACCGCCTGGACAAGGTATGATGGGGCAGAATCCTATCACATTTATAGCAGTAAAGATATTTGCATTTTTATCATCGGACAATATCGGCAATTCTGGATGATCCGGCATATGATTCGCCCGGAGGCCAAAGAGAGTCGCTTTGGACACGTGCTACCGCACAAATCTTGTACATCTGGACCCCCTGGGCAAGAAACGATGAGGCAGAATCCTGTCAAATTGATAGCAGTAAACATATTTGCATCTATATCATTGCACGACATTGGCAATTCTGGATGCTTCGGCTTATGGATCGACCTGAGTCCAAAGAGTTTCGCTTTTGTCTAGTGCTACCGCACAAATGTTGTACATTTAGTCCTCCTGGAAAAGATATGATGAGGCAGAATCCTGTAACATTGATAGGAGTGAATATATTTGCATCTAAATCATTGCACGACATAGGCAATTCTGGATGCTTCGACTTATGGATCGACCTGAGTCCAAAGAGTTTCGCTTTTGCCTAGTGCTACCGCACAAATCGTGTACACTTGATCCTCCTGGACAAGACACGATGAGCCAGAATCCTGTAAAATTGATAGCAGTGAAGATATTTGCATCTATATCATTGGACGATATTGGCAATTCTGGATGCTCGGCATATGATTCGACCTGAGTCCAAAGAGAGTCGCTTTGGACAAGTGCTACCGCACAAATCTTGTCTGTGTGGACCTCCTGTACAAGGTATGATGAGGCAGAATCCTATCACATTGATAGGAGTAAAGATATTTGCATCTATATTATTGGACGACATTGGCAATTCTGGATGCTTCGGCTTATGATTCGACCTGAGTCCAAAGAGTTTCGCTTTTGTCTAGTGCTACCGCACAAATCTTGTAAATCTGGACCCCCTGGGCAAGATACGATGAGGCAGAATCCTGTCAAAATGATAGGAGTAAAGATGTTTGCACCTATATCATTGGGCTACATTGGCAATTCTGGATGCACCGGCTTATGATTCGACCTGAGTCCAAAGAGAGTCGCTTTCGACAATTTTTAACGTACAAATCTGGTATATTTGCACCTCCTGGGAAAGGTATGATGTGGCAGAATTCTATCACATTGATAGGAGTGAAGGTATTTGCATCTTTATCATCGGACAATATCGGCAATTTTGGATTCTTCGCCTTATGATTAGACCTGAATTCAAAGCGACTCGCTTTGGACAAGTACTACCGCATAAATCTTGTACATTTGGACCTCCTGAACCAGGTATGATGAGGCAGAACCCTATGACATTGATAGGTGTAAAGATATTTACATCTATATCATTGGACGACATGGTCAATTGTGGAGACTTCGGGTTATGGATCGACCTAAGTCGAAAGAATGTCGCTTTGGACAAGTGCTACCGCATCAATCTTGTACATTTGAACCTAGGAACAAGGTATGATGAGGCAGAATCCTATCACATTGATAGGAGTGAAGATGTTTGCATCTACATCATTGGACGACATTGGCAATTCTGGATTCTCCGGCTTATGATTCGACCGGAGGCCAAAGAGAGTCGCTTCGGACAAGTGCTACCACACAAACCTTGTACATTTGGAACTCCTGTACAAGGTATGATGAGGCAGAATGCTGTAAAATTGATAGGAGTGAGGATATTTGCCTCTATATCATTGGACAAGATCGGCAATTGTGGATTATTCGCCTTATGATCAGACCTGAATCCAAAGCGAGTCGCTTTATACAAGTGCTACCGCACAAATCTTGTACATTTGGACCTCGTGGACCAGGTATGATGAGGCAGACCCCTATGACATTGATAGGTGTAAAGATGTTTCCACCTATATCATTGGACGACATTGGCAATTCTGGATGCTCCGGCATATGATTCGACCTGAGTCCAAAGAGAGTCGCTTCGGACAAGTGCTACCGCAACAAGTCTTGTACATTTGGACCTCCTGTACAAGGTATGATGAGGCAGAATCCTATCACATTCATAGGAGTGATGATATTTGCATCTGTATCATTGGACGACATGGCAATTCTGGATGCTTGGGCATATGAATCGACCTGAGTCCAAAGAGATCCGCTTTTGTGAAGTGCTAACGCACAAATCTTGTACATTTAGACCTCCTGGAAAAGATATGATGTGGCAGAATCCTGTCACATTGATAGGAGTGAAGATATTTGCATCTAAATCATTGGACGACATTGGTAATTCTGTATGCTTCGGCATATGATTCGACCTGAATCCAAAGACAGTCGCTTTGGACAAGTGCTACCGCACACATGTTGTACATTTAGACCTCCTGGAAAAGATATGATGAGGCAGAATCCCATCACAATGATAGGAGTAAAGATATTTGCATCTATATCATTGGACGACATTGGCAATTCTGGATGCTCGGCAGATGATTCGACCTGAGTTCAAAGAGAGTCGCTTTGGACAAATGCTGCCGCCCAAATCTTGTATATTTGGACCTCCTGGACAAGTTATGATGAGGCAGAATCCCATCACATTGATAGGAGTTAAGATATTTGCATCTATATCATTGGACGACATTGGCAATTCTGGATGCTTCGGCTTATGGATCGACCTGAGTCCAAAGAGTTTCGCTTATGTCTAGTGCTAGCGCACAAATCTTGTATGTGTGGACCTCCTGTACAAGGTATGATGAGGCAGAATGCTATCACATCTATAGGAGCAAAGATATTTGCATCTATATCATTGGACGACATTGGCAATTCTGCATGCTCCGGCGTATGATTCGACCGGAGGCCAAAGAGAGTCGCTTTGGACAAGTGCTACCACACAAATCGTCTACTTTTGGACCCCGTGCACAATATACGATGAGGCAGAATCCTGTCAAATTGATAGCAGTAAAAATATTTGCATCTATACCATTGGACGACATTGGCACTTCTGGATGCTTCGGCTTATGATCGACCAGCGTCCAAAGAGTTTCGCTTTTGTCTAGTGCTACCGCACACATCTTGTGCATTTGGACCTCCTGGAAAAGGTATGATAAGGCAGAATCCTGTCAAATTGATAGCAGTAAATATATTTGCATCTATATCATTGGACGACATTAGCAATTCTGGATGCTCGGCATATGTTTCGACCTGTGTCCAAAAATATTCGCTTTTGTCACGTGCTACCGCACAAATCTTGTACATTTGAATCTCCTGGGAAAGGTATGGTGTGGCAGAATCCTGGCACATTGATAGTAGTATAGATATTTGCATCGATATCATTGGACGACATTGGCACTTCTGGATGCTTCGGCTTATGATCGACCTGCGTCCAAAGAGTTTCGCTTTTGTCTAGTGCTACCGCACAAATCCTGTGCATTTGGACCTCCTGGAAAAGGTATGATAAGGCAGAATCCTGTCACAATGATAGTAGTAAAGATATTTGCATCGATATCATTGGACGACATTGGCAATCCTGGGGATCCGGCTCATGATTCGATCGGAGGCCAAAGAGAGTCGCTTTGGACAAGTGCTATCGCACAAATCTTGTACATTTGGACGCCCTGGACAAGATGCGATGAGGCAGAATCCTGTCAAATTGATAGCAGTAAAAATATTTGCAACTATATCATTGGACGACATTGGCAATTCTGGATGCTTCGGCTTATGGATCGACCTGAGTCCAAAGAGTTTCGCTTTTCTCTAGTGCTACCGCACAAATCTTGTGCATTTGGACCTCCTGGAAAAGGTATGATAAGGCAGAATCCTGTCACAATGATAGGATTAAATATATTTGCATCTATATCATTGGACGACATTGGCAATTCTGGATGCTCGGCATATGTTTCGACCTGAGTCGAAAAATATTCGCTTTTGTCAAGTGCTACCGCACAAATCTTGTACACTTGAACCTCGTGGACAATATACGATGAGCCAGAATCCTGTCCAACTGTTAGGAGTGAAGATATTTGCATCTATATCGTTGGAAGAAATTGGCAATTCTGGATGCTCCGGCATGTGGTTCGATCTGAGTCCAAAGAGAGTCGCTTTCGACAATTTTTAACGCACAAATCTGGTACTTTTGCACCTCCTGGGCAAGGTACGATGTGGCAGAATTCTATCACATTGATAGCAGTAAAGTTATTTGCATCTATATCATTGGAAGACATTGGCAATCATGGGGATCCGGCTTATGATTCGACCTGAATCCAAATAGAGTCGGTCTGGACAAGTGCTACCGCACAAATATTGTACACCTGATCCTCCTGGACAAGACACGATGAGCCAGAATCCTGTCACATTGATAGGAGTGAAAATATTTGCATCTAAATCATTGGACGATATTGGCAATTCTGGATGCTTCGGCATATGATTCGCCCGGGGGCCAAAGAGAGTCGCTTTGGACACGTGCTACCGCACAAATCTTGTACATTTGGACCCCCTGTACAAGATGCGATGAGGCAGAATCCTGTCAAATTCATAGCAGTAAAGATACTTGCATCTATATCATTGCACGACATTGGCAATTCTGGATGCTTCGGCTTATGGACCGACCTGAGTCCAAAGAGTTTCGCTTTTGTCTAATGCTACCGCACAAATCTTGTACATTTGAATCTCCTGGGAATGGTATGGTGTGGCAGAATCCTGTCACATTGATAGTAGTATAGATATTTGCATCGATATCATTGGACGACATTGGCAATCCTGGGGATCCGGCTCATGATTCGATCGGAGGCCAAAGAGAGTCGGTTTGGACAAGTGCTACCGCACAAATCTTGTATGTGTGGACCTCCTGTACAAGGTATGATGAGGCAGAATGCTATCACATTGATAGGAGCAAAGATATTTGCATCTATATCATTGGACGACATTGGCAATTCTGTATGCTTCGGCTTATGATTCGACCAGAATCCAAAGACAGTCTCTTTGGACAAGTGCTACCGCACACATGTTGTACATTTAGACCTCCTGGAAAAGATATGATGAGGCAGAATCCTGTCACATTGATAGGAGTGAAGATATTTGCATCTAAATCATTGGACGACAATGGCAATTCTGGATGCTTCGGCTTATGATTCGACCTGAGTCCAAAGAGAGTCGCTTTGGACAAGTGCTACCGCACAATTCTTGTACATTTGGACCTCCTGTACAAGGTATGATGAGGCAGAATCCCAACACAATGATAGGAGTAAAGATATTTGCATCTATATCATTGGACGACATTCCCAATTCTGGATGCTCGGCAGATTATTCGACCTGAGTTCAAAGAGAGTCGCTTTGGACAAGTGCTACCACACAAATCTTGAACATTTGGACCTCCTGGACAAGGTATGATGAGGCAGAATCCTATCATATCGATAGGAGTGAAGATATTTGCATCTATATCATTGGACGATATTGGCAATTCTGGATGCTCGGCATATGATTCGACCTGAGTCCAAAGAGAGTCGCTTTGGACAAGTGCTACCGCACAAATCTTGTCTGTGTGGACCTCCTGTACAAGGTATGATGAGGCAGAATCCTATCACATTGATAGGAGTAAAGATATTTGCATCTATATTATTGGACGACATTGGCAATTCTGGATGCTTCGGCTTATGATTCGACCTGAGTCCAAAGAGTTTCGCTTTTGTCTAGTGCTACCGCACAAATCTTGTACATCTGGACCCCCTGGGCAAGATACGATGAGGCAGAATCCTGTCAAAATGATAGGAGTAAAGATGTTTGCACCTATATCATTGGGCTACATTGGCAATTCTGGATGCACCGGCTTATGATTCGACCTGAGTCCAAAGAGAGTCGCTTTCGACAATTTTTAACGTACAAATCTGGTATATTTGCACGTCCTGGGAAAGGTATGATGTGGCAGAATTCTATCACATTGATAGGAGTGAAGGTATTTGCATCTTTATCATTGGACAATATCGGCAATTTTGGATTCTTCACCTTATGATTAGACCTGAATTCAAAGCGACTCGCTTTGGACAAGTACTACCGCATAAATCTTGTACATTTGGACCTCCTGAACCAGGTATGATGAGGCAGAACCCTATGACATTGATAGGTGTAAAGATATTTACATCTATATCATTGGACGACATGGTCAATTGTGGAGACTTCGGGTTATGGATCGACCTAAGTCGAAAGAATGTCGCTTTGGACAAGTGCTACCGCATAAATCTTGTACATTTGAACCTAGGAACAAGGTATGATGAGGCAGAATCCTATCACATTGATAGGAGTGAAGATGTTTGCATCTACATCATTGGACGACATTGGCAATTCTGGATTCTCCGGCTTATGCTTCGACCGGAGGCCAAAGAGAGTCGCTTCGGACAAGTGCTACCACACAAACCTTGTACATTTGGAACTCCTGTACAAGGTATGATGAGGCAGAATGCTGTAAAATTGATAGGAGTGAGGATATTTGCCTCTATATCATTGGACAAGATCGGCAATTGTGGATTATTCGCCTTATGATCAGACCTGAATCCAAAGCGAGTCGCTTTATACAAGTGCTACCGCACAAATCTTGTACATTTGGACCTCGTGGACCAGGTATGATGAGGCAGACCCCTATGACATTGATAGGTGTAAAGATGTTTCCACCTATATCATTGGACGACATTGGCAATTCTGGATGCTCCGGCATATGATTCGACCTGAGTCCAAAGAGAGTCGCTTCGGACAAGTGCTACCGCAACAAGTCTTGTACATTTGGACCTCCTGTACAAGGTATGATGAGGCAGAATCCTATCACATTCATAGGAGTGATGATATTTGCATCTGTATCATTGGACGACATGGCAATTCTGGATGCTTGGGCATATGAATCGACCTGAGTCCAAAGAGATCCGCTTTTGTGAAGTGCTAACGCACAAATCTTGTACATTTAGACCTCCTGGAAAAGATATGATGTGGCAGAATCCTGTCACATTGATAGGAGTGAAGATATTTGCATCTAAATCATTGGACGACATTGGCACTTCTGGATGCTTCGGCTTATGATCGACCTGCGTCCAAAGAGTTTCGCTTTTGTCTAGTGCTACCGCACACATCTTGTGCATTTGGACGCCCTGGACAAGATGCGATGAGGCAGAATCCTGTCAAATTGATAGCAGTAAAAATATTTGCAACTATATCATTGGACGACATTGGCAATTCTGGATGCTTCGGCTTATGGATCGACCTGAGTCCAAAGAGTTTCGCTTTTCTCTAGTGCTACCGCACAAATCTTGTGCATTTGGACCTCCTGGAAAAGGTATGATAAGGCAGAATCCTGTCACAATGATAGGATTAAATATATTTGTATCTATATCATTGGACGACATTGGCAATTCTGGATGCTCGGCATATGTTTCGACCTGAGTCGAAAAATATTCGCTTTTGTCAAGTGCTACCGCACAAATCTTGTACACTTGAACCTCGTGGACAATATACGATGAGCCAGAATCCTGTCCAACTGTTAGGAGTGAAGATATTTGCATCTATATCGTTGGAAGAAATTGGCAATTCTGGATGCTCCGGCATGTGGTTCGATCTGAGTCCAAAGAGAGTCGCTTTCGACAATTTTTAACGCACAAATCTGGTACTTTTGCACCTCCTGGGCAAGGTACGATGTGGCAGAATTCTATCACATTGATAGCAGTAAAGTTATTTGCATCTATATCATTGGTTAACATCGGCAGTTCTGGATGGTCCGGCTTATGATTCGACCTGAGTCCAAAGAGTTTCGCTTTTGTCTAGTGCTACCCCACAAATCTTGTACACTTGATCCTCCTGGACAAGACACGATGAGCCAGAATCCTGTCAAATTGATAGGAGTAAAGATATTTGCATCTATATCATTGGACGTCATTCGCAATTCTGGATGCTCCGGCGTATGATTCGACCGGAGGCCAAAGAGAGTCGCTTTCGACAAGTGCTACCGCACAAATCTTGTACATTCGGACGCCCTGGACAATTTAGGATGGGGCAGAATCCTGTCAAATTGATAGGAGTAAAGATATTTGCATCTATATCATTGGACGACATTGGCAATTCCGGATGCTCCGGCTTATGATTCGACCTGAATCTAAAAGGAGTCGGTTTGGGCAAATGCTGCCGCCCACAACGTGTGCATTTGGACCTCCTGGACAAGATAAGATGAGGCAGAAGGCTGTAAAATGTATAGGAGTGACGATATTTGCCTCTAAATCATTGGACGACATTGGCAATTCTGGATGCTTCGGCATATGATTCGACCTGAGTCCAAAGAGAGTCGCTTTGGACAAATGCTGCCGCCCAAATCTTGTACATTCGGAACGCCTGGACAAGGTATGATGGGGCAGAATCCTATCACATTTATAGGAGTAAAGATATTTGCATCTATATCATTGGACGACATTGGCAATTCTGGATGCTCCGGCTTATGATTCGACCTGAGTCCAAAGAGTTTCGCTTTTGTCTAGTGCTACCGCACAAATCTTGTACACTTGATCCTCCTGGACAAGACACGATGAGCGAGAATCCTGTCAAATTGATAGGAGTGAAGATATTTGCATATATATCATTCCGATAAGATCGGCAATTTTTGTTACTTCGGCATATGGATCGACCTGAGTCCAAAGAGAGTCGCTTTGGACAAGTGCTACCGCACAAATCTTGTACATTTGAACCGCCTGGACAAGGTATGATGGGGCAGAATCCTGTCAAATTGATAGGAGTGAAGATATTTGCATCTATATCATTGGTTAACATCGGCAGTTCTGGATGGTCCGGCTTATGATTCGACCTGAGTCCAAAGAGTTTCGCTTTTGTCTAGTGCTACCCCACAAATCTTGTACACTTGATCCTCCTGGACAAGACACGATGAGCCAGAATCCTGTCAAATTGATAGGAGTAAAGATATTTGCATCTATATCATTGGACGTCATTCGCAATTCTGGATGCTCCGGCGTATGATTCGACCGGAGGCCAAAGAGAGTCGCTTTCGACAAGTGCTACCGCACAAATCTTGTACATTCGGACGCCCTGGACAATTTACGATGGGGCAGAATCCTGTCAAATTGATAGGAGTAAAGATATTTGCATCTATATCATTGGACGACATTGGCAATTCCGGATGCTCCGGCTTATGATTCGACCTGAATCTAAAAGGAGTCGGTTTGGGCAAATGCTGCCGCCCACAACGTGTGCATTTGGACCTCCTGGACAAGATAAGATGAGGCAGAAGGCTGTAAAATGTATAGGAGTGACGATATTTGCCTCTAAATCATTGGACGACATTGGCAATTCTGGATGCTTCGGCATATGATTCGACCTGAGTCCAAAGAGAGTCGCTTTGGACAAATGCTGCCGCCCAAATCTTGTACATTCGGAACGCCTGGACAAGGTATGATGGGGCAGAATCCTATCACATTTATAGGAGTAAAGATATTTGCATCTATATCATTGGACGACATTGGCAATTCTGGATGCTCCGGCTTATGATTCGACCTGAGTCCAAAGAGTTTCGCTTTTGTCTAGTGCTACCGCACAAATCTTGTACACTTGATCCTCCTGGACAAGACACGATGAGCGAGAATCCTGTCAAATTGATAGGAGTGAAGATATTTGCATATATATCATTCCGATAAGATCGGCAATTTTTGTTACTTCGGCATATGGATCGACCTGAGTCCAAAGAGAGTCGCTTTGGACAAGTGCTACCGCACAAATCTTGTACATTTGAACCGCCTGGACAAGGTATGATGGGGCAGAATCCTATCACATTTATAGCAGTAAAGATATTTGCATTTTTATCATCGGACAATATCGGCAATTCTGGATGATCCGGCATATGATTCGCCCGGAGGCCAAAGAGAGTCGCTTTGGACACGTGCTACCGCACAAATCTTGTACATCTGGACCCCCTGGGCAAGAAACGATGAGGCAGAATCCTGTCAAATTGATAGCAGTAAACATATTTGCATCTATATCATTGCACGACATTGGCAATTCTGGATGCTTCGGCTTATGGATCGACCTGAGTCCAAAGAGTTTCGCTTTTGTCTAGTGCTACCGCACAAATGTTGTACATTTAGTCCTCCTGGAAAAGATATGATGAGGCAGAATCCTGTAACATTGATAGGAGTGAATATATTTGCATCTAAATCATTGCACGACATAGGCAATTCTGGATGCTTCGACTTATGGATCGACCTGAGTCCAAAGAGTTTCGCTTTTGCCTAGTGCTACCGCACAAATCGTGTACACTTGATCCTCCTGGACAAGACACGATGAGCCAGAATCCTGTAAAATTGATAGCAGTGAAGATATTTGCATCTATATCATTGGACGATATTGGCAATTCTGGATGCACCGGCTTATGATTCGACCTGAGTCCAAAGAGAGTCGCTTTCGACAATTTTTAACGTACAAATCTGGTATATTTGCACCTCCTGGGAAAGGTATGATGTGGCAGAATTCTATCACATTGATAGGAGTGAAGGTATTTGCATCTTTATCATCGGACAATATCGGCAATTTTGGATTCTTCGCCTTATGATTAGACCTGAATTCAAAGCGACTCGCTTTGGACAAGTACTACCGCATAAATCTTGTACATTTGGACCTCCTGAACCAGGTATGATGAGGCAGAACCCTATGACATTGATAGGTGTAAAGATATTTACATCTATATCATTGGACGACATGGTCAATTGTGGAGACTTCGGGTTATGGATCGACCTAAGTCGAAAGAATGTCGCTTTGGACAAGTGCTACCGCATAAATCTTGTACATTTGAACCTAGGAACAAGGTATGATGAGGCAGAATCCTATCACATTGATAGGAGTGAAGATGTTTGCATCTACATCATTGGACGACATTGGCAATTCTGGATTCTCCGGCTTATGATTCGACCGGAGGCCAAAGAGAGTCGCTTCGGACAAGTGCTACCACACAAACCTTGTACATTTGGAACTCCTGTACAAGGTATGATGAGGCAGAATGCTGTAAAATTGATAGGAGTGAGGATATTTGCCTCTATATCATTGGACAAGATCGGCAATTGTGGATTATTCGCCTTATGATCAGACCTGAATCCAAAGCGAGTCGCTTTATACAAGTGCTACCGCACAAATCTTGTACATTTGGACCTCGTGGACCAGGTATGATGGGGCAGACCCCTATGACATTGATAGGTGTAAAGATGTTTCCACCTATATCATTGGACGACATTGGCAATTCTGGATGCTCCGGCATATGATTCGACCTGAGTCCAAAGAGAGTCGCTTCGGACAAGTGCTACCGCAACAAGTCTTGTACATTTGGACCTCCTGTACAAGGTATGATGAGGCAGAATCCTATCACATTCATAGGAGTGATGATATTTGCATCTGTATCATTGGACGACATGGCAATTCTGGATGCTTGGGCATATGAATCGACCTGAGTCCAAAGAGATCCGCTTTTGTGAAGTGCTAACGCACAAATCTTGTACATTTAGACCTCCTGGAAAAGATATGATGTGGCAGAATCCTGTCACATTGATAGGAGTGAAGATATTTGCATCTAAATCATTGGACGACATTGGCACTTCTGGATGCTTCGGCTTATGATCGACCTGCGTCCAAAGAGTTTCGCTTTTGTCTAGTGCTACCGCACACATCTTGTGCATTTGGACGCCCTGGACAAGATGCGATGAGGCAGAATCCTGTCAAATTGATAGCAGTAAAAATATTTGCAACTATATCATTGGACGACATTGGCAATTCTGGATGCTTCGGCTTATGGATCGACCTGAGTCCAAAGAGTTTCGCTTTTCTCTAGTGCTACCGCACAAATCTTGTGCATTTGGACCTCCTGGAAAAGGTATGATAAGGCAGAATCCTGTCACAATGATAGGATTAAATATATTTGTATCTATATCATTGGACGACATTGGCAATTCTGGATGCTCGGCATATGTTTCGACCTGAGTCGAAAAATATTCGCTTTTGTCAAGTGCTACCGCACAAATCTTGTACACTTGAACCTCGTGGACAATATACGATGAGCCAGAATCCTGTCCAACTGTTAGGAGTGAAGATATTTGCATCTATATCGTTGGAAGAAATTGGCAATTCTGGATGCTCCGGCATGTGGTTCGATCTGAGTCCAAAGAGAGTCGCTTTCGACAATTTTTAACGCACAAATCTGGTACTTTTGCACCTCCTGGGCAAGGTACGATGTGGCAGAATTCTATCACATTGATAGCAGTAAAGTTATTTGCATCTATATCATTGGAAGACATTGGCAATCATGGGGATCCGGCTTATGATTCGACCTGAATCCAAATAGAGTCGGTCTGGACAAGTGCTACCGCACAAATCTTGTACACTTGATCCTCCTGGACAAGACACGATGAGCCAGAATCCTGTCACATTGATAGGAGTGAAAATATTTGCATCTAAATCATTGGACGATATTGGCAATTCTGGATGCTTCGGCTTATGATTCGACCTGAGTCCAAAGAGAGTCGCTTTGGACAAGTGCTAGCGCACAAATCTTGCACATTTGGACCTCCTGTACAAGGTATGATGAGGCAGACTCCCATCACATTGATAGGAGTAAAGATATTTGCATCTATATCATTGGACGACATTGGCAATTCTGGATGCTCCGGCATATGATTCGCCCGGAGGCCAAAGAGAGTCGCTTTGGACACGTGCTACCGCACAAATCTTGTACATTTGGACCTCCTGTACAAGGTATGCTGAGGCAGAATCCCATCACATTGATAGGAGTAAAGATATTTGCATCTATATCATTGGACGACATTGGCAAATCTGGATGCACCGGCTTATGATTCGACCTGAGTCCAAAGAGAGTCGCTTTGGACAAGTGCTACCGCACAAATCTTGTAAATTTGGACCTCCTGTACAAGGTATGATGAGGCAGAATCCCATCATATTGATAGGAGTAAAGATATTTGCATCTATATCATTGGACGACATTGGCAATTCTGGATGCTCCGGCATATGATTCGCCGGGAGGCCGAAGAGAGTCGCTTTGGACACGTGCTACCGCACAAATCTTGTACATATGGACCCCATGGACAAGATGCGATGAGGCAGAATCCTGTCAAATTGATAGCAGTAAAGATACTTGCATCTATATCATTGCACGACATTGGCAATTCTGGATGCTTCGGCTTATGGACCGACCTGAGTTCAAAGAGTTTCGCTTTTGTCTAGTGCTACCGCACAAATCTTGTACATTTGAATCTCCTGGGAAAGGTATGGTGTGGCAGAATCCTGTCACATTGATAGTAGTATAGATATTTGCATCGATATCATTGGACGACATTGGCAATCCTGGGGATCCGGCTCATGATTCGATCGGAGGCCAAAGAGAGTCGCTTCGAACTGCACCCGCTATAAGTCTTGTACATTTGTACCTCCTGTACAAGGTACGATGAGGCAGAATCCTATCACATTGATAGGAGTAAAGATATTTGCATCTATATCATTGGACGACATTGGCAATTCTGGAAGTTCGGCATATGATTCGACCTGAGTTCAAAGAGAGTCGCTTTGGACAAATACTGCCGCCCAACTCTTGTCCATTTGGACCTCCGGAACAAGGTATGATGAGGCAGAATCCTATCACATTGATAGGAGTAAAGGTATTTGAATCTATATAATTTGACGACATTGGCAATTCTGGATGCTTCGGCTTATGGATCGACCTGAGTCCAAAGAGTTTCGCTTTTGTCTAGTGCTACCGCACAAATCTTGTACATTTGAATCTCCTGGGAAAGGTATGGTGTGGCAGAATCCTGTCACATTGATAGTAGTATAGATATTTGCATCGATATCATTGGACGACATTGGCAATTTTGGATGCTCCGGCATATGATTCGACCTGAGTCCAAACAGAGTCGCTTTGGACAAGTGCTACCGCACAAATTTTGAACATTTGGACTTCCTGGACAAAGTATGATGAGGCAGAATCCTGTCAAATTGATAGGAGTGAAGACATTTGCATGTATATCTTTGGACGAAATTGGCAATTCTGGATGCGCCGGCATATGATTCGACCGGAGGACAAAGAGAGACGCTATGGACAAGTGCTACCGCACAAATCTTGTACATTTGGACCTCCTGGACAAGGTATGGTGAGACAGAATCCTATCACATTGATAGGAGTGAAGATATTTGCATCTATATCATTGGACGACATTGGCAATTCTGGATACTTCGGCTTATGGATCGACCTGAGTTCAAAGAGATTCACTTTTGTCAAGTTCTACCCCAGAAATCTTGTAAATTTGCACTTCCTGGACAAGGTATGATGAGGCAGAATCCTATCACATTGATAGGAGTGAAGATATTTGCGTCTATATCTTTGGACGGCATTGGCAATTCTGGATGCTCCGGCATATGATTCGCCCGGAGGCCAAAGAGGGTCGCTATGGACAAGTGCTACCGCACAAATCTGGTACATTCGGACCCCCTGGACAAGATACGATGAGGCAGAATCCTGTCAAATTGATAGGAGTGAGGGTATTTGCAACTATATCATTGGACGACATTGGCAATTTTGGATGCTGCGGCATACGATTCGACCGGAGGCCTAAGAGAGTCGCTTTTGTCAAGTGCTACCGCACAAATCTGGTACATTCGGACCCCCTGGACAAGATACGATGAGGCAGAATCCTGTCAAATAGATAGGAGTGAAGATATTTGCATCTATATCATTGGACGACATTGGCAATTTTGGATGCTCCGGCTTATGATTCGACCGGAGGACAAAGAGAGTTTCTTTGGACAAGTGCTGCCGCACAAATCTTGTACATTTGTATCTTCTGGACAAGGTATGATGAGGCAGAATCCTATCACATTGATAGGAGTAAAGATATTTGCATCTATATAATTGGACGTCATTGGCAATTCTGGATGCTTCGGCTTATGGATCGACCTGAGTCCAAAGAGAGTCGCTTTGGACAAGTGCTACCGCACAAATCTTGTACATTTGGACCACCTTGGCAAGATACGATGAGGCAGAATCCTATCACATTGATAGGAGTGAAGATATTTGCATCTATATCTTTGGACGACCTTGGCAATCCTGGGAATCCGACATATGATTCGACCTGAGTCCAAAGAGAGTCGGCCTGGACGAGTGCTACCGCACAAATTTTGTACATTTGGAACCCCTGGACAAGATACGATGAGGCAGAATCCTGTACAACTGATAGGAGTAAAGATATTTGCATCTATATCTTTGGACGACATTGGCAATTCCGGATGCTCCGGCATATGATTCGCCCGGAGGCCAAAGAGGGTCGCTATGGACATGTGCTACCGCACAAATCTGGTACATTCGGACCACCTGGACAAGATACGATGAGGCAGAATCCTGTCAAATTTGATAGGAGTGAAGATATTTGCATCTATATCATTGGACGACATTGGCAATTTTGGATGCTTCGGCTTATGGATCGACCTGAGTCCAAAGAGATTCGCTTGTGTAAAGTGCTACCGCACAAATCTTGTAAATTTGCACTTCCTGGACAAGGTATGATGAGGCAGAATCCTATCACATTGATAGGAGTAAAGATATTTGCATCTATATCATTGGACGACATTGGCAATTCTGGATGCTCGGGCATATGATTCGACATGAGTCCAAAGAGAGTCGCTTTGGACAAGTACTACCGCTCAAATCTTGTACATTTTGACCCCCTGGATAAGATACGATGAGGCAGAATCCTGGCAAATTGATAGGAGTAAAGATATTTGCATCTATATCATTGGACGACATTGGCTATTCTGGATACTTCGGCATATGGATCGACCTGAGTCAAAAGAGATTCGCTTTTGTCAAGTTCTACCCCAGAAATCATGTACATTTGAACCTCCTGGACAAGATATGATGAGGCAGAATCCTGTAAAATTGATAGGAGTGAAGATATTTGCATTTATATCTTTGGACGACATTGGCAATTCTGGATGCTGCGCCATATGATTCGACCGGAGGCCAAAGAGAGTCGCTTTGAACAAGTCCTACCGCACAAATCTTGTACATTTGGACCTCCTGGACAAGGTATGGTGAGGCAGAATCCTATCACATTGATAGGAGTAAGATATTTGCATTTATATAATTGGACGACATTGGCAATTCTGGATGCTCGGCTTATGATTCGACCTGAGTCCAAAGAGATTCGCTTTTGTCAAGTGCTACCGCACAAATCTGGTACATTCGCACCCCCTGGACAAGATACGATGAGGCAGAATCCTGTCAAATTGATAGGAGTGAAGATATTTGCATCTATATCTTTGGACGACCTTGTCAATCCTGGGAATCCGACATATGATTCGACCTAAGTCCAAAGTCAGTCGGTCTGGACAAGTGCTACCGCAAAAATTTGGTACATTTGGACCCCCTGGACAAGATACGATGAGGCAGAATCCGGTACAATTGATAGGAGTAAAGATATTTGCATCTATATCATTGGACGACATTGGCAATTATGGATACTTCGGCTTATGGATCGACCTGAGTCCAAAGAGATTCGCTTTTGTCAAGTGCTACCCCACAACTCTTGTACATTTGAACCTCGTGGACAAGATATGATGAGGCAGAATCCGGTCAAATTGATAGGAGTGAAGATATTTGTATCTATATCTTTGGAAGACATTGGAAATTCTGGATGCTCCGGCATATGATTCGCCCGGAGGCCAAAGAGGGTCGCTATGGACAAGTGCTACCGCACAAATCGTGTACATTTGTATCTTCTGGACAAGGTATGATGAGGCAGAATCCTATCACATTGATAGGAGTGAAGATATTTGCATCTATATCTTTGGACGACATTGGCAATTCTGGATGCTCCAGCATATGATTCGCCCGGAGGGCAAAGAGTGTCGCTTTGGACACGTGCTACCGCACAAATCTTGTACATTTGAACCTCGTGGACAAGATACGATGAGGCAGAATCCTGTCAAATTGATAGCAGTGAAGATGTTTGCATATATATAATTGGACGACATTGGCAATTCTGGATGCTCCGGCTTATGATTCGTCCAGTGTCCAAAGAGATTCGCTTTTGTGAAGTGCTAAGGCACAAATCTTGTACATTTGAACCTCATGGACAAGATACGATGAGGCAGAATCCTGTCAAATTGATAGGAGTAAAGATGTTTGCATCTATATCATTGGACGACATTGGCAATTCTGGATGCTCCGGCATATGATTCGACCGGAGGCCAAAGAGAGTCGCTTTGGACACGTGCTACCGCACAAGTCTTGTACATTTGGACCCCCTGGACAAGATGCGATGAGGCAGAATCCTGTCAAATTGATAGCAGTAAAGATATTTGCATCTATATCATTGGACGACATTGGCAATTCTGGATGCTCCGGCATATGATTCGCCCGGAGGCCAAAGAGGGTCGCTATGGACAAGTGCTACCGCACAAATCGTGTACATTTGTATCTTCTGGACAAGGTATGATGAGGCAGAATCCTATCACATTGATAGGAGTGAAGATATTTGCATGTATATCTTTGAACGACATCGGCAATTCTGGATGCTCCGGCATATGATTCGCCCGGAGGCCAAAGATGGTCGCTATGGACAAGTGCTACCGCACAAATCTGGTATATTCGCACCCCCTGGACAAGATACGATGAGGCAGAATCCGGTCAAATTGATAGGAGTGAAGATATTTGCATTTATATCTTTGGACGACATTGGCAATTCTGGATGCTGCGCCATATGATTTGACCGGAGGCCAAAGAGAGTCGCTTTGGACAAGTCCTACCGCACAAATCTTGTACATTTGGACCTCCTGGACAAGGTATGGTGAGGCAGAATCCTATCACATTGATAGGAGTAAGATATTTGCATCTATATCATTGGACGACATTGGCAATTTTGGATGCTCCGGCTTATGATTCGACCTAGGTCCAAAGAGAGTAGCTTTTGTCAAGTTCTAACCCAGAAATCTTGTACATTTGAACCTCCTGGACAAGGTATGATGAGGCAGAATCCTATCACATTGATAGGAGTAAAGATATTTGCATCTATACAATTGGACGTCATTGGCAAATCTGGATGATCCGGCATATGATTCGCCCGGAGGCCAAAGAGCGTCGCCATGGACAAGTCCTACCGCACAAATCTTGTACATTTGGACCTCCTGGACAAGGTATGGTGAAGCAGAATCCTATCACATTGATAGGAGTAAGATATTTGCATCTATATAATTGGACGACATTGGCAATTCTGGATGCTCGGCTTATGATTCGACCTGAGTCCAAAGACATTCGCTTTTGTCAAGTGCTACCGCACAAATCTGGTACATTCGCACCCCCTGGACAAGATACGATGAGGCAGAATCCTGTACAATTGATAGGAGTAAAGATATTTGCATCTATATAATTGGACGTCATTGGCAATTCTGGATGCTCCGGCATATGATTCGCCCGGAGGCCAAAGAGGGTCGCTATGGACAAGTGCTACGGCATAAATCTTGTATATTTAGACCTCCTGGACAAGGTATGATGAGGCAGAATCATATCACATTGATAGGAGTGAAGATATTTGCATCTATATCTTTGGACGACATTGGCAATCCTGGATGCTCCGGCATATGATTCGCCCGGAGGCCAAAGAGGGTCGCCATGGACAAGTGCTACCGCACAAATCTTGTACATTTGGACCTCCTGTACAAGGTATGATAAGGCAGAATCCTATCACATTGATAGGAGTAAAGATATTTGCATCTATATCATTGGACGACATTGGCAATTTTGGATGCTCCGGCTTATGATTCGACCTGAGTCCAAAGAGATTCGCTTTTGTCAAGTGCTACCGCACAAATCTGGTTCATTCGCACCCCCTGGACAAGATACGATGAGGCAGAATCCTGTCAAATTGATAGGAGTGAAGATATTTGCATCTATATCTTTGGACGACATTGGCAATTCTGGATGCTCCGGCATATGATTCGCCCGGAGGCCAAAAAGGGTCGCTATGGACAAGTGCTACCGCACAAATCTTGTACATTTGTATCTTCTGGACAAGGTATGATGAGGCAGAATCCTATCACATTGATAGGAGTGAAGATATTTGCATCTTTATAATTGGACGACATTGGCACTTCTGGATGCTCGCCTTATGATTCGACCTGAGTTCAAAGGGATTCGCTTTTGTCAAGTGCTACCGCACAAATCTGGTACATTCGCACCCCCTGGACAAGATACGATGAGGCAGAATCCTGTCAAATTGATAGGAGTGAAGATATTTGCATCTATATCATTGGACGGCATTGGCAATTTTAGATGCTCCGGCTTATGATTCGACCGGAGGCCAAAGAGAGTCGCTTTGGACAAGTGCTACCGCACAAATCTGGTACATTTGGACCTCCTTGGCAAGATACGATGAGGCAGAATCCTATCACATTGATAGGAGTGAAGATATTTGCATCTATATCTTTGGACGACATTGGCAAATCTGGATGCTCCGGCATATGATTCGCCCGGAGGCCAAAGATGGTCGCTATGGACAAGTGCTACCGCACAAATCTTGTACATATGGACCTCCTGGATAAGGTATGATGAGGCAGAATCCTATCACATTGATAGGAGTGAAGATATTTACATCTATATCTTTGGACGACATTGGCAATTCTGGATGCTTCGGCATATGATTCGCTTGGAGGCCAAAGAGGGTCGCCATGGACAAGTGCTACCGCACAAATCTTGTACATTTGGACCTCCTGGACAAGGTATGGTGAAGCAGAATCCTATCACATTGATAGGAGTAAGATATTTGCATCTATATAATTGGACGACATTGGCAATTCTGGATGCTCGGCTTATGATTCGACCTGAGTCCAAAGACATTCGCTTTTGTCAAGTGCTACCGCACAAATCTGGTACATTCGCACCCCCTGGACAAGATACGATGAGGCAGAATCCTGTACAATTGATAGGAGTAAAGATATTTGCATCTATATAATTGGACGTCATTGGCAATTCTGGATGCTCCGGCATATGATTCGCCCGGAGGCCAAAGAGGGTCGCTATGGACAAGTGCTACGGCATAAATCTTGTATATTTAGACCTCCTGGACAAGGTATGATGAGGCAGAATCATATCACATTGATAGGAGTGAAGATATTTGCATCTATATCTTTGGACGACATTGGCAATCCTGGATGCTCCGGCATATGATTCGCCCGGAGGCCAAAGAGGGTCGCCATGGACAAGTGCTACCGCACAAATCTTGTACATTTGGACCTCCTGTACAAGGTATGATAAGGCAGAATCCTATCACATTGATAGGAGTAAAGATATTTGCATCTATATCATTGGACGACATTGGCAATTTTGGATGCTCCGGCTTATGATTCGACCTGAGTCCAAAGAGATTCGCTTTTGTCAAGTGCTACCGCACAAATCTGGTTCATTCGCACCCCCTGGACAAGATACGATGAGGCAGAATCCTGTCAAATTGATAGGAGTGAAGATATTTGCATCTATATCTTTGGACGACATTGGCAATTCTGGATGCTCCGGCATATGATTCGCCCGGAGGCCAAAAAGGGTCGCTATGGACAAGTGCTACCGCACAAATCTTGTACATTTGTATCTTCTGGACAAGGTATGATGAGGCAGAATCCTATCACATTGATAGGAGTGAAGATATTTGCATCTTTATAATTGGACGACATTGGCACTTCTGGATGCTCGCCTTATGATTCGACCTGAGTTCAAAGGGATTCGCTTTTGTCAAGTGCTACCGCACAAATCTGGTACATTCGCACCCCCTGGACAAGATACGATGAGGCAGAATCCTGTCAAATTGATAGGAGTGAAGATATTTGCATCTATATCATTGGACGGCATTGGCAATTTTAGATGCTCCGGCTTATGATTCGACCGGAGGCCAAAGAGAGTCGCTTTGGACAAGTGCTACCGCACAAATCTGGTACATTTGGACCTCCTTGGCAAGATACGATGAGGCAGAATCCTATCACATTGATAGGAGTGAAGATATTTGCATCTATATCTTTGGACGACATTGGCAAATCTGGATGCTCCGGCATATGATTCGCCCGGAGGCCAAAGATGGTCGCTATGGACAAGTGCTACCGCACAAATCTTGTACATATGGACCTCCTGGATAAGGTATGATGAGGCAGAATCCTATCACATTGATAGGAGTGAAGATATTTACATCTATATCTTTGGACGACATTGGCAATTCTGGATGCTTCGGCATATGATTCGCTTGGAGGCCAAAGAGGGTCGCCATGGACAAGTGCTACCGCACAAATCTTGTACATTTGGACCTCCTGGACAAGGTATGATGAGGCAGAATCCTATCACATTGATAGGAGTAAAGATATTTGCATCTATATAATTGGACGACATTGTCAATTCTGGATGCTCGGCATATGATTCGACCTTAGTCCAAAGAGATTCGCTTTTGTCAAGTGCTAACGCACAAATCTGGTACATTCGGACCCCCTGGACAAGAAACGATGAGGCAGAATCCGGTCAAATTGATAGGAGTGAAGATATTTGCATCTAAATCATTGGACGACATTGGCAATTTTGGATGCTCCGGCTTATGATTCGACCGGAGGCCAAAGAGAGTCGCTTTGGACAAGTGCTGCCGCACAAATCGTGTATATTTGTATCTTCTGGACAAGGTATGATGAGGCAGAATCCTATCACATTGATAGGAGTAAAGATATTTGCATCTATATAATTGGACGTCATTGGCAAAACTGGATGCTCCGGCATATGATTCGCCCAGAGGCCAAAGAGGGTCGCTATGGACAAGTGCTACCCCACAAATCTTGTACATTTGGACCTCCTGGACAAGGTATGATGAGGCAGAATCCTATCACATTGATAGGAGTGAAGATATATGCATCTATATCTTTGGACGTCATTGGCAAATCTGGATGCTCCGGCATATGATTCGCCCGGAGGCCAAAGAGGGTCGCTATGGACAAGTGCTACCGCACAAATCTTGTAAATTTGCACTTCCTGGACAAGGTATGATGAGGCAGAATCCTATCACATTGATAGGAGTAAAGATATTTGCATCTATATAATTGGACGTCATTGGCAAATCTGGATGCTCCGGCATATGATTCGCCCGGAGGCCAAAGAGGGTCGTTATGGACAAGTGCTACAGCACAAATCTTCTACATTTGGACCTCCTGGACAAGGTATGATGAGGCAGAATCCTATCACATTGATAGGAGTGAAGACATTTGCATGTATATCTTTGGACGAAATTGGCAATTCTGGATGCGCCGGCATATGATTCGACCGGAGGCCAAAGAGAGACGCTATGGACAAGTGCTACCGCACAAATCTTGTACATTTGGACCTCCTGGACAAGGTATGGTGAGACAGAATCCTATCACATTGATAGGAGTGAAGATATTTGCATCTATATCTTTGGACGACATTGGCAAATCTGGATGCTCCGGCATATGATTCGCCCGGAGGCCAAAGAGGGTCGCCATGGACAAGTGCTACCGCACAAATCTTATACATTTGGACCTCCTGGACAAGGTATGATGAGGTAGAATCCTATCACATTGATAGGAGTAAAGATATTTGCATCTATATAATTGGACGACATTGGCAATTCTGGATGCTCGGCATATGATTCGACCTTAGTCCAAAGAGATTCGCTTTTGTCAAGTGCTACCGCACAAATCTGGTACATTCGGACCCCCTGGACAAGATACGATGAGGCAGAATCCTATCACATTGATAGGAGTAAAGATATTTGCATTTATATAATTTGACGTCATTGGCAATTCTGGATGCTTCGGCTTATGGATCGACCTGAGTCCAAAGAGATTCGCTTTTGTCAAGTGCTACCGCACAAATCTTGTAAATTTGCACTTCCTGGACAAGGTATGATGAGGCAGAATCCTGTCAAATTGATAGGAGTGAAGATATTTGCATCTATATAATTCGGATAACATCGTCAATTTTTGTTACTTCGGCATATGGATCGACCTGAATCCAACGTTGTCGCTTTGGACATGTGCTGCCGCCCAAAACTTGTCCAGTTTGACCTCCTGGAAAAGGTATGTTGAGGCAGTCTCCTGTCACATTCATAGGAGTAAAGATATTTGCATCTATAACATTGCACGACATTGGCAATCCTGGGGATCCGGCATATGATTCGACCTGAATCCAAAGAGAGTCGCTTTGGACAAGTGCTACCGCACAAATGCTGTACATTTGAACCTACTGGACAAGATACGATGAGGCAGAATCCTGGCAAATTGATAGGAGTTAAGATATTTGCATTTATATAATTCGGATAACATCGGCAATTTGTGTTACTTCGGCATATGGATCGACCTGAATCCAACGGTGTCGTTTTGGACATGTGCTGCCGCCCAAATCTTGACCAGTTTGACCTCCTGGAAAAGGCATGATGAGGCAGTCTCCTGTCACATACATAGGAGTAAAGATATTTGCATCTATAACATTGCACGACATTGGCAATCCTGGGGATCCGGCATATGATTCGACCTGAATCCAAAGAGAGTCGCTTTGGACAAGTGCTACCGCACAAATCCTGTACATTGGAACCTCCTTGACAAGATACGATGATGCAGAATCCTGGCAAATTGATAGTAGTTAAGATATTTGCATCTATATCATTGGACGACATTGGCAATTTTGGATGCTCCGGCATATGATTCGACCTGAGTCCAAACAGAGTCGCTTTGGACAAGTGCTACCGCACAAATTTTGAACATTTGGACTTCCTGGACAAAGTATGATGAGGCAGAATCCTGTCAAATTGGTAGGAGTGAAGACATTTGCATGTATATCTTTGGACGACATTGGCAATTCTGGATGCTGCGGCATATGATTCGACCGGAGGCCAAAGAGAGTCGCTTTGGACAAGTCCTACCGCACAAATCTTGTACATTTGGACCTCCTGGACAAGGTATGGTGAAGCAGAATCCTATCACATTGATAGGAGTAAGATATTTGCATCTATATAATTGGACGACATTGGCAATTCTGGATACTTCGGCTTATGGATCGACCTGAGTTCAAAGACATTCACTTTTGTCAAGTTCTACCCCAGAAATCTTGTACATTTGAACCTCCTGGACAAGATATGATGAGGCAGAATCCGGTCAAATTGATAGGAGTGAAGATATTTGCATCTATATCATTGGACGACATTGGCAATTTTAGATGCTCCGGCTTATGATTCGACCGGAGGCCAAAGAGAGTCGCTTTGGACAAGTGCTACCGCACAAATCTGGTACATTTGGACCTCCTTGGCAAGATACGATGAGGCAGAATCCTATCACATTGATAGGAGTGAAGATATTTGCATCTATATCTTTGGACGACATTGGCAAATCTGGATTCTCCGGCATATGATTCGCCCGGAGGCCAAAGGGGGTCGCTATGGACAAGTGCTACCGCACAAATCTTGTACATTTGGACCTCCTGGACAAGGTATGATGAGGCAGAATCCTATCACATTGATAGGAGTGAAGATATTTGCATCTACATCTTTGGACGACATTGGCAAATCTGGATGCTCCGGCATATGATTCGCCCGGAGGCCAAAGAGGGTCGCCATGGACAAGTGCTACCGCACAAATCTTGTACTTTTGGACCTCCTGGACAAGGTATGGTGAGGCAGAATCCTATCACATTGATAGGAGTAAGATATTTGCATCTATATCTTTGGACGACATTGGCAATTATGGATGCTGCGGCAGATGATTCGACCGGAGGCCAAAGAGAGTCGCATTGGACAAGTGCTGCCGCACAAATCTTGTACATTTGTATCTTCTGGACAAGGTATGATAACGCAGAATCCTATCACATTGATAGGAGTACAGATATTTGCATCTATATAATTGGACGTCATTGGCAATTCTGGATGCTTCGGCTTATGGATCGACCTGAGTCCAGAGAGATTCGCTTTGGTAAAGTGTTACCGCACAAATCTTGTAAATTTGCACTTCCTGGACAAGGTATGATGAGGCAGAATCCTGTCAAATTGATAGGAGTGAAGATATTTGCATCTATATCTTTGGACGACATTGGCAATTCTGGATGCTGCGGCATATGATTCGGCCGGAGGCCAAAGAGAGTCGCTTTGGACAAGTCCTACCGCACAAATCTTGTACATTTGGAAATCCTGGACAAGGTATGGTGAAGCAGAATCCTATCACATTGGTAGGAGTAAGATATTTGCATATATATCTTTGGACGACATTGGCAATTCTGGATACTTCGGCTTATGGATCGACCTGAGTCCAAAGATATCTTGTCCAGTTTGACCTCCTGGAAAAGGTATGATGAGGCAGTCTCCTGTCACATTCATAGGAGTAAAGATATTTGCATCTATAACATTGCACGACATTGGCAATCCTGGGGATCCGGCATATGATTCGACCTGAATCCAAAGAGAGTCGCTTTGGACAAGTGCTACCGCACAAATCCTGTACATTTGAACCTCCTGGACAAGATACGACGAGGCAGAATCCTGGCAAATTGATAGGAGTAAAGATATTTGCATCTATATAATTGGACGTCATTGGCAAAACTGGATGCTCCGGCATATGATTCGCCCGGAGGCCAAAGAGGGTCGCTATGGACAAGTGCTACCGCACAAATTTTGAACATTTGGACTTCCTGGACAAAGTATGATGAGGCAGAATCCTGTCAAATTGATAGGAGTGAAGACATTTGCATGTATATCTTTGGACGAAATTGGCAATTCTGGATGCGCCGGCATATGATTCGACCGGAGGCCAAAGAGAGACGCTATGGACAAGTGCCACCGCACAAATCTTGTACATTTGGACCTCCTGGACAAGGTATGATGAGGCAGAATCCTATCACATTGATAGGAGTGAAGATATTTGCATCTATATCTTTGGACGACATTGGCAATTCTGGATGCTCCGGCATATGATTCGCCCGGAGGCCAAAGAGGGTCGCTATGGACAAGTGCTACCGCACAAATCTGGTACATTTGGACCTCCTTGGCAAGATATGATGAGGCAGAATCCTATCACATTGATAGGAGTGAAGATATTTGCATATATATCTTTGGACGACATTGGCAATTCTGGATGCTGCGGCATATGATTCGCCCGGAGGCCAAAGAGGGTCGCTTTGGACAAGTGCTACCGCACAAATCTGGTACATTTGGACCTCCTTGGCAAGATACGATGAGGCAGAATCCTATCACATTGATAGGAGTGAAGATATTTGCATATATATCTTTGGACGACATTGGCAATTCCGGATACTTCGGCTTATGGATCGACCAGAGTTCAAAGAGATTCACTTTTGTCAAGTTCTACCCCAGAAATCTTGTACATTTGAACCTCCTGGACAAGATATGATGAGGCAGAATCCGGTCAAATTGATAGGCGTGAAGATATTTGCATCTATATCATTGGACGACATTGGCAATTCTGGATGCTGCGGCATATGATTCGCCCGGAGGCCAAAGAGGGTCGCTATGGACAAGTGCTACCGCACAAATCTGGTACAATCGGACCCCCTGGACTAGATACGATGAGGCAGAATCCTGTCAAATTGATAGGAGTGAAGATATTTGCATCTATATCATTGGACGACATTGGCAATTTTGGATGCTCCGGGTTATGATTCGACCGGAGGCCAAAGAGAGTCGCTTTGGACAAGTGCTGCCGCACAAATCTTGTACATTTGTATCTTCTGGACAAGGTATGATGACGCAGAATCCTATCACATTGATAGGAGTAAAGATATTTGCATCTATATAATTGGACGTCATTGGCAATTCTGGATGCTTCGGCTTATGGATCGACCTGAGTCCAAAGATATTCGCTTTTGTCAAGTGCTACCGCACAAATCTTGTAAATTTGCACTTCCTGGACAAGGTATGATGAGGCAGAATCCTGTCAAATTGATAGGAGTGAAGATATTTGCATCTATATCTTCGGACGACATTGGCAATTCTGGATGCTGCGGCATATGATTCGACCGGAGGCCAAAGAGAGTCGCTTTGGACAAGTGCTACCGCACAAATCTTGTACATTTGGACCTCCTGGACAAGGTATGGTGAATCAGAATCCTATCACATTGATAGGAGTAAGATATTTGCATCTATATAATTGGACGACATTGGCAATTCTGGATACTTCGGCTTATGGATCGACCTGAGTTCAAAGAGATTCACTTTTGTCAAGTTCTACCCCAGAAATCTTGTACATTTGAACCTCCTGGACAAGATATGATGAGGCAGAATCCGGTCAAATTGATAGGAGTGAAGATATTTGTATCTATATCATTGGACGACATTGGCAATTCTGGATACTTCGGCATATGATTCGCCCGGAGGCCAAAGAGGGTCGCTATGGACAAGTGCTACCGCACAAATCTTGTACATTTGGACCTCCTGGACAAGGTATGATGAGGCAGAATCCTATCACATTGATAGGAGTGAAGATATTTGCATCGATATCATTGGACGACATTGGCAATTCTGGATGCACCGGCTTATGATTCGATCGGAGGCCAAAGAGAGTCACTTTGGACAAGTGCTACCGCACAAATCTTGTATGTGTGGACCTCCTGTACAAGGTATGATGAGGTAGAATGCTATCACATTGATAGGAGCAAAGATATTTGCATCTATATCATTGGACGACATTGGCAATTCTGCATGCTCCGGCGTATGATTCGACCGGAGGCCAAAGAGAGTCGCTTTGGACAAGTGCTACCACACAAATCGTCTACTTTTGGACCCCCTGCACAATATACGATGAGGCAGAATCCTGTCAAATTGATAGCAGTAAAGATATTTGCATCTATATCATTGGACGACATTGGCAATTCTGGATGCTCCGGCTTATGATTCGACCTGAATCCAAAGGGAGTCGGTTTGGGCAAATGCTGCCACCCACATCTTGTGCATTTGGACCTCCTGGAAAAGGTATGATGTGGCAGAATCCTGTCACATTGATAGCAGTGAAGATATTTGCATCTATATCATTGGACTACATTGGCAATTCTGAATGCTTGGGCATATGAATCGACCTGAGTCCAAAGAGATCCGCTTTTGTGAAGTGCTAACGCACAAATCTTGTACATTTAGACCTCCTGGAAACGATATGATGTGGCAGAATCCTGTCACATTGATAGGAGTGAAGATATTTGCATCTAAATCATTGGACGACATTGGTAATTCTGTATGCTTCGGCTTATGATTCGACATGGGTCCAAAGAGAGTCGCTTTGGACAAGTGCTACCGCACAATTCTTGTACAATTGGACCTGCTGTACAAGGTATGATGAGGCAGAATCCCATCACAATGATAGGAGTAAAGATATTTGCATCTATATAATTGGACGACATTGGCAATTCTGGATGCTCGGCATATGATTCGACCTTAGTCCAAAGAGATTCGCTTTTGTCAAGTGCTACCGCACAAATCTGGTACATTCGGACCCCCTGGACAAGATACGATGAGGCAGAATCCTGTACAATTGATAGGAGTAAAGATATTTGCATCTATATCATTGGACGACATTGGCAATTCTGGATACTTCGGCTTATGGATCGACCAGAGTTCAAAGAGATTCACTTTGGACAAGTGCTACCGCACATATCCTGTACATTTGGAACTTCTGGACAAGATACGATGAGGCAGAATCCTGGCAAATTGATAGGAGTAAAGATATTTGCATCTATATCTTCGGACGACATTGGCAATCCTGGGGATCCGGCATATGATTCGACCTGAATCCAAAGAGAGCCGCTTTGGACAAGTGCTACCGCACAAATCCTGTACATTTGAACCAACTGGACAAGATACGATGAGGCAGAATCCTGGCAAATTGATAGGAGTTAAGATATTTGCATTTATATAATTCGGATAACATCGGCAATTTGTGTTACTTCGGCATATGGATCGACCTGAATCCAACGGTGTCGCTTTGGACATGTGCTGCCGCCCAAATCTTGACCAGTTTGACCTCCTGGAAAAGGTATGATGAGGCAGTCTCCTGTCACATACATAGGAGTAAAGATATTTGCATCTATAACATTGCACGACATTGGCAATCCTGGGGATCCGGCATATGATTCGACCTGAATCCAAAGAGAGTCGCTTTGGACAAGTGCTACCGCACAAATCCTGTACATTTGAACCTCCTGGACAAGATACGACGAGGCAGAATCCTGGCAAATTGATAGTAGTTAAGATATTTGCATCTATATCATTGGACGACATTGGCAATTTTGGATGCTCCGGCATATGATTCGACCTGAGTCCAAACAGAGTCGCTTTGGACAAGTGCTACCGCACAAATCTTGTACATTTGGACCTCCTGGACAAGGTATGATGAGGCAGAATCCTATCACATTGCTAGGAGTAAAGATATTTATATCTATATGTTGGGGAAATGAGTGGGAAAATGAGTGGGAAGGAAAATTTTGGAATGGAGAGGGGAAGTGTGAGGAAATGAGTGGATCATCTGGTGGTGAGGTTATACAAGACACGTGTTCGCGTGTTGCGTTCGCTAGTGCCGATTTATTGTAAGTAAACCGGTGCAGCTCGTCAGTGTATACAAAAGTCTGTTTCGTGTTGATTCGGACACAATTGTGTTAATTAATGCCCCCCAGTGTCTAGTGTAAATGCGCGATCGCGGATGCACGTGGTAAAAGTACGGCCACGTGCAGTGCCTGATAAGAACGTGTTGATGTACCTTTAAGTATCACGCTACGGTGGTCGGCGCTTCGCTTGCTGTGCACGGCAGCGTATCTCGTGTAGATCGGTCGACTATTTACTAAAGATGAGAAGCTGGGATGTGATGGAAACTGATATTAACTGTGATCGAGCAAAGGAAATCAAACTCGCGCTACAAGAGACGTGGTAGAAGTGGTCAAATTAGCGGAACGGCGCATGGCGCCGCCCGCGTTTCGCGCATTCCACGCATTCCCTCACACTTCCCCTCTCCATTCCAAAATTTTCCTTCCCACTCATTTTCCCACTCATTTCCCCAACATTTGGTCCTTCGGAGCCGGATCTGGTGGTGAAATTGCGCGTAGTGGCAGTTCAAGTGTACAACCGACAATCACGCGAACCTCAGTGCGGTTGAGGTTAGGTTCGAACCTTTTGTGACTCTCCTCGTGACTTAAAGGTTCGTTCGTCCAATCAACGCCCGATCACCCGGTGACACCGAGGAACATCGAGGATGTCGTCGACAGAGGAGCCGAGCGTCGAGGAGCAGCAGCAGGAGGAGATATTGGTCGACACCCCAGCGTTTACCGCCACGCTGTCCGTGCCTCCACCAATCAAGATGGCGAAGACGGCCGCTCAGAAGAGCGTGAGGAAGCCCTCTCCGGTGCGTTTGCCGTCTATCTTAATTTTGAAGGCCAGGGCACAGGAACGGCGAGTATCCGCCCTTATGGATCTCCTACAATCGCTCCCTGCAAACCCCGAGCACATCACCCACGCCCGGATTGAGCAGTGGTTCAAGGACACCGCAGAATTACACGAGGGCTTCATGTCGGAGAACGTCTACTTGGAGGCGGCGTGGCCTGATGCGCATATCGACCACGCATACTTTACTGGCGATATTTTTGAGCGCGAGGCGAGAGCAGTCCGCCTCATCCGACAAGCCCTCGCGACGCTCGGAGACACAATACCGGCACCGCTCACCGACCGATCATCACAGTCAAGCGAGTCGAGTGAGCATTGCAAGTTTCCGGACATTTCACTACCGCGATTCTCCGGAGATTATGCACAATGGTCGACCTACCGAGATTTATTTAAGTCGCTCGTCTTGAATAATCAGCGACTCTCGAATGTAGAAAAACTACATTATTTGCACAGCTCACTCGACTCGCTTCCAGCACAACTCATTAGTGCACTTCCGCTCACCAACAACTCTCTGGAAGTGGCGTGGGAGAAATTGACGGCGCGATTCGAGAATAAAAGAAGGATCGTGTTCCACCACGTAGAGCGCATATTTAACATCACTCCGGCCACCTCGAAGAGTCCTACCGCGCTGCACGATGCCATCGGCACCGTCTCTGAAGCATTGAAGATGCTGCGCACCCACATTTCTGACGCCGCCATCCTTGACACGATCCTCATTCACCACGTACTGAGGCAGCTTGACAAGACCACCAGGCAAGCATGGGAGACGGCGTTGGGTGCGCAGCAGGAGTGTCCAACGCTGACGAGGCTGGAGGAATTTTTAACATCTAGAGCAAACGCGATGGAGATGGCCGAGAAGACTGCCGCCCCGCCACACTCAACGCCCGCTCAAGGAGCACCACCCGCCAGGAAGACGGTGGTGTATCCTGGATCTTCCTCCGCTACTGCGTCGACATCGAGGAGACCACCAGCAGCACACCAGGTATCGACGCAGTCCCGCGTACGGCCAGAAGGAGGCAGCGGCACCTATCCCTGCGACGCTTGTGATGGCGCTCATTACATAGTGAGCTGCATCACCTTCAGGAACTTGACACCAGTCCAAAGGTACCGGCTTGCGGTGGCTAAGAGCCTGTGTTTTAATTGCCTTGGCCATCACAATGTCCGGTCCTGCCGTGCGCGGACATGCAAGACATGCGCTGGAAGGCATCACACCATGCTGCATGGAGCGGAGGAGATCGCCAACTCATCGACCGAACAACGCACCGCTCATTAGGGAAGTTGCACAGTCGTCTGCCCGATCAACGCCCGATCACGCACACTCAATGCCCAATCACTCACGCTCAACGCCCACACATTGCACGCTACGCTGCTAGCCACAGCCGTAGCACAAGCCCGATCACAATTTACCAATCACGAAGCCCGACTGCTCATTGACCCGGGGTCTGAGCTTACTTTAGTGTCGGAGAGTTTCGTTGACCGCCTCAACATCCAGCGGCAACGGTCTTCCATACCAATTACCGGCATCGGTGGCAAAAGGACATCCCACACCCGTGGCGTGGCGACGTTGACACTTCAGGCATCCAATTCCGTCGCCACAATTACTGTACGAGCCCACATCCTGAAGACGCTGACATCGATACTTCCATCTTTCGATGCGCCGCCGCAATCGTGGCCACATATTGAGAATCTGAAGCTGGCAGATCCAGACTTCCTCAAGCCACGCTCCATCGACATCATCATCGGAGCAGACACATACGGGCAAGTAATCAGACCCAATATCAAAAAAAGCTCACCTAATATGCCTATAGCTCAACTGTCAATATTTGGATGGCTCGTCCTCGGTCCAATGAGCCCACCGACGACAACCGGAGGTCATGCAGTGCATCACGCCGCAATCGCTCACGATTGTAACGCACTACAGGAAATGCTTACCCAATTCTGGGTGCAAGAGGAATTACCATCAGATTCATCCAATCAACTATCACCGGAGGAACAGGCGTGTGAAGATCACTTCAAGAATACTTACACCAGGGATTCTACAGGCCGTTACGTTGTGCGAATTCCTCTCAAGTCACCAATCAATGCCTTGGGAGATTCTCGCAACACGGCCCGACGATGTCTTCAACGCCTACGCAACAGATTGGGAAGGGGTGCAGCAGCACAACTACGAAGCTGCGGGTTGTTTTCAACGGCTCCAGTCCATCATCATCAGGTCGGTCAATCAACGACTTGATGTATACTGGCCCCAATCTGTTGCTCAACATCACCGACGTGCTTCTTTGGATTCGCTCTTTTCGTCACATTTTCGCGACTGATATCACCAAAATGTACCGACAGGTTCGAGTTCACCGAGACGACTGGGACTTACAACGCATCCTATGGCTCGACGAACAACAACGAGAGATCCCGTACCAGCTCACCACTGTCACTTACGGCATGAGAGCAGCACCATTTTTGGCCGTTAGAGCACTTTTACAATTAGCTGAGGATGAGGGATATCGATTCCCCTTGGCGGTGCCATCGATTACACACGGCAGGTACGTGGACGATATATTTGGAGGCGCTGATACGGTTCCTGAACTTACACAGATCGCACAACAACTCAAGGAACTTTGCAATGCGGGCGGCTTCCCCCTTGCAAAATGGCATGCAACGGATTATCATATTTTATCGGCTATATCAGAAGAGGACTCATCAAACGCAACCCTTCCATTAGACGACTGTGCAACAAAATTACTCGGATTAATGTGGAGGACCCAAGATGACGAATTTACCTTCTCCCCCAAGTCAGAAGTATACCACGGCACGATCAACAAACGACACATCTTATCTGAAGTGGCTCAGATATTTGATCCCCTTGGCTTCGCATCACCGGTCATAATCAAGGCCAAGATGCTGCTACAAGAGCTCTGGCTGTACAAAGTAGACTGGGACGAACAACTTCCCACACAGATCACGTCAAGGTGGCTCACGCTCAGAGAAGAATTTACAGGCTTGGCCAAGCTTTCAATTCCGCGATGGATCAACACGTGGAGTGACACGAAGATACAACTCCACGGCTTCTCTGATGCATCACAACTTGCCATGGCAGCGGTGATATACGTCACCGTCCAACAACCGTCCACAGGAAGAATGACGTCATTCGTTTGCTCCAAGACGAAAGTCGCACCGCTCAAGAGACTCACCATCCCGAGACTCGAGCTCACCGCAGCACTGCTACTTGCAAAACTTGTCAAATATGTCCAAGCCACGCTCAACATGGACATTGAGGCTACGTACTTGTGGACGGATTCCGAAGTCACACTTAAGTGGATCAAGACACACCCCTCACGCTGGAAGGACTACGTCAGGAACAGAGTTACACAAATACAAGAGCTCACTCCGTCTGCTCAATGGAGACATGTTCCTGGCACGTGCAACCCAGCTGACTGCGCATCAAGAGGAATCACAACGGAGCAGCTTATTCATCATCCGCTGTGGTGGACGGGACCACCATGGCTCGCTCAACAGGTCGACAAGTGGCCACAACAGCAAGATAACACCGAAGAGGAATGCAAGCTAGAAGAGCGCGCCGGCATCTCCTTATTTGTGGGCACGCCGAAGATCGACTATCACTGGGATCTCGTTTATCGATATTCGTCTCTTACAAAATTGCTCAGAATTACAGCTCTCTGTTTTAGATTCGTCTTACGACTCAGGAAATCACCAGACGCATCACCAGCAGCACTCGTTACACCAGCTGACTTGGAGAGAGCGAGGATCTTCTGGATCAAGGCGACGCAAGCAACGTTCTTCGCACACGAGCTCAAACTCCTGCATTCACAAACGCCTCTGCCGCACAACCATGTGCTTAGTCGACTCACCGCATTCATTGACAAACAAGGCGTCATGCGTGTCGGTGGGCGACTCAACTTCTCGTCAATCAACGACGAAGGCAAGCACCAAGCAATCCTTCCTCGCACCTCACGATTGTCTGAATTGATTATAGACTGTGCACATCGACGCACTCTCCACGGCGGCACCCAACTTACGCTGGCGCATATCAGACAATCGTATTGGATCATCGGCGGCAGAGCACCAGTGAAGACACACATTCTTCGATGCGTCGCGTGCGCACGGCAGAGGGGGATCCGTGCACATCAACTGATGGGCCAACTACCTCTCTGTCGTGTGTCACCCGCACGACCGTTCTACTACACCGGAGTGGACTACGCAGGACCGCTAACACTGAAGACGTGGAAGGGACGAGGCGCGAAGACGCAAAAGGGCTGGATTTGCGTGTTTGTTTGTCTCACCACATCAGCTGTACATCTCGATGCAGTTACAGACTACTCAACGGAAGGGTTCATCGCGACGTATCGGCGCTTTTCATCACGGCGTGGCATTCCACACACGCTCCATTCAGACTGCGGAACCAACTTCGTGGGCGCAGATGCCACACTCCGCAGACTTTTCATCGAGGGAACACGGGAGCATCACGCCGTAGCAGCCGAACTTTCCAAGGACAACGCTCACTGGACGTTTTTGCCTCCAGCATCACCACATATGGGTGGAAAATGGGAAGCAGCGGTGAAATCAACGAAATTTCATCTCCGAAGAACGGTAGGTGAGACTTCCTTAACATTCGAAGAACTCACTACGCTGCTTTCCCAGATAGAGGCAATTTTGAATTCTCGTCCGCTCGAACCATTGAGCGATGATCCTGAGGACTTTGCAGCATTGACACCTGGACACTTTTTGACTGGCAGCGCACTGACCACATTGCCCGATCCGTCTCTCCTGGAATTGTCGACGACAAGGCTGTCACGATGGCAACTCGTGCAGCAAAAGGTACAACAATTTTGGGCTCACTGGTCTAATCATTATTTGCAACGCCAACAGGCTATTTCCAAATGGCACCATCCATCCAACGCCATTAAGATCAACACCCTGGTCCTGATCACCGACGAGAGACTACCACCGTGCAAATGGGCACTCGCCAGGGTAACAGCGCTACACCCCGGCAAGGACGGACTGACGAGAGTGGTGACTCTGCGGACAGCAACCACTACGCTCACCAGACCGGTCACAAAGCTCGCCGTACTGCCAGTGAACACTCAAGAGGACTGACCATCGAGACAACATCGTCAACTCCGTTCCCGATGGCGGGCGGAATGTTCGGGAAATCCGCTCGTCAACAGCGCATCCTGTCGCCGATGACCACCTGGCGGCAGCACCTCCCGAGCTCGATTCGCGACCGCCGGTTCGCGTACCGGTGAAAAGCTGGAATGCGTGGAATGCGCGAAACGCGGGCGGCGCCATGCGCCGTTCCGCTAATTTGACCACTTCTACCACGTCTCTTGTAGCGCGAGTTTGATTTCCTTTGCTCGATCACAGTTAATATCAGTTTCCATCACATCCCAGCTTCTCATCTTTAGTAAATAGTCGACCGATCTACACGAGATACGCTGCCGTGCACAGCAAGCGAAGCGCCGACCACCGTAGCGTGATACTTAAAGGTACATCAACACGTTCTTATCAGGCACTGCACGTGGCCGTACTTTTACCACGTGCATCCGCGATCGCGCATTTACACTAGACACTGGGGGGCATTAATTAACACAATTGTGTCCGAATCAACACGAAACAGACTTTTGTATACACTGACGAGCTGCACCGGTTTACTTACAATAAATCGGCACTAGCGAACGCAACACGCGAACACGTGTCTTGTATAACCTCACCACCAGATGATCCACTCATTTCCTCACACTTCCCCTCTCCATTCCAAAATTTTCCTTCCCACTCATTTTCCCACTCATTTCCCCAACACTATATCATTGGACGACATTGGCAATCCTGGGGATCCGGCTTATGGTTCGACCTGAATCCAAAGAGAGTCACTTTGGACAAGTGCTACCGCACATATCCTGTACATTTGGAACTTCTGGACAAGATACGATGAGGCAGAATCCTGGCAAATGGATAGGAGTAAAGATATTTGCATCTATATAATTGGACGTCATTGGCAAAACTGGATGCTCCGGCATATGATTCGCCCGGAGGCCAAAGAGGGTCGCTATGGACAAGTGCTACCGCACAAATTTTGAACATTTGGACTTCCTGGACAAAGTATGATGAGGCAGAATCCTGTCAAATTGATAGGAGTGAAGACATTTGCATGTATATCTTTGGACGAAATTGGCAATTCTGGATGCGCCGGCATATGATTCGACCGGAGGCCAAAGAGAGACGCTATGAACAAGTGCCACCGCACAAATCTTGTACATTTGGACCTCCTGGACAAGGTATGATGAGGCAGAATCCTATCACATTGATAGGAGTGAAGATATTTGCATCTATATCTTTGGACGACATTGGCAATTCTGGATGCTCCGGCATATGATTCGCCCGGAGGCCAAAGAGGGTCGCTATGGACAAGTGCTACCGCACAAATCTGGTACATTTGGACCTCCTTGGCAAGATATGATGAGGCAGAATCCTATCACATTGATAGGAGTGAAGATATTTGCATATATATCTTTGGACGACATTGGCAATTCTGGATGCTGCGGCATATGATTCGCCCGGAGGCCAAAGAGGGTCGCTTTGGACAAGTGCTACCGCACAAATCTGGTACATTTGGACCTCCTTGGCAAGATACGATGAGGCAGAATCCTATCACATTGATAGGAGTGAAGATATTTGCATATATATCTTTGGACGACATTGGCAATTCTGGATACTTCGGCTTATGGATCGACCAGAGTTCAAAGAGATTCACTTTTGTCAAGTTCTACCCCAGAAATCTTGTACATTTGAACCTCCTGGACAAGATATGATGAGGCAGAATCCGGTCAAATTGATAGGAGTGAAGATATTTGCATCTATATCATTGGACGACATTGGCAATTCTGGATGCTGCGGCATATGATTCGCCCGGAGGCCAAAGAGGGTCGCTATGGACAAGTGCTACCGCACAAATCTGGTACAATCGGACCCCCTGGACTAGATACGATGAGGCAGAATCCTGTCAAATTGATAGGAGTGAAGATATTTGCATCTATATCATTGGACGACATTGGCAATTTTGGATGCTCCGGGTTATGATTCGACCGGAGGCCAAAGAGAGTCGCTTTGGACAAGTGCTGCCGCACAAATCTTGTACATTTGTATCTTCTGGACAAGGTATGATGACGCAGAATCCTATCACATTGATAGGAGTAAAGATATTTGCATCTATATAATTGGACGTCATTGGCAATTCTGGATGCTTCGGCTTATGGATCGACCTGAGTCCAAAGATATTCGCTTTTGTCAAGTGCTACCGCACAAATCTTGTAAATTTGCACTTCCTGGACAAGGTATAATGAGGCAGAATCCTGTCAAATTGATAGGAGTGAAGATATTTGCATCTATATCTTCGGACGACATTGGCAATTCTGGATGCTGCGGCATATGATTCGACCGGAGGCCAAAGAGAGTCGCTTTGGACAAGTGCTACCGCACAAATCTTGTACATTTGGACCTCCTGGACAAGGTATGGTGAATCAGAATCCTATCACATTGATAGGAGTAAGATGTTTGCATCTATATAATTGGACGACATTGGCAATTCTGGATACTTCGGCTTATGGATCGACCTGAGTTCAAAGAGATTCACTTTTGTCAAGTTCTACCCCAGAAATCTTGTACATTTGAACCTCCTGGACAAGATATGATGAGGCAGAATCCGGTCAAATTGATAGGAGTGAAGATATTTGTATCTATATCATTGGACGACATTGGCAATTCTGGATACTTCGGCATATGATTCGCCCGGAGGCCAAAGAGGGTCGCTATGGACAAGTGCTACCGCACAAATCTTGTACATTTGGACCTCCTGGACAAGGTATGATGAGGCAGAATCCTATCACATTGATAGGAGTGAAGATATTTGCATCGATATCATTGGACGACATTGGCAATTCTGGATGCACCGGCTTATGATTCGATCGGAGGCCAAAGAGAGTCACTTTGGACAAGTGCTACCGCACAAATCTTGTATGTGTGGACCTCCTGTACAAGGTATGATGAGGCAGAATGCTATCACATTGATAGGAGCAAAGATATTTGCATCTATATCATTGGACGACATTGGCAATTCTGCATGCTCCGGCGTATGATTCGACCGGAGGCCAAAGAGAGTCGCTTTGGACAAGTGCTACCACACAAATCGTCTACTTTTGGACCCCCTGCACAATATACGATGAGGCAGAATCCTGTCAAATTGATAGCAGTAAAGATATTTGCATCTATATCATTGGACGACATTGGCAATTCTGGATGCTCCGGCTTATGATTCGACCTGAATCCAAAGGGAGTCGGTTTGGGCAAATGCTGCCACCCACATCTTGTGCATTTGGACCTCCTGGAAAAGGTATGATGTGGCAGAATCCTGTCACATTGATAGCAGTGAAGATATTTGCATCTATATCATTGGACTACATTGGCAATTCTGAATGCTCCGGCTTATGATTCGACCTGAATCCAAAGAGATTCGGTTTGGGGAAATGCTGCCGCCCAAAGCTTGTGCATTTGGACCTCTTGGACAAGATATGATGAGGCAGATTCCTGTCAAATTGATAGGAGTGAAGATATTTGCATCTATATCATTGGACGAAATTGGCAATTCTGGATGCTCAGGCTTATGATTCGACCTGAGTCCAAAGAGAGTCGCTTCGGACAAGTGCTACCGCAACAAGTCTTGTACATTTGGACCTCCTGTACAAGGTATGATGAGGCAGAATCCTATCACATTCATAGGAGTGATGATATTTGCATCTGTATCATTGGACGACATGGCAATTCTGGATGCTTGGGCATATGAATCGACCTGAGTCCAAAGAGATCCGCTTTTGTGAAGTGCTAACGCACAAATCTTGTACATTTAGACCTCCTGGAAACGATATGATGTGGCAGAATCCTGTCACATTGATAGGAGTGAAGATATTTGCATCTAAATCATTGGACGACATTGGTAATTCTGTATGCTTCGGCTTATGATTCGACATGGGTCCAAAGAGAGTCGCTTTGGACAAGTGCTACCGCACAATTCTTGTACAATTGGACCTGCTGTACAAGGTATGATGAGGCAGAATCCCATCACAATGATAGGAGTAAAGATATTTGCATCTATATAATTGGACGACATTGGCAATTCTGGATGCTCGGCATATGATTCGACCTTAGTCCAAAGAGATTCGCTTTTGTCAAGTGCTACCGCACAAATCTGGTACATTCGGACCCCCTGGACAAGATACGATGAGGCAGAATCCTGTACAATTGATAGGAGTAAAGATATTTGCATCTATATCATTGGACGACATTGGCAATTCTGGATACTTCGGCTTATGGATCGACCAGAGTTCAAAGAGATTCACTTTGGACAAGTGCTACCGCACATATCCTGTACATTTGGAACTTCTGGACAAGATACGATGAGGCAGAATCCTGGCAAATTGATAGGAGTAAAGATATTTGCATCTATATCTTCGGACGACATTGGCAATCCTGGGGATCCGGCATATGATTCGACCTGAATCCAAAGAGAGCCGCTTTGGACAAGTGCTACCGCACAAATCCTGTACATTTGAACCAACTGGACAAGATACGATGAGGCAGAATCCTGGCAAATTGATAGGAGTTAAGATATTTGCATTTATATAATTCGGATAACATCGGCAATTTGTGTTACTTCGGCATATGGATCGACCTGAATCCAACGGTGTCGCTTTGGACATGTGCTGCCGCCCAAATCTTGACCAGTTTGACCTCCTGGAAAAGGTATGATGAGGCAGTCTCCTGTCACATACATAGGAGTAAAGATATTTGCATCTATAACATTGCACGACATTGGCAATCCTGGGGATCCGGCATATGATTCGATCTGAATCCAAAGAGAGTCGCTTTGGACAAGTGCTACCGCACAAATCCTGTACATTTGAACCTCCTGGACAAGATACGACGAGGCAGAATCCTGGCAAATTGATAGTAGTTAAGATATTTGCATCTATATCATTGGACGACATTGGCAATTTTGGATGCTCCGGCATATGATTCGACCTGAGTCCAAACAGAGTCGCTTTGGACAAGTGCTACCGCACAAATCTTGTACATTTGGACCTCCTGGACAAGGTATGATGAGGCAGAATCCTATCACATTGCTAGGAGTAAAGATATTTATATCTATATCATTGGACGACATTGGCAATCCTGGGGATCCGGCTTATGGTTCGACCTGAATCCAAAGAGAGTCACTTTGGACAAGTGCTACCGCACATATCCTGTACATTTGGAACTTCTGGATAAGATACGATGAGGCAGAATCCTGGCAAATTGATAGGAGTAAAGATATTTGCATCTATATAATTGGACGTCATTGGCAAAACTGGATGCTCCGGCATATGATTCGCCCGGAGGCCAAAGAGGGTCGCTATGGACAAGTGCTACCGCCCAAATTTTGAACATTTGGACTTCCTGGACAAAGTATGATGAGGCAGAATCCTGTCAAATTGATAGGAGTGAAGACATTTGCATGTATATCTTTGGACGAAATTGGCAATTCTGGATGCGCCGGCATATGATTCGACCGGAGGCCAAAGAGAGACGCTATGAACAAGTGCCACCGCACAAATCTTGTACATTTGGACCTCCTGGACAAGGTATGATGAGGCAGAATCCTATCACATTGATAGGAGTGAAGATATTTGCATCTATATCTTTGGACGACATTGGCAATTCTGGATGCTCCGGCATATGATTCGCCCGGAGGCCAAAGAGGGTCGCTATGGACAAGTGCTACCGCACAAATCTGGTACATTTGGACCTCCTTGGCAAGATATGATGAGGCAGAATCCTATCACATTGATAGGAGTGAAGATATTTGCATATATATCTTTGGACGACATTGGCAATTCTGGATGCTGCGGCATATGATTCGCCCGGAGGCCAAAGAGGGTCGCTTTGGACAAGTGCTACCGCACAAATCTGGTACATTTGGACCTCCTTGGCAAGATACGATGAGGCAGAATCCTATCACATTGATAGGAGTGAAGATATTTGCATATATATCTTTGGACGACATTGGCAATTCTGGATACTTCGGCTTATGGATCGACCAGAGTTCAAAGAGATTCACTTTTGTCAAGTTCTACCCCAGAAATCTTGTACATTTGAACCTCCTGGACAAGATATGATGAGGCAGAATCCGGTCAAATTGATAGGAGTGAAGATATTTGCATCTATATCATTGGACGACATTGGCAATTCTGGATGCTGCGGCATATGATTCGCCCGGAGGCCAAAGAGGGTCGCTATGGACAAGTGCTACCGCACAAATCTGGTACAATCGGACCCCCTGGACTAGATACGATGAGGCAGAATCCTGTCAAATTGATAGGAGTGAAGATATTTGCATCTATATCATTGGACGACATTGGCAATTGTGGATGCTCCGGGTTATGATTCGACCGGAGGCCAAAGAGAGTCGCTTTGGACAAGTGCTGCCGCACAAATCTTGTACATTTGTATCTTCTGGACAAGGTATGATGACGCAGAATCCTATCACATTGATAGGAGTAAAGATATTTGCATCTATATAATTGGACGTCATTGGCAATTCTGGATGCTTCGGCTTATGGATCGACCTGAGTCCAAAGATATTCGCTTTTGTCAAGTGCTACCGCACAAATCTTGTAAATTTGCACTTCCTGGACAAGGTATGATGAGGCAGAATCCTGTCAAATTGATAGGAGTGAAGATATTTGTATCTATATCATTGGACGACATTGGCAATTCTGGATACTTCGGCATATGATTCGCCCGGAGGCCAAAGAGGGTCGCTATGGACAAGTGCTACCGCACAAATCTTGTACATTTGGACCTCCTGGACAAGGTATGATGAGGCAGAATTCTATCACATTGATAGGAGTGAAGATATTTGCATCGATATCATTGGACGACATTGGCAATTCTGGATGCACCGGCTTATGATTCGATCGGAGGCCAAAGAGAGTCACTTTGGACAAGTGCTACCGCACAAATCTTGTACATTTGGACCTCCTGGACAAGGTATGGTGAAGCATAATCCTATCACATTGATAGGAGTAAGATATTTGCATCTATATAATTGGACGACATTGGCAATTCTGGATGCTCGGCATATGATTCGACCTGAGTCCAAAGAGATTCGCTTTTGTCAAGTGCTACCGCACAAATCTGGTACATTCGCACCCCCTGGACAAGATACGATGAGGTAGAATCCTGTACAATTGATAGGAGTAAAGATATTTGCATCTATATCATTGGACGACATTGGCAATTCTGGATACTTCGGCTTATGGATCGACCTGAGTCCAACGGTGTCGCTTTGGACATGTGCTGCCGCCCAAATCTTGACCAGTTTGACCTCCTGGAAAAGGTATGATGAGGCAGTCTCCTGTCACAGAGATAGGAGTAAAGATATTTGCATCTATATCTTTGGACGACCTTGGCAATCCTGGGAATCCGACATATGATTCGACCTGAGTCCAAAGAGGGTCGCTATGGACAAGTGCTACCGCACAAATATTGTACATTTGCACCTCCTGGACAAGATATGATGAGGCAGAATCCGGTCAAATTGATAGGAGTGAAGATATTTGCATCTATATCATTGGACGACATTGGCAATTTTAGATGCTCCGGCTTATGATTCGACCGGAGGCCAAAGAGAGTCGCTTTGGACAAGTGCTACCGCACAAATATTGTACATTTGCACCTCCTGGACAAGATATGATGAGGCAGAATCCGGTCAAATTGATAGGAGTGAAGATATTTGCATCTATATCATTGGACGACATTGGCAATTTTAGATGCTCCGGCTTATGATTCGACCGGAGGCCAAAGAGAGTCGCTTTGGACAAGTGCTACCGCACAAATCTGGTTCATTTAGACCTCCTTGGCAAGATACGATGAGGCAGAATCCTATCACATTGATAGGAGTGAAGATATTTGCATCTATATCTTTGGACGACATTGGCAAATCTGGATGCTCCGGCATATGATTCGCCCGGAGGCCAAAGAGGGTCGCTATAGACAAGTGCTACCGCACAAATCTTGTACATTTGGACCTCCTGGACAAGGTATGATGAGGCAGAATCCTATCACATTGATAGGAGTGAAGATATTTGCATCTATATCTTTGAACGACATTGGCAAATCTGGATGCTCCGGCATATGATTCGCCCGGAGGCCAAAGAGGGTCGCTATGGACAAGTGCTACCGCACAAATCTTGTACATTTGGACCTCCTGGACAAGGTATGATGAGGCAGAATCCTATCACATTGATAGGAGTGAAAATATTTGCATCTATATCTTTGGACGACATTGGCAATTCTGGATGCTCCGGCATATGATTCGCCCGGAGGCCAAAGAGGGTCGCCATGGACAAGTGCTACCGCACAAATCTTGTACATTTGGACCTCCTGGACAAGGTATGATGAGGCAGAATCCTATCACATTGATAGGAGTAAAGATATTTGCATCTATATAATTGGACGACATTGACAATTCTGGATGCTCGGCATATGATTCGACCTTAGTCCAAAGAGATTCGCTTTTGTCAAGTGCTACCGCACAAATCTGGTACATTCAGACCCCCTGGACAAGATACGATGAGGCAGAATCCTGTCACATTGATAGGAGTAAAGATATTTGCATTTATATAATTGGACGTCATTGGAAATTCTGGATGCTTCGGCTTATGGATCGACCTGAGTCCAAAGAGATTCGCTTTTGTCAAGTGCTACCGCACAAATCTTGTAAATTTGCACTTCCTGGACAAGGTATGATGAGGCAGAATCCTGTCAAATTGATAGGAGTGAAGATATTTGCATCTATATCTTTGGACGACATTGGCAAATCTGGATGCTCCGGCATATGATTCGCCCGGAGGCCAAAGAGGGTCGCTATGGACAAGTGCTACCGCACAAATCTTGTACATTTGGACCTCCTCGACAAGGTATGATGAGGCAGAATCCTATCACATTGATAGGAGTGAAGATATATGCATCTATATCTTTGGACGACATTGGCAATTCTGGATGCTCCGGCATATGATTCGCCCGGAGGCCAAAGAGGGTCGCTTTGGACAAGTGCTACCGCACAAATCTTGTAAATTTGCACTTCCTGGACAAGGTATGATGAGGCAGAATCCTGTCACATTCATTGGAGTAAAGATATTTGCATCTATAACATTGCACGACATTGGCAATCCTGGGGATCCGGCATATGATTCGACCAGAATCCAAAGAGAGTCGCTTTGGACAAGTGCTACCGCACAAATCCTGTACATTTGAACCTCCTGGACAAGATACGATGAGGCAGAATCCTGGCAAATTGATAGGAGTTAAGATATTTGCATTTATATATTTCGGATAACATCGGCAGTTTGTGTTACTTCGGCATATGGATCGACCTGAATCCAACGGTGTCGCTTTGGACATGTGCTGCCCCCCAAATCTTGACCAGTTTGACCTCCTGGAAAAGGTATGATGAGGCAGTCTCCTGTCACATTGATAGGAGTAAAGATATTTGCATCTATATCTTTGGACGACCTTGGCAATCCTGGGAATCCGACATATGATTCGACCTGAGTCCAAAGAGGGTCGCTATGGACAAGTGCTACCGCACAAATATTGTACATTTGCACCTCCTGGACAAGATATGATGAGGCAGAATCCGGTCAAATTGATAGGAGTGAAGATATTTGCATCTATATCATTAGACGACATTGGCAATTTTAGATGCTCCGGCTTATGATTCGACCGGAGGCCAAAGAGAGTCGCTTTGGACAAGTGCTACCGCACAAATCTGGTTCATTTGGACCTCCTTGGCAAGATACGATGAGGCAGAATCCTATCACATTGATAGGAGTGAAGATATTTGCATCTATATCTTTGGACGACATTGGCAAATCTGGATGCTCCGGCATATGATTCGCCCGGAGGCCAAAGAGGGTCGCTATGGACAAGTGCTACCGCACAAATCTTGTACATTTGGACCTCCTGGACAAGGTATGATGAGGCAGAATCCTATCACATTGATAGGAGTGAAAATATTTGCATCTATATCTTTGGACGACATTGGCAATTCTGGATGCTCCGGCATATGATTCGCCCGGAGGCCAAAGAGGGTCGCCATGGACAAGTGCTACCGCACAAATCTTGTACATTTGGACCTCCTGGACAAGGTATGATGAGGCAGAATCCTATCACATTGATAGGAGTAAAGATATTTGCATCTATATAATTGGACGACATTGACAATTCTGGATGCTCGGCATATGATTCGACCTTAGTCCAAAGAGATTCGCTTTTGTCAAGTGCTACCGCACAAATCTGGTACATTCAGACCCCCTGGACAAGATACGATGAGGCAGAATCCTGTCACATTGATAGGAGTAAAGATATTTGCATTTCTATAATTGGACGTCATTGGCAATTCTGGATGCTTCGGCTTATGGATCGACCTGAGTCCAAAGAGATTCGCTTTTGTCAAGTGCTACCGCACAAATCTTGTAAATTTCCACTTCCTGGACAAGGTATGATGAGGCAGATTCCTATCACATTGATAGGAGTAAAGATATTTGCATCTATATCATTGGACGACATTGGCAATTTTGGATGCTCCGGATTATGATTCGCCCGGAGGGCAAAGAGGGTCGCTATGGACAAGTGCTACCGCACAAATCTGGTACAATCGGACCCCCTGGACAAGATACGATGAGGCAGAATCCTGTCAAATTGATAGGAGTGACTATATTTGCATCTATATCATTGGACGACATTGGCAATTTTTGATGCTCCGGCTTATGATTCGACCGGAGGCCAAACAGAGTCGCTTTGGACAAGTGCTGCCGCACAAATCTTGTACATTTGTATCTTCTGGACAAGATACGATGAGGCAGAATCCTGTCAAATTGATAGGGGTGAAGATATTTGCATCTATATCATTGGACGACATTGGCAATTTTGGATGCTCCGGCATATGATTCGACCTGAGTCCAAACAGAGTCGCATTGGACAAGTGCTACCGCACAAATCTTGTACATTTGGACTTCCTGGACAAGGTATGATGAGACAGAATCCTGTCACATTGATCGGAGTAAACATATTTATATCTATATCATTGGACGACATTGGCAATCCTGGGGATCCGGCATATAATACGACCTGAGTTCAAAGAGAGTCGGTCCGGACAAGTGCTACCGCACAAATCTTGTACATTTGCACTTCCTGGCAAGGTATGATGAGGCAGAATCGTGTCAAATTGATAGGAGTGAAGATATTTGCATCTATATCATTGGACGACATTGGCAATTTTGGATGCTCGGTTATATGATGCGACATGAGTCCAAAGAGAGTCGCTTTTGTCAAGTTCTACCCCAGAAATCTTGTACATTTGAACCTCATGGACAAGATATGATGAGGCAGAATCCGGTCAAATTGATAGGAGTGAAGATATTTGTATCTATATAATTGGACGTCATTGGCAATTCTGGATGCTTCGGCTTATGCATCGACCTGAGTCCAAAGAGATTCGCTTTTGTCAAGTGCTAACGCACAAATCTTGTAAATTTCCACTTCCTGGACAAGGTATGATGAGGCAGAATCCTATCACATTGATAGGAGTAAAGATATTTGCATCTATATCTTTGGACGACATTGGCAATTTTGGATGCTCCGGATTATGATTCGACCTAGGTCCAAAGAGAGTCGTTTTGGTCAAGTTCTACCCCAGAAATCTTGTACATTTGAACCTCCTGGACAAGATATGATGAGGCAGAATCCTGTCAAATTGATAGGAGTGAAGATATTTGCATCTATATCTTTGGACGACCTTGGCAATCCTGGGAATCCGACATATGATTCGACCTGAGTCCAAAGAGAGTCGGTCTGGAAAAGTGCTACCGCACAAATCTTGTACATTTGTATCTTCTGGACAAGGTATGATGAGGCAGAATCCTATCACATTGATAGGTGTGGAGATGGTTGCATCTATATCATTGGACGACATTGGCAATTCTGGATGCTCGGGTTTATGATTCGACCTGAGTCCAAAGAGAGTCGGCCTGGACAAGTGCTACCGCACAAATATTGTACATTTGATCTTCCTGGACAAGATACGATGAGGCAGAATCCTGTCAAATTGATAGGAGTAAAGATATTTGCATCTATATCATTAGACAGAATTGGCAATTCTGGATGCTCAGGCTTATGATTCGACCTGAGTCCAAGGAGAGTCGCTTTGGGCAAGTGCTGCCGCAACAAATCTTGTACATTTGAACCTCCTCGACAAGATAGGATGAGGCAGAATCCTGTCAAATTGATAGGAGGAAAGATATTTGCATCTATATCAATGGACGTCATTGGCAATTCTGGATGCCCCGGCTTATGATTCGACCTGAGTCCAAAGACAGTCGCTTTGACAAAGGGCTCCCGCACAAATCTTGTACATTTGTACCTCCGGAACAAGGTATGATGAGGCAGAATCCTATCATATTGATAGGAGTAAATATATTTCCATCTATACCATTGCACAACATTGGCCATTCTTGATGCTTCGGCTTATGCATCGACCTGAGTCCAAAGAGATTCGTTTTTGTAAAGTGCTAACGCACAAATCTTGTACATTTGGACCTCCTGCACAAGGTATGATGAGGCAGATTCCTATCACATTGATAGGAGTAAAGATATTTGAATCTATATCACTGGACGACATTGGCCGTTCTGGATGCTCTGGCATATGATTCGACCGGAGGCAAAAGAGAGTCGCTTTGGACACGTTGTACCGCACAAATCTTGTACATTTGGACCCCTGGGACAAGATACGATGAGGCAGAATCCTGCCAAATTGATAGGTGTGGAGATGGTTGCATCTATATCATTGGACGACATTGGCAATTCTGGATGCTCGGGTTTATGATTCGACCTGAGTCCAAAGAGAGTCGGCCTGGACAAGTGCTACCGCACAAATATTGTACATTTGATCTTCCTGGACAAGATACGATGAGGCAGAATCCTGCCAAATTGATAGGAGTGAGGATATTTGCATCTATATCTTTGGACGACATTGGCAATTCTGGATGCTCCGGCATATGATTCGACCGGAGGCCAAAGAGTTTGGCTTTTGTCAAGTGCTACCGCACAAATCTTGTATGTGTGGACCTCCTGTACAAGGTATGATGAGGCAGAATCCTACCACATTGATATCAGTAAAGATATTTGCATCTATATCATTGAACGACATTGGCAATTCTGGATGCTCCGGCTTATGGATCGACCTGAGTCCAAAGAAATTCGTTTTTGTAAAGTGCTAACGCACAAATCTTGTACATTTGGACCTCCTGCACAAGGTATGATGAGGCAGAATCCTATCACATTGATAGGAGTAAAGATATTTGAATCTATATCACTGGACGACATTGGCAGTTCTGGATGCTCTGGCATATGATTCGACCGGAGGCAAAAGAGAGTCGCTTTGGACACGTGCTACCGCACAAATCGTGTACATTTGGACCCCCTGGACAAGATACGATGAGGCAGAATCCTGCCAAATTGATAGGTGTGGAGATGGTTGCATCTATATCATTGGACGACATTGGTGTTCATTATAGTTTACCTGACCGGTTTTGACGATGATGTTCCTAATTAATTATTTGGTGTGTTATATCGGTCAATAAATAGAATATAGTTGTCCAACGTTTCGGCCGGTTTTCCTGGCCCTCCTCAAGGACTGTTGAACTGCATAAATAAGAGAAGCGAGAAAATATAATGTGATAATTAAATATTATATATTAAGCTACTTTATAAGAGTTTGTTTAATGTAAGGTACGAAACTTAAGGTAAACTTAAGGTACGAAAAACCTGATATTACGGACATTTACCAACATTTGCTCCGTAATTGGTAATATACCGTTAAACGTTACGACGTTCATTTGTCACAAGTTAACTTAATAATTCATTCCTTCTGTGTAACTGTCATAAGAAAACAAGATGAATTGTATTCACTTTGCCAAAATAGATGTACGTGGCCCTGACATGACAACGACACCCGTCACTCAGGTGAGCTACATATGACAGAACACATAACCTCTCCTGTCACTATCATTTTCTACTCGGGCCCTGGACGACGCCATGATACGACGTTGCCCAGGTGAGCTCTGGTCAGTTGCGCGGCAAATTCAAATGTGTTCTTTCCTCCTTAGTTTAACCCGTTCCTTGCTTTCCCCCCACCCTTCAAATCCTTCCCCACATTTGCGGCAATTCAAACAGCTACATATGTGCCTCAGTACACCCATCCTCTTGTCCTTCAACACGCAGTATATCCCACTAAAACATAACAAATCTCCGCCTCCTTCATAACTCCTTTAACCTCGAGTGAAACCACATGTGAGTAATGTGCTCTGGTTTTAATTGCTTTCATTGTAAACGTTTAAATGTGAATTTACTTCTAATTTATCTCTATTGGACGAATGTCTATTAAATACAATTTTCCTTCTTCTTTCTCTCTATTTATTGCAGTTAACATATTTCATGCTAAACTTACATTAAACAAACTCTTATAAAGTAGCTTAATATACAATATTTAATTATCACATTATATTTTCTCGCTTCTCTTATTTATGCAGTTCAACAGTCCCTGAGGAGGGCCAGGAAAACCGGCCGAAACGTTGGACAACTATATTCTATTTATTGACCGATATAACACGCCAAATAATTAATTAGGAACATCATTGGACGACATTGGCAATTCTGGATGCTCGGGTTTATGATTCGACCTGAGTCCAAAGAGAGTCGGCCTGGACAAGTGCTACCGCACAAATATTGTACATTTAATCTTCCTGGACAAGATACGATGAGGCAGAATCCTGCCAAATTGATAGGAGTGAGGATATTTGCATCTATATCTTTGGACGACATTGGCAATTCTGGATGCTCCGGCATATGATTCGATCTGAGTCCAAAGAGAGTCGCTTTGGACAAGTGCTACCGCACGAATCGTGTACATTTGGACCTCCTGTACAAGGTATGATGAGGCTGAATCGAATCACATTGATAGTAGTAGAGATATTTGCATCTATATCAATGGACGACATTGGAAATTCTGGATGCTCGGCTTATGATTCGACCTGAGTTCAAATAGAGTCGCTTTGGACAAGTGCTACCGCACAAATCGTGTACATTTGGACCTCCTGTACAAGATATGGTGAGGCAGAATCCTATCACATTGATAGGAGTAAAGATATTTGCATCTATATCATAGGACGACATTGGCAATTCTGGATGGTCGGCATATCAATCGACCAGAGCCCAAAGAGATTGGCTTTTGTCAAGTGCTACCGCATAAATCTTGTACATTTGAACCTCCTGGAGAAGATACGATGGGGCAGAATCCTGTCAAATTGATAGGAGTGATGATATTTGCATGTATATAATTGGACGACATTGGCAATTCTGGATGCTCCGGTTTATTATTCGACCTGAGTCCAAAGGGAGTCGCTTTGGACAAGTGCTACCGCACAAATCTTTTACATTTGGACCTCCTGGACCAGGTATGATGAGGCAGAATCCTATTACATTGGTAGGAGTAAAGATATCTGCATCTATATCATTGGACGACATTGGCAATTCTGGATGCTCGGCTTATGATTCGACCTGAGTCCAAAGAGAGTCGCTTTGGACAAGTGCTACCGCACAAATCTTGTACATTTGAACCTCCTGGACAAGATATGATGAGGCAGAATCCTGTCAAATTGATAGGAGTGAAGATATTTGCATCTATATCAATGGACATCATTGGCAATTCTGGATGCTCCGGCATATGATTCGACCTGAATCCCAAGAGAGTCGCTCTGGACAAGTACTGCAGCACAAATCCTGTACATTTGTACCTCCGGAACAAGGTATGATGAGGCAGAATCCTATCACATTGATAGGAGTAAAGATATTTGCATCTATATCATTGGACGACATTGGCAATTCTGGATGCCTCGCCTTATGATTCGACCTGAATCCAAAGAATGTCGCTTTGGACAAGTGCTACTGCAACACATCGTGTACATTTGGACCCCCTGGATAAGATACGATGAGGCAGAATCCTGTCAAATTGATAGCAGTAAAGATATTTCCATCTATACCATTGCATGACATTGGCAATTCTCGATGCTTCGGCGTATGGATCGACCTGAGTCCAAAGAGATTCGTTTTTGTAAAGTGCTAACGCACAAATCTTGTACATTTGGACCTCCTGCACAAGGTATGATGAGGCAGAATCCTATCACATTGATAGGAGTAAAGATATTTGAATCTATATCACTGGACGACATTGGCAGTTCTGGATGCTCTGGCATATGATTCGACCGGAGGCAAAAGAGAGTCGCTTTGGACAAGTGCTACCGCACAAATCTTGTACATTTGGACCCCCTGGACAAGATACGATGAGGCAGAATCCTGCCAAATTGATAGGTGTGGAGATGGTTGCATCTATATCATTGGACGACATTGGCTATTCTGGATGCTCGGGTTTATGATTCGACCTGAATCCCAAGAGAGTCGCTCTGGACAAGTACTGCAGCACAAATCCTGTACATTTGTTCCTCCGAAACAAGGTATGATGAGGCAGAATCCTATCACATTGATAGGAGTAAAGATATTTGCATCTATATCATTGGACGACATTGGCAATTCTGGATGCCTCGGCTTATGATTCGACCTGAATCCAAAGAATGTCGCTTTGGACAAGTGCTACTGCAACACATCGTGTACATTTGGACCCCCTGGATAAGATACGATGAGGCAGAATCCTGTCAAATTGATAGCAGTAAAGATATTTCCATCTATACCATTGCATGACATTGGCATTTCTTGATGCTTCGGCGTATGGATCGACCTGAGTCCAAAGAGATTCGTTTTTGTAAAGTGCTAACGCACAAATCTTGTACATTTGGACCTCCTGCACAAGGTATGATGAGGCAGAATCCTATCACATTGATAGGAGTAAAGATATTTGAATCTATATCACTGGACGACATTGGCAGTTCTGGATGCTCTGGCATATGATTCGACCGGAGGCAAAAGAGAATCGCTTTGGACACGTGCTACCGCACAAATCGTGTACATTTGGACCCCCTGGACAAGATACGATGAGGCAGCATCCTGCCAAATTGATAGGTGTGGAGATGGTTGCATCTATATCATTGGACGACATTGGCAATTCTGGATGCTCGGGTTTATGATTCGACCTGAGTCCAAAGAGAGTCGGCCTGGACAAGTGCTACCGCACAAATATTGTACATTTGATCTTCCGGGACAAGATACGATGAGGCAGAATCCTGCCAAATTGATAGGAGTAAAGATATTTGCATCTATATCATTGGTCAACATCGGCAGTTCTGGATGGTCCGGCTTATGGGTCGACCTAAGTCCAAAGAATGTCGCTTTGGACAAGTGCTACCGCACAAATCTTGTACATTTGAACCTCGTGGACAAGATACGATGAGGCAGAATCATGTAATATTGATAGGAGTAAAGATATTTGCATCTATATCATTGGACGACATTGGCAATTCTGGATGCTCAGGCTTATGATTCGACCTGAGTCCAAGGAGAGTCGCTTTGGGCAAGTGCTACCGCAACAAATCTTGTACATTTGCACCCCCTGGACAAGATACGATAAGGCAGAATCCTGTCAAATTGATAGGACAAAAGATATTTGCATCTATATCATTGGTCAACATCGGCAATTCTGGATGGTCCTGTTTATGGTTCGACCCAAGTCCAAAGAATGTCGCTTTGGACAAGTGCTACCGCAAAAATCTTGAACATTTGAACCTCCTGGACAAGATACGATGAGGCAGAATCCTGTCAAATTGATAGGAGTGAAGATGTTTGCGTCTATATCATTGGACGACATTGGCAATTCTGGAAGTTCGGCATATGATTCGACCTGAGTCCAAAGAGAGTCGCTTCGGACAAGTGCTACCACAATAAGTCTTGTACATTTGGACCTCCTGGACAAGATATGATGAGGCAGAATCCTGTCAAATTGATAGGAGTGAAGATATTTGCATCTATATCATTGGACGACATTGGCAATTCTGGAAGTACGGCATATGATTCGACCTGAGTCCAAAGAGAGTCGCTTCGGACAAATACTGCTGCCCAAATCTTGTCCATTTGGACCACCGGAACAAGGTATGATGAGGCAGAATCCTATCACATTCATAGGAGTAAAGATATTTGCATCTATATCATTGGACGACATTGGCAATTCTGGATGCCTCGGCTTATAATTCGACCTGAATCCAAAGAATGTCGCTTTGGACAAGTGCTACTGCAACACATCGTGTACATTTGGACCCCCTGGATAAGATACGATGAGGCAGAATCCTGTCAAATTGATAGCAGTAAAGATATTTCCATCTATACCATTGCATGACATTGGCAATTCTTGATGCTTCGGCGTATGGATCGACCTGAGGCCAAAGAGATTCGTTTTTGTAAAGTGCTAACGCACAAATCTTGTACATTTGGACCTCCTGCACAAGGTATGATGAGGCAGAATCCTATCACATTGATAGGAGTAAAGATATTTGAATCTATATCACTGGACGACATTGGCAGTTCTGGATGCTCTGGCATATGATTCGACCGGAGGCAAAAGAGAGTCGCTTTGGACAAGTGCTACCGCACAAATCTTGTACATTTGGACCCCCTGGACAAGATACGATGAGGCAGAATCCTGCCAAATTGATAGGTGTGGAGATGGTTACATCTATATCATTGGACGACATTGGCTATTCTGGATGCTCGGGTTTATGATTCGACCTGAATCCCAAGAGAGTCGCTGTTTGAGATTGGCGCCACGACGAGCGTGCCATCCGCGCGCATCATCACATGTCTTGAGCAATTCACGCGAATGCGTAATCCGTCTCGCGCACCTACGACTCACGCGTGTCTAGCACGCATTGGTCAACTCATTAATCGCGTTGCTCATTGGAGCAGGTGAGAAACGGCGAATTCACGCGGATCCGGCAGCGGCAGTTGCTGTTTGCTCGCTACGCGCTACACACACTCGTTTTTCTTTGCTCTGCCACGTGCCCGCGTGCTGAGTTTTCCGTGCGTTTTTACGCCTTAGCTATACCAGAATTGTGCGCTTTCATCGCATCTTTGTACCGACGCGTGCGTGTAGTAAAAGTATACGATAGTAACTTAAAGAAATCCGATCGCCTTTCGTCGTCAACGATAGGCTGCTCCCGCTCACCCGAGCTCCGCCATTAATCGTGTAATTACCCTGCCTTCCCTGGCGGCTACGGCGACGTATCCCCGCGTGCGCCCTTTTATGTGGCCGTCCGACTTCCTTCCTATTTCCTAGGATAAGACTTGTGGACGTTACCGCGGTCTTATTCCATCCGTTGTTACCGAGGCATTCGTTCTGACGGTGGGTTAGTCGAACCTCCGCCCTCCTCCCCGTGCCCGAATATCTCTAACGAAGAGAGTCGCGTCGCGTAGTACTTTACATGTAAAATAAGTGAATTTTAAGTAATAAACGACGGTGCTGTGTTCAGTGTCTAATATAAATCACGCGTGCGTTACATTGCTTTTACACCTCGATCGCTGCCCCCAGTAAAACTAGTTCCCCCATACAGTCCACTTTCCTTCCTTTCCCTCAATGCCTCATGCGCATACAAATGGTCCTTCGAGCCGGATAATCGAGGTGTAGATAAGTAAAGTGAGTGCGTGTGTTTTTGGTTCGTGTGCTACGACCGCCAAAAGAAGATAGTCACCGCACGTGGTCAGCCAGCGCCGCCATCTTACCACGCCGTCTGCGGAGCCAGCATCGCCCGCACACATTTGCTCAGTTGACGCCATCTTGTCTCCTCACCGTGCCGACGCCGCCCGACGCCTGCGCCGACAGATCGCGCTCAACTGCGAGCTAACCTCAAACCCTGTCTGTAGAGCCTTTGTTTACTTTGCGTCATAATCTTTCGTGTAAGCGTATAGAATCTGTTCTCCTCGGGTTGTTTCTTTCTTTAGTTATTCTGGCATATCATGACGAGAATCGAGGAACTGATTTCCGCGCAACTCGCTTGCCAGGAACAGATAGAGTACCGACTCTCAAGCTTTATCAAGCTTGCGAAACCAAAGAGGACGCTTACCGCCATCGAGAGCCGACTCGATGACGTCCAACGAACCTGGGAAGAGTGTCGAACCCGTCATTTGGACATCCTTACTCTCGCCGATGACACGTTCAAGAAGACGCACAAGTATTTTCTTGAGGACACCTTCGCCGGTATAACCGATTCGATGGACGAAACACGCGACGCCCTACGGGAGCATCTTGCGACTATAGCGCCGCCATTGAGCCCAGCTCCCAATCACCCAGGTGACGAAGCCTACTCGCTCGCGTCTCGACCGATGCAGATGACGCTTCCTGCTATTACGTTACCCAAGTTTAATGGGGACCTTTCGGCGTGGCCTAGTTTTAGGGACGTATTCAAGTCTTTGGTAGCTTCGCGCGTAGATTTATCTAACCTCCAACGGCTGCATTACTTAAAGGCCAGTCTACAAGGGGAGGCTGCACGTCTTCTGACGAATACCCCAATCGTGGAGTCACGCTACACAGAGGCTTGGACGCTACTTACTGAGCGATACGAACGCAAGCGCGCTATTCTCTACTCGACACTCCAACGCATAATGGACGTTCCTAGGGTAACTTCCGGATCGGTACGCGAGCTCAAATCCTTGTTGGACGTAAGCAGGGAGGTAAGGGCTGCCTTCTCATGTGAATCTCGTCTTGCGGAATTAGGCGAAGACGCGTTTGTGTATTGGGTAGTATCTAAACTAGATAAAGGCACACGTCGAGATTGGGAATTGTCGCTCCCGGATGCCAATGTTATGCCAACGTTCACGACGCTTTCGGAGTTCTTGAATAAGCGCATCGGCGCCTGGGAAACCTCGGACCCTTCCGTTGTAACTGAGCCGGTCTCACGTAGTAGTAAGCCCAAGAGTGAATCTACACGAACGCACCAAGTCTGCACTGCGCGTAATAATGCTCCTAGTTTTAGCACTGCGTCGCGCCCCTCCGCCAGGCTAACGTGCGTCTGCTGCGGGGGGTCTCATCTCACCTATCAGTGTCCTACGTTTTTAAGCCTTTCTGTCACACAGCGCTTAACTTTGATACAAAAGCAGCGCCGCTGCGTAAACTGCTTCGCCCCTGGTCACTCAGCCAAGCAGTGTACTGGCAAGTACCGTTGCCGACTGTGTCAGCAGAACCACCATACTCTGTTGCACTTACCGCCCCGATCTCCTGCAGGTGACGGGGATAAACCCATTCCTCAACCCCCGGCTCTTGCTCCCGCGAACTCCTTCGTCGAAGAAGCCGCCCCCACTACTTCCAGTAGTCTTTCTCAGGCCGGGTCATGTCGAACCGTACTCCCTACCGCTTCTGTAGTGCTAATGGGCACTTCGGGACGCGCAGTAGAAGTCCGGGCGTTATTAGATCAGGGCTCCCAGTCTTCGTTTATGTCAGAGTCCTTGATGCAGATTTTACGACCGTTTGTCAAGCCGGTATCGGTAAATGTCACCGGTATCGGAGCTGCCTCCGTCGGAGCGGCACGCCATTCCGCGACCGTGACCGTACGGGCCCGATCTGGGGACCCCTCCGACACCACTATTTCCGTATTAGTCTTGGCTAAACTTACCGCGTATGTACCTCCGCCGGTTCCGGTCAACGCTGACTTGTCGCATCTCTCCATGCTACCACTTGCTGATCGTGCCCCTTTCTCCAATGCCGCGATACACTTGATAATTGGTGCTGACTATTATTGTCAATTCCTCCGCGAGGGCCTAATCATTGGCCCCCCTAATTCCCCCTCCGCGCAGAATACCGCGTTCGGATGGGTGCTGTCCGGTCAGCTATCGTCTCTGGTAAAGGAATCCGCCTCCTGCCATTTGGCTACATCGGGTCCGGACCCCCTGCACGACTTACTGCATGCGTTCTGGGAGGTGGAGGAAGTGCCCTCGGTTACTCCGGTGTCCGCCGAAGATGAGGCCTGCGAGGTGCATTTTCTTCAGACTCATATACGACTACCTGACGGACGGTATTCCGTTCGTCTCCCCTTCCGGGAATCACAACCTCTCCCGATAGGTGATACCTCGTGTATGGCAATGCGTATTTTGCTCGCGAGTGAAGCACGTCTGAACAAACAGCCGGACCTGGCTCGCGTGTATAATGAGTTCTTGCGCGAATACGAAGAGTTAGGCCATATGAGCAAGGTTCCCGCCGAGCAACGTAGACAGCCCTCCGCCGTCTATTTCCCACACCATGTTGTATTAAAGGAGTCCAGCTCCACCACTAAAGCTCGTGTCGTGTTCAATGCCTCGGCTGCATCTTCAAACGGAACGTCGTTAAATGATCTTTTATACGTCGGGCCTAAGTTGCAAGTCGATTTATTCGCGCTCATCCTGCGCTGGCGTGCGTACAAATACGTCTACGCCGCCGACCTCGAGAAAATGTTCAGGCAGATACGGGTCCAACCGCCGGACACTGATTTCCAGCGTATCTTTTGGCGCCCTCACCCGCAGGAGGAGGTTCAAGAATACCGCTTAACCACCGTCACCTACGGTACTGCCCCCGCGCCGTTCCTCGCGAACCGGGTAATTCAGCAGCTCGCTGCTGATGAAGGCGGAAATTTTCCACTCGCAGCGCCCATCCTTGCCAGTGAGATATACGTCGACGACCTTATGTTTGGAGGCGACGACTTGGGAAGACTAAGGCAGGCGCGTGATCAATTAATTGAACTCCTCAGGGCGGGCGGTTTCCGGGCGTACAAATGGATATCTAACTCGAGCACTTTGCTTGACGACATCCCGAGCGCAGAACGTAGTGGTAGGCCGGACAAACCTCTCGGGGACGAATTACCTATCAAGGTCCTGGGAATATACTGGGATCCTGCCCCAGACGTATTTTCTTTTCGCGTTAATCCCGAACTTGGTCCTTTGACCAAACGCACCTTTCTTTCTCTCATTGCACGCGTTTTTGATCCCCTTGGGTGGGTAACCCCATTTACTATTAGTGGCAAAATTCTTATGCAAAAGCTTTGGCTCCATAAGGTGGGCTGGGACGAGTCACTGCCTTCCGACCTGTCCAGCTCTCTTTCGTTTTTTAGTTCCCAACTGCGGATGTTAAATCAGGTAGTGATACCGCGTTGGACATACCAGACGGACTCGTCTCCCCGCTTGGAGCTCCACGGGTACGCGGATGCCTCTAACTCCGCGTACTCGTCGGTAGTGTACCTGCGAGTGGAGACGAGCTCCGGCCTGGTCAAAACCTCTCTGTTGTACGCAAAATCCAGGGTGGCACCGTTAAAATTACTTAGCGTGCCCCGACTTGAACTCTGCGGCGCAGAGCTGCTCGTGCGATCGATTACGTTTGTACAACGAGCTATGAAACTAGAATCCATTCCCGTATATTGTTGGACGGACTCTACGACAGTCTTGTCATGGCTTCAGTCTCCAGCGTCACGTTGGAAGGTGTTTGTTGCGCATCGTGTAGCAAAAATTCAGAATGCGTTACCACATGCCTCCTGGCGGCATGTGCCGACCGGGGATAATCCAGCTGATTGTGCTTCACGTGGCATTTCAGCAACAGCCCTTCTAGAGCACCCGCTCTGGTGGCGGGGCCCTGCTTGGTTACAGGGACATCCGTCCTCCTGGCCTCAGAAACTGACCAATATTGATTCCGTAGATGAAACGGAAATACGTGGGGGGTGCACAAAAATTCATGTCGGGATTACAACTGACACTGATGGTGGGTGGGACCTCCCGCGCAGGTTCTCCTCCTTTCCGCGACTTTTGCGAGTCCTTTCTTATGTACTGCGTTTTATACATAGAATTAAGGCTAGTATTAAGCATGCGGATCTCTGTCTTTCTGCGACCGAAATCGAGTCGGCACGACTTATGGTGTGTCGGTTCGAACAGACTCGTGTATTTGGACTAGCATTACACGCTGACGGCAAAACGCGTCCCCCCGACGCACTCCGCAAACTAAAAGCCCTGTCTCCGTTTCTTGACGAGCACGGGCTCATTCGTGTGGGCGGTCGAATTACGAACGCGCTCCTGCCATTCGATGCCAAGCATCCCATCTTAATTCCTGCGGGACACGTCGCGGACTTGTTAGCGCGTCAGGCACACATTTGCACTCTTCATGGAGGACTCCGAGTTTCGCTACATATGCTACGACAGCGTTATTGGATTGTTCACGCACGTTCCGTGGTAAAACGTTGCATTCATAATTGTGCAACCTGCACCCGAGCCCGCGCGCAATGCTCGGTGCAGATGTTAGCGGACCTCCCTAGACCAAGGGTTGTCCCGTCAAGGCCATTTTCTCATACGGGCGTAGATTTCGCGGGCCCATTCAATATCCGCTCCTCCAAAGGGCGCGGTATAAAAACGCATAAGGCGTACTTGTCAATTTTTGTTTGCCTATCCACTCGGGCCGTACACCTCGAGGTGGCCGACGACTACACCGCTGAGGGCTTCATCGCCGCGTTCTACCGCTTTACCGCACGCAGAGGAATACCCTCGGACATGTATTCGGATAACGGGACGAATTTCGTCGGTGCAGATAGGGAACTATCGCGGCGCTTGAACGCTGTTCTTCGGAATCCCGACCTGCGGTCGCGACTTGCCGGCGACGGACTCAGATGGCACTTTATCCCACCTTCAGCTCCGCATTTTGGCGGCCTCTGGGAGGCGGGTGTAAAGAGTTGTAAGCATCATCTGAAGCGAGTAATCGGTAATTTTACGCCAACGTTCGAAGAATTTACTACCCTCCTGTGTAAGATCGAATGCGTCTTAAATTCCCGTCCGATAGGTCCGCTGCACGACGACGTTGAGAGTTTAGATGTATTGACTCCGGGTCATCTACTTACGGGAACTTACCTTAAAATCCCGCCGCAACCTTCGTTACTGGATATTAGCGAAAATCGTCTAGGACGATGGCAATTCGTATCACGAGCCGCCGAGGCTTTCTGGAAACGGTGGGCGGCAGATTACCTGAATTCGGTGCAGCAACGCGGTAAATGGCGAGATCGTCAACCGAATCTAAAGCCTGGTGACTTGGTTCTGTTAAAAAGTCACCATCTCCCCCCGGCGAAGTGGGAGTTAGGGCGTATAACCGAGGTGTTCCCAGGTGCCGATGGATTGGTACGCGTCGTCTCCGTGCGTACCTCCGTCTCCGACTTTAAGCGTCCCATTACACAATTGTGCAGACTGCCGGTTGAAGTCAATATGTAGTGCAGGCGCAACCGTTTAGACATAAGTTTATCTTAAGTATATCTTTGGCATAATATCGTTTATTATAAACGCGGAGACGTCGGGCATCGAGGACAACTATTGCGGCCATGGCGTTTTCCCACTTCGATGTCCCACGTCGTTCGACGTCCTCCTACGCACAGGATTATGTTTCAGATCAAGCGTTCTACTCCAATATTCTCGAAGTTTCTAGATATAAGTCTGCGTCTTGTTCGCCAACGTCTTGGCCCCGACTTTCGCTTACGTTAGACCTAAGTTTTGTCAAGCTCACCTGCGGCTCAAGCGTTTCCAAAGTTTAGAGCGGTAGGCATCGAGGGCACCTTTTAGGATACGGAGTGCTTCCCACTTCGATGTCACCCCTCATCCGATACCCGCTCAGGCTTAGAATTGCGCCCCAGGTTCAATTCTTATTCTCATTGTAACTATTATTTCATTTCTGCGTTATTCAACAGTATTGTTGAAGGCGGGCGGTGTGTTTGAGATTGGCGCCACGACGAGCGTGCCATCCGCGCGCATCATCACATGTCTTGAGCAATTCACGCGAATGCGTAATCCGTCTCGCGCACCTACGACTCACGCGTGTCTAGCACGCATTGGTCAACTCATTAATCGCGTTGCTCATTGGAGCAGGTGAGAAACGGCGAATTCACGCGGATCCGGCAGCGGCAGTTGCTGTTTGCTCGCTACGCGCTACACACACTCGTTTTTCTTTGCTCTGCCACGTGCCCGCGTGCTGAGTTTTCCGTGCGTTTTTACGCCTTAGCTATACCAGAATTGTGCGCTTTCATCGCATCTTTGTACCGACGCGTGCGTGTAGTAAAAGTATACGATAGTAACTTAAAGAAATCCGATCGCCTTTCGTCGTCAACGATAGGCTGCTCCCGCTCACCCGAGCTCCGCCATTAATCGTGTAATTACCCTGCCTTCCCTGGCGGCTACGGCGACGTATCCCCGCGTGCGCCCTTTTATGTGGCCGTCCGACTTCCTTCCTATTTCCTAGGATAAGACTTGTGGACGTTACCGCGGTCTTATTCCATCCGTTGTTACCGAGGCATTCGTTCTGACGGTGGGTTAGTCGAACCTCCGCCCTCCTCCCCGTGCCCGAATATCTCTAACGAAGAGAGTCGCGTCGCGTAGTACTTTACATGTAAAATAAGTGAATTTTAAGTAATAAACGACGGTGCTGTGTTCAGTGTCTAATATAAATCACGCGTGCGTTACATTGCTTTTACACCTCGATCGCTGCCCCCAGTAAAACTAGTTCCCCCATACAGTCCACTTTCCTTCCTTTCCCTCAATGCCTCATGCGCATACAGTCGCTCTGGACAAGTACTGCAGCACAAATCCTGTACATTTGTTCCTCCGAAACAAGGTATGATGAGGCAGAATCCTATCACATTGATAGGAGTAAAGATATTTGCATCTATATCATTGGACGACATTGGCAATTCTGGATGCCTCGGCTTATGATTCGACCTGAATCCAAAGAATGTCGCTTTGGACAAGTGCTACTGCAACACATCGTGTACATTTGGACCCCCTGGATAAGATACGATGAGGCAGAATCCTGTCAAATTGATAGCAGTAAAGATATTTCCATCTATACCATTGCATGACATTGGCATTTCTTGATGCTTCGGCGTATGGATCGACCTGAGTCCAAAGAGATTCGTTTTTGTAAAGTGCTAACGCACAAATCTTGTACATTTGGACCTCCTGCACAAGGTATGATGAGGCAGAATCCTATCACATTGATAGGAGTAAAGATATTTGAATCTATATCACTGGACGACATTGGCAGTTCTGGATGCTCTGGCATATGATTCGACCGGAGGCAAAAGAGAATCGCTTTGGACACGTGCTACCGCACAAATCGTGTACATTTGGACCCCCTGGACAAGATACGATGAGGCAGCATCCTGCCAAATTGATAGGTGTGGAGATGGTTGCATCTATATCATTGGACGACATTGGCAATTCTGGATGCTCGGGTTTATGATTCGACCTGAGTCCAAAGAGAGTCGGCCTGGACAAGTGCTACCGCACAAATATTGTACATTTGATCTTCCGGGACAAGATACGATGAGGCAGAATCCTGCCAAATTGATAGGAGTAAAGATATTTGCATCTATATCATTGGTCAACATCGGCAGTTCTGGATGGTCCGGCTTATGGGTCGACCTAAGTCCAAAGAATGTCGCTTTGGACAAGTGCTACCGCACAAATCTTGTACATTTGAACCTCGTGGACAAGATACGATGAGGCAGAATCATGTAATATTGATAGGAGTAAAGATATTTGCATCTATATCATTGGACGACATTGGCAATTCTGGATGCTCAGGCTTATGATTCGACCTGAGTCCAAGGAGAGTCGCTTTGGGCAAGTGCTACCGCAACAAATCTTGTACATTTGGACCCCCTGGACAAGATACGATGAGGCAGAATCCTGTCAAATTGATAGGACAAAAGATATTTGCATCTATATCATTGGTCAAAATCGGCAATTCTGGATGGTCCGGTTTATGGTTCGACCCAAGTCCAAAGAATGTCGCTTTGGACAAGTGCTACCGCACAAATCTTGTACATTTGAACCTCCTGGACAAGATACGATGAGGCAGAATCCTGTCAAATTGATAGGAGTAAAGATATTTGCATCTATATCATTAGACAGAATTGGCAATTCTGGATGCTCAGGCTTATGATTCGACCTGAGTCCAAGGAGAGTCGCTTTGGGCAAGTGCTACCGCAACAAATCTTGTACATTTGGACCCCCTGGACAAGATACGATGAGGCAGAATCCTGTCAAATTGATAGGACAAAAGATATTTGCATCTATATCATTGGTCAAAATCGGCAATTCTGGATGGTCCGGTTTATGGTTCGACCCAAGTCCAAAGAATGTCGCTTTGGACAAGTGCTACCGCAAAAATCTTGTACATTTGAACCTCCTGGACAAGATACGATGAGGCAGAATCCTGTCAAATTGATAGGAGTGAAGATGTTTGCGTCTATATCATTGGACGACATTGGCAATTCTGGAAGTTCGGCATATGATTCGACCTGAGTCCAAAGAGAGTCGCTTCGGACAAGTGCTACCACAATAAGTCTTGTACATTTGGACCTCCTGGACAAGATATGATGAGGCAGAATCCTGTCAAATTGATAGGAGTGAAGATATTTGCATCTATATCATTGGACGACATTGGCAATTCTGGAAGTACGGCATATGATTCGACCTGAGTCCAAAGAGAGTCGCTTCGGACAAATACTGCTGCCCAAATCTTGTCCATTTGGACCACCGGAACAAGGTATGATGAGGCAGAATCCTATCACATTCATAGGAGTAAAGATATTTGCATCTATATCATTGGACGACATTGGCAATTCTGGATGCCTCGGCTTATGATTCGACCTGAATCCAAAGAATGTCGCTTTGGACAAGTGCTACTGCAACACATCGTGTACATTTGGACCCCCTGGATAAGATACGATGAGGCAGAATCCTGTCAAATTGATAGCAGTAAAGATATTTCCATCTATACCATTGCATGACATTGGCAATTCTTGATGCTTCGGCGTATGGATCGACCTGAGTCCAAAGAGATTCGTTTTTGTAAAGTGCTACCGCACAAATCTTGTACATTTGAACCTCCTGGACAAGATACGATGAGGCAGAATCCTGTCAAATTGATAGGAGTACAGATATTTGCATCTATATCATTAGACAGAATTGGCAATTCTGGATGCTCAGGCTTATGATTCGACCTGAGTCCAAGGAGAGTCGCTTTGGGCAAGTGCTACCGCCACAAATCTTGTACATTTGGACCCCCTGGACAAGATACGATGAGGCAGAATCCTGTCAAATTGATAGGAGTACAGATATTTGCATCTATATCATTAGACAGAATTGGCAATTCTGGATGCTCAGGCTTATGATTCGACCTGAGTCCAAGGAGAGTCGCTTTGGACAGGTGCTACCGCAACGCATCTTGTACATTTGAACCTCCTGGACAAGATACGATGAGGCAGAATCCTGTCAAATTGATAGCAGTAAAGATATTTGGATCTATACCATTGCACGACATTGGCAATTCTTGATTCTTCGGCTTATGGATCGACCTGAGTCCAAAGAGAGTCGCTTTAGACAAGGGCTGCAGCACAAATCGTGTACATTTGAACCTCCGCAACAAGGTATGATGAGGCAGAATCCTATCACATTGATAGGAGTAAAAATATTTGCATCTATATCATTGGACGACATTGGCAATTCTGGATGCTCGGCATATGATTCGACCTGACTCCAAAGAGATTCGCTTTTGTCAAATGCTACCCCACAAATCTTGTACATTTGAACCTCCTGGATAAGATATGATGAGGCAGAATCCTGTCAAATTGATAGGAGTGATAATATTTGCATCTATATAATTGGACGACATTGGCAATTCTGGATGCTCCGGTTTATTATTCGACCTGAGTCCAAAGGGAGTCGCCTTGGACAAGTGCTACCGCACAAATCTTGTACATTTGGACCTCCTGGACCAGGTATGATGAGGCAGAATCCTATTACATTGGTAGGAGTAAAGATATTTGCATCTATATCAATGGACGACATTGGCAATTCTGAATGCTCCGGCATATGATTCGACCTGAATCCCAAGAGAGTCGCTCTAGACAAGTACTGCAGCACAAATCCTGTACATTTGAACCTCCGGAACAAGGTATGATGAGGCAGAATCCTGTCATATTGATAGCACTAAAGATATTTGCATCTATATCATAGGACGACATTGGCAATTCTGGAGGCCTCGGCTTATGATTCGACCTGAATCCAAATACGGCCGCTTTGGACAAGTAAAACCGCACAAATCTTGTACATTTGAACCTTCTGGACAAGATACGATGAAGCAGAATCCTGTCAAATTATTAGGAGTAAAGATATTTGCATATATCATTGGACGACATAGGCATTCCTGGATGCTCGGCATATGATTCGACCTGAGTCCAAAGAGTTTGGCTTTTGTCAAGTGCTACCGTACAAATCTTGTACATTTGAACCTCCTCGACAAGATAGGATGAGGCAGAATCCTGTCAAATTGATAGGAGGAAAGATATTTGCATCTATATCAATGGACGTCATTGGCAATTCTGGATGCCCCGGCTTATGATTCGACCTGAGTCCAAAGAGAGTCGCTTTGACAAAGGGCTCCAGCACAAATCTTGTACATTTGTACCTCCGGAACAAGGTATGATGAGGCAGAATCCTATCATATTGATAGGAGTAAATATATTTCCATCTATACCATTGCACGACATTGGCCATTCTTGATGCTTCGGCTTATGCATCGACCTGAGTCCAAAGAGATTCGTTTTTGTAAAGTGCTAACGCACAAATCTTGTACATTTGGACCTCCTGCACAAGGTATGATGAGGCAGAATCCTATCACATTGATAGGAGTAAAGATATTTGAATCTATATCACTGGACGACATTGGCAGTTCTGGATGCTCTGGCATATGATTCGACCGGAGGCAAAAGAGAGTCGCTTTGGACACGTTGTACCGCACAAATCTTGTACATTTGGACCCCTTGGACAAGATACGATGAGGCAGAATCCTGCCAAATTGATAGGTGTGGAGATGGTTGCATCTATATCATTGGACGACATTGGCAATTCTGGATGCTCGGGTTTATGATTCGACCTGAGTCCAAAGAGAGTCGGCCTGGACAAGTGCTACCGCACAAATATTGTACATTTGATCTTCCTGGACAAGATACGATGAGGCAGAATCCTGCCAAATTGATAGGAGTGAGGATATTTGCATCTATATCTTTGGACGACATTGGCAATTCTGGATGCTCCGGCATATGATTCGACCGGAGGCCAAAGAGTTTGGCTTTTGTCAAGTGCTACCGCACAAATCTTGTATGTGTGGACCTCCTGTACAAGGTATGATGAGGCAGAATCCTACCACATTGATATCAGTAAAGATATTTGCATCTATATCATTGAACGACATTTTGTTCATTATAGTTTACCTGACCGGTTTTAACGATGATGTTCCTAATTAATTATTTGGCGTGTTATATCGGTCAATAAATAACTTACAAAAAACTTTTTTAATACGATGCAGGGATAACGGCGTTATCCCGCATCATCTAATCTCTAACAATTTTTTACATTCAAACACTTTCTTCAGTCAAAGAACATCTAATAAATTTACCAATCTACTCCATAGAACTCAAACATCAGCCTTGAAATTAGAACTCCTTGATCTGCATGAGAAAGAAAGGGCATTAATAAACGAAGCTAGATTGACGGAACACCGTATCAGACTCCACTTACCAACAGAAATTGTAAACAAATTCTTTCTACGTCAAGAAAATAATTTTCGGAGACAATATTTTCGTAACCGTCAGAATCTCATTCACAAATTTAACAGACTTCGTAACTCTCAGCAACGTAATCACGCTGGTCCTTCTGACAGATGGTTCAAAAACTTGTCTAACACCATAATACCTGAAAATATAAAAGACACCTTGGCACTGGGGCCGAAATTCTCCTTACCTTATAACAAGAACAACTTACCTTTACTCAGCTTATTGGGAGCAATTGAAGAAACAGTCCACATTATGCAACCTGAAACAAAAACAGAAATTAGAAATGAAACAATTGCCAAATTACAATCATATAAAAGACAAAACAATCAATCAAATACCAATAGACAATTTCATAAAGACTTAATAAACACTAGAAAGTTCCTCAAAGACAACCCTCAATTGCTCATAATGAAGGCTGACAAAGGTAATGTTACAGTTGCTGTGGAAAAAGAAAAATATCTTACTGACATCCGCAATATGCTAAGCGACAGTGACACGTACAAAGTAATCCATCACGAATATACCTATACCATCGAAAAGGAGAATAATAGCCGCATCACACGTTGGGCTCGCAATAAATGGATTTCTGAGAACGTAGCGTACTCACTTAAAACGCACTGGAGTAACACTGCTCGCGCTTACGGTTTACCAAAAATCCACAAACCAGAATTAGCATGGCGAATAATAGTTTCCACAGTAAATGGCCCTACCTACAACCTCGCTTCGTTTCTGAGCAAGAAACTAAACGAAATTGTAGGAAAGATTAGGTATCATGTAAAAGACAGTTGGAGCCTAGTTAAAGAGATACCTGAATTCACCATCCCTGCAGATTATGTGTTGATTTCATTGGATGTCACAGCACTGTTCACTAACGTCCCCATAGACCTCGCTCTTAACGTCATTGGCAACAGATGGGAACAACTAAAAACACCTTCTCTAAAAATTCCCAAATCAGAATTTTTAAAAGCCACTAAAGACTGTTTAGAGAATTATATTTTCTTGTTCGATAATAGGACTTATAAACAGACCTTTGGCTGTGCTATGGGTTCTCCGCTATCTCCAGCTGTGGCGAACCTCGTAATGGAAGAATTAGAACAAAATGTTATACCCACGCTGAGTTTTGAATTGCCTTTCTATAAGCGATACGTAGATGACATAGTGACAGCAGTACCTATAAACAAAATAGACGAAATTGTAGACAAATTCAATAGCTTCCATACACGTCTCAAATTTACTTTTGAAAAAGAAGTTAATGGTAGGATCAATTTTCTTGATATGACTCTAATCCGACATAATAGCGGCCTTATAACTGATTGGTATCACAAAGACACTTGGTCGGGACGGTATATAAACTTCAATTCCGCACACCCAATCTCACATAAAGTAGGACTTACCATCGGGTTAATAGACCGTGCTTTACACCTATCTAACGTCTGTTTCCGAGAAAAGAATTTAGACCTAATACGTAAAACGCTTAAAGAAAATAAGTATCCCATTTCCTTTATTAATAAAATGATCAAACAACGTACTTTCCACTACTACCATCCGGTGGAATCTGAAATAAGAAAAGGACTTAGAGAGATTTCAAGAGGGCCTATAACTAGATTAAACACCGTAGTATTACCTTACGTACCGTTTGTATCAGACCACCTTAAGCGTTTACTCAGGAAACATAAAAGACACACAATTTACTCTGTGAGAAATAACCTCGGCTCCTTATTTCCACCTATTAAGGATCCCATACCTAAGGACAAGCACACCGGAATTGTATACCGTATCCCCTGTGCCGGTTGTGACGCCTGTTATATTGGCCAAACCGGTCGAAACTCCAAAATCCGAACCTATGAACACAAGAGAAACATTAACCGGCCTGAAACACAACACACAGCACTGACAAAACATAGAATAGAAAATGACCATCTGTTTGACTACGATAATCTTGAAATTCTACATAAGGAAAGAATCTACCACAGAAGGTTACACCTTGAAACCTTTGAAATTATTAAGCATGACAAATGTGTAAACTTAAGGTACGAAAAACCTGATATTACGGACCTTTACCAACATTTGCTCCGTAATTGGTAATACACTGTTAAACGCTACGACGTTCATCTGTCACAAGTTAACTTAATAATTCATTCCTTCTGTGTAACTGTCATAAGAAAACAAGATGAATTGTATTCACTTTGCCAAAATAGATGTACGTGGCCCTGACATGACAACGACACCCGTCACTCAGGTGAGCTACATATGACAGAACACATAACCTCTCCTGTCACTATCAGTTTCTACTCGGGCCCTGGACGACGCCATGATACGACGTTGCCCAGGTGCGCTCTGGTCAGTTGCGCGGCAAATTCAAATGTGTTCTTTCCTCCTTAGTTTAACCCGTTCCTTGTTTTCCCCCCACCCTTTAAATCCTTCCCCACATTTGCGGCAATTCAAACAGCTACATATGTGCCTCAGTACACCCATCCTCTTGTCCTTCAACACGCAGTATATCCCACTAAAACATAACAAATCTCCGCCTCCTTCATAACTCCTTTAACCTCGAGTGAAACCACATGTGAGTAATGTGCTCTGATTTTAATTGCTTTCATTGTAAACGTTTAAATGTGAATTTACTTCTAATTTATCTCTATTGGACGAATGTCTATTAAATACAATTTTCCTTCTTCTTTCTCTCTATTTATTGCAGTTAACATATTTCATGCTAAACTTACATTAAACAAACTCTTATAAAGTAGCTTAATAAATAACATTTAATTATCACATTATATTTTCTCGCTTCTCTTATTTATACAGTTCAACAGTCCCTGAGGAGGGCCAGGAAAACCGGCCGAAACTTTGGACAACTATATTCTATTTATTGACCGATATAACACGCCAAATAATTAATTAGGAACATCATTGAACGACATTGGCAATTCTGGATGCTCCGGCTTATGGATCGACCTGAGTCCAAAGAGATTCGTTTTGTAAAGTGCTAACGCACAAATCTTGTACATTTGGACCTCCTGCACAAGGTATGATGAGGCAGAATCCTATCACATTGATAGGAGTAAAGATATTTGAATCTATATCACTGGACGACATTGGCAGTTCTGGATGCTCTGGCATATGATTCGTCCGGAGGCAAAAGAGAGTCGCTTTGGACACGTGCTACCGCACAAATCTTGTACATTTGGACCCCCTGGACAAGATACGATGAGGCAGAATCCTGCCAAATTGATAGGTGTGGAGATGGTTGCATCTATATCATTGGACGACATTGGTGTTCATTATAGTTTACCTGACCGGTTTTGACGATGATGTTCCTAATTAATTATTTGGTGTGTTATATCGGTCAATAAATAGAATATAGTTGTCCAACGTTTCGGCCGGTTTTCCTGGCCCTCCTCAGGGACTGTTGAACTGCATAAATAAGAGAAGCGAGAAAATATAATGTGATAATTAAATATTGTATATTAAGCTACTTTATAAGAGTTTGTTTAATGTAAGGTACGAAACTTAAGGTAAACTTAAGGTACGAAAAACCTGATATTACGGACATTTACCAACATTTGCTCCGTAATTGGTAATATACCGTTAAACGTTACGACGTTCATTTGTCACAAGTTAACTTAATAATTCATTCCTTCTGTGTAACTGTCATAAGAAAACAAGATGAATTGTATTCACTTTGCCAAAATAGATGTACGTGGCCCTGACACGACAACGACACCCGTCACTCAGGTGAGCTACATATGACAGAACACATAACCTCTCCTGTCACTATCATTTTCTACTCGGGCCCTGGACGACGCCATGATACGACGTTGCCCAGGTGAGCTCTGGTCAGTTGCGCGGCAAATTCAAATGTGTTCTTTCCTCCTTAGTTTAACCCGTTCCTTGTTTTCCCCCCACCCTTCAAATCCTTCCCCACATTTGCGGCAATTCAAACAGCTACATATGTGCCTCAGTACACCCATCCTCTTGTCCTTCAACACGCAGTATATCCCACTAAAACATAACAAATCTCCGCCTCCTTCATAACTCCTTTAACCTCGAGTGAAACCACATGTGAGTAATGTGCTCTGGTTTTAATTGCTTTCATTGTAAACGTTTAAATGTGAATTTACTTCTAATTTATCTCTATTGGACGAATGTCTATTAAATACAATTTTCCTTCTTCTTTCTCTCTATTTATTGCAGTTAACATATTTCATGCTAAACTTACATTAAACAAACTCTTATAAAGTAGCTTAATATACAATATTTAATTATCACATTATATTTTCTCGCTTCTCTTATTTATGCAGTTCAACAGTCCCTGAGGAGGGCCAGGAAAACCGGCCGAAACGTTGGACAACTATATTCTATTTATTGACCGATATAACACGCCAAATAATTAATTAGGAACATCATTGGACGACATTGGCAATTCTGGATGCTCGGGTTTATGATTCGACCTGAGTCCAAAGAGAGTCGGCCTGGACAAGTGCTACCGCACAAATATTGTACATTTAATCTTCCTGGACAAGATACGATGAGGCAGAATCCTGCCAAATTGATAGGAGTGAGGATATTTGCATCTATATCTTTGGACGACATTGGCAATTCTGGATGCTCCGGCATATGATTCGATCTGAGTCCAAAGAGAGTCGCTTTGGACAAGTGCTACCGCACGAATCGTGTACATTTGGACCTCCTGTACAAGGTATGATGAGGCTGAATCGAATCACATTGATAGTAGTAGAGATATTTGCATCTATATCAATGGACGACATTGGAAATTCTGGATGCTCGGCTTATGATTCGACCTGAGTTCAAATAGAGTCGCTTTGGACAAGTGCTACCGCACAAATCGTGTACATTTGGACCTCCTGTACAAGATATGGTGAGGCAGAATCCTATCACATTGATAGGAGTAAAGATATTTGCATCTATATCATAGGACGACATTGGCAATTCTGGATGGTCGGCATATCAATCGACCAGAGCCCAAAGAGATTGGCTTTTGTCAAGTGCTACCGCATAAATCTTGTACATTTGAACCTCCTGGAGAAGATACGATGGGGCAGAATCCTGTCAAATTGATAGGAGTGATGATATTTGCATGTATATAATTGGACGACATTGGCAATTCTGGATGCTCCGGTTTATTATTCGACCTCAGTCCAAAGGGAGTCGCTTTGGACAAGTGCTACCGCACAAATCTTTTACATTTGGACCTCCTGGACCAGGTATGATGAGGCAGAATCCTATTACATTGGTAGGAGTAAAGATATCTGCATCTATATCATTGGACGACATTGGCAATTCTGGATGCTCGGCTTATGATTCGACCTGAGTCCAAAGAGAGTCGCTTTGGACAAGTGCTACCGCACAAATCTTGTACATTTGAACCTCCTGGACAAGATATGATGAGGCAGAATCCTGTCAAATTGATAGGAGTGAAGATATTTGCATCTATATCAATGGACATCATTGGCAATTCTGGATGCTCCGGCATATGATTCGACCTGAATCCCAAGAGAGTCGCTCTGGACAAGTACTGCAGCACAAATCCTGTACATTTGTACCTCCGGAACAAGGTATGATGAGGCAGAATCCTATCACATTGATAGGAGTAAAGATATTTGCATCTATATCATTGGACGACATTGGCAATTCTGGATGCCTCGCCTTATGATTCGACCTGAATCCAAAGAATGTCGCTTTGGACAAGTGCTACTGCAACACATCGTGTACATTTGGACCCCCTGGATAAGATACGATGAGGCAGAATCCTGTCAAATTGATAGCAGTAAAGATATTTCCATCTATACCATTGCATGACATTGGCAATTCTTGATGCTTCGGCGTATGGATCGACCTGAGTCCAAAGAGATTCGTTTTTGTAAAGTTCTAACGCACAAATCTTGTACATTTGGACCTCCTGCACAAGGTATGATGAGGCAGAATCCTATCACATTGATAGGAGTAAAGATATTTGAATCTATATCACTGGACGACATTGGCAGTTCTGGATGCTCTGGCATATGATTCGACCGGAGGCAAAAGAGAGTCGCTTTGGACACGTGCTACCGCACAAATCGTGTACATTTGGACCCCCTGGACAAGATACGATGAGGCAGAATCCTGCCAAATTGATAGGTGTGGAGATGGTTGCATCTATATCATTGGACGACATTGGCAATTCTGGATGCTCGGGTTTATGATTCGACCTGAGTCCAAAGAGAGTCGGCCTGGACAAGTGCTACCGCACAAATATTGTACATTTGATCTTCCGGGACAAGATACGATGAGGCAGAATCCTGCCAAATTGATAGGAGTAAAGATATTTGCATCTATATCATTGGTCAACATCGGCAGTTCTGGATGGTCCGGCTTATGGGTCGACCTAAGTCCAAAGAATGTCGCTTTGGACAAGTGCTACCGCACAAATCTTGTACATTTGAACCTCGTGGACAAGATACGATGAGGCAGAATCATGTAATATTGATAGGAGTAAAGATATTTGCATGTATATCATTGGACGACATTGGCAATTCTGGATGCTCAGGCTTATGATTCGACCTGAGTCCAAGGAGAGTCGCTTTGGGCAAGTGCTACCGCAACAAATCTTGTACATTTGCACCCCCTGGACAAGATACGATGAGGCAGAATCCTGTCAAATTGATAGGACAAAAGATATTTGCATCTATATCATTAGACAGAATTGGCAATTCTGGATGCTCAGGCTTATGATTCGACCTGAGTCCAAGGAGAGTCGCTTTGGGCAAGTGCTACCGCGACAAATCTTGTACATTTGGACCCCCTGGACAAGATACGATGAGGCAGAATCCTGTCAAATTGATAGGACAAAAGATATTTGCATCTATATCATTGGTCAAAATCGGCAATTCTGGATGGTCCGGTTTATGGTTCGACCCAAGTCCAAAGAATGTCGCTTTGGACAAGTGCTACCGCAAAAATCTTGTACATTTGAACCTCCTGGACAAGATACGATGAGGCAGAATCCTGTCAAATTGATAGGAGTGAAGATGTTTGCGTCTATATCATTGGACGACATTGGCAATTCTGGAAGTTCGGCATATGATTCGACCTGAGTCCAAAGAGAGTCGCTTCGGACAAGTGCTACCACAATAAGTCTTGTACATTTGGACCTCCTGGACAAGATATGATGAGGCAGAATCCTGTCAAATTGATAGGAGTGAAGATATTTGCATCTATATCATTGGACGACATTGGCAATTCTGGAACTACGGCATATGATTCGACCTGAGTCCAAAGAGAGTCGCTTCGGACAAATACTGCTGCCCAAATCTTGTCCATTTGGACCACCGGAACAAGGTATGATGAGGCAGAATCCTATCACATTCATAGGAGTAAAGATATTTGCATCTATATCATTGGACGACATTGGCAATTCTGGATGCCTCGGCTTATGATTCGACCTGAGTCAAAGAGAATGGCTTTTGTCAAGTGCTACCGCACAAGTCTTGTACATTTGGACCCCCTGGACGATATACGATCAGGCAGAATCCTGTCAAATTGATAGGAGTAAAGATATTTGCATCTATATCATTGGTCAACATCGGCAGTTCTGGATGGTCCGGCTTATGGGTCGACCTAAGTCCAAAGAACGTCGCTTTGGACAAGTGCTACCGCACAAAGCTTGTACATTTGAACCTCGTGGACAAGATACGATGAGGCAGAATCATGTAAAATTGATAGCAGTAAAGATATTTGGATCTATACCATTGCACGACATTGGCAATTCTTGATGCTTCGGCTTATGGATCGACCTGAGTCCAAAGAGTTTCGCTTTGGACAAGTGCTACCGCACAAATCTTGTATGTGTGGACGTCCTGTACAAGATATGATGAGGCTGAATCGTATCACATTGATAGGAGTAAAGGTATTTACATCTATATCATTGGACGACATTGGCAATACTGGATGCTCGGCATATGATTCGACCTGAGTCAAAGAGATTGGCTTTTGTCAAGTGCTACCGCACAAGTCTTGTACATTTGGACCCCCTGGACGATATACGATCAGGCAGAATCATGTCAAATTGGTAGGAGTAAAGATATTTGCATCTATATCATTGGACGACATTGGCAATTCTGGATGCTCCGGTTTATGATTCGGCCTGAATCCAAAGAGAGTCGGTTTCGGCAAATGCTGCTGCCCAGAACTTGTGCATTTGGACCTCCTGGAAAAGGTATGATGAGGCAGAATCCTTTCACATTGATAGGAGTGAAGATATTTGCATCTATATCATTAGACGGTATTGGCAATTCTGGATGCTCAGGCTTATGATTCGACCTGAGTCCAAGGAGAGTCGCTTTGGGCACGTGCTACCGCAACAAATCGTGTACATTTGCACCCCCTGGACAAGATACGATGAGGCAGAATCCTGTCAAATTGATAGGACAAAAGATATTTGCATCTATATCATTGGTCAACATCGGCAATTCTGGATGGTCCGGCTTATGGGTCGACCTAAGTCCAAAGAATGTCGCTTTGGACAAGTGCTACCGCACAAATCTTGTACATTTGAACCTCGTGGACAAGATACGATGAGGCAGAATCATGTAAAATTGATAGGAGTAAAGATATTTGCATCTATATCATTGGACGACATTGGCAATTCTGGATGCTCAGGCTTATGATTCGACCTGAGTCCAAGGAGAGTCGCTTTGGGCAAGTGCTACCGCAACAAATCTTGTACATTTGCACCCCCTGGACAAGATACGATGAGGCAGAATCCTGTCAAATTGATTGGACAAAAGATATTTGCATCTATATCATTGGTCAACATCGGCAATTCTGGATGGTCCTGTTTATGGTTCGACCCAAGTCCAAAGAATGTCGCTTTGGACAAGTGCTACCGCACAAATCTTGTACATTTGAACCTCCTGGACAAGATACGATGAGGCAGAATCCTATCAAATTGATAGGAGTAAAGATATTTGCATCTATATCATTAGACAGAATTGGCAATTCTGGATGCTCAGGCTTATGATTCGACGTGAGTCCAAGGAGAGTCGCTTTGGGCAAGTGCTACCGCAACAAATCTTGTACATTTCGACCCCCTGGACAAGATATGATGAGGCAGAATCCTGTCAAATTGATAGGACAAAAGATATTTGCATCTATATCATTGGTCAACATCGGCAATTCTGGATGGTCCGGTTTATGGTTCGACCCAAGTCCAAAGAATGTCGCTTTGGACAAGTGCTACCGCACAAATGTTGTACATTTGAACCTCCTGGACAAGATACGATGAGGCAGAATCCTGTCAAATTGATAGGAGTGAAGATGTTTGCGTCTATATCATTGGACGACATTGGCAATTCTGGAAGTATGGCATATGATTCGACCTGAGTCCAAAGAGATTCGCTTCGGACAAGTGCTACCACAATAAGTCTTGTACATTTGGACCTCCTGGACAAGATATGATGAGGCAGAATCCTGTCAAATTGATAGGAGTGAAGATATTTGCATCTATATCATTGGACGACATTGGCAATTCTGGATGCTCCGGTTTATGATTCGACCTGAATCCAAAGAGAGTCGGTTTCGGCAAATGCTGCTGCCCAAAACTTGTGCATTTGGACCTCCTGGAAAAGGTATGATGAGGCAGAATCCTTTCACATTGATAGGAGTGAAGATATTTGCATCTATATCATTAGACGGCATTGGCAATTCTGGATGCTCAGGCTTATGATTCGACCTGAGTCCAAGGAGAGTCGCTTTGGGCACGTGCTACCGCAACAAATCGTGTACATTTGGACCCCCTGGACAAGATACGATGAGGCAGAATCCTGCCAAATTGATAGGTGTGGAGATGGTTGCATCTATATCATTGGACGACATTGGCAATTCTGGATGCTCGGGTTTATGATTCGACCTGAGTCCAAAGAGAGTCGGCCTGGACAAGTGCTACCGCACAAATATTGTACATTTGATCTTCCGGGACAAGATACGATGAGGCAGAATCCTGCCAAATTGATAGGAGTAAAGATATTTGCATCTATATCATTGGTCAACATCGGCAGTTCTGGATGGTCCGGCTTATGGGTCGACCTAAGTCCAAAGAATGTCGCTTTGGACAAGTGCTACCGCACAAATCTTGTACATTTGAACCTCGTGGACAAGATACGATGAGGCAGAATCATGTAATATTGATAGGAGTAAAGATATTTGCATGTATATCATTGGACGACATTGGCAATTCTGGATGCTCAGGCTTATGATTCGACCTGAGTCCAAGGAGAGTCGCTTTGGGCAAGTGCTACCGCAACAAATCTTGTACATTTGCACCCCCTGGACAAGATACGATGAGGCAGAATCCTGTCAAATTGATAGGACAAAAGATATTTGCATCTATATCATTGGTCAACATCGGCAATTCTGGATGGTCCTGTTTATGGTTCGACCCAAGTCCAAAGAATGTCGCTTTGGACAAGTGCTACCGCACAAATCTTGTACATTTGAACCTCCTGGACAAGATACGATGAGGCAGAATCCTGTCAAATTGATAGGAGTAAAGATATTTGCATCTATATCATTGGACGACATTGGCAATTCTGGATGCTCAGGCTTATGATTCGACCTGAGTCCAAGGAGAGTCGCTTTGGGCAAGTGCTACCGCAACAAATCTTGTACATTTGCACCCCCTGGACAAGATACGATGAGGCAGAATCCTGTCAAATTGATAGGACAAAAGATATTTGCATCTATATCATTGGTCAACATCGGCAATTCTGGATGGTCCTGTTTATGGTTCGACCCAAGTCCAAAGAATGTCGCTTTGGACAAGTGCTACCGCACAAATCTTGTACATTTGAACCTCCTGGACAAGATACGATGAGGCAGAATCCTATCAAATTGATAGGAGTAAAGATATTTGCATCTATATCATTAGACAGAATTGGCAATTCTGGATGCTCAGGCTTATGATTCGACGTGAGTCCAAGGAGAGTCGCTTTGGGCAAGTGCTAGCGCAACAAATCTTGTACATTTCGACCCCCTGGACAAGATATGATGAGGCAGAATCCTGTCAAATTGATAGGACAAAAGATATTTGCATCTATATCATTGGTCAACATCGGCAATTCTGGATGGTCCGGTTTATGGTTCGACCCAAGTCCAAAGAATGTCGCTTTGGACAAGTGCTACCGCACAAATGTTGTACATTTGAACCTCCTGGACAAGATACGATGAGGCAGAATCCTGTCAAATTGATAGGAGTGAAGATGTTTGCGTCTATATCATTGGACGACATTGGCAATTCTGGAAGTATGGCATATGATTCGACCTGAGTCCAAAGAGATTCGCTTCGGACAAGTGCTACCACAATAAGTCTTGTACATTTGGACCTCCTGGACAAGATATGATGAGGCAGAATCCTGTCAAATTGATAGGAGTGAAGATATTTGCATCTATATCATTGGACGACATTGGCAATTCTGGAAGTACGGCATATGATTCGACCTGAGTCCAAAGAGAGTCGCTTCGGACAAATACTGCTGCCCAAATCTTGTCCATTTGGACCACCGGAACAAGGTATGATGAGGCAGAATCCTATCACATTCATAGGAGTAAAGATATTTGCATCTATATCATTGGACGACATTGGCAATTCTGGATGCCTCGGCTTATGATTCGACCTGAGTCAAAGAGAATGGCTTTTGTCAAGTGCTACCGCACAAGTCTTGTACATTTGGACCCCCTGGACGATATACGATCAGGCAGAATCCTGTCAAATTGGTAGGAGTAAAGATATTTGCATCTATATCATTGGACGACATTGGCAATTCTGGATGCTCCGGTTTATGATTCGACCTGAATCCAAAGAGAGTCGGTTTCGGCAAATGCTGCTGCCCAAAACTTGTGCATTTGGACCTCCTGGAAAAGGTATGATGAGGCAGAATCCTTTCACATTGACAGGAGTGAAGATATTTGCATCTATATCATTAGACGGCATTGGCAATTCTGGATGCTCAGGCTTATGATTCGACCTGAGTCCAAGGAGAGTCGCTTTGGGCACGTGCTACCGCAACAAATCGTGTACATTTGGACCCCCTGGACAAGATACGATGAGGCAGAATCCTGCCAAATTGATAGGAGTGAAGATGTTTGCGTCTATATCATTGGACGACATTGGCAATTCTGGAAGTTCGGCATATGATTCGACCTGAGTCCAAAGAGAGTCGCTTCGGACAAGTGCTACCACAATAAGTCTTGTACATTTGGACCTCCTGGACAAGATATGATGAGGCAGAATCCTGTCAAATTGATAGGAGTGAAGATATTTGCATCTATATCATTGGACGACATTGGCAATTCTGGAAGTACGGCATATGATTCGACCTGAGTCCAAAGAGAGTCGCTTCGGACAAATACTGCTGCCCAAATCTTGTCCATTTGGACCACCGGAACAAGGTATGATGAGGCAGAATCCTATCACATTCATAGGAGTAAAGATATTTGCATCTATATCATTGGACGACATTGGCAATTCTGGATGCCTCGGCTTATGATTCGACCTGAGTCAAAGAGAATGGCTTTTGTCAAGTGCTACCGCACAAGTCTTGTACATTTGGACCCCCTGGACGATATACGATCAGGCAGAATCCTGTCAAATTGATAGGAGTAAAGATATTTGCATCTATATCATTGGTCAACATCGGCAGTTCTGGATGGTCCGGCTTATGGGTCGACCTAAGTCCAAAGAACGTCGCTTTGGACAAGTGCTACCGCACAAAGCTTGTACATTTGAACCTCGTGGACAAGATACGATGAGGCAGAATCATGTAAAATTGATAGCAGTAAAGATATTTGGATCTATACCATTGCACGGCATTGGCAATTCTTGATGCTTCGGCTTATGGATCGACCTGAGTCCAAAGAGTTTCGCTTTGGACAAGTGCTACCGCACAAATCTTGTATGTGTGGACGTCCTGTACAAGATATGATGAGGCTGAATCGTATCACATTGATAGGAGTAAAGGTATTTACATCTATATCATTGGACGACATTGGCAATACTGGATGCTCGGCATATGATTCGACCTGAGTCAAAGAGATTGGCTTTTGTCAAGTGCTAACGCACAAGTCTTGTACATTTGGACCCCCTGGACGATATACGATCAGGCAGAATCATGTCAAATTGGTAGGAGTAAAGATATTTGCATCTATATCATTGGACGACATTGGCAATTCTGGATGCTCCGGTTTATGATTCGACCTGAATCCAAAGAGAGTCGGTTTCGGCAAATGCTGCTGCCCAGAACTTGTGCATTTGGACCTCCTGGAAAAGGTATGATGAGGCAGAATCCTTTCACATTGATAGGAGTGAAGATATTTGCATCTATATCATTAGACGGTATTGGCAATTCTGGATGCTCAGGCTTATGATTCGACCTGAGTCCAAGGAGAGTCGCTTTGGGCACGTGCTACCGCAACAAATCGTGTACATTTGCACCCCCTGGACAAGATACGATGAGGCAGAATCCTGTCAAATTGATAGGACAAAAGATATTTGCATCTATATCATTGGTCAACATCGGCAATTCTGGATGGTCCGGCTTATGGGTCGACCTAAGTCCAAAGAATGTCGCTTTGGACAAGTGCTACCGCACAAATCTTGTACATTTGAACCTCGTGGACAAGATACGATGAGGCAGAATCATGTAAAATTGATAGGAGTAAAGATATTTGCATCTATATCATTGGACGACATTGGCAATTCTGGATGCTCAGGCTTATGATTCGACCTGAGTCCAAGGAGAGTCGCTTTGGGCAAGTGCTACCGCAACAAATCTTGTACATTTGCACCCCCTGGACAAGATACGATGAGGCAGAATCCTGTCAAATTGATAGGACAAAAGATATTTGCATCTATATCATTGGTCAACATCGGCAATTCTGGATGGTCCTGTTTATGGTTCGACCCAAGTCCAAAGAATGTCGCTTTGGACAAGTGCTACCGCACAAATGTTGTACATTTGAACCTCCTGGACAAGATACGATGAGGCAGAATCCTGTCAAATTGATAGGAGTGAAGATGTTTGCGTCTATATCATTGGACGACATTGGCAATTCTGGAAGTATGGCATATGATTCGACCTGAGTCCAAAGAGATTCGCTTCGGACAAGTGCTACCACAATAAGTCTTGTACATTTGGACCTCCTGGACAAGATATGATGAGGCAGAATCCTGTCAAATTGATAGGAGTGAAGATATTTGCATCTATATCATTGGACGACATTGGCAATTCTGGAAGTACGGCATATGATTCGACCTGAGTCCAAAGAGAGTCGCTTCGGACAAATACTGCTGCCCAAATCTTGTCCATTTGGACCACCGGAACAAGGTATGATGAGGCAGAATCCTATCACATTCATAGGAGTAAAGATATTTGCATCTATATCATTGGACGACATTGGCAATTCTGGATGCCTCGGCTTATGATACGACCTGAGTCAAAGAGAATGGCTTTTGTCAAGTGCTACCGCACAAGTCTTGTACATTTGGACCCCCTGGACGATATACGATCAGGCAGAATCCTGTCAAATTGATAGGAGTAAAGATATTTGCATCTATATCATTGGTCAACATCGGCAGTTCTGGATGTTCCGGCTTATGGGTCGACCTAAGTCCAAAGAATGTCGCTTTGGACAAGTGCTACCGCACAAATCTTGTACGTTTGAACCTCGTGGACAAGATACGATGAGGCAGAATCATGTAAAATTGATAGCAGTAAAGATATTTGGATCTATACCATTGCACGACATTGGCAATTCTTGATGCTTCGGCTTATGGATCGACCTGAGTCCAAAGAGTTTCGCTTTGGACAAGTGCTACCGCACAAATCTTGTATGTGTGGACGTCCTGTACAAGATATGATGAGGCTGAATCGTATCACATTGATAGGAGTAAAGGTATTTACATCTATATCATTGGACGACATTGGCAATACTGGATGCTCGGCATATGATTCGACCTGAGTCAAAGAGATTGGCTTTTGTCAAGTGCTACCGCACAAGTCTTGTACATTTGGACCCCCTGGACGATATACGATCAGGCAGAATCATGTCAAATTGGTAGGAGTAAAGATATTTGCATCTATATCATTGGACGACATTGGCAATTCTGGATGCTCCGGTTTATGATTCGACCTGAATCCAAAGAGAGTCGGTTTCGGCAAATGCTGCTGCCCAAAACTTGTGCATTTGGACCTCCTGGAAAAGGTATGATGAGGCAGAATCCTTTCACATTGATAGGAGTGAAGATATTTGCATCTATATCATTAGACGGCATTGGCAATTCTGGATGCTCAGGCTTATGATTCGACCTGAGTCCAAGGAGAGTCGCTTTGGGCACGTGCTACCGCAACAAATCGTGTACATTTGCACCCCCTGGACAAGATACGATGAGGCAGAATCCTGTCAAATTGATAGGACAAAAGATATTTGCATCTATATCATTGGTCAACATCGGCAATTCTGGATGGTCCTGTTTATGGTTCAACCCAAGTCCAAAGAATGTCGCTTTGGACAAGTGCTACCGCACAAATCTTGTACATTTGAACCTCCTGGACAAGATACGATGAGGCAGAATCCTGTCAAATTGATAGGAGTGAAGATGTTTGCGTCTATATCATTGGACGACATTGGCAATTCTGGAAGTTCGGCATATGATTCGACCTGAGTCCAAAGAGAGTCGCTTCGGACAAGTGCTACCGCAATAAGTCTTGTACATTTGGACCTCCTGTACAAGGTATGATGAGGCCGAATCCTGTCAAATTGATAGGAGTGAAGATATTTGCATCTATATCATTGGACGACATTGGCAATTCTGGAAGTACGGCATATGATTCGACCTGAGTCCAAAGAGAGTCGCTTCGGACAAATACTGCCGCCCATATCTTGTCCATTTGGACCACCGGAACAAGGTATGATGAGGCAGAATCCTATCACATTCATAGGAGTGATGATATTTGCATCTGCATCATTGGACGACATGGCAATTCTGGATGCTTCGGCATATGAATCGACCTGAGTCCAAAGAGAGTCGCTTTGGACAAGTGCTACCGCACAAATCGTGTACATTTGGACCTCCTGTACAAGATATGGTGAGGCAGAATCCTATCACATTGATAGGAGTAAAGATATTTGCATCTATATCATAGGACGACATTGGCAATTCTGGATGCTCGGCATATCAATCGACCAGAGCCCAAAGAGATTGGCTTTTGTCAAGTGCTACCGCATAAATCTTGTACATTTGAACCTCCTAGACAAGATACAATGAGGCAGAATCCTATCAAATTGATAGGAGTGAAGATGTTTGCATCTATATCATTGGACGACATTGGCAATTCTGGATGCTCGGCTTATGATTCGACCTGAGTTCAAATAGAGTCGCTTTGGACAAGTGCTACCGCACAAATCGCGTATATTTGGACCTCCTGTACAAGATACGATGAGGCAGAATCCTGTCAAATTGATAGGAGTGAAGATATTTGCATCTATATCAATGGACATCATTGGCAATTCTGGATGCTCCGGCATATGATTCGACCTGAATCCCAAGAGAGTCGCTCTGGACAAGTACTGCAGCACAAATCCTGTACATTTGTACCTCCGGAACAAGGTACGATGAGGCAGAATCCTGTCAAATTGATAGGAGTAAAGATATTTGCATCTATATCATTAGACAGAATTGGCAATTCTGGATGCACGGGCTTATGATTCGACCTGAGTCCAAGGAGAATCGCTTTGGACAAGTGCTACCGCAACAAATCTTGTACATTTGGACCCCCTGGACAAGATACGATGAGGCAGAATCCTGTCAAGTTGATAGGAGTAATGATATTTGCATCTATATCATTGGACGACATTGGCAATTCTGGAAGTTCGGCATATGATTCGACCTGAGTTCAAAGAGAGTCGCTTTGGACAAATATTTCCGCCCAAATCTTGTCCATTTGGTCCTCCTGGACAAGATATGATGAGGCCGAATCCTGTCAAATTGATAGCAGTAAAGATATTTGGATCTATACCATTGCACGACATTGGCAATTCTTGATTCTTCGGCTTATGGATCTGCCTGAGTCCAAATAGTGTTGCTTTGGAGAAGGGCTACCGCACAAATCGTGTACATTTGAACCTGCGGAACAAGGTATGATGAGGCAGAATCCTATCACATTCATAGGAGTGATGATATTTGCATCTGCATCATTGGACGACATGGCAATTCTGGATGCTTCGGCATATGAATCGACCTGAGTCCAAAGAGAGTCGCTTTGGACAAGTGCTACCGCAACAAATCTTGTACATTTGGACCCCCTGGACAAGATACGATGAGGCAGAATCCTGTCAAGTTGATAGGAGTAATGATATTTGCATCTATATCATTGGACGACATTGGCAATTCTGGATGTTCGGCTTATGGATCGACCTGAGTCCAAAGAGAGTCGCTTTGGACAAGTGCTACCGCAACAAATCTTGCACATTTGGACCTCCTGGACAAGATACGATCAGGCAGAATCCTATGAACTTAATAGGAGTAAAGATATTTGCATCTATATCATTGGTCAACAACGGCAATTCTGGATGGTCCGGCATATGGTTCGACATAAGTCCAAAGAATGCCGCTTTGGACAAGTGCTACCGCAACAAATCGTGTACATTTTGACCCCCTGGATAAGATACGATGAGGCAGAATCCTGTCAAATTGATAGCAGTAAAGATATTTCCATCTATACCATTGCATGACATTGGCAATTCTTGATGCTTCGGCTTATGGATCGACCTGAGTCCAAAGAGATTCGTTTTTGTAAAGTGCTAACGCACAAATCTTGTACATTTGGACCTCCTGCACAAGGTATGATGAGGCAGAATCCTATCACATTGATAGGAGTAAAGATATTAGAATCTATATCACTGGACGACATTGGCAGTTCTGGATGCTCTGGCATATGATTCGACCGGAGGCAAAAGAGAGTCGCTTTGGACACGTGCTACCGCACAAATCTTGTACATTTGGACCCCCTGGACAAGATACGATGAGGCAGAATCCTGCCAAATTGATAGGTGTGGAGATGGTTGCATCTATATCATTGGACGACATTGGCAATTCTGGGTGCTCCGGTTTATGATTCGACCTGAGTCCAAAGAGAGTCGGCCTGGACAAGTGCTACCGCACAAATATTGTACATTTGATCTTCCGGGACAAGATACGATGAGGCAGAATCCTGCCAAATTGATAGGAGTGAGGATATTTGCATCTATATCTTTGGACGACATTGGCAATTCTGGATGCTCCGGCATATGATTCGACCGGAGGCCAAAGAGTTTGGCTTTTGTCAAGTGCTACCGCACAAATCTTGTATGTGTGGACCTCCTGTACAAGGTATGATGAGGCAGAATCCTACCACATTGATATCAGTAAAGATATTTGCATCTATATCATTGGACGACATTGGCAATTCTGGATGCTCCGGCTTATGGATCGACCTGAGTCCAAAGAGATTCGTTTTTGTAAAGTGCTAACGCACAAATCTTGTACATTTGGACCTCCTGCACAAGGCATGATGAGGCAGAATCCTATCACATTGATAGGAGTAAAGATATTTGAATCTATATCACTGGACGACATTGGCAGTTCTGGATGCTCTGGCATATGATTCGACCGGAGGCAAAAGAGAGTCGCTTTGGACACGTGCTACCGCACAAATCTTGTACATTTGGACCCCCTGGACAAGATACGATGAGGCAGAATCCTGCCCAATTGATAGGTGTGGAGATGGTTGCATCTATATCATTGGACGACATTGGCAATTCTGGATGCTCGGGTTTATGATTCGACCTGAGTCCAAAGAGAGTCGGCCTGGACAAGTGCTACCGCACAAATATTGTACATTTGATCTTCCTGGACAAGATACGATGAGGCAGAATCCTGCCAAATTGATAGGAGTGAGGATATATGCATCTATATCTTTGGACGACATTGGCAATTCTGGATGCTCCGGCATATGATTCGACCGGAAGCCAAAGAGTTTGGCTTTTGTCAAGTGCTACCGCACAAATATTGTATGTGTGGAGCTCCTGTACAAGGTATGATGAGGCAGAATCCTACCACATTGATATCAGTAAAGATATTTGCATCTATATCCTTGGACGACATTGGCAATTCTGGATGCTCCGGCATATGATTCGATCTGAGTCCAAAGAGAGTCGCTTTGGACAAGTGCTACTGCACAAATCGTGTACATTTGGACCTCCTGTACAAGGTATGATGAGGCTGAATCGAATCACATTGATAGGAGTAGAGATATTTGCATCTATATCATTGGACGACATTGGAAATTCTGGATGCTCGGCTTATGATTCGACCTGAGTTCAAATAGAGTCGCTTTGGACAAGTGCTACCGCACAAATCGTGTACATTTGGACCTCCTGTATGAGATATGATGAGGCAGAATCCTATCACGTTGATAGGAGTAAAGATATTTGCATCTATATCATTGGACGACATTGGCAATTCTGGATGCTCGGCATATGATTCGACCTGAGTCAAAGAGATTGGCTTTTGTCAAGTGCTACCGCACAAGTCTTGTACATTTGGACCCCCTGGACGATATACGATCAGGCAGAATCATGTCAAATTGGTAGGAGTAAAGATATTTGCATCTATATCATTGGACGACATTGGCAATTCTGGATGCTCCGGTTTATGATTCGACCTGAATCCAAAGAGAGTCGGTTTCGGCAAATGCTGCTGCCCAGAACTTGTGCATTTGGACCTCCTGGAAAAGGTATGATGAGGCAGAATCCTTTCACATTGATAGGAGTGAAGATATTTGCATCTATATCATTAGACGGTATTGGCAATTCTGGATGCTCAGGCTTATGATTCGACCTGAGTCCAAGGAGAGTCGCTTTGGGCACGTGCTACCGCAACAAATCGTGTACATTTGCACCCCCTGGACAAGATACGATGAGGCAGAATCCTGTCAAATTGATAGGACAAAAGATATTTGCATCTATATCATTGGTCAACATCGGCAATTCTGGATGGTCCGGCTTATGGGTCGACCTAAGTCCAAAGAATGTCGCTTTGGACAAGTGCTACCGCACAAATCTTGTACATTTGAACCTCGTGGACAAGATACGATGAGGCAGAATCATGTAAAATTGATAGGAGTAAAGATATTTGCATCTATATCATTGGACGACATTGGCAATTCTGGATGCTCAGGCTTATGATTCGACCTGAGTCCAAGGAGAGTCGCTTTGGGCAAGTGCTACCGCAACAAATCTTGTACATTTGCACCCCCTGGACAAGATACGATGAGGCAGAATCCTGTCAAATTGATAGGACAAAAGATATTTGCATCTATATCATTGGTCAACATCGGCAATTCTGGATGGTCCTGTTTATGGTTCGACCCAAGTCCAAAGAATGTCGCTTTGGACAAGTGCTACCGCACAAATCTTGTACATTTGAACCTCCTGGACAAGATACGATGAGGCAGAATCCTATCAAATTGATAGGAGTAAAGATATTTGCATCTATATCATTAGACAGAATTGGCAATTCTGGATGCTCAGGCTTATGATTCGACGTGAGTCCAAGGAGAGTCGCTTTGGGCAAGTGCTACCGCAACAAATCTTGTACATTTGGACCCCCTGGACAAGATATGATGAGGCAGAATCCTGTCAAATTGATAGGACAAAAGATATTTGCATCTATATCATTGGTCAACATCGGCAATTCTGGATGGTCCGGTTTATGGTTCGACCCAAGTCCAAAGAATGTCGCTTTGGACAAGTGCTACCGCACAAATGTTGTACATTTGAACCTCCTGGACAAGATACGATGAGGCAGAATCCTGTCAAATTGATAGGAGTGAAGATGTTTGCGTCTATATCATTGGACGACATTGGCAATTCTGGAAGTATGGCATATGATTCGACCTGAGTCCAAAGAGATTCGCTTCGGACAAGTGCTACCACAATAAGTCTTGTACATTTGGACCTCCTGGACAAGATATGATGAGGCAGAATCCTGTCAAATTGATAGGAGTGAAGATATTTGCATCTATATCATTGGACGACATTGGCAATTCTGGAAGTACGGCATATGATTCGACCTGAGTCCAAAGAGAGTCGCTTCGGACAAATACTGCTGCCCAAATCTTGTCCATTTGGACCACCGGAACAAGGTATGATGAGGCAGAATCCTATCACATTCATAGGAGTAAAGATATTTGCATCTATATCATTGGACGACATTGGCAATTCTGGATGCCTCGGCTTATGATACGACCTGAGTCAAAGAGAATGGCTTTTGTCAAGTGCTACCGCACAAGTCTTGTACATTTGGACCCCCTGGACGATATACGATCAGGCAGAATCCTGTCAAATTGATAGGAGTAAAGATATTTGCATCTATATCATTGGTCAACATCGGCAGTTCTGGATGGTCCGGCTTATGGGTCGACCTAAGTCCAAAGAATGTCGCTTTGGACAAGTGCTACCGCACAAATCTTGTACGTTTGAACCTCGTGGACAAGATACGATGAGGCAGAATCATGTAAAATTGATAGCAGTAAAGATATTTGGATCTATACCATTGCACGACATTGGCAATTCTTGATGCTTCGGCTTATGGATCGACCTGAGTCCAAAGAGTTTCGCTTTGGACAAGTGCTACCGCACAAATCTTGTATGTGTGGACGTCCTGTACAAGATATGATGAGGCTGAATCGTATCACATTGATAGGAGTAAAGGTATTTACATCTATATCATTGGACGACATTGGCAATACTGGATGCTCGGCATATGATTCGACCTGAGTCAAAGAGATTGGCTTTTGTCAAGTGCTACCGCACAAGTCTTGTACATTTGGACCCCCTGGACGATATACGATCAGGCAGAATCATGTCAAATTGGTAGGAGTAAAGATATTTGCATCTATATCATTGGACGACATTGGCAATTCTGGATGCTCCGGTTTATGATTCGACCTGAATCCAAAGAGAGTCGGTTTCGGCAAATGCTGCTGCCCAAAACTTGTGCATTTGGACCTCCTGGAAAAGGTATGATGAGGCAGAATCCTTTCACATTGATAGGAGTGAAGATATTTGCATCTATATCATTAGACGGCATTGGCAATTCTGGATGCTCAGGCTTATGATTCGACCTGAGTCCAAGGAGAGTCGCTTTGGGCACGTGCTACCGCAACAAATCGTGTACATTTGCACCCCCTGGACAAGATACGATGAGGCAGAATCCTGTCAAATTGATAGGACAAAAGATATTTGCATCTATATCATTGGTCAACATCGGCAATTCTGGATGGTCCTGTTTATGGTTCGACCCAAGTCCAAAGAATGTCGCTTTGGACAAGTGCTACCGCACAAATCTTGTACATTTGAACCTCCTGGACAAGATACGATGAGGCAGAATCCTGTCAAATTGATAGGAGTGAAGATGTTTGCGTCTATATCATTGGACGACATTGGCAATTCTGGAAGTTCGGCATATGATTCGACCTGAGTCCAAAGAGAGTCGCTTCGGACAAGTGCTACCGCAATAAGTCTTGTACATTTGGACCTCCTGTACAAGGTATGATGAGGCCGAATCCTGTCAAATTGATAGGAGTGAAGATATTTGCATCTATATCATTGGACGACATTGGCAATTCTGGAAGTACGGCATATGATTCGACCTGAGTCCAAAGAGAGTCGCTTCGGACAAATACTGCCGCCCAAATCTTGTCCATTTGGACCACCGGAACAAGGTATGATGAGGCAGAATCCTATCACATTCATAGGAGTGATGATATTTGCATCTGCATCATTGGACGACATGGCAATTCTGGATGCTTCGGCATATGAATCGACCTGAGTCCAAAGAGAGTCGCTTTGGACAAGTGCTACCGCACAAATCGTGTACATTTGGACCTCCTGTACAAGATATGGTGAGGCAGAATCCTATCACATTGATAGGAGTAAAGATATTTGCATCTATATCATAGGACGACATTGGCAATTCTGGATGCTCGGCATATCAATCGACCAGAGCCCAAAGAGATTGGCTTTTGTCAAGTGCTACCGCATAAATCTTGTACATTTGAACCTCCTAGACAAGATACAATGAGGCAGAATCCTATCAAATTGATAGGAGTGAAGATGTTTGCATCTATATCATTGGACGACATTGGCAATTCTGGATGCTCGGCTTATGATTCGACCTGAGTTCAAATAGAGTCGCTTTGGACAAGTGCTACCGCACAAATCGTGTATATTTGGACCTCCTGTACAAGATACGATGAGGCAGAATCCTGTCAAATTGATAGGAGTGAAGATATTTGCATCTATATCAATGGACATCATTGGCAATTCTGGATGCTCCGGCATATGATTCGACCTGAATCCCAAGAGAGTCGCTCTGGACAAGTACTGCAGCACAAATCCTGTACATTTGTACCTCCGGAACAAGGTACGATGAGGCAGAATCCTGTCAAATTGATAGGAGTAAAGATATTTGCATCTATATCATTAGACAGAATTGGCAATTCTGGATGCACGGGCTTATGATTCGACCTGAGTCCAAGGAGAATCGCTTTGGACAAGTGCTACCGCAACAAATCTTGCACATTTGGACCTCCTGGACAAGATACGATCAGGCAGAATCCTATGAACTTAATAGGAGTAAAGATATTTGCATCTATATCATTGGTCAACAACGGCAATTCTGGATGGTCCGGCATATGGTTCGACATAAGTCCAAAGAATGCCGCTTTGGACAAGTGCTACCGCAACAAATCGTGTACATTTTGACCCCCTGGATAAGATACGATGAGGCAGAATCCTGTCAAATTGATAGCAGTAAAGATATTTCCATCTATACCATTGCATGACATTGGCAATTCTTGATGCTTCGGCTTATGGATCGACCTGAGTCCAAAGAGATTCGTTTTTGTAAAGTGCTAACGCACAAATCTTGTACATTTGGACCTCCTGCACAAGGTATGATGAGGCAGAATCCTATCACATTGATAGGAGTAAAGATATTAGAATCTATATCACTGGACGACATTGGCAGTTCTGGATGCTCTGGCATATGATTCGACCGGAGGCAAAAGAGAGTCGCTTTGGACACGTGCTACCGCACAAATCTTGTACATTTGGACCCCCTGGACAAGATACGATGAGGCAGAATCCTGCCAAATTGATAGGTGTGGAGATGGTTGCATCTATATCATTGGACGACATTGGCAATTCTGGGTGCTCGGGTTTATGATTCGACCTGAGTCCAAAGAGAGTCGGCCTGGACAAGTGCTACCGCACAAATATTGTACATTTGATCTTCCGGGACAAGATACGATGAGGCAGAATCCTGCCAAATTGATAGGAGTGAAGATATATGCATCTATATCTTTGGACGACATTGGCAATTCTGGATGCTCCGGCATATGATTCGACCGGAGGCCAAAGAGTTTGGCTTTTGTCAAGTGCTACCGCACAAATCTTGTATGTGTGGAGCTCCTGTACAAGGTATGATGAGGCAGAATCCTACCACATTGATATCAGTAAAGATATTTGCATCTATATCATTGGACGACATTGGCAATTCTGGATGCTCCGGCATATGATTCGATCTGAGTCCAAAGAGAGTCGCTTTGGACAAGTGCTACTGCACAAATCGTGTACATTTGGACCTCCTGTACAAGGTATGATGAGGCTGAATCGAATCACATTGATAGGAGTAGAGATATTTGCATCTATATCATTGGACGACATTGGAAATTCTGGATGCTCGGCTTATGATTCGACCTGAGTTCAAATAGAGTCGCTTTGGACAAGTGCTACCGCACAAATCGTGTACATTTGGACCTCCTGTATGAGATATGGTGAGGCAGAATCCTATCACATTGATAGGAGTAAAGATATTTGCATCTATATCATTGGACGACATTGGCAATTCTGGATGCTCGGCATATCAATCGACCTGAGGCCAAAGAGATTGGCTTTTGTCAAGTGCTACCGCACAAATCTTGTACATTTGAACCTCCTGGAGAACATACGATGGGGCAGAATCCTGTCAAATTGATAGGAGTGATGATATTTGCATGTATATAATTGGACGACATTGGCAATTCTGGATGCTCCGGTTTATTATTCGACCTGAGTCCAAAGGGAGTCGCTTTGGACAAGTGCTACCGCACAAATCTTGTACATTTGGACCTCCTGGACCAGGTATGATGAGGCAGAATCCTATTACATTGGTAGGGGTAAAGGTATTTGCATCTATATCTTTGGACGACATTGGCAATTCTGGATGCCTCGGCTTATGATTCGACCTCAATCCAAAGAATGTTGCTTTGGACAAGTGCTACTGCAACAAATCGTGTACATTTGGACCCCCTGGATAAGATACGATGAGGCAGAATCCTGTCAAATTGATAGCAGTAAAGATATTTCCATCTATACCATTGCATGACATTGGCAATTCTTGATGCTTCGGCTTATGGATCGACCTGAGTCCAAAGAGATTCGTTTTTGTAAAGTGCTAACGCACAAATCTTGTACATTTGGACCTCCTGCACAAGGTATGATGAGGCAGAATCCTGTCACATTGATAGGAGTAAAGATATTAGAATCTATATCACTGGACGACATTGGCAGTTCTGGATGCTCTGGCATATGATTCGACCGGAGGCAAAAGAGAGTCGCTTTGGACACGTGCTACCGCACAAATCTTGTACATTTGGACCCCCTGGACAAGATACGATGAGGCAGAATCCTGCCAAATTGATAGGTGTGGAGATGGTTGCATCTATATCATTGGACGACATTGGCAATTCTGGATGCTCGGGTTTATGATTCGACCTGAGTCCAAAGAGAGTCGGCCTGGACAAGTGCTACCGCACAAATATTGTACATTTGATCTTCCGGGACAAGATACGATGAGGCAGAATCCTGCCAAATTGATAGGAGTGAGGATATTTGCATCTATATCTTTGGACGACATTGGCAATTCTGGATGCTCCGGCATATGATTCGACCGGAGGCCAAAGAGTTTGGCTTTTGTCAAGTGCTACCGCACAAATCTTGTATGTGTGGACCTCCTGTACAAGGTATGATGAGGCAGAATCCTACCACATTGATATCAGTAAAGATATTTGCATCTATATCATTGGACGACATTGGCAATTCTGGATGCTCCGGCTTATGGATCGACCTGAGTCCAAAGAGATTCGTTTTTGTAAAGTGCTAACGCACAAATCTTGTACATTTGGACCTCCTGCACAAGGCATGATGAGGCAGAATCCTATCACATTGATAGGAGTAAAGATATTTGAATCTATATCACTGGACGACATTGGCAGTTCTGGATGCTCTGGCATATGATTCGACCGGAGGCAAAAGAGAGTCGCTTTGGACACGTGCTACCGCACAAATCTTGTACATTTGGACCCCCTGGACAAGATACGATGAGGCAGAATCCTGTCAAATTGATAGGTGTGGAGATGGTTGCATCTATATCATTGGACATCATTGGCAATTCTGGATGCTCCGGCATATGATTCGACCTGAATCCCAAGAGAGTCGCTCTGGACAAGTACTGCAGCACAAATCCTGTACATTTGTACCTCCGGAACAAGGTACGATGAGGCAGAATCCTGTCAAATTGATAGGAGTAAAGATATTTGCATCTATATCATTAGACAGAATTGGCAATTCTGGATGCTCAGGCTTATGATTCGACCTGAGTCCAAGGAGAATCGCTTTGGACAAGTGCTACCGCAACAAATCTTGTACATTTGGACCCCCTGGACAAGATACGATGAGGCAGAATCCTGTCAAGTTGATAGGAGTAATGATATTTGCATCTATATCATTGGACGACATTGGCAATTCTGGAAGTTCGGCATATGATTCGACCAGATTTCAAAGAGAGTCGCTTTGGACAAATATTGCCGCCCAAATCTTGTCCATTTGGTCCTCCTGGACAAGATATGATGAGGCCGAATCCTGTCAAATTGATAGCAGTAAAGATATTTGGATCTATACCATTGGTCAACAACGGCAATTCTGGATGCTCGGCATATGATTCGACCTGATTTCAAAGAGAGTCGCTTTGGACAAATATTGCCGCCCAAATCTTGTCCATTTGGTCCTCCTGGACAAGATATGATGAGGCCGAATCCTGTCAAATTGATAGCAGTAAAGATATTTGGATCTATACCATTGGTCAACAACGGCAATTCTGGATGTTCGGCTTATGGATCGACCTGAGTCCAAAGAGAGTCGCTTTGGACAAGTGCTACCGCAACAAATCTTGCACATTTGGACCTCCTGGACAAGATACGATCAGGCAGAATCCTATGAACTTAATAGGAGTAAAGATATTTGCATCTATATCATTGCATGACATTGGCAATTCTTGATGCTTCGGCTTATGGATCGACCTGAGTCCAAAGAGATTCGTTTGTGTAAAGTGCTAACGCACAAATCTTGTACATTTGGACCTCCTGCACAAGGTATGATGAGGCAGAATCCTATCACATTGATAGGAGTAAAGATATTAGAATCTATATCACTGGACGACATTGGCAGTTCTGGATGCTCTGGCATATGATTCGACCGGAGGCAAAAGAGAGTCGCTTTGGACACGTGCTACCGCACAAATCTTGTACATTTGGACCCCCTGGACAAGATACGATGAGGCAGAATCCTGCCAAATTGATAGGTGTGGAGATGGTTGCATCTATATCATTGGACGACATTGGCAATTCTGGATGCTCGGGTTTATGATTCGACCTGAGTCCAAAGAGAGTCGGCCTGGACAAGTGCTACCGCACAAATATTGTACATTTGATCTTCCGCGACAAGATACGATGAGGCAGAATCCTGCCAAATTGATAGGAGTGAGGATATTTGCATCTATATCTTTGGACGACATTGGCAATTCTGGATGCTCCGGCATATGATTCGACCGGAGGCCAAAGAGTTTGGCTTTTGTCAAGTGCTACCGCACAAATCGTGTACATTTGGACCTCCTGTACAAGATACGATGAGGCAGAATCCTGTCAAATTGATAGGAGTGAAGATATTTGCATCTATATCAATGGACATCATTGGCAATTCTGGATGCTCCGGCATATGATTCGACCTGAATCCCAAGAGAGTCGCTCTGGACAAGTACAGCAGCACAAATCCTGTACATTTGTACCTCCGGAACAAGGTACGATGAGGCAGAATCCTGTCAAATTGATAGCAGTAAAGATATTTCCATCTATACCATTGCATGACATTGGCAATTCTTGATGCTTCGGCGTATGGATCGACCTGAGTCCAAGGAGAATCGCTTTGGACAAGTGCTACCGCAACAAATCTTGTACATTTGGACCCCCTGGACAAGATACGATGAGGCAGAATCCTGTCAAGTTGATAGGAGTAATGATATTTGCATCTATATCATTGGACGACATTGGCAATTCTGGAAGTTCGGCATATGATTCGACCTGATTTCAAAGAGAGTCGCTTTGGACAAATATTGCCGCCCAAATCTTGTCCATTTGGTCCTCCTGGACAAGATATGATGAGGCCGAATCCTGTCAAATTGATAGCAGTAAAGATATTTGGATCTATACCATTGGTCAACAACGGCAATTCTGGATGTTCGGCTTATGGATCGACCTGAGTCCAAAGAAAGTCGCTTTGGACAAGTGCTACCGCAACAAATCTTGCACATTTGGACCTCCTGGACAAGATACGATCAGGCAGAATCCTATGAACTTAATAGGAGTAAAGATATTTGCATCTATATCATTGGTCAACAACGGCAATTCTGGATGGTCCGGCATATGGTTCGACATAAGTCCAAAGAATGCCGCTTTGGACAAGTGCTACCGCAACGAATCGTGTACATTTGGACCCGCTGGACAAGATACGATGAGGCAGAATCCTGTCAAATTGATAGCAGTAAAGATATTTGCATCTATATCATTGGACGACATTGGCAATTCTGGATGCTCCGGCTTATGGATCGACCTGAGTCCAAAGGGATTGGTTTTGTAAAGTGCTAACGCACAAATCTTGTACATTTGGACCTCCTGCACAAGGTATGATGAGGCAGAATCCTATCACATTGATACTAGTAAAGATATTTGAATCTATATCACTGGCCGACATTGGCAGTTCTGGATGCTCTGGCATATGATTCGACCGGAGGCAAAAGAGAGTCGCTTTGGACACGTGCTACCGCACAAATCTTGTACATTTGGACCCCCTGGACAAGATACGATGAGGCAGAATCCTGCCAAATTGATAGGTGTGGAGATGGTTGCATCTATATCATTGGACGACATTGGCAATTCTGGATGCTCGGGTTTATGATTCCACCTGAGTCCAAAGAGAGTCGGCCTGGACAAGTGCTACCGCACAAATATTGTACATTTGATCTTCCTGGACAAGATACGATGAGGCAGAATCCTGCCAAATTGATAGGAGTGAGGATATTTGCATCTATATCTTTGGACGACATTGGCAATTCTGGAAGTTCGGCATATGATTCGACCTAAATCCAAAGAATGTCGCTTTGGACAAGTGCTACCGCACAAATCTTGTACATTTGAACCTCCTGGACAAGATACGATGAGGCAGAATCCTGTCAAATTGATAGGTGTGAAGATGTTTGCATCTATATCATTGGACGACATTGGCAATTCTGGATGCTCCGGTTTATGATTCGACCTGAGTCCAAAGAGAGTCGCTTTGGACAAGTGCTACCGCACAAATCTTGTACATTTGAACCTCGTGCCAAGATACGATGAGGCAGAATCCTATCACATTCATAGGAGTGATGATATTTGCATCTGTATCATTGGACGACATGGCAATTCTGGATGCTTCGGCATATGAATCGACCTGAGTCCAAAGAGATTCGCTTTTGTGAAGTGCTAACGCACAAATCTTGTACATTTTGACCTACTGGACAAGGTAAGATGAGGCACAATCCTGTCAAATTGATAGCAGTAAAGATATTTGCATCTATATCATTGGACGGCATTGGCAATTCTGGATGCTCAGGCTTATGATTCGACCTGAGTCCAAGGAGTGTCGTTTTGGACAAGTGCTACCGCAACAAATCTTGTACATTTGGACCCCCTGGACAAGATACGATGAGGCAGAATCCTATCACATTGATAGGAGTAAAGATATTTGAATCTATATCACTGGACGACATTGGCAGTTCTGGATGCTCCGGTTTATTATTCGACCTGAGTCCAAAGGGAGTCGCTTTGGACAAGTGCTACCGCACAAATCTTGTACATTTGGACCTCCTGGACCAGGTATGATGAGGCAGAATCCTATTACATTGGTAGGAGTAAAGATATTTTCATCTATATCATTGGTCAACATCGGCAATACTGGATGGTCCGGCTTATGGTTCGACCTAAATCCAAAGAATGTCGCTTTGGACAAGTGCTACCGCACAAATCTTGTACATTTGAACCTCCTGGACAAGATACGATGACGCAGAATCCTGTCAAATTGATAGGTGTGAAGATGTTTGCATCTATATCATTGGACGACATTGGCAATTCTGGATGCTCCGGTTTATGATTCGACCTGAGTCCAAAGAGAGTCGCTTTGGACAAGTGCTACCGCACAAATCTTGCACATTTGGACCTTCTGGACCAGGCATGATGAGGCAGAATCCTGTCAAATTAATAGGAGTAAAGATATTTGCATCTATATCATTGGTCAACATCGGCAGTTCTGGATGGTCCGGCTTATGGTTCGACCTAAGTCCGAAGAATGTTGCTTTGGACAAGTGCTACCGCACAAATCTTGTACATTTGAACCTCGTGCCAAGATACGATGAGGCAGAATCCTATCACATTCATAGGAGTGATGATATTTGCATCTGTATCATTGGACGACATGGCAATTCTGGATGCTTCGGCATATGAATCGACCTGAGTCCAAAGAGATTCGCTTTTGTGAAGTGCTAACGCACAAATCTTGTACATTTTGACCTACTGGACAAGGTAAGATGAGGCACAATCCTGTCAAATTGATAGCAGTAAAGATATTTGCATCTATATCATTGGACGGCATTGGCAATTCTGGATGCTCAGGCTTATGATTCGACCTGAGTCCAAGGAGTGTCGTTTTGGACAAGTGCTACCGCACAAGTCTTGTACATTTGGACCCCCTGGACGATATACGATCAGGCAGAATCCTGTCAAATTGATAGGAGTAAAGATATTTGCATCTATATCATTGGACGACATTGGCAATTCTGGATGCTCCGGTTTATGATTCGACCTGAATCCAAAGGGAGTCGGTTTGGGCAAATGCTGCTGCCCAAAACTTGTGCATTTGGACCTCCTGGAAAAGGTATGATGAGGCAGAATCCTTTCACATTGATAGGAGTGAAGATATTTGCATCTATATCATTAGACGGCATTGGCAATTCTGGATGCTCAGGCTTATGATTCGACCTGAGTCCAAGGAGAATCGCTTTGGGCAAGTGCCACCGCAACAAATCTTGCACATTTGGACCCCCTGGACAAGATACGATGAGGCAGAATCCTGTCAAATTGATAGGAGTAATGATATTTGCATCTATATCATTGGACGACATTGGCAATTCTGGAAGTTCGGCATATGATTCGACCTGAGTTCAAAGAGAGTCGCTTTGGACAAATACTGCCGCCCAAATCTTGTCCATTTGGACCTCCTGGACAAGATATGATGAGGCCGAATCCTGTCAAATTGATAGGAGTGAAGACATTTGCATCTATATCATTGGACGACATTGGCAATTCTGGATGCTCAGGCTTATGGTTCGATCTTAGTCCAAAGAATGTCGCTTTAGACAAGTGCTACCGCAAAAATCTTGTACATTTGAACCTCCTAGACAAGATACGATGAGGCAGAATCCTATCAAATTGATAGGAGTGAAGATGTTTGCATCTATATCATTGGACGACATTGGCAATTGTGGAAGTTCGGCATATGATTCGACCTGAGTCCAAAGAATGCCGCTTTGGACAAGTGCTACCGCAACGAATCGTGTACATTTGGACCCCCTGGACAAGATACGATGAGGCAGAATCCTGTCAAATTGATGGCAGTAAAGATATTTGGATATATACCATTGCACGACATTGGCAATTCTTGATTCTTCGGCTTATGGATCTGCCTGAGTCCAAATAGAGTTGCTTTGGAGAAGGGCTACCGCACAAATCGTGTACATTTGATCCTCCGGAACAAGGTATGATGAGGCAGAATCCTATCACATTGATAGGAGTAAAGATATTTGCATCTATATCATTGGACGACATTGGCAATTCTGGATGTTCGGCTTATGGATCGACCTGAGTCCAAAGAGAGTCGCTTTGGACAAGTGCTACCGCAACAAATCTTGCACATTTGGACCCCCTGGACAAGATACGATCAGGCAGAATCCTGCCAAATTGATAGGTGTGGAGATGGTTGCATCTATATCATTGGACGACATTGGCAATTCTGGATGCTCGGGTTTATGATTCGACCTGAGTCCAAAGAGAGTCGGCCTGGACAAGTGCTACCGCACAAATCTTGTACATTTGAACCTCCTGGAGAAGATACGATGGGGCAGAATCCTGTCAAATTGATAGGAGTGATGATATTTGCATGTATATAATTGGACGACATTGGCAATTCTGGATGCTCCGGTTTATTATTCGACCTGAGTCCAAAGGGAGTCGCTTTGGACAAGTGCTACCGCACAAATCTTGTACATTTGGACCTCCTGGACCAGGTATGATGAGGCAGAATCCTATTACATTGGTAGGAGTAAAGGTATTTGCATCTATATCTTTGGACGACATTGGCAATTCTGGATGCCTCGGCTTATGATTCGACCTGAATCCAAAGAATGTTGCTTTGGACAAGAGCTACTGCAACAAATCGTGTACATTTGGACCCCCTGGATAAGATACGATGAGGCAGAATCCTGTCAAATTGATAGGTGTGAAGATGTTTGCATCTATATCATTGGACGACATTGGCAATTCTGGATGCTCCGGTTTATGATTCGACCTGAGTCCAAAGAGAGTCGCTTTGGACAAGTGCTACCGCACAAATCTTGCACATTTGGACCTTCTGGACCAGGCATGATGAGGCAGAATCCTATTACATTGGTAGGAGTAAAGATATTCTCATCTATATCATTGGTCAACATCGGCAATACTGGATGGTCCGGCTTATGGTTCGACCTAAATCCAAAGAATGTCGCTTTGGACAAGTGCTACCGCACAAATCTTGTACATTTGAACCTCCTGGACAAGATACGATGAGGCAGAATACTGTCAAATTGATAGGTGTGAAGATGTTTGCATCTATATCATTGGACGACATTGGCAATTCTGGATGCTCCGGTTTATGATTCGACCTGAGTCCAAAGAGAGTCGCTTTGGACAAGTGCTACCGCACAAATCTTGCACATTTGGACCTTCTGGACCAGGCATGATGAGGCAGAATCCTGTCAAATTAATAGGAGTAAAGATATTTGCATCTATATCATTGGTCAACATCGGCAGTTCTGGATGGTCCGGCTTATGGTTCGACCTAAGTCCGAAGAATGTTGCTTTGGACAAGTGCTACCGCACAAATCTTGTACATTTGAACCTCGTGCCAAGATACGATGAGGCAGAATCCTATCACATTCATAGGAGTGATGATATTTGCATCTGTATCATTGGACGACATGGCAATTCTGGATGCTTCGGCATATGAATCGACCTGAGTCCAAAGAGATTCGCTTTTGTGAAGTGCTAACGCACAAATCTTGTACATTTTGACCTACTGGACAAGGTAAGATGAGGCACAATCCTGTCAAATTGATAGCAGTAAAGATATTTGCATCTATATCATTGGACGGCATTGGCAATTCTGGATGCTCAGGCTTATGATTCGACCTGAGTCCAAGGAGTGTCGTTTTGGACAAGTGCTACCGCACAAGTCTTGTACATTTGGACCCCCTGGACGATATACGATCAGGCAGAATCCTGTCAAATTGATAGGAGTAAAGATATTTGCATCTATATCATTGGACGACATTGGCAATTCTGGATGCTCCGGTTTATGATTCGACCTGAATCCAAAGGGAGTCGGTTTGGGCAAATGCTGCTGCCCAAAACTTGTGCATTTGGACCTCCTGGAAAAGGTATGATGAGGCAGAATCCTTTCACATTGATAGGAGTGAAGATATTTGCATCTATATCATTAGACGGCATTGGCAATTCTGGATGCTCAGGCTTATGATTCGACCTGAGTCCAAGGAGAATCGCTTTGGGCAAGTGCCACCGCAACAAATCTTGCACATTTGGAACCCCTGGACAAGATACGATGAGGCAGAATCCTGTCAAATTGATAGGAGTAATGATATTTGCATCTATATCATTGGACGACATTGGCAATTCTGGAAGTTCGGCATATGATTCGACCTGAGTTCAAAGAGAGTCGCTTTGGACAAATACTGCCGCCCAAATCTTGTCCATTTGGACCTCCTGGACAAGATATGATGAGGCCGAATCCTGTCAAATTGATAGGAGTGAAGACATTTGCATCTATATCATTGGACGACATTGGCAATTCTGGATGCTCAGGCTTATGGTTCGATCTTAGTCCAAAGAATGTCGCTTTGGACAAGTGCTACCGCAAAAATCTTGTACATTTGAACCTCCTAGACAAGATACGATGAGGCAGAATCCTATCAAATTGATAGGAGTGAAGATGTTTGCATCTATATCATTGGACGACATTGGCAATTCTGGAAGTTCGGCATATGATTCGACCTGAGTCCAAGGAGAGTCGCTTTGGACAAGTGCTACCGCAACAAATCTTGCACATTTGGACCCCCTGGACAAGATACGATCAGGCAGAATCCTGTGAAATTAATAGGAGTAAAGATATTTGCATGTATATAATTGGACGACATTGGCAATTCTGGATGCTCCGGTTTATTATTCGACCTGAGTCCAAAGGGAGTCGCTTTGGACAAGTGCTACCGCACAAATCTTGTACATTTGGACCTCCTGGACCAGGTATGATGAGGCAGAATCCTATTACATTGGTAGGAGTAAAGGTATTTGCATCTATATCTTTGGACGACGTTGCCAATTCTGGATGCCTCGGCTTATGATTCGACCTGAATCCAAAGAATGTTGCTTTGGACAAGAGCTACTGCAACAAATCGTGTACATTTGGACCCCCTGGATAAGATACGATGAGGCAGAATCCTGTCAAATTGATAGCAGTAAAGATATTTCCATCTATACCATTGCATGACATTGGCAATTCTTGATGCTTCGGCTTATGTATCGACCTGAGTCCAAAGAGATTCGTTTTTGTATTGTGCTAACGCACAAATCTTGTACATTTGGACCTCCTGCACAAGGTATGATGAGGCAGAATCCTATCACATTGATAGGAGTAAAGATATTAGAATCTATATCACTGGACGACATTGGCAGTTCTGGATGCTCTGGCATATGATTCGACCGGAGGCAAAAGAGAGTCGCTTTGGACACGTGCTACCGCACAAATCTTGTACATTTGGACCCCCTGGACAAGATTCGATGAGGCAGAATCCTGCCAAATTGATAGGTGTGGAGATGTTTGCATCTATATCATTGGACGACATTGGCAATTCTGGATGCTCGGGTTTATGATTCGACCTGAGTCCAAAGAGAGTCGGCCTGGACAAGTGCTACCGCACAAATATTGTACATTTGATCTTCCGGGACAAGATACGATGAGGCAGAATCCTGCCAAATTGATAGGAGTGAGGATATTTGCATCTATATCTTTGGACGACATTGGCAATTCTGGATGCTCCGGCATATGATTCGACCGGAGGCCAAAGAGTTTGGCTTTTGTCAAGTGCTACCGCACAAATCTTGTATGTGTGGACCTCCTGTACAAGGTATGATGAGGCAGAATCCTACCACATTGATATCAGTAAAGATATTTGCATCTATATCATTGGACGACATTGGCAATTCTGGATGCTCCGGCTTATGGATCGACTTGAGTCCAAAGCGATTCGTTTTTGTAAAGTGCTAACGCACAAATCTTGTACATTTGGACCTCCTGCACAAGGCATGATGAGGCAGAATCCTATCACATTGATAGGAGTAAAGATATTTGAATCTATATCACTGGACGACATTGGCAGTTCTGGATGCTCTGGCATATGATTCGACCGGAGGCAAAAGAGAGTCGCTTTGGACACGTGCTACCGCACAAATCTTGTACATTTGGACCCCCTGGACAAGATACGATGAGGCAGAATCCTGCCAAATTGATAGGTGTGGAGATGGTTGCATCTATATCATTGGACGACATTGGCAATTCTGGATGCTCGGGTTTATGATTCGACCTGAGTCCAAAGAGAGTCGGCCTGGACAAGTGCTACCGCACAAATATTGTACATTTGATCTTCCTGGACAAGATACGATGAGGCAGAATCCTGCCAAATTGATAGGAGTGAGGATATTTGCATCTATATCTTTGGACGACATTGGCAATTCTGGATGCTCCGGCATATGATTCGACCGGAGGCCAAAGAGTTTGGCTTTTGTCATGTGCTACCGCACAAATCTTGTATGTGTGGACCTCCTGTACAAGGTATGATGAGGCAGAATCCTACCACATTGATATCAGTAAAGATATTTGCATCTATATCATTGGACGACATTGGCAATTCTGGATGCTCCGGCATATGATTCGATCTGAGTCCAAAGAGAGTCGCTTTGGACAAGTGCTACCGCACAAATCGTGTACATTTGGACCTCCTGTACAAGGTATGATGAGGCTGAATCGAATCACATTGATAGGAGTAGAGATATTTGCATCTATATCATTGGACGACATTGGAAATTCTGGATGCTCGGCTTATGATTCGACCTGAGTTCAAATAGAGTCGCTTTGGACAAGTGCTACCGCACAAATCGTGTACATTTGGACCTCCTGTACAAGATACGATGAGGCAGAATCCTGTCAAATTGATAGGAGTGAAGATATTTGCATCTATATCAATGGACATCATTGGCAATTCTGGATGCTCCGGCATATGATTCGACCTGAATCCCAAGAGAGTCGCTCTGGACAAGTACTGCAGCACAAATCCTGTACATTTGTACCTCCGGAACAAGGTACGATGAGGCTGAATCGAATCACATTGATAGGAGTAGAGATATTTGCATCTATATCATTGGACGACATTGGAAATTCTGGATGCTCGGCTTATGATTCGACCTGAGTTCAAATAGAGTCGCTTTGGACAAGTGCTACCGCACAAATCGTGTACATTTGGACCTCCTGTACAAGATACGATGAGGCAGAATCCTGTCAAATTGATAGGAGTGAAGATATTTGCATCTATATCAATGGACATCATTGGCAATTCTGGATGCTCCGGCATATGATTCGACCTGAATCCCAAGAGAGTCGCTCTGGACAAGTACAGCAGCACAAATCCTGTACATTTGTACCTCCGGAACAAGGTACGATGAGGCAGAATCCTGTCAAATTGATAGCAGTAAAGATATTTCCATCTATACCATTGCATGACATTGGCAATTCTTGATGCTTCGGCGTATGGATCGACCTGAGTCCAAGGAGAATCGCTTTGGACAAGTGCTACCGCAACAAATCTTGTACATTTGGACCCCCTGGACAAGATACGATGAGGCAGAATCCTGTCAAGTTGATAGGAGTAATGATATTTGCATCTATATCATTGGACGACATTGGCAATTCTGGAAGTTCGGCATATGGTTCGACCTGATTTCAAAGAGAGTCGCTTTGGACAAATATTGCCGCCCAAATCTTGTCCATTTGGTCCTCCTGGACAAGATATGATGAGGCCGAATCCTGTCAAATTGATAGCAGTAAAGATATTTGGATCTATACCATTGGTCAACAACGGCAATTCTGGATGTTCGGCTTATGGATCGACCTGAGTCCAAAGAGAGTCGCTTTGGACAAGTGCTACCGCAACAAATCTTGCACATTTGGACCTCCTGGACAAGATACGACCAGGCAGAATCCTATGAACTTAATAGGAGTAAAGATATTTGCATCTATATCATTGGTCAACAACGGCAATTCTGGATGGTCCGGCATATGGTTCGACATAAGTCCAAAGAATGCCGCTTTGGACAAGTGCTACCGCAACGAATCGTGTACATTTGGACCCGCTGGACAAGATACGATGAGGCAGAATCCTGTCAAATTGATAGCAGTAAAGATATTTGCATCTATATCATTGGACGACATTGGCAATTCTGGATGCTCCGGCTTATGGATCGACCTGAGTCCAAAGGGATTCGTTTTTGTAAAGTGCTAACGCACAAATCTTGTACATTTGGACCTCCTGCACAAGGTATGATGAGGCAGAATCCTATCACATTGATACTAGTAAAGATATTTGAATCTATATCACTGGCCGACATTGGCAGTTCTGGATGCTCTGGCATATGATTCGACCGGAGGCAAAAGAGAGTCGCTTTGGACACGTGCTACCGCAGAAATCTTGTACATTTGGACCCCCTGGACAAGATACGATGAGGCAGAATCCTGCCAAATTGATAGGTGTGGAGATGGTTGCATCTATATCATTGGACGACATTGGCAATTCTGGATGCTCGGGTTTATGATTCGACCTGAGTCCAAAGAGAGTCGGCCTGGACAAGTGCTACCGCACAAATATTGTACATTTGATCTTCCTGGACAAGATACGATGAGGCAGAATCCTGCCAAATTGATAGGAGTGAGGATATTTGCATCTATATCTTTGGACGACATTGGCAATTCTGGATGCTCCGGCTTATGGATCGACCTGAGTCCAAAGAGATTCGTTTTTGTAAAGTGCTACCGCACAAATATTGTATGTGTGGACCTCCTGTACAAGGTATGATGAGGCAGAATCCTACCACATTGATATCAGTAAAGATATTTGCATCTATATCATTGGACGACATTGGCAATTCTGGATGCTCCGGCATATGATTCGATCTGAGTCCAAAGAGAGTCGCTTTGGACAAGTGCTACCGCACAAATCGTGTACATTTGGACCTCCTGTACAAGGTATGATGAGGCTGAATCGAATCACATTGATAGGAGTAGAGATATTTGCATCTATATCATTGGACGACATTGGAAATTCTGGATGCTAGGCTTATGATTCGACCTGAGTTCAAATAGAGTCGCTTTGGACAAGTGCTACCGCACAAATCTTGTACATTTGGACCTCCTGTACAAGATATGGTGAGGCAGAATCCTATCACATTGATAGGAGTAAAGATATTTGCATCTATATCATTGGACGACATTGGCAATTCTGGATGCTCGGGTTTATGATTCGACCTGAGTCCAAAGAGAGTCGGCCTGGACAAGTGCTACCGCACAAATATTGTACATTTGATCTTCCTGGACAAGATACGATGAGGCAGAATCCTGCCAAATTGATAGGAGTGAGGATATTTGCATCTATATCTTTGGACGACATTGGCAATTCTGGATGCTCCGGCATATGATTCGACCGGAGGCCAAAGAGTTTGGCTTTTGTCAAGTGCTACCGCACAAATCTTGTATGTGTGGACCTCCTGTACAAGGTATGATGAGGCAGAATCCTACCACATTGATATCAGTAAAGATATTTGCATCTATATCATTGGACGACATTGGCAATTCTGGATGCTCCGGCTTATGGATCGACCTGAGTCCAAAGAGATTCGTTTTTGTACAGTGCTAACGCACAAATCTTGTACATTTGGACCTCCTGCACAAGGCATGATGAGGCAGAATCCTATCACATTGATAGGAGTAAAGATATTTGAATCTATATCACTGGACGACATTGGCAGTTCTGGATGCTCCGGTTTATTATTCGACCTGAGTCCAAAGGGAGTCGCTTTGGACAAGTGCTACCGCACAAATCTTGTACATTTGGACCTCCTGGACCAGGTATGATGAGGCAGAATCCTATTACATTGGTAGGAGTAAAGATATTTGCATCTATATCATTGGTCAACATCGGCAATACTGGATGGTCCGGCTTATGGTTCGACCTAAATCCAAAGAATGTCGCTTTGGACAAGTGCTACCGCACAAATCTTGTACATTTGAACCTCCTGGACAAGATACGATGAGGCAGAATCCTGTCAAATTGATAGGTGTGAAGATGTTTGCATCTATATCATTGGACGACATTGGCAATTCTGGATGCTCCGGTTTATGATTCGACCTGAGTCCAAAGAGAGTCGCTTTGGACAAGTGTTACCGCACAAATCTTGCACATTTGGACCTTCTGGACCAGGCATGATGAGGCAGAATCCTGTCAAATTAATAGGAGTAAAGATATTTGCATCTATATCATTGGTCAACATCGGCAGTTCTGGATGGTCCGGCTTATGGTTCGACCTAAGTCCGAAGAATGTCGCTTTGGACAAGTGCTACCGCACAAATCTTGTACATTTGAACCTCGTGCCAAGATACGATGAGGCAGAATCCTATCACATTCATAGGAGTGATGATATTTGCATCTGTATCATTGGACGACATGGCAATTCTGGATGCTTCGGCATATGAATCGACCTGAGTCCAAAGAGATTCGCTTTTGTGAAGTGCTAACGCACAAATCTTGTACATTTTGACCTACTGGACAAGGTAAGATGAGGCACAATCCTGTCAAATTGATAGCAGTAAAGATATTTGCATCTATATCATTGGACGGCATTGGCAATTCTGGATGCTCAGGCTTATGATTCGACCTGAGTCCAAGGAGTGTCGTTTTGGACAAGTGCTACCGCAACAAATCTTGTACATTTGGACCCCCTGGACAAGATACGATGAGGCAGACTCCTGTCAAATTGATAGGAGTAATGATATTTGCATCTATATCATTGGACAACATTGGCAATTCTGGAAGTTCGGCATATGATTCGACCTGAGTTCAAAGAGAGTCGCTTTGGACAAATACTGCCGCCCAAATCTTATCCATTTGGACCTCCTGGACAAGATGTGATGAGGCCGAATCCTGTCAAATTGATAGAAGTGAAGACATTTGCATCTATATCATTGGACGACATTGGCAATTCTGGATGCTCAGGCTTATGGTTCGACCTTAGTCCAAAGAATGTCGCTTTGGACAGGTGCTACCGCACAAATCTTGTACATTTGAACCTCCTAGACAAAATACGATGAGGCAGAATCCTATCAAATTTATAGGTGTGAAGATGTTTGCATCTATATCATTGGACGACATTGGCAATTCTGGATGCTCCGGTTTATGATTCGACCTGAGTCCAAAGAGAGTCGCTTAGGACAAGTGCTACCGCACAAATCTTGTATGTGTGGACGTTCTGTATAAGATATGATGAGGCTGAATCGTATCACATTGATAGGAGTAAAGGTATTTACATCTATATCATTGGACGACTTTGGCAATACTGGATGCTCGGCATATGATTCGACCTGAGTCAAAGAGATTGGCTTTTGTCAAGTGCTACCGCACAAGTCTTGTACATTTGGACCCCCTGGACGATATACGATCAGGCAGAATCCTGTCAGATTGATAGGAGTAAAGATATTTGCATCTATATCATTGGACGACATTGGCAATTCTGGATGCTCCGGTTTATGATTCGACCTGAATCCAAAGGGAGTCGGTTTGGGCAAATGCTGCTGCCCAAAACTTGTGCATTTGGACCTCCTGGAAAAGGTATGATGAGGCAGAATCCTTTCACATTGATAGGAGTGAAGATATTTGCATCTATATCATTAGACGGCATTGGCAATTCTGGATGCTCAGGCTTATGATTCGACCTAAGTCCAAGGAGAATCGCTTTGGGCAAGTGCCACCGCAACAAATCTTGCACATTTGGACCCCCTGGACAAGATACGATGAGGCAGAATCCTGTCAAATTGATAGGAGTAATGATATTTGCATCAATATCATTGGACGACATTGGCAATTCTGGAAGTTCGGCATATGATTCGACCTGAGTTCAAAGAGAGTCGCTTTGGACAAATACTGCCGCCCAAATCTTGTCCATTTGGACCTCCTGGACAAGATATGATGAGGCCGAATCCTGTCAAATTGATAGGAGTGAAGACATTTGCATCTATATCATTGGACGACATTGGCAATTCTGGATGCTCAGGCTTATGGTTCGATCTTAGTCCAAAGAATGTCGCTTTGGACAAGTGCTACCGCAAAAATCTTGTACATTTGAACCTCCTAGACAAGATACGATGAGGCAGAATCCTATCAAATTGATAGGAGTGAAGATGTTTGCATCTATATCATTGGACGACATTGGCAATTCTGGAAGTTCGGCATATGATTCGACCTGAGTCCAAGGAGAGTCGCTTTGGACAAGTGCTACCGCAACAAATCTTGCACATTTGGACCCCCTGGACAAGATACGATCAGGCAGAATCCTGTGAAATTAATAGGAGTAAAGATATTTGCATCTATATCATTGGTCAACAACGGCAATTCTGGATGGTCCGGCATATGGTTCGACATAAGTCCAAAGAATGCCGCTTTGGACAAGTGCTACCGCAACGAATCGTGTACATTTGGACCCCCTGGACAAGATACGATGAGGCAGAATCCTGTCAAATTGATGGCAGTAAAGATATTTGGATATATACCATTGCACGACATTGGCAATTCTTGATTCTTCGGCTTATGGATCTGCCTGAGTCCAAATAGAGTTGCTTTGGAGAAGGGCTACCGCACAAATCGTGTACATTTGATCCTCCGGAACAAGGTATGATGAGGCAGAATCCTATCACATTGATAGGAGTAAAGATATTTGCATCTATATCATTGGACGACATTGGCAATTCTGGATGTTCGGCTTATGGATCGACCTGAGTCCAAAGAGAGTCGCTTTGGACAAGTGCTACCGCAACAAATCTTGCACATTTGGACCCCCTGGACAAGATACGATCAGGCAGAATCCTGCCAAATTGATAGGTGTGGAGATGGTTGCATCTATATCATTGGACGACATTGGCAATTCTGGATGCTCGGGTTTATGATTCGACCTGAGTCCAAAGAGAGTCGGCCTGGACAAGTGCTACCGCACAAATATTGTACATTTGATCTTCCGGGACAAGATACGATGAGGCAGAATCCTGCCAAATTGATAGGAGTGAGGATATTTGCATCTATATCTTTGGACGACATTGGCAATTCTGGATGCTCCGGCAAATGATTCGACCGGAGGCCAAAGAGTTTGGCTTTTGTCAAGTGCTACCGCACAAATATTGTATGTGTGGAGCTCCTGTACAAGGTATGATGAGGCAGTATCCTACCACATTGATATCAGTAAAGATATTTGCATCTATATCATTGGACGACATTGGCAATTCTGGATGCTCCGGCATATGATTCGATCTGAGTCCAAAGAGAGTCGCTTTGGACAAGTGCTACCGCACAAATCGTGTACATTTGGACCTCCTGTACAAGGTATGATTAGGCTGAATCGAATCACATTGATAGGAGTAGAGATATTTGCATCTATATCATTGGACGACATTGGAAATTCTGGATGCTCGGCTTATGATTCGACCTGAGTTCAAATAGAGTCGCTTTGGACAAGTGCTACCGCACAAATCTTGTACATTTGAACCTCCTGGAGAAGATACGATGGGGCAGAATCCTGTCAAATTGATAGGAGTGATGATATTTGCATGTATATAATTGGACGACATTGGCAATTCTGGATGCTCCGGTTTATTATTCGACCTGAGTCCAAAGGGAGTCGCTTTGGACAAGTGCTACCGCACAAATCTTGTACATTTGGACCTCCTGGACCAGGTATGATGAGGCAGAATCCTATTACATTGGTAGGAGTAAAGGTATTTGCATCTATATCTTTGGACGACATTGGCAATTCTGGATGCCTCGGCTTATGATTCGACCTGAATCCAAAGAATGTTGCTTTGGACAAGAGCTACTGCAACAAATCGTGTACATTTGGACCCCCTGGATAAGATACGATGAGGCAGAATCCTGTCAAATTGATAGCAGTAAAGATATTTCCATCTATACCATTGCATGACATTGGCAATTCTTGATGCTTCGGCTTATGTATCGACCTGAGTCCAAAGAGATTCGTTTTTGTATTGTGCTAACGCACAAATCTTGTACATTTGGACCTCCTGCACAAGGTATGATGAGGCAGAATCCTATCACATTGATAGGAGTAAAGATATTAGAATCTATATCACTGGACGACATTGGCAGTTCGGGATGCTCTGGCATATGATTCGACCGGAGGCAAAAGAGAGTCGCTTTGGACACGTGCTACCGCACAAATCTTGTACATTTGGACCCCCTGGACAAGATTCGATGAGGCAGAATCCTGCCAAATTGATAGGTGTGGAGATGGTTGCATCTATATCATTGGACGACATTGGCAATTCTGGATGCTCGGGTTTATGATTCGACCTGAGTCCAAAGAGAGTCGGCCTGGACAAGTGCTACCGCACAAATATTGTACATTTGATCTTCCGGGACAAGATACAATGAGGCAGAATCCTGCCAAATTGATAGGAGTGAGGATATTTGCATCTATATCTTTGGACGACATTGGCAATTCTGGATGCTCCGGCATATGATTCGACCGGAGGCCAAAGAGTTTGGCTTTTGTCAAGTGCTACCGCACAAATCTTGTATGTGTGGACCTCCTGTACAAGGTATGATGAGGCAGAATCCTACCAAATTGATATCAGTAAAGATATTTGCATCTATATCATTGGACGACATTGGCAATTCTGGATGCTCCGGCTTATGGATCGACCTGAGTCCAAAGAGATTCGTTTTTGTAAAGTGCTAACGCACAAATCTTGTACATTTGGACCTCCTGCACAAGGCATGATGAGGCAGAATCCTATCACATTGATAGGAGTAAAGATATTTGAATCTATATCACTGGACGACATTGGCAGTTCTGGATGCTCTGGCATATGATTCGACCGGAGGCAAAAGAGAGTCGCTTTGGACACGTGCTACCGCACAAATCTTGTACATTTGGACCCCCTGGACAAGATACGATGAGGCAGAATCCTGCCAAATTGATAGGTGTGGAGATGGTTGCATCTATATCATTGGACGACATTGGCAATTCTGGATGCTCAGGCTTATGATTCGACCTGAGTTCAAAGAGAGTCGCTTTGGACAAATATTGCCGCCCAAATCTTGTCCATTTGGTCCTCCTGGACAAGATATGATGAGGCCGAATCCTGTCAAATTGATAGCAGTAAAGATATTTGGATCTATACCATTGCACGACATTGGCAATTCTTGATTCTTCGGCTTATGGATCTGCCTGAGTCCAAATAGAGTTGCTTTGGAGAAGGGCTACCGCACAAATCGTGTACATTTGAACCTCCGGAACAAGGTATGATGAGACAGAATCCTATCACATTGATAGGAGTAAAGATATTTGCATCTATATCATTGGACGACATTGGCAATTCTGGATGTTCGGCTTATGGATCGACCTGAGTCCAAAGAGAGTCGCTTTGGACATGTGCTACCGCAACAAATCTTGCACATTTGGACCTCCTGGACAAGATACGATCAGGCAGAATCCTATGAACTTAATAGGAGTAAAGATATTTGCATCTATATCATTGGTCAACAACGGCAATTCTGGATGGTCCGGCATATGGTTCGACATAAGTCCAAAGAATGCCGCTTTGGACAAGTGCTACCGCAACGAATCGTGTACATTTGGACCCGCTGGACAAGATACGATGAGGCAGAATCCTGTCAAATTGATAGCAGTAAAGATATTTGCATGTATATCATTGGACGACATTGGCAATTCTGGATGCTCCGGCTTATGGATCGACCTGAGTCCAAAGAGATTCGTTTTTGTAAAGTGCTAACGCACAAATCTTGTACATTTGGACCTCCTGCACAAGGTATGATGAGGCAGAATCCTATCACATTGATACTAGTAAAGATATTTGAATCTATATCACTGGACGACATTGGCAGTTCTGGATGCTCTGGCATATGATTCGACCGGAGGCAAAAGAGAGTCGCTTTGGACACGTGCTACCGCACAAATCTTGTACATTTGGACCCCCTGGACAAGATACGATGAGGCAGAATCCTGCCAAATTGATAGGTGTGGAGATGGTTGCATCTATATCATTGGACGACATTGGCAATTCTGGATGCTCGGGTTTATGATTCGACCTGAGTCCAAAGAGAGTCGGCCTGGACAACTGCTACCGCACAAATATTGTACGTTTGATCTTCCTGGACAAGATACGATGAGGCAGAATCCTGCCAAATTGATAGGAGTGAGGATATTTGCATCTATATCTTTGGACGACATTGGCAATTCTGGACGCTCCGGCTTATGGATCGACCTGAGTCCAAAGAGATTCGTTTTTGTAAAGTGCTAACGCACAAATCTTGTACATTTGGACCTCCTGCACAAGGCATGATGAGGCAGAATCCTATCACATTGATAGGAGTAAAGATATTTGAATCTATATCACTGGACGACATTGGCAGTTCTGGATGCTCTGGCATATGATTCGACCGGAGGTAAAAGAGAGTCGCTTTGGACACGTGCTACCGCACAAATCTTGTACATTTGGACCCCCTGGACAAGATACGATGAGGCAGAATCCTGCCAAATTGATAGGTGTGGAGATGGTTGCATCTATATCATTGGACGACATTGGCAATTCGGGATGCTCGGGTTTATGATTCGACCTGAGTTCAAATAGAGTCGCTTTGGACAAGTGCTACCGCACAAATCGTGTACATTTGGACCTCCTGTACAAGATATGATGAGGCAGAATCCTGTCAAATTGATAGGAGTGAAGATATTTGCATCTATATCAATGGACATCATTGGCAATTCTGGATGCTCCGGCATATGATTCGACCTGAATCCCAAGAGAGTCGCTCTGGACAAGTACTGCAGCACAAATCCTGTACATTTGTACCTCCGGAACAAGGTACGATGAGGCAGAATCCTGTCAAATTGATAGGAGTAAAGATATTTGCATCTATATCATTAGACAGAATTGGCAATTCTGGATGCTCAGGCTTATGATTCGACCTGAGTTCAAAGAGAGTCGCTTTGGACAAATATTGCCGCCCAAATCTTGTCCATTTGGTCCTCCTGGACAAGATATGATGAGGCCGAATCCTGTCAAATTGATAGCAGTAAAGATATTTGGATCTATACCATTGCACGACATTGGCAATTCTTGATTCTTCGGCTTATGGATCTGCCTGAGTCCAAATAGAGTTGCTTTGGAGAAGGGCTACCGCACAAATCGTGTACATTTGGACCTCCTGTACAAGATATGATGAGGCAGAATCCTGTCAAATTGATAGCAGTAAAGATATTTGCATCTATATCATTGGACGGCATTGGCAATTCTGGATGCTCAGGCTTATGATTCGACCTGAGTCCAAGGAGTGTCGCTTTGGACAAGTGCTACCGCAACAAATCTTGTACATTTGGACCCCCTGGACAAGATACGATGAGGCAGAATCCTGTCAAGTTGATAGGAGTGATGATATTTGCATGTATATAATTGGACGACATTGGCAATTCTGGATGCTACGGTTTATTATTCGACCTGAGTCCAAAGAGATTGGCTTTTGTCAAGTGCTACCGCACAAATCTTGTACATTTGAACCTCCTGGAGAAGATACGATGGGGCAGAATCCTGTCAAATTGATAGGAGTGATGATATTTGCATGTATATAATTGGACGACATTGGCAATTCTGGATGCTCCGGTTTATTATTCGACCTGAGTCCAAAGAGAGTCGCTTTGGACAAGTGCTACCGCACAAATCGTGTACATTTGGACCCCCTGGATAAGATACGATGAGGCAGAATCCTGTCAAATTGATAGCAGTAAAGATATTTCCATCTATACCATTGCATGACATTGGCAATTCTTGATGCTTCGGCTTATGGATCGACCTGAGTCCAAAGAGATTCGTTTTTGTAAAGTGCTAACGCACAAATCTTGTACATTTGGACCTCCTGCACAAGGTATGATGATGCAGAATCCTGTCACATTGATAGGAGTAAAGATATTAGAATCTATATCACTGGACGACATTGGCAGTTCTGGATGCTCTGGCATATGATTCGACCGGAGGCAAAAGAGAGTCGCTTTGGACACGTGCTACCGCACAAATCTTGTACATTTGGACCCCCTGGACAAGATACGATGAGGCAGAATCCTGCCAAATTGATAGGTGTGGAGATGGTTGCATCTATATCATTGGACGACATTGGCAATTCTGGATGCTCCGGCATATGATTCGATCTGAGTCCAAAGAGAGTCGCTTTGGACAAGTGCTACCGCACAAATCGTGTACATTTGGACCTCCTGTACAAGATATGATGAGGCTGAATCCTATCACATTGATAGGAGTTAAGATATTTGCATCTATATCATTGGACGACATTGGCAATTCTGGATGCTCGGCATATCAATCGACCTGAGTCCAAAGAGATTGGCTTTTGTCAAGTGCTACCGCACAAATCTTGTACATTTGAACCTCCTGGAGAAGATACGATGGGGCAGAATCCTGTCAAATTGATAGGAGTGATGATATTTGCATGTATATAATTGGACGACATTGGCAATTCTGGATGCTCCGGTTTATTATTCGACCTGAGTCCAAAGGGAGTCGCTTTGGACAAGTGCTACCGCACAAATCTTGTACATTTGGACCTCCTCGACCAGGTATGATGAGGCAGAATCCTATTACATTGGTAGGAGTAAAGGTATTTGCATCTATATCTTTGGACGACATTGGCAATTCTGGATGCCTCGGCTTATGATTCGACCTGAATCCAAAGAATGTTGCTTTGGACAAGTGCTACTGCAACAAATCGTGTACATTTGGACCCCCTGGATAAGATACGATGAGGCAGAATCCTGTCAAATTGATAGCAGTAAAGATATTTCCATCTATACCATTGCATGACATTGGCAATTCTTGATGCTTCGGCTTATGGATCGACCTGAGTCCAAAGAGATTCGTTTTTGTAAAGTGCTAACGCACAAATCTTGTACATTTGGACCTCCTGCACAAGGTATGATGAGGCAGAATCCTATCACATTGATAGGAGTAAAGATATTAGAATCTATATCACTGGACGACATTGGCAGTTCTGGATGCTCTGGCATATGATTCGACCGGAGGCAAAAGAGAGTCGCTTTGGACACGTGCTACCGCACAAATCTTGTACATTTGGACCCCCTGGACAAGATACGATGAGGCAGAATCCTGCCAAATTGATAGGTGTGGAGATGGTTGCATCTATATCATTGGACGACATTGGCAATTCGGGATGCTCGGGTTTATGATTCGACCTGAGTTCAAATAGAGTCGCTTTGGACAAGTGCTACCGCACAAATCGTGTACATTTGGACCTCCTGTACAAGATATGATGAGGCAGAATCCTGTCAAATTGATAGGAGTGAAGATATTTGCATCTATATCAATGGACATCATTGGCAATTCTGGATGCTCCGGCATATGATTCGACCTGAATCCCAAAAGAGTCGCTCTGGACAAGTACTGCAGCACAAATCCTGTACATTTGTACCTCCGGAACAAGGTACGATGAGGCAGAATCCTGTCAAATTGATAGGAGTAAAGATATTTGCATCTATATCATTAGACAGAATTGGCAATTCTGGATGCTCAGGCTTATGATTCGACCTGAGTTCAAAGAGAGTCGCTTTGGACAAATATTGCCGCCCAAATCTTGTCCATTTGGTCCTCCTGGACAAGATATGATGAGGCCGAATCCTGTCAAATTGATAGCAGTAAAGATATTTGGATCTATACCATTGCACGACATTGGCAATTCTTGATTCTTCGGCTTATGGATCTGCCTGAGTCCAAATAGAGTTGCTTTGGACAAGTGCTACCGCAACAAATCTTGTACATTTGGACCCCCTGGACAAGATACGATGAGGCAGAATCCTGTCAAGTTGATAGGAGTAATGATATTTGCATCTATATCATTGGACGACATTGGCAATTCTGGAAGTTCGGCATATGATTCGACCTGAGTTCAAAGAGAGTCGCTTTGGACAAATATTGCCGCCCAAATCTTGTCCATTTGGTCCTCCTGGACAAGATATGATGAGGCCGAATCCTGTCAAATTGATAGCATTAAAGATATTTGGATCTATACCATTGCACGACATTGGCAATTCTTGATTCTTCGGCTTATGGATCTGCCTGAGTCCAAATAGAGTTGCTTTGGAGAAGGGCTACCGCACAAATCGTGTACATTTGAACCTCCGGAACAAGGTATGATGAGACAGAATCCTATCACATTGATAGGAGTAAAGATATTTGCATCTATATCATTGGACGACATTGGCAATTCTGGATGTTCGGCTTATGGATCGACCTGAGTCCAAAGAGAGTCGCTTTGGACATGTGCTACCGCAACAAATCTTGCACATTTGGACCTCCTGGACAAGATACGATCAGGCAGAATCCTATGAACTTAATAGGAGTAAAGATATTTGCATCTATATCATTGGTCAACAACGGCAATTCTGGATGGTCCGGCATATGGTTCGACATAAGTCCAAAGAATGCCGCTTTGGACAAGTGCTACCGCAACGAATCGTGTACATTTGGACCCGCTGGACAAGATACGATGAGGCAGAATCCTGTCAAATTGATAGCAGTAAAGATATTTGCATGTATATCATTGGACGACATTGGCAATTCTGGATGCTCCGGCTTATGGATCGACCAGAGTCCAAAGAGATTCGTTTTTGTAAAGTGCTAACGCACAAATCTTGTACATTTGGACCTCCTGCACAAGGTATGATGAGGCAGAATCCTATCACATTGATACTAGTAAAGATATTTGAATCTATATCACTGGACGACATTGGCAGTTCTGGATGCTCTGGCATATGATTCGACCGGAGGCAAAAGAGAGTCGCTTTGGACACGTGCTACCGCACAAATCCTGTACATTTGGACCCCCTGGACAAGATACGATGAGGCAGAATCCTGCCAAATTGATAGGTGTGGAGATGGTTGCATCTATATCATTGGACGACATTGGCAATTCTGGATGCTCGGGTTTATGATTCGACCTGAGTCCAAAGAGAGTCGGCCTGGACAAGTGCTACCGCACAAATATTGTACATTTGATCTTCCTGGACAAGATACGATGAGGCAGAATCCTGCCAAATTGATAGGAGTGAGGATATTTGCATCTATATCTTTGGACGACATTGGCAATTCTGGATGCTCCGGCATATGATTCGACCGGAGGCCAAAGAGTTTGGCTTTTGTCAAGTGCTACCGCACAAATATTGTATGTGTGGACCTCCTGTACAAGGTATGATGAGGCAGAATCCTACCACATTGATATCAGTAAAGATATTTGCATCTATATCATTGGACGACATTGGCAATTCTGGATGCTCCGGCATATGATTCGATCTGAGTCCAAAGAGAGTCGCTTTGGACAAGTGCTACCGCACAAATCGTGTACATTTGGACCTCCTGTACAAGGTATGATGAGGCTGAATCGAATCACATTGATAGGAGTAGAGATATTTGCATCTATATCATTGGACGACATTGGAAATTCTGGATGCTCGGCTTATGATTCGACCTGAGTCCAAAGGGAGTCGCTTTGGACAAGTGCTACCGCACAAATCTTGTACATTTGGACCTCCTCGACCAGGTATGATGAGGCAGAATCCTATTACATTGGTAGGAGTAAAGGTATTTGCATCTATATCTTTGGACGACATTGGCAATTCTGGATGCCTCGGCTTATGATTCGACCTGAATCCAAAGAATCTTGCTTTGGACAAGTGCTACTGCAACAAATCGTGTACATTTGGACCCCCTGGATAAGATACGATGAGGCAGAATCCTGTCAAATTGATAGCAGTAAAGATATTTCCATCTATACCATTGCATGACATTGGCAATTCTTGATGCTTCGGCTTATGGATCGACCTGAGTCCAAAGAGATTCGTTTTTGTAAAGTGCTAACGCACAAATCTTGTACATTTGGACCTCCTGCACAAGGTATGATGAGGCAGAATCCTATCACATTGATAGGAGTAAAGATATTAGAATCTATATCACTGGACGACATTGGCAGTTCTGGATGCTCTGGCATATGATTCGACCGGAGGCAAAAGAGAGTCGCTTTGGACACGTGCTACCGCACAAATCTTGTACATTTGGACCCCCTGGACAAGATACGATGAGGCAGAATCCTGTCAAATTGATAGGAGTGAAGATATTTGCATCTATATCAATGGACATCATTGGCAATTCTGGATGCTCCGGCATATGATTCGACCTGAATCCCAAGAGAGTCGATCTGGACAAGTACTGCAGCACAAATCCTGTACATTTGTACCTCCGGAACAAGGTACGATGAGGCAGAATCCTGTCAAATTGATAGGAGTAAAGATATTTGCATCTATATCATTAGACAGAATTGGCAATTCTGGATGCTCAGGCTTATGATTCGACCTGAGTTCAAAGAGAGTCGCTTTGGACAAATATTGCCGCCCAAATCTTGTCCATTTGGTCCTCCTGGACAAGATATGATGAGGCCGAATCCTGTCAAATTGATAGCAGTAAAGATATTTGGATCTATACCATTGCACGACATTGGCAATTCTTGATTCTTCGGCTTATGGATCTGCCTGAGTCCAAATAGAGTTGCTTTGGAGAAGGGCTACCGCACAAATCGTGTACATTTGGACCTCCTGTACAAGATATGATGAGGCAGAATCCTGTCAAATTGATAGCAGTAAAGATATTTGCATCTATATCATTGGACGGCATTGGCAATTCTGGATGCTCAGGCTTATGATTCGACCTGAGTCCAAGGAGTGTCGCTTTGGACAAGTGCTACCGCAACAAATCTTGTACATTTGGACCCCCTGGACAAGATACGATGAGGCAGAATCCTGTCAAGTTGATAGGAGTAATGATATTTGCATCTATATCATTGGACGACATTGGCAATTCTGGAAGTTCGGCATATGATTCGACCTGAGTTCAAAGAGAGTCGCTTTGGACAAATATTGCCGCCCAAATCTTGTCCATTTGGTCCTCCTGGACAAGATATGATGAGGCCGAATCCTGTCAAATTGATAGCAGTAAAGATATTTGGATCTATACCATTGCACGACATTGGCAATTCTTGATTCTTCGGCTTATGGATCTGCCTGAGTCCAAATAGAGTTGCTTTGGAGAAGGGCTACCGCACAAATCGTGTACATTTGAACCTCCGGAACAAGGTATGATGAGACAGAATCCTATCACATTGATAGGAGTAAAGATATTTGCATCTATATCATTGGACGACATTGGCAATTCTGGATGTTCGGCTTATGGATCGACCTGAGTCCAAAGAGAGTCGCTTTGGACATGTGCTACCGCAACAAATCTTGCACATTTGGACCTCCTGGACAAGATACGATCAGGCAGAATCCTATGAACTTAATAGGAGTAAAGATATTTGCATCTATATCATTGGTCAACAACGGCAATTCTGGATGGTCCGGAATATGGTTCGACATAAGTCCAAAGAATGCCGCTTTGGACAAGTGCTACCGCAACGAATCGTGTACATTTGGACCCGCTGGACAAGATACGATGAGGGAGAATCCTGTCAAATTGATAGCAGTAAAGATATTTGCATGTATATCATTGGACGACATTGGCAATTCTGGATGCTCCGGCTTATGGATCGACCTGAGTCCAAAGAAATTCGTTTTTGTAAAGTGCTAACGCACAAATCTTGTACATTTGGACCTCCTGCACAAGGTATGATGAGGCAGAATCCTATCACATTGATACTAGTAAAGATATTTGAATCTATATCACTGGACGACATTGGCAGTTCTGGATGCTCTGGCATATGATTCGACCGGAGGCAAAAGAGAGTCGCTTTGGACACGTGCTACCGCACAAATCCTGTACATTTGGACCCCCTGGACAAGATACGATGAGGCAGAATCCTGCCAAATTGATAGGTGTGGAGATGGTTGCATCTATATCATTGGACGACATTGGCAATTCTGGATGCTCGGGTTTATGATTCGACCTGAGTCCAAAGAGAGTCGGCCTGGACAAGTGCTACCGCACAAATATTGTACATTTGATCTTCCTGGACAAGATACGATGAGGCAGAATCCTGCCAAATTGATAGGAGTGAGGATATTTGCATCTATATCTTTGGACGACATTGGCAATTCTGGATGCTCCGGCATATGATTCGACCGGAGGCCAAAGAGTTTGGCTTTTGTCAAGTGCTACCGCACAAATATTGTATGTGTGGACCTCCTGTACAAGGTATGATGAGGCAGAATCCTACCACATTGATATCAGTAAAGATATTTGCATCTATATCATTGGACGACATTGGCAATTCTGGATGCTCCGGCATATGATTCGATCTGAGTCCAAAGAGAGTCGCTTTGGACAAGTGCTACCGCACAAATCGTGTACATTTGGACCTCCTGTACAAGATATGATGAGGCTGAATCCTATCACATTGATAGGAGTAAAGATATTTGCATCTATATCATTGGACGACATTGGCAATTCTGGATGCTCGGCATATCAATCGACCTGAGTCCAAAGAGATTGGCTTTTGTCAAGTGCTACCGCACAAATCTTGTACATTTGAACCTCCTGGAGAAGATACGATGGGGCAGAATCCTGTCAAATTGATAGGAGTGATGATATTTGCATGTATATAATTGGACGACATTGGCAATTCTGGATGCTCCGGTTTATTATTCGACCTGAGTCCAAAGGGAGTCGCTTTGGACAAGTGCTACCGCACAAATCTTGTACATTTGGACCTCCTCGACCAGGTATGATGAGGCAGAATCCTATTACATTGGTAGGAGTAAAGGTATTTGCATCTATATCTTTGGACGACATTGGCAATTCTGGATGCCTCGGCTTATGATTCGACCTGAATCCAAAGAATGTTGCTTTGGACAAGTGCTACTGCAACAAATCGTGTACATTTGGACCCCCTGGATAAGATACGATGAGGCAGAATCCTGTCAAATTGATAGCAGTAAAGATATTTCCATCTATACCATTGCATGACATTGGCAATTCTTGATGCTTCGGCTTATGGATCGACCTGAGTCCAAAGAGATTCGTTTTTGTAAAGTGCTAACGCACAAATCTTGTACATTTGGACCTCCTGCACAAGGTATGATGAGGCAGAATCCTATCACATTGATAGGAGTAAAGATATTAGAATCTATATCACTGGACGACATTGGCAGTTCTGGATGCTCTGGCATATGATTCGACCGGAGGCAAAAGAGAGTCGCTTTGGACACGTGCTACCGCACAAATCTTGTACATTTGGACCCCCTGGACAAGATACGATGAGGCAGAATCCTGCCAAATTGATAGGTGTGGAGATGGTTGCATCTATATCATTGGACGACATTGGCAATTCGGGATGCTCGGGTTTATGATTCGACCTGAGTTCAAATAGAGTCGCTTTGGACAAGTGCTACCGCACAAATCGTGTACATTTGGACCTCCTGTACAAGATATGATGAGGCAGAATCCTGTCAAATTGATAGGAGTGAAGATATTTGCATCTATATCAATGGACATCATTGGCAATTCTGGATGCTCCGGCATATGATTCGACCTGAATCCCAAAAGAGTCGCTCTGGACAAGTACTGCAGCACAAATCCTGTACATTTGTACCTCCGGAACAAGGTACGATGAGGCAGAATCCTGTCAAATTGATAGGAGTAAAGATATTTGCATCTATATCATTAGACAGAATTGGCAATTCTGGATGCTCAGGCTTATGATTCGACCTGAGTTCAAAGAGAGTCGCTTTGGACAAATATTGCCGCCCAAATCTTGTCCATTTGGTCCTCCTGGACAAGATATGATGAGGCCGAATCCTGTCAAATTGATAGCAGTAAAGATATTTGGATCTATACCATTGCACGACATTGGCAATTCTTGATTCTTCGGCTTATGGATCTGCCTGAGTCCAAATAGAGTTGCTTTGGACAAGTGCTACCGCAACAAATCTTGTACATTTGGACCCCCTGGACAAGATACGATGAGGCAGAATCCTGTCAAGTTGATAGGAGTAATGATATTTGCATCTATATCATTGGACGACATTGGCAATTCTGGAAGTTCGGCATATGATTCGACCTGAGTTCAAAGAGAGTCGCTTTGGACAAATATTGCCGCCCAAATCTTGTCCATTTGGTCCTCCTGGACAAGATATGATGAGGCCGAATCCTGTCAAATTGATAGCATTAAAGATATTTGGATCTATACCATTGCACGACATTGGCAATTCTTGATTCTTCGGCTTATGGATCTGCCTGAGTCCAAATAGAGTTGCTTTGGAGAAGGGCTACCGCACAAATCGTGTACATTTGAACCTCCGGAACAAGGTATGATGAGACAGAATCCTATCACATTGATAGGAGTAAAGATATTTGCATCTATATCATTGGACGACATTGGCAATTCTGGATGTTCGGCTTATGGATCGACCTGAGTCCAAAGAGAGTCGCTTTGGACATGTGCTACCGCAACAAATCTTGCACATTTGGACCTCCTGGACAAGATACGATCAGGCAGAATCCTATGAACTTAATAGGAGTAAAGATATTTGCATCTATATCATTGGTCAACAACGGCAATTCTGGATGGTCCGGCATATGGTTCGACATAAGTCCAAAGAATGCCGCTTTGGACAAGTGCTACCGCAACGAATCGTGTACATTTGGACCCGCTGGACAAGATACGATGAGGCAGAATCCTGTCAAATTGATAGCAGTAAAGATATTTGCATGTATATCATTGGACGACATTGGCAATTCTGGATGCTCCGGCTTATGGATCGACCAGAGTCCAAAGAGATTCGTTTTTGTAAAGTGCTAACGCACAAATCTTGTACATTTGGACCTCCTGCACAAGGTATGATGAGGCAGAATCCTATCACATTGATACTAGTAAAGATATTTGAATCTATATCACTGGACGACATTGGCAGTTCTGGATGCTCTGGCATATGATTCGACCGGAGGCAAAAGAGAGTCGCTTTGGACACGTGCTACCGCACAAATCCTGTACATTTGGACCCCCTGGACAAGATACGATGAGGCAGAATCCTGCCAAATTGATAGGTGTGGAGATGGTTGCATCTATATCATTGGACGACATTGGCAATTCTGGATGCTCGGGTTTATGATTCGACCTGAGTCCAAAGAGAGTCGGCCTGGACAAGTGCTACCGCACAAATATTGTACATTTGATCTTCCTGGACAAGATACGATGAGGCAGAATCCTGCCAAATTGATAGGAGTGAGGATATTTGCATCTATATCTTTGGACGACATTGGCAATTCTGGATGCTCCGGCATATGATTCGACCGGAGGCCAAAGAGTTTGGCTTTTGTCAAGTGCTACCGCACAAATATTGTATGTGTGGACCTCCTGTACAAGGTATGATGAGGCAGAATCCTACCACATTGATATCAGTAAAGATATTTGCATCTATATCATTGGACGACATTGGCAATTCTGGATGCTCCGGCATATGATTCGATCTGAGTCCAAAGAGAGTCGCTTTGGACAAGTGCTACCGCACAAATCGTGTACATTTGGACCTCCTGTACAAGGTATGATGAGGCTGAATCGAATCACATTGATAGGAGTAGAGATATTTGCATCTATATCATTGGACGACATTGGAAATTCTGGATGCTCGGCTTATGATTCGACCTGAGTCCAAAGGGAGTCGCTTTGGACAAGTGCTACCGCACAAATCTTGTACATTTGGACCTCCTCGACCAGGTATGATGAGGCAGAATCCTATTACATTGGTAGGAGTAAAGGTATTTGCATCTATATCTTTGGACGACATTGGCAATTCTGGATGCCTCGGCTTATGATTCGACCTGAATCCAAAGAATGTTGCTTTGGACAAGTGCTACTGCAACAAATCGTGTACATTTGGACCCCCTGGATAAGATACGATGAGGCAGAATCCTGTCAAATTGATAGCAGTAAAGATATTTCCATCTATACCATTGCATGACATTGGCAATTCTTGATGCTTCGGCTTATGGATCGACCTGAGTCCAAAGAGATTCGTTTTTGTAAAGTGCTAACGCACAAATCTTGTACATTTGGACCTCCTGCACAAGGTATGATGAGGCAGAATCCTATCACATTGATAGGAGTAAAGATATTAGAATCTATATCACTGGACGACATTGGCAGTTCTGGATGCTCTGGCATATGATTCGACCGGAGGCAAAAGAGAGTCGCTTTGGACACGTGCTACCGCACAAATCTTGTACATTTGGACCCCCTGGACAAGATACGATGAGGCAGAATCCTGTCAAATTGATAGGAGTGAAGATATTTGCATCTATATCAATGGACATCATTGGCAATTCTGGATGCTCCGGCATATGATTCGACCTGAATCCCAAGAGAGTCGCTCTGGACAAGTACTGCAGCACAAATCCTGTACATTTGTACCTCCGGAACAAGGTACGATGAGGCAGAATCCTGTCAAATTGATAGGAGTAAAGATATTTGCATCTATATCATTAGACAGAATTGGCAATTCTGGATGCTCAGGCTTATGATTCGACCTGAGTTCAAAGAGAGTCGCTTTGGACAAATATTGCCGCCCAAATCTTGTCCATTTGGTCCTCCTGGACAAGATATGATGAGGCCGAATCCTGTCAAATTGATAGCAGTAAAGATATTTGGATCTATACCATTGCACGACATTGGCAATTCTTGATTCTTCGGCTTATGGATCTGCCTGAGTCCAAATAGAGTTGCTTTGGAGAAGGGCTACCGCACAAATCGTGTACATTTGGACCTCCTGTACAAGATATGATGAGGCAGAATCCTGTCAAATTGATAGCAGTAAAGATATTTGCATCTATATCTTTGGACGACATTGGCAATTCTGGATGCTCCGGCATATGATTCGACCTGAGTCCAAGGAGTGTCGCTTTGGACAAGTGCTACCGCACAAATATTGTATGTGTGGACCTCCTGTACAAGGTATGATGAGGCAGAATCCTACCACATTGATATCAGTAAAGATATTTGCATCTATATCATTGGACGACATTGGCAATTCTGGATGCTCTGGCTTATGGATCGACCTGAGTCCAAAGAGATTCGTTTTTGTAAAGTGCTAACGCACAAATCTTGTACATTTGGACCTCCTGCACAAGGCATGATGAGGCAGAATCCTATCACATTGATAGGAGTAAAGATATTTGAATCTATATCACTGGACGACATTGGCAGTTCTGGATGCTCTGGCATATGATTCGACCGGAGGCACAAGAGAGTCGCTTTGGACACGTGCTACCGCACAAATCTTGTACATTTGGACCCCCTGGACAAGATACGATGAGGCAGAATCCTGCCAAATTGATAGGTGTGGAGATGGTTGCATCTATATCAATGGACATCATTGGCAATTCTGGATGCTCCGGCATATGATTCGACCTGAATCCCAAGAGAGTCGCTCTGGACAAGTACTGCAGCACAAATCCTGTACATTTGTACCTCCGGAACAAGGTACGATGAGGCAGAATCCTGTCAAATTGATAGGAGTAAAGATATTTGCATCTATATCATTAGACAGAATTGGCAATTCTGGATGCTCAGGCTTATGATTCGACCTGAGTCCAAGGAGAGTCGCTTTGGGCAAGTGCTGCCGCAACAAATCTTGTACATTTGGACCCCCTGGACAAGATACGATGAGGCAGAATCCTGTCAAATTGATAGGACAAAAGATATTTGCATCTATATCATTGGTCAACATCGGCAATTCTGGATGGTCCGGTTTATGGTTCGACCCAAGTCCAAAGAATGTCGCTTTGGACAAGTGCTACCGCACAAATCTTGTACATTTGAACCTCCTGGACAAGATACGATGAGGCAGAATCCTGTTAAATTGATAGGAGTGAAGATGTTTGCGTCTATATCATTGGACGACATTGGCAATTCTGGATGCTCAGGCTTATGATTCGACCTGAGTCCAAGGAGTGTCTTTTTGGACAAGTGCTACCGCAACAAATCTTGTACATTTGGACCCCCTGGACAAGATACGATGAGGCAGAATCCTGTCAAATTGATAGGAGTAATGATATTTGCATCTATATCATTGGACAACATTGGCAATTCTGGAAGTTCGGCATATGATTCGACCTGAGTTCAAAGAGAGTCTCTTTGGACAAATACTGCCGCCCAAATCTTGTCCATTTGGACCTCCTGGACAAGATATGATGAGGCCGAATCCTGTCAAATTGATAGAAGTGAAGACATTTGCATCTATATCATTGGACGACATTGGCAATTCTGGATGCTCAGGCTTATGGTTCGACCTTAGTCCAAAGAATGTCGCTTTGGACAAGTGCTACCGCACAAATCTTGTACATTTGAACCTCCTAGACAAGATACGATGAGGCAGAATCCTGCCAAATTGATAGGTGTGGAGATGGTTGCATCTATATCATTGGACGACATTGGCAATTCTGGATGCTCGGGTTTATGATTCGACCTGAGTCCAAAGAGAGTCGGCCTGGACAAGTGCTACCGCACAAATATTGTACATTTGATCTTCCTGGACAAGATACGATGAAGCAGAATCCTGCCAAATTGATAGGAGTGAGGATATTTGCATCTATATCTTTGGACGTGTTGTGTGTGTTGCTCGATAAGAAATACGAGCAATTCGACTGGGGACAGTCGTCGATGCGGAATGAAGGAGAGGTCTACTTCAGGATGAATGAGATGATTTAATTTAGGACTATTTTAGGAATTAGGATTTAGGAATAATAAATTAGGAATAGTTTAGTAGTTGTGAACAGAACACTTTGGATTTAATACTGACTTTAATTTAAGCTTTAATAGAAACTTGCGCGTTTCTCTCTTCTCTTTTATAATTTAATGTACACGTGTTCACGGTCTTTACAAGAGTAATCAAGGTGAGGTCGCAGGCGCCACGCGGTCTCCCGGCGCCTCACACGCATTTTTGTTCGCTGTTGGTATTAGAACCAATCAGATTAGGAGATTAATAAACATGCCCATATAAGGAGCAGCCAAAGGGTACACAAGAGAGCGCGCTAAGTAGGTGAGCGCGGGAAGTAGCGCGCCGTCGTGGAGCGTCCTAATTGGAGCGCGAAATGACGTCACGCAGTCATTAGGCCCGGGAAATATGAACGTTTCGAAATCAAGTAAATGATCCAGAACATTCCACCCGCCTCGTTCACAGGTTGAACGATATGGGAAGGGGAACGGTAGCGTACGTTGCGTAGTACTATAGTAGCCGCGATTCTCGGAATTCGGTTGTGGCCTTGCTTGCCCCTGAGCGGTAGGCGATCAACAAAGGCCCGCATTCCTAAACTATATCGTGGAAACAGCGTCGCGAGTTACAATGAATCGTGCGTACGGAGTGCACGACACGCAGTGTTATACGGTAATTCATCGCGACCTGTTATACGCAAGACGGCTCTCAAGTGTGGATTTAACAATAATAGGAACTTATACGGTAAGTACTTATAACTACGACTAGCACAAATAAATGCTTAAATTATAAATTAAATACAATGTTACTTAAGTTCGAAGAAGATTAAATTACTAATGACTAGACACAAATATTGCACGCGTGAATGGGTCTACTGAGGCTTGGAAGTTGTTACGCTAGTCTGTTCCACCGGTAGTACGCAGATCTGAGTTACAGGTCTCTTAAGCGTGGTGCGTGCGGTGCGGATGGTGACGACGCGTACAAGACCGTCTTGGCCTGGAAATGTATGTACAATGCGCCCTAAATCCCATTTACCGGGAGGCAACTGAGGATTTTTTATTAATGCCAGATCTCCTTCTTTAACGTTAGGTGTGGCTGAATGCCACCGCGATCGCTGCTGCAAGGAGTTTAAATAGTCTAGTGACCAGGATTTCCAAAAGGTCTCTTGAATCCTTTGGAGTGACTGCCATCGTGAAAGGCGATTTTCAGAGAGGCTGATTACAGAAGGAGTGGGCACTGATTTAAGTAGAGTTCCCACCAAGAAGTGGCCGGGTGTCAGGGCATCGAAGTTCTCGGGATCGTCATATAAGGCAGTAAGTGGCCGTGAATTTAATACTCCCTCAATTTTGCAAAGCAGAGTGCAAAACTCCTCATAAGTGGGAGTTGCGTTACCCATTATGCGCTTCAGGTGGAACTTTACGCTCTTCACCCCGGCTTCCCACAATCCTCCAAAGTGAGGAGACGCAGGTGGGATGAAGTGCCATTCCATACCGTCAGACGCAATGTGAGCTTGGAGATCCGTGTCATAGAGCACAGTTTTTAGGTTAGAGGAGAGCTCACGGTCAGCTCCAATGAAGTTGGTGCCATTGTCAGAGTAGACGTGTGCAGGTAATCCACGTCTTGCTACAAAGCGATCTAACGCAGCTAGAAATGCTGCAGTAGAGTAATCGCTAGCACATTCCAGGTGAACGGCTTTAATACTGAGGCACACAAAGATGACAAGGTATCCCTTGTGAGACTTCTGTCCTCGCCCTTTTGAGGTCCTTATATTAAATGGACCGGCATAATCAACGCCCACATGAGAAAAGGGCCTAGACTGGGTGACTCTAGCAGCAGGCAGATTGCCCATTTGTTGGCAGGAAAGTGAAGCTCGTTGTCGAGCACAAATAATGCAGGTACGGATACAAGCCTTAGTGAGAGTTCTGGCATTAATAACCCAATATTGATGTCGGAGTAATCTTAAAGTAATGTGGAGACCTCCGTGCAGTGACACATTGTGAAAATGTGAAATTAAAAGTTTAGTGGCTCTGCAAGCTGGAAGTAAAATAGGATGCTTGCTGGCGGTGGGCAGCTCCGAGTGAGTGAGTCTGCCTCCTACGCAGATAAGACCCTCTGAATTTATAAAGAGATTCAGAGAGCGCAGGAATTTGTCCTTAATGACTGAGTTGTTTGACGACAAAGTAGTGAATGCCTCCTGAAAATGCGCCCTTTGTAGGAGTTTGCATAGAACTAAGGAGGCATTCCGCAACTCAGGGACAGTTATAAACGGAGTCACTGCACGGGGTTCCTCAACGCACTTAAAATTAATAAATCTAAACATATAACTTATAATACGCAATAGTTTTGTCCATGAGGACACGCGTTCAGGAAGTGTAAATTCGTATTGAACCGTGGTGTTCAGGGTACTTATGTTACAGCGTTGCTCATCGCATTCCTCAGCCACTGCCACAGCACTGCTCGGAGGCCACTCAGAGGGGTCTAACTTAAGCCACGAAGGCCCCGTCCACCATAAGGGGTGGCAAATCAGTTGAGTGGCTGATATACCCCGTGAAGCGGGGTCAGCCGGATTCTGTGCTGTGGGCACATGTCGCCATTCGGAGTTAGGTAAGTTAGTAAGGATTTCCGATACGCGATTGGCAACGAACACCTTCCACCGGGAAGGATGGCTTTGAAGCCAGGCTAGTACCACGGTCGAATCCGTCCAGCAATACGTCGGATAACCTAACAATTGCATCGTTTCAGCAACGAATTTAAGCGAGCGCGACAATAAAGTCGCGGCACAGAGCTCGAGACGCGGGATGCTCTGCACTTTTAAAGGAGCGACTTTAGTTTTGGAGTATACTAAGGTAACTTTCCAACCGCTCACATCTCGCACTTTAACAAAAACACACGCTACATATGCCAGATTAGAGGCATCGCAAAACCCGTGCAGCTCAATATCCCGAGTGCTGCTAAGCTGTCCCGTCCAGCGGGGGATTGCGATATTGTTAAAATGGGTAAGTTCCCGTTGAAATTCGTGACATTTAACCGCGATGTCGTCAGGTAAAGGCGCGTCCCAACCAATATTTCTGACCCACATTTCCTGCATTAGGATTTTCGCAGTAATGATGGTGGGGGAAATCCACCCCATGGGGTCATAGATGCGAGAAATGTAAGAGAGGAAGGCTCGTTTGGATGGGACTAAGGAAGCTTGCTCAACTCGGAAATGGAAGGTATCCTTTTCGGCGTTCCAGTATACCCCTAATATCTTTAAATGTGGTTCCTCACCGATGGTTATTTTATTACTAGAGTCCCGATCAATTGCAACAACCTCATGACGGAGGGCGAGACAATTAGTCGCCCACTTATGGCATGTAAAGCCACCCGCCATGAGGAGCTGCTTAAGCTGTTTAATCAACGTCATAATGTCATCAGAATTGTCTCCACCGAACATAACATCATCGACATAGACGTTGTTCTCAAGTATCTGCGCGGCTAACGGAAATGAATCAACTTCATCGCGAGCAAGTTGTTTTAATACGCGGTTAGCGAGAAAGGGTGCACACGCAGTACCGTAAGTGACCGTTAACAGTCGGAATGAACGTAAAGGTTCTGATTTATCGGAACGCCATATAATGCGTTGACAATCTTGATCGGACTTGGCTACTAATATTTGTCTGAACATTTTTTCCAGATCGGTTGTCACAACCCATCGGTGAGCGCGCCACTTTAAAATAAGCGCGAAGATATTCGCCTGTAACTTCATGCCAATCATTAAGTGGTCATTGAGTGAAGTTTGATTCTGTGACTTAAAGGAGGCGTTAAAGACTACTCTCACTTTGGTAGTGGTACTGGATGCCTTAAGTACAGGATGGTGAGGAAGATAGGACATTTCGGCTTTAATCGTGTCTTCAGGTGGAACTTCGGTCATGTGCCCTAATGAAAGATATTCCCGTAGGAACGCGTGATAAGCCAGGCGCAGCTCTGGATTCTGGAGAAGCCTAGTTTCCTGTCTGAGGAAGATGCTCGTAGCATGGGTTCGGGTATCACCGATAGGAATAGGACGGCTACATTTAAAAGGTAAGTGGACACAATATCGTCCATCTGGTAAACGCGTATGCGTATTAACAAAATGCTGTTCGCAGGCTTCTTCTTCCTCAGACAGGACATTAAGTTTTGGAGTCTCCTCCAGCTCCCAGAACCGTGAGAGCACCTGAGTTAATTCGTCCACTGACACGTGGTTAACGGAGATCTGTGCATGTTGCACCGTGGATGAAGAGAGTGGGCCCGAAAGTATCCACCCGAAGACCGTTAATTGAGCAATTGGAGAGCCCGGCGGTCCCCTAATGAGTCCGTCGCGTACAAACATGCCGTAATAATCGGCCCCGATTATAACTTGGATCGGATCGGAACTATGAACCATCGTATCGGCAAGCGTGATAGACTGTAAGTAGTCATGATTATGTGGAAATGTGAGCGGCGTTGGTATATAGGCTGATAATTTATTTAATACTAATGCTGTTATTTCAGTGGCAGCAGAAGGCTGATCGCAAGGCTCTATTGTGAATGTCGCCGAATGTTTAATGTTTCCGGCGGCTTGAGCCCCGATGCCGGCCACGCTGACCGAAACTGTTCGTCGCGCGGGCTTTAAGAGCTGTACTGCGGATTCGGCTATGAATGAGGCTTGTGAGCCTTGGTCAAATAAGGCTCGTACTTTTAACGCCCTCCCTGAATGGGATCGGAGCAGCACTGTGGCAGTAGGTAAGATAGTGTCCTTTGTGCCCATATTCGCACAATTAGTCGACACTACCTGAGGCTCGGTTGAATTCTCGGAATTATGACCTGCAGAGCCTGCCGCCGCAGGTTTGGATTGTTCATTAGCTTTCCGATTTTCATTATGTAACAGTGAGTGATGCTTCATGCGGCAGACTCTACAGGTCAATTTACTGTTACAGTCCCGCGGGCGATGTCCCTTACGGAAACAGTTGAAGCAACGGTCCTGATCTTTAAGTAAGTTCATCCGCTGCTCAAGATTTTGACTAAGAAACTTCGGACATTGATACAGCGGATGATCACCGTGACAAATAAAACAATTGGACTTATAGGTGGTAGCCTGATGGGCCTTAACGTGAGTAACTTTTCCTGCCTTGGATGACTGTTTTGACTCCTCAACTGGGAGATGTGCGCTTGAGTTGCGTAAGGCTCTAATTTGTTGCGACAGGAAAAGATCTAAGGCGTCGAATGTGGGATACACCTCTATCGCCGTTTGAGTGAGTTCCCATGCGTGCCGCGTTTCAGAGTCGAGCTTAGTAAGTATGGAATGTATAAATTGGTCTTCCCAAGCATCAATTGGGCGACCGAGACCCTTAATATCAAAATAAATCTCGTAGGACTCATCGCGCAGGTTTTGCAGGTCATGCAAACGGTTACGTCCTACCGAAGGAATCGCACGGAACTCATCGAAATAAGCGTATAGTATACCGATTGGGTCCTCATACCGCCTTTGTAACAACTTCCAAGCCTCGTTGTAGTTCGCCTCCGTGACCGTGAATTTTCGCAGGATTCTCGCGGCGTGTCCTTCCACGCTGGTTTTAAGATAGTGCAGCTTCTGCACTTGTGAGAGATCCTTGCGAGCGTCGATTAGCGATAGGAAAAGATCACGGAACTCGACCCATTCACTTAACTGACCTGTGAATTTCTTAATATTAATAGGTGAAATATCTACATGGCTGCGCGGACTAGGAGCGCAAGTGTCGGACGCCTGACTAACGGACGGACTGGACTTCAATAACTCGTGCAGCGCTTCATTGAGGTTATCGCGAACGCTGTCTACCGTCTCAACAATATCTTGAAATTTAGACTCGGTGAAATAAGTAGAATCAGATCTTATCTTTGGATCGGAGAAAGAGATGATATCGTTGTGTCGTTTCAGGCAGGCGGTCCACAGAGTCTCCAAGGTGTCCAAGCGGCTGCGGAAGGCGAACTCAGTTCTTCTCGGCTTGGGTAATTTCTGGCAATTAATCCAGATTTTCTCAATCTGATCTTGGCAATCCTCTTGGGAATATATCAGGTTGTCGATCACAGGCATCCTGTCTCACCACGTGGCTGGAGTCGGTTGAGAAGATGGCGTCGACGGCGATGCGGTCAGCAAAAATGGCCTGGTTCGACCTCGTGGAGGCAAGGATCACTTGCTCCTTCTTCTTCAAGTCACACCGTATCCGGCTCGAAGGACCAAATGTTGTGTGTGTTGCTCGATAAGAAATACGAGCAATTCGACTGGGGACAGTCGTCGATGCGGAATGAAGGAGAGGTCTACTTCAGGATGAATGAGATGATTTAATTTAGGACTATTTTAGGAATTAGGATTTAGGAATAATAAATTAGGAATAGTTTAGTAGTTGTGAACAGAACACTTTGGATTTAATACTGACTTTAATTTAAGCTTTAATAGAAACTTGCGCGTTTCTCTCTTCTCTTTTATAATTTAATGTACACGTGTTCACGGTCTTTACAAGAGTAATCAAGGTGAGGTCGCAGGCGCCACGCGGTCTCCCGGCGCCTCACACGCATTTTTGTTCGCTGTTGGTATTAGAACCAATCAGATTAGGAGATTAATAAACATGCCCATATAAGGAGCGGCCAAAGGGTACACAAGAGAGCGCGCTAAGTAGGTGAGCGCGGGAAGTAGCGCGCCGTCGTGGAGCGTCCTAATTGGAGCGCGAAATGACGTCACGCAGTCATTAGGCCCGGGAAATATGAACGTTTCGAAATCAAGTAAATGATCCAGAACAGGACGACATTGGCAATTCTGGATGCTCCGGCTTATGGATCGAACTGAGTCCAAAGAGATTCGTTTTTGTAAAGTGCTACCGCACAAATATTGTATGTGTGGACCTCCTGTACAAGGTATGATGAGGCAGAATCCTACCACATTGATATCAGTAAAGATATTTGCATCTATATCATTGGACGACATTGGCAATTCTGGATGCTCCGGCATATGATTCGATCTGAGTCCAAAGAGAGTCGCTTTGGACAAGTGCTACCGCACAAATCGTGTACATTTGGACCTCCTGTACAAGGTATGATGAGGCTGAATCGAATCACATTGATAGGAGTAGAGATATTTGCATCTATATCATTGGACGACATTGGAAATTCTGGATGCTCGGCTTATGATTCGACCTGAGTTCAAATAGAGTCGCTTTGGACAAGTGCTACCGCACAAATCGTGTACATTTGGACCTCCTGTACAAGATATGGTGAGGCAGAATCCTATCACATTGATAGGAGTAAAGATATTTGCATCTATATCATTGGACGACATTGGCAATTCTGGATGCTCGGGTTTATGATTCGACCTGAGTCCAAAGAGAGTCGGCCTGGACAAGTGCTACCGCACAAATATTGTACATTTGATCTTCCTGGACAAGATACGATGAGGCAGAATCCTGCCAAATTGATAGGAGTGAGGATATTTGCATCTATATCTTTGGACGACATTGGCAATTCTGGATGCTCCGGCATATGATTCGACCGGAGGCCAAAGAGTTTGGCTTTTGTCAAGTGCTACCGCACAAATCTTGTATGTGTGGACCTCCTGTACAAGGTATGATGAGGCAGAATCCTACCACATTGATATCAGTAAAGATATTTGCATCTATATCATTGGACGACATTGGCAATTCTGGATGCTCCGGCTTATGGATCGACCTGAGTCCAAAGAGATTCGTTTTTGTACAGTGCTAACGCACAAATCTTGTACATTTGGACCTCCTGCACAAGGCATGATGAGGCAGAATCCTATCACATTGATAGGAGTAAAGATATTTGAATCTATATCACTGGACGACATTGGCAGTTCTGGATGCTCCGGTTTATTATTCGACCTGAGTCCAAAGGGAGTCGCTTTGGACAAGTGCTACCGCACAAATCTTGTACATTTGGACCTCCTGGACCGGGTATGATGAGGCAGAATCCTATTACATTGGTAGGAGTAAAGATATTTGCATCTATATCATTGGTCAACATCGGCAATACTGGATGGTCCGGCTTATGGTTCGACCTAAATCCAAAGAATGTCGCTTTGGACAAGTGCTACCGCACAAATCTTGTACATTTGAACCTCCTGGACAAGATACGATGAGGCAGAATCCTGTCAAATTGATAGGTGTGAAGATGTTTGCATCTATATCATTGGACGACATTGGCAATTCTGGATGCTCCGGTTTATGATTCGACCTGAGTCCAAAGAGAGTCGCTTTGGACAAGTGCTACCGCACAAATCTTGCACATTTGGACCTTCTGGACCAGGCATGATGAGGCAGAATCCTGTCAAATTAATAGGAGTAAAGATATTTGCATCTATATCATTGGTCATCATCGGCAGTTCTGGATGGTCCGGCTTATGGTTCGACCTAAGTCCGAAGAATGTCGCTTTGGACAAGTGCTACCGCACAAATCTTGTACATTTGAACCTCGTGCCAAGATACGATGAGGCAGAATCCTATCACATTCATAGGAGTGATGATATTTGCATCTGTATCATTGGACGACATGGCAATTCTGGATGCTTCGGCATATGAATCGACCTGAGTCCAAAGAGATTCGCTTTTGTGAAGTGCTAACGCACAAATCTTGTACATTTTGACCTACTGGACAAGGTAAGATGAGGCACAATCCTGTCAAATTGATAGCAGTAAAGATATTTGCATCTATATCATTGGACGGCATTGGCAATTCTGGATGCTCAGGCTTATGATTCGACCTGAGTCCAAGGAGTGTCGTTTTGGACAAGTGCTACCGCAACAAATCTTGTACATTTGGACCCCCTGGACAAGATACGATGAGGCAGACTCCTGTCAAATTGATAGGAGTAATGATATTTGCATCTATATCATTGGACAACATTGGCAATTCCGGAAGTTCGGCATATGATTCGACCTGAGTTCAAAGAGAGTCGCTTTGGACAAATACTGCCGCCCAAATCTTATCCATTTGGACCTCCTGGACAAGATGTGATGAGGCCGAATCCTGTCAAATTGATAGAAGTGAAGACATTTGCATCTATATCATTGGACGACATTGGCAATTCTGGATGCTCAGGCTTATGGTTCGACCTTAGTCCAAAGAATGTCGCTTTGGACAAGTGCTACCGCACAAATCTTGTACATTTGAACCTCCTAGACAAAATACGATGAGGCAGAATCCTATCAAATTTATAGGTGTGAAGATGTTTGCATCTATATCATTCGACGACATTGGCAATTCTGGATGCTCCGGTATATGATTCGACCTGAGTCCAAAGAGAGTCGCTTAGGACAAGTGCTACCGCACTAATCTTGTATGTGTGGACGTTCTGTATAAGATATGATGAGGCTGAATCGTATCACATTGATAGGAGTAAAGGTATTTACATCTATATCATTGGACGACTTTGGCAATACTGGATGCTCGGCATATGATTCGACCTGAGTCAAAGAGATTGGCTTTTGTCAAGTGCTACCGCACAAGTCTTGTACATTTGGACCCCCTGGACGATATACGATCAGGCAGAATCCTGTCAAATTGATAGGAGTAAAGATATTTGCATCTATATCATTGGACGACATTGGCAATTCTGGATGCTCCGGTTTATGATTCGACCTGAATCCAAAGGGAGTCGGTTTGGGCAAATGCTGCTGCCCAAAACTTGTGCATTTGGACCTCCTGGACAAGATACGATGAGGCAGAATCCTGTCAAATTGATAGCAGTAAAGATATTTGCATGTATATCATTGGACGACATTGGCAATTCTGGATGCTCCGGCTTATGGATCGACCTGAGTCCAAAGAGATTCGTTTTTGTAAAGTGCTAACGCACAAATCTTGTACATTTGGACCTCCTGCACAAGGTATGATGAGGCAGAATCCTATCACATTGATACTAGTAAAGATATTTGAATCTATATCACTGGACGACATTGGCAGTTCTGGATGCTCTGGCATATGATTCGACCGGAGGCAAAAGAGAGTCGCTTTGGACACGTGCTACCGCACAAATCTTGTACATTTGGACCCCCTGGACAAGATACGATGAGGCAGAATCCTGCCAAATTGATAGGTGTGGAGATGGTTGCATCTATATCATTGGACGACATTGGCAATTCTGGATGCTCGGGTTTATGATTCGACCTGAGTCCAAAGAGAGTCGGCCTGGACAAGTGCTACCGCACAAATATTGTACATTTGATCTTCCTGGACAAGATACGATGAGGCAGAATCCTGCCAAATTGATAGGAGTGAGGATATTTGCATCTATATCTTTGGACGACATTGGCAATTCTGGATGCTCCGGCTTATGGATCGACCTGAGTCCAAAGAGATTCGTTTTTGTAAAGTGCTAACGCACAAATCTTGTACATTTGGACCTCCTGCACAAGGCATGATGAGGCAGAATCCTATCACATTGATAGGAGTAAAGATATTTGAATCTATATCACTGGACGACATTGGCAGTTCTGGATGCTCTGGCATATGATTCGACCGGAGGCAAAAGAGAGTCGCTTTGGACACGTGCTACCGCACAAATCTTGTACATTTGGACCCCCTGGACAAGATACGATGAGGCAGAATCCTGCCAAATTGATAGGTGTGGAGATGGTTGCATCTATATCATTGGACGACATTGGCAATTCGGGATGCTCGGGTTTATGATTCGACCTGAGTTCAAATAGAGTCGCTTTGGACAAGTGCTACCGCACAAATCGTGTACATTTGGACCTCCTGTACAAGATATGATGAGGCAGAATCCTGTCAAATTGATAGGAGTGAAGATATTTGCATCTATATCAATGGACATCATTAGCAATTCTGGATGCTCCGGCATATGATTCGACCTGAATCCCAAGAGAGTCGCTCTGGACAAGTACTGCAGCACAAATCCTGTACATTTGTACCTCCGGAACAAGGTACGATGAGACAGAATCCTGTCAAATTGATTGGAGTAAAGATATTTGCATCTATATCATTAGACAGAATTGGCAATTCTGGATGCTCAGGCTTATGATTCGACCTGAGTTCAAAGAGAGTCGCTTTGGACAAATATTGCCGCCCAAATCTTGTCCATTTGGTCCTCCTGGACAAGATATGATGAGGCCGAATCCTGTCAAATTGATAGCAGTAAAGATATTTGGATCTATACCATTGCACGACATTGGCAATTCTTGATTCTTCGGCTTATGGATCTGCCTGAGTCCAAATAGAGTTGCTTTGGAGAAGGGCTACCGCACAAATCGTGTACATTTGAACCTCCGGAACAAGGTATGATGAGACAGAATCCTATCACATTGATAGGAGTAAAGATATTTGCATCTATATCATTGGACGACATTGGCAATTCTGGATGTTCGGCTTATGGATCGACCTGAGTCCAAAGAGAGTCGCTTTGGACATGTGCTACCGCAACAAATCTTGCACATTTGGACCTCCTGGACAAGATACGATCAGGCAGAATCCTATGAACTTAATAGGAGTAAAGATATTTGCATCTATATCATTGGTCAACAACGGCAATTCTGGATGGTCCGGCATATGGTTCGACATAAGTCCAAAGAATGCCGCTTTGGACAAGTGCTACCGCAACGAATCGTGTACATTTGGACCCGCTGGACAAGATACGATGAGGCAGAATCCTGTCAAATTGATAGCAGTAAAGATATTTGCATGTATATCATTGGACGACATTGGCAATTCTGGATGCTCCGGCTTATGGATCGACCTGAGTCCAAAGAGATTCGTTTTTGTAAAGTGCTAACGCACAAATCTTGTACATTTGGACCTCCTGCACAAGGTATGATGAGGCAGAATCCTATCACATTGATACTAGTAAAGATATTTGAATCTATATCACTGGACGACATTGGCAGTTCTGGATGCTCTGGCATATGATTCGACCGGAGGCAAAAGAGAGTCGCTTTGGACACGTGCTACCGCACAAATCCTGTACATTTGGACCCCCTGGACAAGATACGATGAGGCAGAATCCTGCCAAATTGATAGGTGTGGAGATGGTTGCATCTATATCATTGGACGACATTGGCAATTCTGGATGCTCGGGTTTATGATTCGACCTGAGTCCAAAGAGAGTCGGCCTGGACAAGTGCTACCGCACAAATATTGTACATTTGATCTTCCTGGACAAGATACGATGAGGCAGAATCCTGCCAAATTGATAGGAGTGAGGATATTTGCATCTATATCTTTGGACGACATTGGCAATTCTGGATGCTCCGGCATATGATTCGACCGGAGGCCAAAGAGTTTGGCTTTTGTCAAGTGCTACCGCACAAATATTGTATGTGTGGACCTCCTGTACAAGGTATGATGAGGCAGAATCCTACCACATTGATATCAGTAAAGATATTTGTATCTATATCATTGGACGACATTGGCAATTCTGGATGCTCCGGCATATGATTCGATCTGAGTCCAAAGAGAGTCGCTTTGGACAAGTGCTACCGCACAAATCGTGTACATTTGGACCTCTTGTACAAGGTATGATGAGGCTGAATCGAATCACATTGATAGGAGTAGAGATATTTGCATCTATATCATTGGACGATATTGGAAATTCTGGATGCTCGGCTTATGATTCGACCTGAGTTCAAATAGAGTCGCTTTGGACAAGTGCTACCGCACAAATCGTGTACATTTGGACCTCCTGTACAAGATATGGTGAGGCAGAATCCTATCACATTGATAGGAGTAAAGATACTTGCATCTATATCATTGGACGACATTGGCAATTCTGGATGCTCGGCATATCAATCGACCTGAGTCCAAAGAGATTGGCTTTTGTCAAGTGCTACCGCACAAATCTTGTACATTTGAACCTCCTGGAGAAGATACGATGGGGCAGAATCCTGTCAAATTGATAGGAGTGATGATATTTGCATGTATATAATTGGACGACATTGGCAATTCTGGATGCTCGGGTTTATGATTCGACCTGAGTCCAAAGAGAGTCGGCCTGGACAAGTGCTACCGCACAAATATTGTACATTTGATCTTCCTGGACAAGATACGATGAGGCAGAATCCTGCCAAATTGATAGGAGTGAGGATATTTGCATCTATATCTTTGGACGACATTGGCAATTCTGGATGCTCCGGCATATGATTCGACCGGAGGCCAAAGAGTTTGGCTTTTGTCAAGTGCTACCGCACAAATATTGTATGTGTGGACCTCCTGTACAAGGTATGATGAGGCAGAATCCTACCACATTGATATCAGTAAAGATATTTGTATCTATATCATTGGACGACATTGGCAATTCTGGATGCTCCGGCATATGATTCGATCTGAGTCCAAAGAGAGTCGCTTTGGACAAGTGCTACCGCACAAATCGTGTACATTTGGACCTCTTGTACAAGGTATGATGAGGCTGAATCGAATCACATTGATAGGAGTAGAGATATTTGCATCTATATCATTGGACGATATTGGAAATTCTGGATGCTCGGCTTATGATTCGACCTGAGTTCAAATAGAGTCGCTTTGGACAAGTGCTACCGCACAAATCGTGTACATTTGGACCTCCTGTACAAGATATGGTGAGGCAGAATCCTATCACATTGATAGGAGTAAAGATACTTGCATCTATATCATTGGACGACATTGGCAATTCTGGATGCTCGGCATATCAATCGACCTGAGTCCAAAGAGATTGGCTTTTGTCAAGTGCTACCGCACAAATCTTGTACATTTGAACCTCCTGGAGAAGATACGATGGGGCAGAATCCTGTCAAATTGATAGGAGTGATGATATTTGCATGTATATAATTGGACGACATTGGCAATTCTGGATGCTCCGGTTTATTATTCGACCTGAGTCCAAAGGGAGTCGGTTTGGGCAAATGCTGCTGCCCAAAACTTGTGCATTTGGACCTCCTGGAAAAGGTATGATGAGGCAGAATCCTTTCACATTGATAGGAGTGAAGATATTTGCATCTATATCATTAGACGGCATTGGCAATTCTGGATGCTCAGGCTTATGATTCGACCTGAGTCCAAGGAGAATCGCTTTGGGCAAGTGCCACCGCAACAAATCTTGCACATTTGGACCCCCTGGACAAGATACGATGAGGCAGAATCCTGTCAAATTGATAGGAGTAATGATATTTGCATCAATATCATTGGACGACATTGGCAATTCTGGAAGTTCGGCATATGATTCGACCTGAGTTCAAAGAGAGTCGCTTTGGACAAATACTGCCGCCCAAATCTTGTCCATTTGGACCTCCTGGACAAGATATGATGAGGCCGAATCCTGTCAAATTGATAGGAGTGAAGACATTTGCATCTATATCCTTGGACGACATTGGCAATTCTGGATGCTCAGGCTTATGGTTCGATCTTAGTCCAAAGAATGTCGCTTTGGACAAGTGCTACCGCAAAAATCTTGTACATTTGAACCTCCTAGACAAGATACGATGAGGCAGAATCCTATCAAATTGATAGGAGTGAAGATGTTTGCATCTATATCATTGGACGACATTGGCAATTCTGGAAGTTCGGCATATGATTCGACCTGAGTCCAAGGAGAGTCGCTTTGGACAAGTGCTACCGCAACAAATCTTGCACATTTGGACCCCCTGGACAAGATACGATCAGGCAGAATCCTGTGAAATTAATAGGAGTAAAGATATTTGCATCTATATCATTGGTCAACAACGGCAATTCTGGATGGTCCGGCATATGGTTCGACATAAGTCCAAAGAATGCCGCTTTGGACAAGTGCTACCGCAACGAATCGTGTACATTTTGACCCCCTGGACAAGATACGATGAGGCAGAATCCTGTCAAATTGATGGCAGTAAAGATATTTGGATATATACCATTGCACGACATTGGCAATTCTTGATTCTTCGGCTTATGGATCTGCCTGAGTCCAAATAGAGTTGCTTTGGAGAAGGGCTACCGCACAAATCGTGTACATTTGATCCTCCGGAACAAGGTATGATGAGGCAGAATCCTATCACATTGATAGGAGTAAAGATATTTGCATCTATATCATTGGACGACATTGGCAATTCTGGATGTTCGGCTTATGGATCGACCTGAGTCCAAAGAGAGTCGCTTTGGACAAGTGCTACCGCAACAAATCTTGCACATTTGGACCCCCTGGACAAGATACGATCAGGCAGAATCCTGCCAAATTGATAGGTGTGGAGATGGTTGCATCTATATCATTGGACGACATTGGCAATTCTGGATGCTCGGGTTTATGATTCGACCTGAGTCCAAAGAGAGTCGGCCTGGACAAGTGCTACCGCACAAATATTGTACATTTGATCTTCCGGGACAAGATACGATGAGGCAGAATCCTGCCAAATTGATAGGAGTGAGGATATTTGCATCTATATCTTTGGACGACATTGGCAATTCTGGATGCTCCGGCAAATGATTCGACCGGAGGCCAAAGAGTTTGGCTTTTGTCAAGTGCTACCGCACAAATATTGTATGTGTGGAGCTCCTGTACAAGGTATGATGAGGCAGTATCCTACCACATTGATATCAGTAAAGATATTTGCATCTATATCATTGGACGACATTGGCAATTCTGGATGCTCCGGCATATGATTCGATCTGAGTCCAAAGAGAGTCGCTTTGGACAAGTGCTACCGCACAAATCGTGTACATTTGGACCTCCTGTACAAGGTATGATTAGGCTGAATCGAATCACATTGATAGGAGTAGAGATATTTGCATCTATATCATTGGACGACATTGGAAATTCTGGATGCTCGGCTTATGATTCGACCTGAGTTCAAATAGAGTCGCTTTGGACAAGTGCTACCGCACAAATCTTGTACATTTGAACCTCCGGGACAAGATACGATGAGGCAGAATCCTGCCAAATTGATAGGAGTGAGGATATTTGCATCTATATCTTTGGACGACATTGGCAATTCTGGATGCTCCGGCATATGATTCGACCGGAGGCCAAAGAGTTTGGCTTTTGTCAAGTGCTACCGCACAAATCTTGTATGTGTGGACCTCCTGTACAAGGTATGATGAGGCAGAATCCTACCAAATTGATATCAGTAAAGATATTTGCATCTATATCATTGGACGACATTGGCAATTCTGGATGCTCCGGCTTATGGATCGACCTGAGTCCAAAGAGATTCGTTTTTGTAAAGTGCTAACGCACAAATCTTGTACATTTGGACCTCCTGCACAAGGCATGATGAGGCAGAATCCTATCACATTGATAGGAGTAAAGATATTTGAATCTATATCACTGGACGACATTGGCAGTTCTGGATGCTCTGGCATATGATTCGACCGGAGGCAAAAGAGAGTCGCTTTGGAAACGTGCTACCGCACAAATCTTGTACATTTGGACCCCCTGGACAAGATACGATGAGGCAGAATCCTGCCAAATTGATAGGTGTGGAGATGGTTGCATCTATATCATTGGACGACATTGGCAATTCGGGATGCTCGGGTTTATGATTCGACCTGAGTTCAAATAGAGTCGCTTTGGACAAGTGCTACCGCACAAATCGTGTACATTTGGACCTCCTGTACAAGATATGATGAGGCAGAATCCTGTCAAATTGATAGGAGTGAAGATATTTGCATCTATATCAATGGACATCATTGGCAATTCTGGATGCTCCGGCATATGATTCGACCTGAATCCCAAGAGAGTCGCTCTGGACAAGTACTGCAGCACAAATCCTGTACATTTGTACCTCCGGAACAAGGTACGATGAGGCAGAATCCTGTCAAATTGATAGGAGTAAAGATATTTGCATCTATATCATTAGACAGAATTGGCAATTCTGGATGCTCAGGCTTATGATTCGACCTGAGTTCAAAGAGAGTCGCTTTGGACAAATATTGCCGCCCAAATCTTGTCCATTTGGTCCTCCTGGACAAGATATGATGAGGCCGAATCCTGTCAAATTGATAGCAGTAAAGATATTTGGATCTATACCATTGCACGACATTGGCAATTCTTGATTCTTCGGCTTATGGATCTGCCTGAGTCCAAATAGAGTTGCTTTGGAGAAGGGCTAAGGCACAAATCGTGTACATTTGGACCTCCTGTACAAGATATGATGAGGCAGAATCCTGTCAAATTGATAGCAGTAAAGATATTTGCATCTATATCATTGGACGGCATTGGCAATTCTGGATGCTCAGGCTTATGATTCGACCTGAGTCCAAGGAGTGTCGCTTTGGACAAGTGCTACCGCAACAAATCTTGTACATTTGGACCCCCTGGACAAGATACGATGAGGCAGAATCCTGTCAAGTTGATAGGAGTAATGATATTTGCATCTATATCATTGGACGACATTGGCAATTCTGGAAGTTCGGCATATGATTCGACCTGAGTTCAAAGAGAGTCGCTTTGGACAAATATTGCCGCCCAAATCTTGTCCATTTGGTCCTCCTGGACAAGATATGATGAGGCCGAATCCTGTCAAATTGATAGCAGTAAAGATATTTGGATCTATACCATTGCACGACATTGGCAATTCTTGATTCTTCGGCTTATGGATCTGCCTGAGTCCAAATAGAGTTGCTTTGGAGAAGGGCTACCGCACAAATCGTGTACATTTGAACCTCCGGAACAAGGTATGATGAGACAGAATCCTATCACATTGATAGGAGTAAAGATATTTGCATCTATATCATTGGACGGCATTGGCAATTCTGGATGTTCGGCTTATGGATCGACCTGAGTCCAAAGAGAGTCGCTTTGGACATGTGCTACCGCAACAAATCTTGCACATTTGGACCTCCTGGACAAGATACGATCAGGCAGAATCCTATGAACTTAATAGGAGTAAAGATATTTGCATCTATATCATTGGTCAACAACGGCAATTCTGGATGGTCCGGCATATGGTTCGACATAAGTCCAAAGAATGCCGCTTTGGACAAGTGCTACCGCAACGAATCGTGTACATTTGGACCCGCTGGACAAGATACGATGAGGCAGAATCCTGTCAAATTGATAGCAGTAAAGATATTTGCATGTATATCATTGGACGACATTGGCAATTCTGGATGCTCCGGCTTATGGATCGACCTGAGTCCAAAGAGATTCGTTTTTGTAAAGTGCTAACGCACAAATCTTGTACATTTGGACCTCCTGCACAAGGTATGATGAGGCAGAATCCTATCACATTGATACTAGTAAAGATATTTGAATCTATATCACTGGACGACATTGGCAGTTCTGGATGCTCTGGCATATGATTCGACCGGAGGCAAAAGAGAGTCACTTTGGACACGTGCTACCGCACAAATCTTGTACATTTGGACCCCCTGGACAAGATACGATGAGGCAGAATCCTGCCAAATTGATAGGTGTGGAGATGGTTGCATCTATATCATTGGACGACATTGGCAATTCTGGATGCTCGGGTTTATGATTCGACCTGAGTCCAAAGAGAGTCGGCCTGGACAAGTGCTACCGCACAAATATTGTACATTTGATCTTCCTGGACAAGATACGATGAGGCAGAATCCTGCCAAATTGATAGGAGTGAGGATATTTGCATCTATATCTTTGGACGACATTGGCAATTCTGGATGCTCCGGCTTATGGATCGACCTGAGTCCAAAGAGATTCGTTTTTGTAAAGTGCTAACGCACAAATCTTGTACATTTGGACCTCCTGCACAAGGCATGATGAGGCAGAATCCTATCACATTGATAGGAGTAAAGACATTTGAATCTATATCACTGGACGACATTGGCAGTTCTGGATGCTCTGGCATATGATTCGACCGGAGGCAAAAGAGAGTCGCTTTGGACACGTGCTACCGCACAAATCTTGTACATTTGGACCCCCTGGACAAGATACGATGAGGCAGAATCCTGCCAAATTGATAGGTGTGGAGATGGTTGCATCTATATCATTGGACGACATTGGCAATTCGGGATGCTCGGGTTTATGATTCGACCTGAGTTCAAATAGAGTCGCTTTGGACAAGTGCTACCGCACAAATCGTGTACATTTGGACCTCCTGTACAAGATATGATGAGGCAGAATCCTGTCAAATTGATAGGAGTGAAGATATTTGCATCTATATCAATGGACATCATTGGCAATTCTGGATGCTCCGGCATATGATTCGACCTGAATCCCAAGAGAGTCGCTCTGGACAAGTACTGCAGCACAAATCCTGTACATTTGTACCTCCGGAACAAGGTACGATGAGGCAGAATCCTGTCAAATTGATAGGAGTAAAGATATTTGCATCTATATCATTAGACAGAATTGGCAATTCTGGATGCTCAGGCTTATGATTCGACCTGAGTTCAAAGAGAGTCGCTTTGGACAAATATTGCCGCCCAAATCTTGTCCATTTGGTCCTCCTGGACAAGATATGATGAGGCCGAATCCTGTCAAATTGATAGCAGTAAAGATATTTGGATCTATACCATTGCACGACATTGGCAATTCTTGATTCTTCGGCTTATGGATCTGCCTGAGTCCAAATAGAGTTGCTTTGGAGAAGGGCTACCGCACAAATCGTGTACATTTGGACCTCCTGTACAAGATATGATGAGGCAGAATCCTGTCAAATTGATAGCAGTAAAGATATTTGCATCTATATCATTGGACGGCATTGGCAATTCTGGATGCTCAGGCTTATGATTCGACCTGAGTCCAAGGAGTGTCGCTTTGGACAAGTGCTACCGCAACAAATCTTGTACATTTGGACCCCCTGGACAAGATACGATGAGGCAGAATCCTGTCAAGTTGATAGGAGTAATGATATTTGCATCTATATCATTGGACGACATTGGCAATTCTGGAAGTTCGGCATATGATTCGACCTGAGTTCAAAGAGAGTCGCTTTGGACAAATATTGCCGCCCAAATCTTGTCCATTTGGTCCTCCTGGACAAGATGTGATGAGGCCGAATCCTGTCAAATTGATAGCAGTAAAGATATTTGGATCTATACCATTGCACGACATTGGCAATTCTTGATTCTTCGGCTTATGGATCTGCCTGAGTCCAAATAGAGTTGCTTTGGAGAAGGGCTACCGCACAAATCGTGTACATTTGGACCTCCTGTACAAGATATGATGAGGCAGAATCCTGTCAAATTGATAGCAGTAAAGATATTTGCATCTATATCATTGGACGGCATTGGCAATTCTGGATGCTCAGGCTTATGATTCGACCTGAGTCCAAGGAGTGTCGCTTTGGACAAGTGCTACCGCAACGAATCGTGTACATTTGGACCCGCTGGACAAGATACGATGAGGCAGAATCCTGTCAAATTGATAGCAGTAAAGATATTTGCATGTATATCATTGGACGACATTGGCAATTCTGGATGCTCCGGCTTATGGATCGACCTGAGTTCACAGAGATTCGTTTTTGTAAAGTGCTAACGCACAAATCTTGTACATTTGGACCTCCTGCACAAGGTATGATGAGGCAGAATCCTATCACATTGATACTAGTAAAGATATTTGAATCTATATCACTGGACGACATTGGCAATTCTGGATGCTCGGCATATCAATCGACCTGAGTCCAAAGAGATTGGCTTTTGTCAAGTGCTACCGCACAAATCTTGTACATTTGAACCTCCTGTACAAGGTATGATGAGGCTGAATCGAATCACATTGATAGGAGTAGAGATATTTGCATCTATATCATTGGACGATATTGGAAATTCTGGATGCTCGGCTTATGATTCGACCTGAGTTCAAATAGAGTCGCTTTGGACAAGTGCTACCGCACAAATCGTGTACATTTGGACCTCCTGTACAAGATATGGTGAGGCAGAATCCTATCACATTGATAGGAGTAAAGATATTTGCATCTATATCATTGGACGACATTGGCAATTCTGGATGCTCGGCATATCAATCGACCTGAGTCCAAAGAGATTGGCTTTTGTCAAGTGCTACCGCACAAATCTTGTACATTTGAACCTCCTGGAGAAGATACGATGGGGCAGAATCCTGTCAAATTGATAGGAGTGATCATATTTGCATGTATATAATTGGACGACATTGGCAATTCTGGATGCTCCGGTTTATTATTCGACCTGAGTCCAAAGGGAGTCGCTTTGGACAAGTGCTACCGCACAAATCTTGTACATTTGGACCTCCTCGACCAGGTATGATGAGGCAGAATCCTATTACATTGGTAGGAGTAAAGGTATTTGCATCTATATCTTTGGACGACATTGGCAATTCTGGATGCCTCGGCTTATGATTCGACCTGAATCCAAAGAATGTTGCTTTGGACAAGTGCTACTGCAACAAATCGTGTACATTTGGACCCCCTGGATAAGATACGATGAGGCAGAATCCTGTCAAATTGATAGCAGTAAAGATATTTCCATCTATACCATTGCATGACATTGGCAATTCTTGATGCTTCGGCTTATGGATCGACCTGAGTCCAAAGAGATTCGTTTTTGTAAAGTGCTAACGCACAAATCTTGTACATTTGGACCTCCTGCACAAGGTATGATGAGGCAGAATCCTATCACATTGATAGGAGTAAAGATATTAGAATCTATATCACTGGACGACATTGGCAGTTCTGGATGCTCTGGCATATGATTCGACCGGAGGCAAAAGAGAGTCGCTTTGGACACGTGCTACCGCACAAATCTTGTACATTTGGACCCCCTGGACAAGATACGATGAGGCAGAATCCTGCCAAATTGATAGGTGTGGAGATGGTTGCATCTATATCATTGGACGACATTGGCAATTCTGGATGCTCGGGTTTATGATTCGACCTGAGTCCAAAGATAGTCGGCCTGGACAAGTGTTACCGCACAAATATTGTACATTTGATCTTCCGGGACAAGATACGATGAGGCAGAATCCTGCCAAATTGATAGGAGGGAGGATATTTGCATCTATATCTTTGGACGACATTGGCAATTCTGGATGCTCCGGCATATGATTCGACCGGAGGCCAAAGAGTTTGGCTTTTGTCAAGTGCTACCGCACAAATCTTGTATGTGTGGACCTCCTGTACAAGGTATGATGAGGCAGAATCCTACCACATTGATATCAGTAAAGATATTTGCATCTATATCATTGGACGACATTGGCAATTCTGGATGCTCCGGCTTATGGATCGACCTGAGTCCAAAGAGATTCGTTTTTGTAAAGTGCTAACGCACAAATCTTGTACATTTGGACCTCCTGCACAAGGCATGATGAGGCAGAATCCTATCACATTGATAGGAGTAAAGATATTTGAATCTATATCACTGGACGACATTGGCAGTTCTGGATGCTCTGGCATATGATTCGACCGGAGGCACAAGAGAGTCGCTTTGGACACGTGCTACCGCACAAATCTTGTACATTTGGACCCCCTGGACAAGATACGATGAGGCAGAATCCTGCCAAATTGATAGGTGTGGAGATGGTTGCATCTATATCATTGGACGACATTGGCAATTCTGGATGCTCGGGTTTATGATTCGACCTGAGTCCAAAGAGAGTCGCTTTGGGCAAGTGCTACCGCAACAAATCTTGTACATTTGGACCCCCTGGACAAGATAGGATGAGGCAGAATCCTGTCAAATTGATAGGACAAAAGATATTTGCATCTATATCATTGGTCAACATCGGCAATTCTGGATGGTCCGGTTTATGGTTCGACCCAAGTCCAAAGAATGTCGCTTTGGACAAGTGCTACCGCACAAATCTTGTACATTTGAACCTCCTGGACAAGATACGATGAGGCAGAATCCTGTTAAATTGATAGGAGTGAAGATGTTTGCGTCTATATCATTGGACGACATTGGCAATTCTGGATGCTCAGGCTTATGATTCGACCTGAGTCCAAGGAGTGTCGTTTTGGACAAGTGCTACCGCAACAAATCTTGTACATTTGGACCCCCTGGACAAGATACGATGAGGCAGAATCCTGTCAAATTGATAGGAGTAATGATATTTGCATCTATATCATTGGACAACATTGCCAATTCTGGAAGTTCGGCATATGATTCGACCTGAGTTCAAAGAGAGTCGCTTTGGACAAATACTGCCGCCCAAATCTTGTCCATTTGGACCTCCTGGACAAGATATGATGAGGCCGAATCCTGTCAAATTGATAGAAGTGAAGACATTTGCATCTATATCATTGGACGACATTGGCAATTCTGGATGCTCAGGCTTATGGTTCGACCTTAGTCCAAAGAATGTCGCTTTGGACAAGTGCTACCGCACAAATCTTGTACATTTGAACCTCCTAGACAAGATACGATGAGGCAGAATCCTATCAAATTGATAGGTGTGAAGATGATTGCATCTATATCATTGGACGACATTGGCGATTCTGGATGCTCCGGTTTATGATTCGACCTGAGTTCAAAGAGAGTCGCCTTGGACAAATACTGCCGCCCAAATCTTGTCCATTTGGACCTCCTGGACAAGATATGTTGAGGCCGAATCCTGTCAAATTGATAGAAGTGAAGACATTTGCATCTATATCATTGGACGACATTGGCAATTCTGGATGCTCAGGCTTATGGTTCGACCTTAGTCCAAAGAATGTCGCTTTGGACAAGTGCTACCGCACAAATCTTGTACATTTGAACCACCTAGACAAGATACGATGAGGCAGAATCCTATCAAATTGATAGGTGTGAAGATGTTTGCATCTATATCATTGGACGACATTGGCAATACTGGATGCTCGGCATATGATTCGACCTGAGTCAAAGAGATTGGCTTTTGTCAAGTGCTACCGCACAAGTCTTGTACATTTGGACCCCCTGGACGATATACGATCAGGCAGAATCCTGTCAAATTGATAGGAGTAAAGATATTTGCATCTATATCATTGGACGACATTGGCAATTCTGGATGCTCCGGTTTATGATTCGACCTGAATCCCAAGGGAGTCGGTTTGGGCAAATGCTGCTGCCCAAAACTTGTGCATTTGGACCTCCTGGAAAAGGTATGATGAGGCAGAATCCTTTCACATTGATAGGAGTGAAGATATTTGCATCTATATCATTGGACGACATTGGCAATTCTGGATGCTCGGGCATATGATTCGACATGAGTCCAAACAGAGTCGCTTTGGACAAGTGCTACCGCACAAATCTTGTACATTTTGACCCCCTGGATAAGATACGATGAGGCAGAATCCTGGCAAATTGATAGGAGTAAAGATATTTGCATCTATATCATTGGACGACATTGGTTATTCTGGATACTTCGGCTTATGGATCGACCTGAGTCCAAAGAGATTCACTTTTGTCAAGTTCTACCCCTGAAATCTTGTACATTTGAACCTCCTGGACAAGATATAATGAGGCAGAATCCTGTCAAATTGATAGGAGTGAAGATATTTGCATCTATATCATTGGACGACATTGGCAGATTTGGATGCTCCGGCATATGATTCGACCTAGGTCCAAAGAGATTCGCTTTGGACAAGTGCTACCGCACAAATCTTGTACATTTGGACCCCCTGGACAAGATACGATGAGGCATAATCCTGTACAATTCATAGGAGTAAAGATACTTGCATCTATATAATTGGACGACATTGGCAATGCTGGACAATTCGGCTTATGGATCGACCTGAGTCCAAAGAGATTCGCTTTTGTCAAGTGCTTCCCACAAATCTTGTACATTTGTACCTCCTGGACAAGATACGATGATGCAGAATGATGTCAAATTGATAGGAGTAAAGATATTTGCATCTATATCATTGGACGACATTGGCTATTCTGGATAATTCGGCTTATGGATCGACCTGAGTCCAAAGAGATTCGCCTTTGTCAAGTGCTACCGCACAAATCTTGTAAATTTGCACTTCCTGGACAAGGTATGATGAGGCAGAATCCTATCACATTGATAGGAGTAAAGATATTTGCATCTATATCATTGGACGACATTGGCAATTCTGGATGCTCGGGCATATGATTCGACATGAGTCCAAACAGAGTCGCTTTGGACAAGTGCTACCGCACAAATCTTGTACATTTGGACCCCCTGGACAAGATACGATGAGGCATAATCCTGTACAATTCATAGGAGTAAAGATACTTGCATCTATATAATTGGACAACATTGGCAATGCTGGATGCTCGGCATATGATTCGACCTTAGTCCAAAGAGATTCGCTTTTGTCAAGTGTTACCACACAAATCTGGTACATTTGGACCCCTGGACAAGATACGATGAGGCGGAATCCTGTCAAATTGATAGCAGTGAAGATATTTGCATCTATATCATTGGACGACATTGGCAATTCTGGACAATTCGGCTTATGGATCGACCTGAGTCCAAAGAGTTTCGCTTTGGACAAGTGCTACCGCAACAAATCGTGTACATTTGGAAACCCTGGACAAGATACGATGAGACAGAATCCTGTCAATTTGATGGGAGTAAAGATATTTTCATCTATATCATTGGACGACATTGGCAATTCTGGATGCCCCGGCTTATGATTCGACCTGAGTCCAAAGAGAGTCGCATTGGACAAGGGCTACCGCACAAATCTTGTACATTTGAACCTCCGGAACAACGTATGATGAGCCAGAATCCTGTCAAACTGATAGGAGTGATGATGTTTGCATCTATGTCATTGGACGACATTGGCAATTCTGGAAGATCGGCATATGATTCGACCTGAGTTCAAAGAGAGTCGCTTTGGACAAATACTGCCGCCCAAATCTTGTCCATTTGGACCTCCGGAACAAGGTATGATGAGGCCGAATCCTGTCAAATTGATAGGAGTAAAGATATTTGCATCTATATCATTGGACGACATTGGCAATTCTGGATGCTCGGTATATGATTCGACCTGAGTCAAAGAGATTGGCTTTTGTCAAGTGCTGCCGCACAAATCTTGTCCATTTGGACCTCCTGGACAAGATATGATGAGGCGGATTCCTGTCAAATTGATAGGAGTGAAGATATTTGCATCTATATCATTGAACGACATTGGCAATTCTGGATGCTTCGGCTTATGGATCGACCTGAGTCCAAAGAGTTTCGCTTTGGACAAGTGCTACCGCAACAAATCGTGTACATTTGGAAACCCTGGACAAGATACGATGAGACAGAATCCTGTCAATTTGATGGGAGTAAAGATATTTTCATCTATATCATTGGACGACATTGGCAATTCTGGATGCCCCGGCTTATGATTCGACCTGAGTCCAAAGAGAGTCGCTTTGGACAAGGGCTACCGCACAAATCTTGTACATTTGAACCTCCGGAACAAGGTATGATGAGGCAGAATCCTATCACATTGATAGGAGTAAAGATATTTGCATCTATATCATTAGACGGCATTGGCAATTCTGGATGCTCAGGCATATGATTCGACCTGAGTCCACGAAGAGTCGCTTTTGTCAAGTGTTACCACACAAATCTGGTACATTTGGACCCCTGGACAAGATAAGATGAGGCAGAATCCTGTCAAATTGATAGCAGTGAAGATATTTTCAACTATATCATTGGACGACATTGGCAGTTTTGGATGCTCCGGCTTATGATTCGACGTAGGTCCAAATAGAGTCGCTTTGGACAAGTGCTACCACACAAATCCTGTACATTTGGACCCCCTGGACAGGATACGATGAGGCAGAATCCTGTCAAATTGATAGGAGTAAAGATATTTGTATCTATATCATTGGACGACATTGGCAATTCTGGGTGCTGCAGTATATGATTCGACCGGAGGCCAAAGAGAGTCGCTTTGGACAAGTCCTACCGCACAAATCTTGTACATTTGGACCTCCTGCACAAGGTATGATGAGGCAGAATCCTATCACATTGATAGGAGAAAGATATTTGCATCTATATAATTGGACGACATTGGCAATTCTGGATACTTCGGCTTATGGATCGACCTGAGTCCAAAGAGATTCACTTTTGTCAAGTTCTACCCCTGAAATCTTGTACATTTGGACCCCCTGGACAGGATACGATGAGGCAGAATCCTGTCAAATTGATAGGAGTAAAGATATTTGTATCTATATCATTGGACGACATTGGCAATTCTGGGTGCTGCAGTATATGATTCGACCGGAGGCCAAAGAGAGTCGCTTTGGACAAGTCCTACCGCACAAATCTTGTACATTTGGACCTCCTGCACAAGGTATGATGAGGCAGTATCCTATCACATTGATAGGAGAAAGATATTTGCATCTATATAATTGGACGACATTGGCAATTCTGGATACTTCGGCTTATGGATCGACCTGAGTCCAAAGAGATTCACTTTTGTCAAGTTCTACCCCTGAAATCTTGTACATTTGAACCTCCTGGACAAGATATAATGAGGCAGAATCCTGTCAAATTGATAGGAGTGAAGATATTTGCAGTTATATCATTGGACGACATTGGCAGTTTTGGATGCTCCGGCTTATGATTCGACCTAGGTCCAAAGAAAGTCGCTTTGGACAAGTGCTACCGCACAAATCTTGTACATTTGGACCCCCTGGACAAGATACGATGAGGCAGAATCCTGTACAATTCATAGGAGTAAAGATACTTGCATTTATATCTTTGGACGACATTGGCAATTCTGGATGATGCGGCTTATGGATCGACCTGAGTGCAAAGAGATTCGCTTTTGTCAAGTGCTACCGCACAAATCTTGTAAATTTGCACTTCCTGGACAAGGTATGATGAGGCAGAATCCTATCAGATTGATAGGAGTAAAGATATTTGCATCTATATCATTGGACGACATTGGCAATTCTGGATGCTCGGGCATATGATTCGACATGAATCCAAAGAGAGTCGCTTTGGACAAGTGCTACCGCACAAATCTTGTACATTTTGACCCCCTGGATAAGATACGATGAGGCAGAATCCTGGCAAATTGATAGGAGTAAAGATATTTGCATCTATATCATTGGACGACATTGGTTATTCTGGATACTTCGGCTTATGGATCGACCTGAGTCCAAAGAGATTCACTTTTGTCAAGTTCTACCCTTGAAATCTTGTACATTCGCACCCCTTGGACAAGATACGATGGGGCAGAATCCTGTCAAATTGATAGGAGTGAAGATATTTGCATCTATATCATTGGACGACATTGGCAATTTTTGATGCTCCGGCATATGATTCGACCTAGGTCCAAAGAGAGTCGCTTTGGACAAGTGCTACCGCACAAATCTTGTACATTTGGACCCCCTGGACAAGATACGATGAGGCAGAACCCTTTACAATTCATAGGAGTAAAGATACTTGCATCTGTATCATTAGACCACATTGGCAATTCTGGATGCTCTGGCTTATGATTCGACCTGAGTCCAAAGAGATTCGCTTTTGTCAAGTGCTACCCCACAACTCTTATACATTTGAACCTCCTGGACAAGATATGATGAGGCAGAATCCGGTCAAATTGATAGGAGTGAAGATATTTGCATCTATATGTTTGGACGACATTGGCAATTCTGGATGCTCCTGCATATGATTCGCCCGGAGGCCAAAGAGGGTCGCTATGGACAAGTGCTACCGCACAAATCTTGTACATTTGTATCTCCTGGACAAGGTATGATGTGGCAGAATCCTATCACATTGATAGGAGTAAAGATATTTGCATCTATATAATTGGACGTCATTGGTTATTCTGGATACTTCGGCTTATGGATCGACCTGAGTCCAAAGAGATTCACTTTTGTCAAGTTCTACCCCTGAAATCTTGTACATTTGAACCTCCTGGACAAGATATAATGAGGCAGAATCCTGTTTAATTGATAGGAGTGAAGATATTTGCATGTATATCTTTGGACGACATTGGCAATTCTGGATGCTGCGGCATATGATCCGACCGGAGGCCAAAGAGAGTCGCTTTGGACAAGTCCTACCGCACAAATCTTGTACATTTGGACCTCCTGGACAAGGTATGATGAGGCAGAATCCTATCACATTGATAGGAGTAAGATATTTGCATCTATATAATTGGACGACATTGGCAATTCTGGATGCTCGGCTTATGATTCGACCTGAGTCCAAAGAGATTCGCTTTTGTAAAGTGCTACCCCACAACTCTTATACATTTGAACCTCCTGGACAAGATATGATGAGGCAGAATCCGGTCAAATTGATAGGAGTGAAGATATTTGCATCTATATGTTTGGACGACATTGGCAATTCTGGATGCTCCGGCATATGATTCGCCCGGAGGCCAAAGAGGGTCGCTATGGACAAGTGCTACCGCACAAATCTTGTACATTTGTATCTCCTGGGCAAGGTATGACGTGGAAGAATCCTATCACATTGATAGGGGTAAAGACATTTGCATCTATATAATTGGACGTCATTGGCAATTCTGGATGCTTCGGCTTATGGATCGACCTGAGTCCAAAGAGATTCGCTTTTGTCAAGTGCTACCGCACAAATCTTGTAAATTTGCACTGCCTGGACAAGGTATGTTGAGGCAGAATCCTATCACATTGATAGGAGTAAAGATATTTGCATCTATATCATTGGACGACATTGGCAATTCTGGATGGTCGGCTTATGATTCGACCTGAGTCCAAAGAGATTCGCTTTTGTCAAATGCTACCCCACAAATCTTGTACATTTGCACCTCCTGGACAAGATATGATGAGGCAGATTCCTGTCAAATTGATAGGAGTGATGACATTTGCATCTATATCATTGGACGACATTGGCAATTTTAGATGCTCCGGCATATGATTCGACCTAGGTCCAAAGAGAGTCGCTTTGGACAAGTGCTACCGCACAAATCTTGTACATTTGGACCCCCTGGACAAGATACGATGAGGCAGAACCCTTTACAATTCATAGGAGTAAAGATACTTGCATCTGTATCATTACACCACATTGGCAATTCTGGATGCTCCGGCTTATGATTCGACCTGAGTCCAAAGAGATTCGCTTTTGTCAAATGCTACCCCACAACTCTTATACATTTGAACCTCCTGGACAAGATATAATGAGGCAGAATCCTGTCAAATTGATAGGAGTGAAGATATTTGCATTTATATCTTTGGACGACATTGGCAATTCTGGATGCTGCGGCATATGATTCGACCGGAGGCCAAAGAGAGTCGCTTTGGACAAGTCCTACCGCACAAATTTTGTACATTTGGACCTCCTGAACAAGGTATGATGAGGCAGAATCCTATCACATTGATAGGCGTAAGATATTTGCATCTATATAATTGGACGACATTGGCAATTCTGGATGCTCGGCTTATGATTCGACCTGAGTCCAAAGAGATTCGCTTTTGTCAAGTGCTACCGCACAAATCTTGTAAATTTGCACTTCCTGGACAAGGTATGATGAGGCAGAATCCTATCACATTGATAGGAGTAAAGATATTTGCATCTATATCATTGGACGACATTGGCAATTCTGGATGCTCGGGCATATGATTCGACATGAGTCCAAAGAGAGTCGCTTTGGACAAGTGCTACCACACAAATCTTGTACATTTTGACCCCCTGGATAAGATACGATGAGGCAGAATCCTGGCAAATTGATAGGAGTAAAGATATTTGCATCTATATCATTGGACGACATTGGTTATTCTGGATACTTCGGCTTATGGATCGACCTGAGTCCAAAGAGATTCACTTTTGTCAAGTTCTACCCCTGAAATCTTGTACATTTGAACCTCCTGGACAAGATATAATGAGGCAGAATCCTGTCAAATTGATAGGAGTGAAGATATTTGCATCTATATCATTGGACGACATTGGCAGATTTGGATGCTCCGGCATATGATTCGACCTAGGTCCAAAGAGATTCGCTTTGGACAAGTGCTACCGCACAAATCTTGTACATTTGGACCCCCTGGACAAGATACGATGAGGCATAATCCTGTACAATTCATAGGAGTAAAGATACTTGCATCTATATAATTGGACGACATTGGCAATGCTGGACAATTCGGCTTATGGATCGACCTGAGTCCAAAGAGATTCGCTTTTGTCAAGTGCTTCCCACAAATCTTGTACATTTGTACCTCCTGGACAAGATACGATGATGCAGAATGATGTCAAATTGATAGGAGTAAAGATATTTGCATCTATATCATTGGACGACATTGGCTATTCTGGATAATTCGGCTTATGGATCGACCTGAGTCCAAAGAGATTCGCCTTTGTCAAGTGCTACCGCACAAATCTTGTAAATTTGCACTTCCTGGACAAGGTATGATGAGGCAGAATCCTATCACATTGATAGGAGTAAAGATATTTGCATCTATATCATTGGACGACATTGGCAATTCTGGATGCTCGGGCATATGATTCGACATGAGTCCAAACAGAGTCGCTTTGGACAAGTGCTACCGCACAAATCTTGTACATTTGGACCCCCTGGACAAGATACGATGAGGCATAATCCTGTACAATTCATAGGAGTAAAGATACTTGCATCTATATAATTGGACAACATTGGCAATGCTGGATGCTCGGCATATGATTCGACCTTAGTCCAAAGAGATTCGCTTTTGTCAAGTGTTACCACACAAATCTGGTACATTTGGACCCCTGGACAAGATACGATGAGGCGGAATCCTGTCAAATTGATAGCAGTGAAGATATTTGCATCTATATCATTGGACGACATTGGCAATTCTGGACAATTCGGCTTATGGATCGACCTGAGTCCAAAGAGTTTCGCTTTGGACAAGTGCTACCGCAACAAATCGTGTACATTTGGAAACCCTGGACAAGATACGATGAGACAGAATCCTGTCAATTTGATGGGAGTAAAGATATTTTCATCTATATCATTGGACGACATTGGCAATTCTGGATGCCCCGGCTTATGATTCGACCTGAGTCCAAAGAGAGTCGCATTGGACAAGGGCTACCGCACAAATCTTGTACATTTGAACCTCCGGAACAACGTATGATGAGCCAGAATCCTGTCAAACTGATAGGAGTGATGATGTTTGCATCTATGTCATTGGACGACATTGGCAATTCTGGAAGATCGGCATATGATTCGACCTGAGTTCAAAGAGAGTCGCTTTGGACAAATACTGCCGCCCAAATCTTGTCCATTTGGACCTCCGGAACAAGGTATGATGAGGCCGAATCCTGTCAAATTGATAGGAGTGAAGATATTTGCATCTATATCATTGGACGACATTGGCAATTCTGGATGCTCAGGCTTATGATTCGACCTGAGTCCAAAGAGAGTCGCTTCGGACAAGTGCTACCGCAATAAGTCTTGTACATTTGGACCTCCTGTACAAGGCATGATGAGGCAGAATCCTATCACATTGATAGCAGTAAAGATATTTGCATCTATATCATTGGACGACATTGGCAATTCTGGATGCTCGGTATATGATTCGACCTGAGTCAAAGAGATTGGCTTTTGTCAAGTGCTGCCGCACAAATCTTGTCCATTTGGACCTCCTGGACAAGATATGATGAGGCGGATTCCTGTCAAATTGATAGGAGTGAAGATATTTGCATCTATATCATTGAACGACATTGGCAATTCTGGATGCTTCGGCTTATGGATCGACCTGAGTCCAAAGAGTTTCGCTTTGGACAAGTGCTACCGCAACAAATCGTGTACATTTGGAAACCCTGGACAAGATACGATGAGACAGAATCCTGTCAATTTGATGGGAGTAAAGATATTTTCATCTATATCATTGGACGACATTGGCAATTCTGGATGCCCCGGCTTATGATTCGACCTGAGTCCAAAGAGAGTCGCTTTGGACAAGGGCTACCGCACAAATCTTGTACATTTGAACCTCCGGAACAAGGTATGATGAGGCAGAATCCTATCACATTGATAGGAGTAAAGATATTTGCATCTATATCATTAGACGGCATTGGCAATTCTGGATGCTCAGGCATATGATTCGACCTGAGTCCACGAAGAGTCGCTTTTGTCAAGTGTTACCACACAAATCTGGTACATTTGGACCCCTGGACAAGATAAGATGAGGCAGAATCCTGTCAAATTGATAGCAGTGAAGATATTTTCAACTATATCATTGGACGACATTGGCAGTTTTGGATGCTCCGGCTTATGATTCGACGTAGGTCCAAATAGAGTCGCTTTGGACAAGTGCTACCACACAAATCCTGTACATTTGGACCCCCTGGACAGGATACGATGAGGCAGAATCCTGTCAAATTGATAGGAGTAAAGATATTTGTATCTATATCATTGGACGACATTGGCAATTCTGGGTGCTGCAGTATATGATTCGACCGGAGGCCAAAGAGAGTCGCTTTGGACAAGTCCTACCGCACAAATCTTGTACATTTGGACCTCCTGCACAAGGTATGATGAGGCAGAATCCTATCACATTGATAGGAGAAAGATATTTGCATCTATATAATTGGACGACATTGGCAATTCTGGATACTTCGGCTTATGGATCGACCTGAGTCCAAAGAGATTCACTTTTGTCAAGTTCTACCCCTGAAATCTTGTACATTTGGACCCCCTGGACAGGATACGATGAGGCAGAATCCTGTCAAATTGATAGGAGTAAAGATATTTGTATCTATATCATTGGACGACATTGGCAATTCTGGGTGCTGCAGTATATGATTCGACCGGAGGCCAAAGAGAGTCGCTTTGGACAAGTCCTACCGCACAAATCTTGTACATTTGGACCTCCTGCACAAGGTATGATGAGGCAGAATCCTATCACATTGATAGGAGAAAGATATTTGCATCTATATAATTGGACGACATTGGCAATTCTGGATACTTCGGCTTATGGATCGACCTGAGTCCAAAGAGATTCACTTTTGTCAAGTTCTACCCCTGAAATCTTGTACATTTGAACCTCCTGGACAAGATATAATGAGGCAGAATCCTGTCAAATTGATAGGAGTGAAGATATTTGCAGTTATATCATTGGACGACATTGGCAGTTTTGGATGCTCCGGCTTATGATTCGACCTAGGTCCAAAGAAAGTCGCTTTGGACAAGTGCTACCGCACAAATCTTGTACATTTGGACCCCCTGGACAAGATACGATGAGGCAGAATCCTGTACAATTCATAGGAGTAAAGATACTTGCATTTATATCTTTGGACGACATTGGCAATTCTGGATGATGCGGCTTATGGATCGACCTGAGTGCAAAGAGATTCGCTTTTGTCAAGTGCTACCGCACAAATCTTGTAAATTTGCACTTCCTGGACAAGGTATGATGAGGCAGAATCCTATCAGATTGATAGGAGTAAAGATATTTGCATCTATATCATTGGACGACATTGGCAATTCTGGATGCTCGGGCATATGATTCGACATGAATCCAAAGAGAGTCGCTTTGGACAAGTGCTACCGCACAAATCTTGTACATTTTGACCCCCTGGATAAGATACGATGAGGCAGAATCCTGGCAAATTGATAGGAGTAAAGATATTTGCATCTATATCATTGGACGACATTGGTTATTCTGGATACTTCGGCTTATGGATCGACCTGAGTCCAAAGAGATTCACTTTTGTCAAGTTCTACCCTTGAAATCTTGTACATTCGCACCCCTTGGACAAGATACGATGGGGCAGAATCCTGTCAAATTGATAGGAGTGAAGATATTTGCATCTATATCATTGGACGACATTGGCAATTTTTGATGCTCCGGCATATGATTCGACCTAGGTCCAAAGAGAGTCGCTTTGGACAAGTGCTACCGCACAAATCTTGTACATTTGGACCCCCTGGACAAGATACGATGAGGCAGAACCCTTTACAATTCATAGGAGTAAAGATACTTGCATCTGTATCATTAGACCACATTGGCAATTCTGGATGCTCTGGCTTATGATTCGACCTGAGTCCAAAGAGATTCGCTTTTGTCAAGTGCTACCCCACAACTCTTATACATTTGAACCTCCTGGACAAGATATGATGAGGCAGAATCCGGTCAAATTGATAGGAGTGAAGATATTTGCATCTATATGTTTGGACGACATTGGCAATTCTGGATGCTCCTGCATATGATTCGCCCGGAGGCCAAAGAGGGTCGCTATGGACAAGTGCTACCGCACAAATCTTGTACATTTGTATCTCCTGGACAAGGTATGATGTGGCAGAATCCTATCACATTGATAGGAGTAAAGATATTTGCATCTATATAATTGGACGTCATTGGTTATTCTGGATACTTCGGCTTATGGATCGACCTGAGTCCAAAGAGATTCACTTTTGTCAAGTTCTACCCCTGAAATCTTGTACATTTGAACCTCCTGGACAAGATATAATGAGGCAGAATCCTGTTTAATTGATAGGAGTGAAGATATTTGCATGTATATCTTTGGACGACATTGGCAATTCTGGATGCTGCGGCATATGATCCGACCGGAGGCCAAAGAGAGTCGCTTTGGACAAGTCCTACCGCACAAATCTTGTACATTTGGACCTCCTGGACAAGGTATGATGAGGCAGAATCCTATCACATTGATAGGAGTAAGATATTTGCATCTATATAATTGGACGACATTGGCAATTCTGGATGCTCGGCTTATGATTCGACCTGAGTCCAAAGAGATTCGCTTTTGTAAAGTGCTACCCCACAACTCTTATACATTTGAACCTCCTGGACAAGATATGATGAGGCAGAATCCGGTCAAATTGATAGGAGTGAAGATATTTGCATCTATATGTTTGGACGACATTGGCAATTCTGGATGCTCCGGCATATGATTCGCCCGGAGGCCAAAGAGGGTCGCTATGGACAAGTGCTACCGCACAAATCTTGTACATTTGTATCTCCTGGGCAAGGTATGACGTGGAAGAATCCTATCACATTGATAGGGGTAAAGACATTTGCATCTATATAATTGGACGTCATTGGCAATTCTGGATGCTTCGGCTTATGGATCGACCTGAGTCCAAAGAGATTCGCTTTTGTCAAGTGCTACCGCACAAATCTTGTAAATTTGCACTGCCTGGACAAGGTATGTTGAGGCAGAATCCTATCACATTGATAGGAGTAAAGATATTTGCATCTATATCATTGGACGACATTGGCAATTCTGGATGGTCGGCTTATGATTCGACCTGAGTCCAAAGAGATTCGCTTTTGTCAAATGCTACCCCACAAATCTTGTACATTTGCACCTCCTGGACAAGATATGATGAGGCAGATTCCTGTCAAATTGATAGGAGTGATGACATTTGCATCTATATCATTGGACGACATTGGCAATTTTAGATGCTCCGGCATATGATTCGACCTAGGTCCAAAGAGAGTCGCTTTGGACAAGTGCTACCGCACAAATCTTGTACATTTGGACCCCCTGGACAAGATACGATGAGGCAGAACCCTTTACAATTCATAGGAGTAAAGATACTTGCATCTGTATCATTACACCACATTGGCAATTCTGGATGCTCCGGCTTATGATTCGACCTGAGTCCAAAGAGATTCGCTTTTGTCAAATGCTACCCCACAACTCTTATACATTTGAACCTCCTGGACAAGATATAATGAGGCAGAATCCTGTCAAATTGATAGGAGTGAAGATATTTGCATTTATATCTTTGGACGACATTGGCAATTCTGGATGCTGCGGCATATGATTCGACCGGAGGCCAAAGAGAGTCGCTTTGGACAAGTCCTACCGCACAAATTTTGTACATTTGGACCTCCTGAACAAGGTATGATGAGGCAGAATCCTATCACATTGATAGGCGTAAGATATTTGCATCTATATAATTGGACGACATTGGCAATTCTGGATGCTCGGCTTATGATTCGACCTGAGTCCAAAGAGATTCGCTTTTGTCAAGTGCTACCGCACAAATCTTGTAAATTTGCACTTCCTGGACAAGGTATGATGAGGCAGAATCCTATCACATTGATAGGAGTAAAGATATTTGCATCTATATCATTGGACGACATTGGCAATTCTGGATGCTCGGGCATATGATTCGACATGAGTCCAAAGAGAGTCGCTTTGGACAAGTGCTACCACACAAATCTTGTACATTTTGACCCCCTGGATAAGATACGATGAGGCAGAATCCTGGCAAATTGATAGAAGTAAAGATATTTGCATCTATATGATTGGACGACATTGGCTATCCTGGATACTTCGGCATATGGATCGACCTGAGTCCAAAGAGAGCTTTTCTCAAGTTCTACCCCAGAAATCATGTACATTTGAACCTCCTGGACAAGATATGATGAGGCAGAATCCCTGTCAAATTGATATGAGTGAAGATATTTGCATTTATATCTTTGGACGACATTGGCAATTCTGGGTGCTGCGGCATATGATTCGACCGGAGGCCAAAGAGAGTCGCTTTGGACAAGTCCTACCGCACAAATCTTGTACATTTGGACCTCCTGCACAAGGTATGATGAGGCAGAATCCTATCACATTGATAGGAGAAAGATATTTGCATCTATATAATTGGACGACATTGGCAATTCTGGATGCTCGGCTTATGATTCGTCCTGAGTCCAAAGAGATTCGCTTTTGTCAAGTGCTCCCCACAAATCTTGTACATTTGCACCTCCTGGACAAGATATGATGAGGCAGAATCCTGTCAAATTTATAGGAGTGAAGATATTTGCATCTATATCATTGGACGACATTGGCAGTTTTGGATGCTCCGGCTTATGATTCGACCTGAGTCCAAAGAGATTCGCTTTTGTCAAGTGCTTCCCACAAATCTTGTACATTTGTACCTCCTGGACAAGATACGATGATGCAGAATGATGTCAAATTGATAGGAGTAAAGATATTTGCATCTATATCATTGGACGACATTGGCTATTCTGGATAATTCGGCTTATGGATCGACCTGAGTCCAAAGAGATTCGCTTTTGTCAAGTGCTCCCCACAAATCTTGTACATTTGCACCTCCTGAACAAGATATGATGAGGCAGAATCCTGTCAAATTGATAGGAGTAAAGACATTTGCATCTATATCTTTGAACGAAATTTGCAAATCTGGATGCTCCGGCATATGATTCGACCGGAGGCCAAAGAGAGACGCTATGGACAAGTGCTGCCGCACAAATCTTGTACATTTGTATCTCCTGGACAAGGAATGATGAGACAGAATCCTATCACATTGATAGGAGTAAAGATATTTGCATCTATATCATTGGACGACATTGGTTATTCTGGATACTTCGGCTTATGGATCGACCGGAGTCCAAAGAGATTCACTTTTGTCAAGTTCTACCCCTGAAATCTTGTACATTTGAACCTCCTGGACAAGATATAATGAGGCAGAATCCTGTCAAATTGATAGGAGTGAAGATATTTGCATTTATATCTTTGGACGACATTGGCAATTCTGGATGCTGCGGCATATGATTCGACCGGAGGCCAAAGAGATTCGCTTTTGTCAAGTGCTACCGCACAAATCTGGTACATTCGCACCCCCTGGACAAGATACGATGGGGCAGAATCTTGTCAAATTGATAGGAGTGAAGATATTTGCATCTATATCATTGGACGACATTGGCAGTTTTGGATGCTCCGGCATATGATTCGACCTAGGTCCAAAGGGAGTCGCTTTGGACAAGTGCTGCCGCACAAATCCTGTACATATGGACCCCCTGGACAAGATACGATGAGGCAGAACCCTTGACAATTCATAGGAGTAAAGATACTTGCATCTGTATCATTAGACCACATTGGCAATTCTGGATGCTCCGGCTTATGATTCGACCTGAGTCCAAAGAGATTCGCTTTTGTCAAGTGCTACCGCACAACTCTTATACATTTGAACCTCCTGGACAAGATATAATGAGGCAGAATCCTGTCAAATTGATAGGAGTAAAGATATTTGCATTTATATCTTTGGACGACATTGGCAATTCTGGATGCTGCGGCATATGATTCGACCGGAGGCCAAAGAGAGTCGCTTTGGACAAGTCCTACCGCACAAATCTTGTACATTTGGACCTCCTGAACAAGGTATGATGAGGCAGAATCCTATCACATTGATAGGAGTAAAGATATTTGCATCTATATCATTGGACGACATTGGTTATTCTGGATACTTCGGCTTATGGATCGATCGGAGTCCAAAGAGATTCACTTTTGTCAAGTTCTACCCCTGAAATCTTGTACATTTGAACCTCCTGGACAAGATATAATGAGGCAGAATCCTGTCAAATTTATAGGAGTGAACATATTTGCATTTATATCTTTGGACGACATTGGCAATTCTGGATGCTGCGGCATATGATTCGACCGGAGGCCAAAGAGATTCGCTTTTGTCAAGTGCTACCGCACAAATCTTGCACATTAGGACCTCCTGGACAAGATACGATGAGGCAGAATCCTGTCAAATTGATAGGAGTGTAGATATTTGCATTTATATCTTTGGACGACATTGGCAATTCTGGATGCTCCGGCATATGATTCGCCCGGAGGCCAAAGAGAGTCGCTTTGGACAAGTGCTACCGCACAAATCTTGTACATTTTGACCCCCTGGATAAGATACGATGAGGCAGAATCCTGGCAAATTGATAGGAGTAAAGATATTTGCATCTATATCATTGGACGACATTGGTTATTCTGGATACTTCGGCTTATGGATCGACCTGAGTCCAAAGATATTCACTTTTGTCAAGTTCTACCCCTGAAATCTTGTACATTTGAACCTCCTGGACAAGATATAATGAGGCAGAATCCTGTCAAATTGATAGGAGTGAAGATATTTGCATTTATATCATTGGACGACATTGGCAGTTTTGGATGCTCCGGCATATGATACGACCGGAGTCCAAAGAGAGTCGCTTTGGGCAAGTGCTGCCGCACAAATCGTGTACATTTGAACCTCCTGGACAAGATACGATGAGGCAGAATCCTGTCAAATTGATAGCAGTGAGGATATTTGCATCTATATCATTGGACGACATTGGCAGTTTTGGATGCTCCGGCTTATGATTCGACCTAGGTCCAAAGAGAGTGGCTTTGGACAAGTGCTGCCGCACAAATCCTGTACATTTGGACCCCCTGGACAAGATACGATGAGGCAGAATGCTGTCAAATTGATAGGAGTAAAGATATTTGTATCTATAACATTGCACGACATTGGCAATCCTCGGGATCCGGCTTATGATTCGACCTGAATCCAAAGAGAGTCTCTTTGGACAAGTGCTACCGCACAAATACTGTACATTTGAACCTCCTGGACAAGATACGATGAGGCAGAATCCTGTCAAATTGATAGGAGTAAATATATTTGCATCTATATCATTGGACGACATTGGCAATTCTATATGCCCCGGCATATGATTCGACCGGAGGCCAAAGAGAGTGGCTTCGGACAAGTGCTACCGCACAAATCTTGTACATTTGGACCCCCTGGACAAGATATGATGAGGCAGAATCCTGTCAAATTGATAGGAGTGAAGATTTTTGCATTTATATCTTTGGACGACATTGGCAATTCTGGGTGCTGCGGCATATGATTCGACCGGAGGCCAAAGAGAATCGCTTTGGACAAGTCCTACCGCACAAATCTTGTACATTTGGACCTCCTGCACAAGGTATGATGAGGCAGAATCCTATCTCATTGATAGGAGAAAGATATTTGCATCTATATAATTGGACGACATTGGCAATTCTGGATGCTCGGCTTATGATTCGACCTGAGTCCAAAGAGATTCGCTTTTGTCGAGTGCTCCCCACAAATCTTGTACATTTGCACCTCCTGGACAAGATATGATGAGGCAGAATCCTGTAAAATTGATAAAAGTGAACATATTTGCATCTATATCATTGGACGACATTGGCTATTTTGGATAATTCGGCTTATGGATCGACCTGAGTCCAAAGAGATTCGCTTTTGTCAAGTGCTCCCCACAAATCTTGTACATTTGCACCTCCTGGACAAGATATGATGAGGCAGAATCCTGTCAAATTGATAGGAGTGAAGACATTTGCATCTATATCTTTGGACGAAATTGGCAATTCTGGATGCGCCGGCATATGATTCGACCGGAGGCCAAAGAGAGACGCTATGGAAAAGTGCTGCCGCACAAATCTTGTACATTTGTATCTCCTGGACAAGGAATGATGAGACGGAATCCTATCACATTGATAGGAGTAAAGATATTTGCATCTATATCATTGGACGACATTGGCAGTTTTGGATGCTCCGGCTTATGATTCGACCTAGGTCCAAAGAGAGTCGCTTTGGACATGTGCTACCGCACAAATCTGGTACATTCGGACCCCTGGACAAGATACGATGAGGCAGAATCCTGTCAAATTAATAGGAGTGAAGATATTTGCATATATATCATTTGACGACATTGGCAATTTTGGATGCTCCGGCATATGATACGACCGGAGTCCAAAGAGAGTCGCTTTGGGCAAGTGCTGCCGCACAAATCGTGTACATTTGAACCTCCTGGACAAGATATGATGAGGCAGAATCCTGTCAAATTGATAGGAGTGTAGATATTTGCATTTATATCTTTGGACGACATTGGCAATTCTGGGTGCTGCGGCATATGATTCGACCGGAGCCAAAGAGAGTCGCTTTGGACAAGTCCTATCGCACAAATCTTGTACATTTGAACCTCCTGGACAAGATATAATGAGGCAGAATCCTGTCAAATTGATAGGAGTGAAGATATTTGCATTTATATCATTGGACGACATTGGCAGTTTTGGATGCTCCGGCTTATGATTCGACCTAGGTCCAAAGAGAGTCGCTTTGGACAAGTCCTACCGCACAACTCTTGTACATTTGGACCTCCTGCACAAGGTATGATGAGGCAGAATCCTATCACATTGATAGGAGAAAGATATTTGCATCTATATAATTGGACGACATTGGCAATTCTGGATGCTCGGCTTATGATTCGACCTGAGTCCAAAGAGATTCGCTTTTGTCAAGTGCTCCCCACAAATCTTGTACATTTGCACCTCCTGGACAAGATATGATGAGGCAGAATCCTGTCAAATTGATAGGAGTGAAGATATTTGCATCTATATCATTGGACGACATTGGGTATTCTGGATAATTCGGCTTATGGATCGACCTGAGTCCAAAGAGATTCGCTTTTGTCAAGTGCTCCCCACAAATCTTGTACATTTGCACCTCCTGGACAAGATATGATGAGGCAGAATCCTGTCAAATTGATAGGTGTGAAGACATTTGCATCTATATCTTTGGACGACATTGGCAATCCTCGGGATCCGGCATATGATTCGACCTGAATCCAAAGAGAGTCGCTTTTGTCAAGTGCTACCGCACAAATCTGGTACATTCGCACCCCCTGGACAAGATACGATGAGGCAGAATCCTGTCACATTGATTGGAGTAAAGATATTTGCATTTATATCTTTGGACGACATTGGCAATTCTGGATGCTGCGGCATATGATTCGACCGGAGGCCAAAGAGATTCGCTTTTGTCAAGTGCTACCGCACAAATCTGGTACATTCGCACCCCCTGGACAAGATACGACGGGGCAGAATCCTGTCAAATTGATAGCAGTGAAGATATTTGCATCTATATCATTGGACGACATTGGCAGTTTTGAATGCTCCGGCTAATGATTCGACCTAGGTCCAAAGAGAGTCGCTTTGGACAAGTGCTACCGCACAAATCTTGTTCATTTTGACCGCCTGGATAAGATACGATGAGGCAGAATCCTGGCAAATTGATAGGAGTAAAGATATTTGCATCTATATCATTGGACGACATTGGTTATTCTGGATACTTCGGCTTATGGATCGACCTGAGTCCAAAGAGATTCACTTTTGTCAAGTCCTACCGCACAAATCTTGTACATTTGGACCTCCTGAACAAGGTATGATGAGGCAGAATCCTATCACATTGATAGGAGTAAGATATTTGCATCTATATAATTGGACGACATTGGCAATTCTGGATGCTCGGCTTATGATTCGACCTGAGTCCAAAGAGATTCGCTTTTGTCAAGTGCTACCCCACAACTCTTATACATTTGAACCTCCTGGATAAGATATGATGTGGCAGAATCCGGTCAAATTGATAGGAGTGAAGATATTTGCATCTATATCATTGGACGACATTTGCAGTTTTAGATGCTCCGGCTTATGATTCGACCTAGGTCCAAAGAGAGTCGCTTTGGACATGTGCTACCGCACAAATCTGGTACATTTGGACCCCCTGGACAAGACACGATGAGGCAGAATCCTGTCAAATTGATAGGAGTGAAGATATTTGCATCTATATCATTGGACGACATTTGCAGTTTTAGATGCTCCGGCTTATGATTCGACCTAGGTCCAAAGAGAGTCGCTTTGGACATGTGCTACCGCACAAATCTGGTACATTCGGACCCGTGGACAAGATACGATGAGGCAGAATCCTGTCAAATTAATAGGAGTGAAGATATTCGCATCTATATCATTTGACGACATTGGCAATTTTGGATGCTCCGGCATATGATTCGACCGGAGTCCAAAGAGAGTCGCTTTGGACAAGTGCTGCCGCACAAATCGTGTACATTTGAACCTCCTGGACAAGATATGATGAGGCAGAATCCCGTCAAACTGATAGGAGTGAAGATATTTGCATTTATATCTATGGACGACATTGGCAATTCTGGGTGCTGCGGCATATGATTCGACCGGATGCCAAAGAGAGTCGCTTTGGACAAGTCTACCGCACAAATCTTGTACATTTGTATCTCCTGGACACGGTATGATGATGGCAGAATCCTATCACATTGATAGGAGTAAAGATATTTCCATCTATATAATTGGACGTCATTGGCAATTCTGGATGCTTCGGCTTATGGATCGACCTGAGTCCAAAGAGATTCGCTTTTGTCAAGTGCTACCCCACAACTCTTATACATTTGAACCTCCTGGATAAGATATGATGTGGCAGAATCCGGTCAAATTGATAGGAGTGAAGATATTTGCATCTATATCATTGGACGACATTTGCAGTTTTAGATGCTCCGGCTTATGATTCGACCTAGGTCCAAAGAGAGTCGCTTTGGACATGTGCTACCGCACAAATCTGGTACATTCGGACCCCTGGACAAGATACGATGAGGCAGAATCCCGTCAAATTGATAGGAGTGAAGATATTTGCATTTATATCTATGGACGACATTGGCAATTCTGGGTGCTGCGGCATATGATTCGACCGGATGCCAAAGAGAGTCGCTTTGGACATGTCTACCGCACAAATCTTGTACATTTGTATCTCCTGGACAAGATATGATGAGGCAGATTCCTGTCAAATTGATAGGAGTGAAGACATTTGCATCTATATCATTGGACGACATTGGCAATTTTAGATGCTCCGGCATATGATTCGACCGGAGGCCAAAGAGAGTCGCTTTGGACAAGTGCTACCGCACAAATCTTGTACATTTGGACCTCCTGGACAAGATACGATGAGGCAGAATCCTGTCAAATTGATAGCAGTGAAGATATTTACATCTATATCATTGGACGACATTGGCAGTTTTGGATGCTCCGGCTTATGATTCGACCTAGGTCCTAAGAGAGTCGCTTTGGACAAGTGCTACCGCACAAATCTTGTACATTTGGACCCCCTGGACAAGATACGATGAGGCAGAACCCTTTACAATTCATAGGAGTAAAGATACTTGCATCTGTATCATTAGACCACATTGGCAATTCTGGATGCTCCGGCTTATGATTCGACCTGAGTCCAAAGAGATTCGCTTTTGTCAAGTGCTACCGCACAAATATTATCCATTTGAACCTCCTGGACAAGATATGATGAGGCAGAATCCTATCACATTGTTAGGAGTAAAGATATTTGCATCTATATCATTGGACGACATTGGCAATTCTGGATGCTCCGGCATATGATTCGCCCGGAGGCCAAAGAGGGTCGCTATGGACAAGTGCTACCGCACAAATCTTGTTCATTTGTATCTCCTGGACAAGGTATGATGAGGCAGAATCCTATCACATTGATAGGAGTAAAGATATTTGCATCTATATAATTGGACGTCATTGGCAATTCTGGATGCTCGGCTTATGGATCGACATGAGTCCAAAGAGATTCGCTTTTGTCAAGTGCTACCGCACAAATCTTGTAAAGTTGCACTTCCTGGACGAGGTATGATGAGGCAGAATCCTATCAGATTGATAGGAGTAAAGATATTTGCATCTATATCATTGGACGACATTGGCAATTCTGGATGCTCCGGCATATGATTCGACCGGAGGCCAAAGAGAGTCGCTGTGGACACGTGCTGCCGCACAAATCTTATACATTTGGACACCCTGGACAAGATACGATGAGGCAGAATCCCATCAAATTGATAGCAGTAAAGATATTTGCATCTATATCATTGCACGACATTGGCAATTCTGGTTGCTTCGGCTTATGGATCGCCCTGAGTCCAAAGAGTTTCGTTTTTGTCTAGTGCTACCGCACAAATCTTGTACATTTGAACCTCCTGGAGAAGATACGATGAGGCAGAATCCTGTGCAATTGATAGGAGTGAAGATATTTGCATCTATATCTTTGGACGAAATTGGCAATTCTGGATGCGCCGGCATATGATTCGACCGGAGGCCAAAGAGAGACGCTATGGACAAGTGCGACCGTACAAATCTTGTACATTCGGACCCCCTCGACAAGATACGATGAGGCAGAATCCTGTCAAATTGATAGGAGTTAAGATAATTACTTCTGTATCATTTGACGACAATGGCAAATTTGGATGCTCCGGCTTATGATTCGACCGGAGGCCAAAGAGACTCGGTTTCGACAAATGCTGCCGCTCAAATCTTGTCCATTTTGACCTCCTGGAAAAGGTATGATGAGGCAGAATCCTGTCACATTGATAGGAGTAAAGATATTTGCATCTATATCATTGCACGACATTGGCAATCCTGGGGATCCGGCTTATGATTCGACCTGAATCCAAATAGAGTCGCTTTGGACAAGTGCTACCGCCCAAATCCTGTACATTTGGACCTCCGGGACAAGATACGATGAGGCAGAATCCTGGCAAATTGATAGGAGTTAAGATATTTACATCTGTATCATTGGACGACATTGGCAATTTTGGATGCTCCGGCATATGATTCGACCTGAGTCCAAAGAGAGTCTCTTTAGACAAGTGCTACCGCACAAATCCTGTAAATTTGGACCTCCTGGACAAGATACGATGAGGCATAATCCTGGCAAATTGATAGGAGTAAGATATTTGCATCTATATAATTCGACGACATTGGCAATTCTGGATGCTCAGCTTAAGATTCGACCTGAGTCCAAAGAGATTCGCTTTTGTCAAGTGCTACCGCACACATCTGGAACATTTGGACCTCCTTGACAAGGTATGTAGAAGCAGAATCCTATCACATTGATAGGAGTAAAGATATTTGCATCTATATCATTGCACGACATTGGCAATCCTGGGGATCCGGTTTATGATTCGACCTGCATCCAAAGAGAGTCGCTTTGGACAAGTCTACCGCACAAATCTTATACATTTGTATCTCCTGGACAAGATATGATGAGGCAGATTCCTGTCAAATTGATAGGAGTGAAGACATTTGCATCTATATCATTGGACGACATTGGCAATTTTAGATGCTCCGGCATATGATTCGCCCGGAGGCCAAAGAGGGTCGCTATGGACAAGTGCTACCGCACAAATCTTGTTCATTTGTATCTCCTGGACAAGGTATGATGAGGCAGAATCCTATCACATTGATAGGAGTAAAGATATTTGCATCTATATAATTGGACGTCATTGGCAATTCTGGATGCTCGGCTTATGGATCGACATGAGTCCAAAGAGATTCGCTTTTGTCAAGTGCTACCGCACAAATCTTGTAAAGTTGCACTTCCTGGACGAGGTATGATGAGGCAGAATCCTATCAGATTGATAGGAGTAAAGATATTTGCATCTATATCATTGGACGACATTGGCAATTCTGGATGCTCCGGCATATGATTCGACCGGAGGCCAAAGAGAGTCGCTGTGGACACGTGCTGCCGCACAAATCTTATACATTTGGACACCCTGGACAAGATACGATGAGGCAGAATCCCATCAAATTGATAGCAGTAAAGATATTTGCATCTATATCATTGCACGACATTGGCAATTCTGGTTGCTTCGGCTTATGGATCGCCCTGAGTCCAAAGAGTTTCGTTTTTGTCTAGTGCTACCGCACAAATCTTGTACATTTGAACCTCCTGGAGAAGATACGATGAGGCAGAATCCTGTGCAATTGATAGGAGTGAAGATATTTGCATCTATATCTTTGGACGAAATTGGCAATTCTGGATGCGCCGGCATATGATTCGACCGGAGGCCAAAGAGAGACGCTATGGACAAGTGCGACCGTACAAATCTTGTACATTCGGACCCCCTCGACAAGATACGATGAGGCAGAATCCTGTCAAATTGATAGGAGTTAAGATAATTACTTCTGTATCATTTGACGACAATGGCAAATTTGGATGCTCCGGCTTATGATTCGACCGGAGGCCAAAGAGACTCGGTTTCGACAAATGCTGCCGCTCAAATCTTGTCCATTTTGACCTCCTGGAAAAGGTATGATGAGGCAGAATCCTGTCACATTGATAGGAGTAAAGATATTTGCATCTATATCATTGCACGACATTGGCAATCCTGGGGATCCGGCTTATGATTCGACCTGAATCCAAATAGAGTCGCTTTGGACAAGTGCTACCGCCCAAATCCTGTACATTTGGACCTCCGGGACAAGATACGATGAGGCAGAATCCTGGCAAATTGATAGGAGTTAAGATATTTACATCTGTATCATTGGACGACATTGGCAATTTTGGATGCTCCGGCATATGATTCGACCTGAGTCCAAAGAGAGTCTCTTTAGACAAGTGCTACCGCACAAATCCTGTAAATTTGGACCTCCTGGACAAGATACGATGAGGCATAATCCTGGCAAATTGATAGGAGTAAGATATTTGCATCTATATAATTCGACGACATTGGCAATTCTGGATGCTCAGCTTAAGATTCGACCTGAGTCCAAAGAGATTCGCTTTTGTCAAGTGCTACCGCACACATCTGGAACATTTGGACCTCCTTGACAAGGTATGTAGAAGCAGAATCCTATCACATTGATAGGAGTAAAGATATTTGCATCTATATCATTGCACGACATTGGCAATCCTGGGGATCCGGTTTATGATTCGACCTGCATCCAAAGAGAGTCGCTTTGGACAAGTGCTACCGCCCAAATCCTGTACATTTGGACCTCCTGGACAAGATACGATGAGGCAGAATCCTGGCAAATTGATAGGAGTTAAGATATTTGCATCTGTATCATTGGACGACATTGGCAATTTTGGATGCTCCGGCATATGATTCGACCTGAGTCCAAAGAGAGTCGTTTTAGACAAGTGCTACCGCACAAATCTTGTACATTTGGACTTCCCGGAAGGGTATGATGAGACAGAATCCTGTCACATTGATTGGAGTAAAGATATTTATATCTATATCATTGGACGACATTGGCAATCCTAGGGATCCGGTTTATGATTCGACCTGAATTCAAAGAGAGTCGCTTTGGACAAGTGCAACCGCACAAATCCTGTACATTTGGACCTCCTGGACAAGATACGATGAGGCAGAATCCTGGCAAATTGATAGGAGTTAAGATATTTGCATCTATATAATTCGGATAACATCGGCAATTTTTGTTACTTCGGCATATGGATCGACCTGAATCCAACGGTGTCGCTTTGGACATGTGCTGCCGCCAAAATCTTGTCCAGTTTGACCTGCTGGAAAAGGTATGATGAGGCAGAATCCTGTCACATTCATAGGAGTAAAGATATTTGCATCTATAACATTGCACGACATTGGCAATCCTGGGGATCCGGCATATGATTCGACCTGAATCCAAAGAGAGTCGCTTTGGACAAGTGCTGCCGCACACATCCTGTACATTTGAACCTCCTGGACAAGATACGATGAGGCAGAATCCTGGCAAATTGATAGGAGTTAAGATATTTGCATCTACATCATTGGACGACATTGGCAATTCTGGATGATGCGGCTTATGGATCGACCTGAGTGCAAAGAGATTCGCTTTTGTCAAGTGCTACCGCACAAATCTTGTAAATTTGCACTTCCTGGACAAGGTATGATGAGGCAGAATCCTATCAGATTGATAGTAGTAAAGATATTTGCATCTATATCATTGGACGACATTGGCAATTCTGGATGCTCGGGCATATGATTCGACATGAATCCAAAGAGAGTCGCTTTGGACAAGTGCTACCGCACAAATCTTGTACATTTTGACCCCCTGGATAAGATACGATGAGGCAGAATCCTGGCAAATTGATAGGAGTAAAGATATTTGCATCTATATCATTGGACGACATTGGTTATTCTGGATACTTCGGCTTATGGATCGACCTGAGTCCAAAGAGATTCACTTTTGTCAAGTTCTACCCTTGAAATCTTGTACATTCGCACCCCTTGGACAAGATACGATGGGGCAGAATCCTGTCAAATTGATAGGAGTGAAGATATTTGCATCTATATCATTGGACGACATTGGCAATTTTTGATGCTCCGGCATATGATTCGACCTAGGTCCAAAGAGAGTCGCTTTGGACAAGTGCTACCGCACAAATCTTGTACATTTGGACCCCCTGGACAAGATACGATGAGGCAGAACCCTTTACAATTCATAGGAGTAAAGATACTTGCATCTGTATCATTAGACCACATTGGCAATTCTGGATGCTCTGGCTTATGATTCGACCTGAGTCCAAAGAGATTCGCTTTTGTCAAGTGCTACCCCACAACCCTTATACATTTGAACCTCCTGGACAAGATATGATGAGGCAGAATCCGGTCAAATTGATAGGAGTGAAGATATTTGCATCTATATGTTTGGACGACATTGGCAATTCTGGATGCTCCTGCATATGATTCGCCCGGAGGCCAAAGAGGGTCGCTATGGACAAGTGCTACCGCACAAATCTTGTACATTTGTATCTCCTGGACAAGGTATGATGTGGCAGAATCCTATCACATTGATAGGAGTAAAGATATTTGCATCTATATAATTGGACGTCATTGGTTATTCTGGATACTTCGGCTTATGGATCGACCTGAGTCCAAAGAGATTCACTTTTGTCAAGTTCTACCCCTGAAATCTTGTACATTTGAACCTCCTGGACAAGATATAATGAGGCAGAATCCTGTTTAATTGATAGGAGTGAAGATATTTGCATGTATATCTTTGGACGACATTGGCAATTCTGGATGCTGCGGCATATGATCCGACCGGAGGCCAAAGAGAGTCGCTTTGGACAAGTCCTACCGCACAAATCTTGTACATTTGGACCTCCTGGACAAGGTATGATGAGGCAGAATCCTATCACATTGATAGGAGTAAGATATTTGCATCTATATAATTGGACGACATTGGCAATTCTGGATGCTCGGCTTATGATTCGACCTGAGTCCAAAGAGATTCGCTTTTGTAAAGTGCTACCCCACAACTCTTATACATTTGAACCTCCTGGACAAGATATGATGAGGCAGAATCCGGTCAAATTGATAGGAGTGAAGATATTTGCATCTATATGTTTGGACGACATTGGCAATTCTGGATGCTCCGGCATATGATTCGCCCGGAGGCCAAAGAGGGTCGCTATGGACAAGTGCTACCGCACAAATCTTGTACATTTGTATCTCCTGGGCAAGGTATGACGTGGAAGAATCCTATCACATTGATAGGGGTAAAGACATTTGCATCTATATAATTGGACGTCATTGGCAATTCTGGATGCTTCGGCTTATGGATCGACCTGAGTCCAAAGAGATTCGCTTTTGTCAAGTGCTACCGCACAAATCTTGTAAATTTGCACTGCCTGGACAAGGTATGTTGAGGCAGAATCCTATCACATTGATAGGAGTAAAGATATTTGCATCTATATCATTGGACGACATTGGCAATTCTGGATGGTCGGCTTATGATTCGACCTGAGTCCAAAGAGATTCGCTTTTGTCAAATGCTACCCCACAAATCTTGTACATTTGCACCTCCTGGACAAGATATGATGAGGCAGATTCCTGTCAAATTGATAGGAGTGATGACATTTGCATCTATATCATTGGACGACATTGGCAATTTTAGATGCTCCGGCATATGATTCGACCTAGGTCCAAAGAGAGTCGCTTTGGACAAGTGCTACCGCACAAATCTTGTACATTTGGACCCCCTGGACAAGATACGATGAGGCAGAACCCTTTACAATTCATAGGAGTAAAGATACTTGCATCTGTATCATTACACCACATTGGCAATTCTGGATGCTCCGGCTTATGATTCGACCTGAGTCCAAAGAGATTCGCTTTTGTCAAATGCTACCCCACAACTCTTATACATTTGAACCTCCTGGACAAGATATAATGAGGCAGAATCCTGTCAAATTGATAGGAGTGAAGATATTTGCATTTATATCTTTGGACGACATTGGCAATTCTGGATGCTGCGGCATATGATTCGACCGGAGGCCAAAGAGAGTCGCTTTGGACAAGTCCTACCGCACAAATTTTGTACATTTGGACCTCCTGAACAAGGTATGATGAGGCAGAATCCTATCACATTGATAGGCGTAAGATATTTGCATCTATATAATTGGACGACATTGGCAATTCTGGATGCTCGGCTTATGATTCGACCTGAGTCCAAAGAGATTCGCTTTTGTCAAGTGCTACCGCACAAATCTTGTAAATTTGCACTTCCTGGACAAGGTATGATGAGGCAGAATCCTATCACATTGATAGGAGTAAAGATATTTGCATCTATATCATTGGACGACATTGGCAATTCTGGATGCTCGGGCATATGATTCGACATGAGTCCAAAGAGAGTCGCTTTGGACAAGTGCTACCACACAAATCTTGTACATTTTGACCCCCTGGATAAGATACGATGAGGCAGAATCCTGGCAAATTGATAGAAGTAAAGATATTTGCATCTATATGATTGGACGACATTGGCTATCCTGGATACTTCGGCATATGGATCGACCTGAGTCCAAAGAGAGCTTTTCTCAAGTTCTACCCCAGAAATCATGTACATTTGAACCTCCTGGACAAGATATGATGAGGCAGAATCCCTGTCAAATTGATATGAGTGAAGATATTTGCATTTATATCTTTGGACGACATTGGCAATTCTGGGTGCTGCGGCATATGATTCGACCGGAGGCCAAAGAGAGTCGCTTTGGACAAGTCCTACCGCACAAATCTTGTACATTTGGACCTCCTGCACAAGGTATGATGAGGCAGAATCCTATCACATTGATAGGAGAAAGATATTTGCATCTATATAATTGGACGACATTGGCAATTCTGGATGCTCGGCTTATGATTCGTCCTGAGTCCAAAGAGATTCGCTTTTGTCAAGTGCTCCCCACAAATCTTGTACATTTGCACCTCCTGGACAAGATATGATGAGGCAGAATCCTGTCAAATTTATAGGAGTGAAGATATTTGCATCTATATCATTGGACGACATTGGCAGTTTTGGATGCTCCGGCTTATGATTCGACCTGAGTCCAAAGAGATTCGCTTTTGTCAAGTGCTTCCCACAAATCTTGTACATTTGTACCTCCTGGACAAGATACGATGATGCAGAATGATGTCAAATTGATAGGAGTAAAGATATTTGCATCTATATCATTGGACGACATTGGCTATTCTGGATAATTCGGCTTATGGATCGACCTGAGTCCAAAGAGATTCGCTTTTGTCAAGTGCTCCCCACAAATCTTGTACATTTGCACCTCCTGAACAAGATATGATGAGGCAGAATCCTGTCAAATTGATAGGAGTAAAGACATTTGCATCTATATCTTTGAACGAAATTTGCAAATCTGGATGCTCCGGCATATGATTCGACCGGAGGCCAAAGAGAGACGCTATGGACAAGTGCTGCCGCACAAATCTTGTACATTTGTATCTCCTGGACAAGGAATGATGAGACAGAATCCTATCACATTGATAGGAGTAAAGATATTTGCATCTATATCATTGGACGACATTGGTTATTCTGGATACTTCGGCTTATGGATCGACCGGAGTCCAAAGAGATTCACTTTTGTCAAGTTCTACCCCTGAAATCTTGTACATTTGAACCTCCTGGACAAGATATAATGAGGCAGAATCCTGTCAAATTGATAGGAGTGAAGATATTTGCATTTATATCTTTGGACGACATTGGCAATTCTGGATGCTGCGGCATATGATTCGACCGGAGGCCAAAGAGATTCGCTTTTGTCAAGTGCTACCGCACAAATCTGGTACATTCGCACCCCCTGGACAAGATACGATGGGGCAGAATCTTGTCAAATTGATAGGAGTGAAGATATTTGCATCTATATCATTGGACGACATTGGCAGTTTTGGATGCTCCGGCATATGATTCGACCTAGGTCCAAAGGGAGTCGCTTTGGACAAGTGCTGCCGCACAAATCCTGTACATATGGACCCCCTGGACAAGATACGATGAGGCAGAACCCTTGACAATTCATAGGAGTAAAGATACTTGCATCTGTATCATTAGACCACATTGGCAATTCTGGATGCTCCGGCTTATGATTCGACCTGAGTCCAAAGAGATTCGCTTTTGTCAAGTGCTACCGCACAACTCTTATACATTTGAACCTCCTGGACAAGATATAATGAGGCAGAATCCTGTCAAATTGATAGGAGTAAAGATATTTGCATTTATATCTTTGGACGACATTGGCAATTCTGGATGCTGCGGCATATGATTCGACCGGAGGCCAAAGAGAGTCGCTTTGGACAAGTCCTACCGCACAAATCTTGTACATTTGGACCTCCTGAACAAGGTATGATGAGGCAGAATCCTATCACATTGATAGGAGTAAAGATATTTGCATCTATATCATTGGACGACATTGGTTATTCTGGATACTTCGGCTTATGGATCGATCGGAGTCCAAAGAGATTCACTTTTGTCAAGTTCTACCCCTGAAATCTTGTACATTTGAACCTCCTGGACAAGATATAATGAGGCAGAATCCTGTCAAATTTATAGGAGTGAACATATTTGCATTTATATCTTTGGACGACATTGGCAATTCTGGATGCTGCGGCATATGATTCGACCGGAGGCCAAAGAGATTCGCTTTTGTCAAGTGCTACCGCACAAATCTTGCACATTAGGACCTCCTGGACAAGATACGATGAGGCAGAATCCTGTCAAATTGATAGGAGTGTAGATATTTGCATTTATATCTTTGGACGACATTGGCAATTCTGGATGCTCCGGCATATGATTCGCCCGGAGGCCAAAGAGAGTCGCTTTGGACAAGTGCTACCGCACAAATCTTGTACATTTTGACCCCCTGGATAAGATACGATGAGGCAGAATCCTGGCAAATTGATAGGAGTAAAGATATTTGCATCTATATCATTGGACGACATTGGTTATTCTGGATACTTCGGCTTATGGATCGACCTGAGTCCAAAGATATTCACTTTTGTCAAGTTCTACCCCTGAAATCTTGTACATTTGAACCTCCTGGACAAGATATAATGAGGCAGAATCCTGTCAAATTGATAGGAGTGAAGATATTTGCATTTATATCATTGGACGACATTGGCAGTTTTGGATGCTCCGGCATATGATACGACCGGAGTCCAAAGAGAGTCGCTTTGGGCAAGTGCTGCCGCACAAATCGTGTACATTTGAACCTCCTGGACAAGATACGATGAGGCAGAATCCTGTCAAATTGATAGCAGTGAGGATATTTGCATCTATATCATTGGACGACATTGGCAGTTTTGGATGCTCCGGCTTATGATTCGACCTAGGTCCAAAGAGAGTGGCTTTGGACAAGTGCTGCCGCACAAATCCTGTACATTTGGACCCCCTGGACAAGATACGATGAGGCAGAATGCTGTCAAATTGATAGGAGTAAAGATATTTGTATCTATAACATTGCACGACATTGGCAATCCTCGGGATCCGGCTTATGATTCGACCTGAATCCAAAGAGAGTCTCTTTGGACAAGTGCTACCGCACAAATACTGTACATTTGAACCTCCTGGACAAGATACGATGAGGCAGAATCCTGTCAAATTGATAGGAGTAAATATATTTGCATCTATATCATTGGACGACATTGGCAATTCTATATGCCCCGGCATATGATTCGACCGGAGGCCAAAGAGAGTGGCTTCGGACAAGTGCTACCGCACAAATCTTGTACATTTGGACCCCCTGGACAAGATATGATGAGGCAGAATCCTGTCAAATTGATAGGAGTGAAGATTTTTGCATTTATATCTTTGGACGACATTGGCAATTCTGGGTGCTGCGGCATATGATTCGACCGGAGGCCAAAGAGAATCGCTTTGGACAAGTCCTACCGCACAAATCTTGTACATTTGGACCTCCTGCACAAGGTATGATGAGGCAGAATCCTATCTCATTGATAGGAGAAAGATATTTGCATCTATATAATTGGACGACATTGGCAATTCTGGATGCTCGGCTTATGATTCGACCTGAGTCCAAAGAGATTCGCTTTTGTCGAGTGCTCCCCACAAATCTTGTACATTTGCACCTCCTGGACAAGATATGATGAGGCAGAATCCTGTAAAATTGATAAAAGTGAACATATTTGCATCTATATCATTGGACGACATTGGCTATTTTGGATAATTCGGCTTATGGATCGACCTGAGTCCAAAGAGATTCGCTTTTGTCAAGTGCTCCCCACAAATCTTGTACATTTGCACCTCCTGGACAAGATATGATGAGGCAGAATCCTGTCAAATTGATAGGAGTGAAGACATTTGCATCTATATCTTTGGACGAAATTGGCAATTCTGGATGCGCCGGCATATGATTCGACCGGAGGCCAAAGAGAGACGCTATGGAAAAGTGCTGCCGCACAAATCTTGTACATTTGTATCTCCTGGACAAGGAATGATGAGACGGAATCCTATCACATTGATAGGAGTAAAGATATTTGCATCTATATCATTGGACGACATTGGCAGTTTTGGATGCTCCGGCTTATGATTCGACCTAGGTCCAAAGAGAGTCGCTTTGGACATGTGCTACCGCACAAATCTGGTACATTCGGACCCCTGGACAAGATACGATGAGGCAGAATCCTGTCAAATTAATAGGAGTGAAGATATTTGCATCTATATCATTGGACGACATTGGCAGTTTTGGATGCTCCAGCTTATGATTCGACCTAGGTCCAAAGAGAGTCGCTTTGGACAAGTGCTACCGCACAAATCTTGTACATTTGGACCCCCTGGACAAGATACGATGAGGCAGAATCCTGTACAATTCATAGGAGTAAAGATACTTGCATTTATATCTTTGGACGACATTGGCAATTCTGGATGATGCGGCTTATGGATCGACCTGAGTCCAAAGAGATTCGCCTTTGTCAAGTGCTACCACACAAATCTTGTAAATTTGCACTTCGTGGACAAGGTATGATGAGGCAGAATCCTATCAGATTGATAGGAGTAAAGATATTTGCATCTATATCATTGGACGACATTGGCAATTCTGGATGCTCGGGCATATGATTCGACCTGAGTCCAAAGAGATTCGCTTTTGTCAAGTGCTCCCCACAAATCTTGTACATTTGAACCTCCTGGACAAGATTCGATGATGCAGAATGCTGTCAAATTGATAGGAGTTAAGATATTTGCATCTATAACATTGCACGACATTGGCAATCCTCGGGATCCGGCATATGATTCGACCTGAATCCAAAGAGAGTCGCTTTGGACAAGTGCTACCGCACAAATACTGTACATTTGAACCTCCTGGACAAGATACGATGAGGCAGAATCCTGTCAAAATGATAGGAGTAAATATATTTGCATCTATATCATTGGACGACATTGGCAATTCTGGATGCCCCAGCATATGATTCGACCGGAGGCCAAAGAGAGTCGCTTCGGACAAGTGCTACCGCACAAATCTTGTACATTTGGACCCCCTGGACAAGATACGATGAGGCAGAATCCTGTCAAATTGATAGGAGTGAAGATATTTGCATCTATATCATTGGACGACATTTGCAGTTTTAGATGCTTCGGCTTATGATTCGACCTAGGTCCAAAGAGAGTCGCTTTGGACATGTGCTACCGCACAAATCTGGTACATTCGGACCCCTGGACAAGATACGATGAGGCAGAATCCTGTCAAATTAATAGGAGTGAAGATATTTGCATATATATCATTTGACGACATTGGCAATTTTGGATGCTCCGGCATATGATACGACCGGAGTCCAAAGAGAGTCGCTTTGGGCAAGTGCTGCCGCACAAATCGTGTACATTTGAACCTCCTGGACAAGATATGATGAGGCAGAATCCTGTCAAATTGATAGGAGTGTAGATATTTGCATTTATATCTTTGGACGACATTGGCAATTCTGGGTGCTGCGGCATATGATTCGACCGGAGCCAAAGAGAGTCGCTTTGGACAAGTCCTATCGCACAAATCTTGTACATTTGAACCTCCTGGACAAGATATAATGAGGCAGAATCCTGTCAAATTGATAGGAGTGAAGATATTTGCATTTATATCATTGGACGACATTGGCAGTTTTGGATGCTCCGGCTTATGATTCGACCTAGGTCCAAAGAGAGTCGCTTTGGACAAGTCCTACCGCACAACTCTTGTACATTTGGACCTCCTGCACAAGGTATGATGAGGCAGAATCCTATCACATTGATAGGAGAAAGATATTTGCATCTATATAATTGGACGACATTGGCAATTCTGGATGCTCGGCTTATGATTCGACCTGAGTCCAAAGAGATTCGCTTTTGTCAAGTGCTCCCCACAAATCTTGTACATTTGCACCTCCTGGACAAGATATGATGAGGCAGAATCCTGTCAAATTGATAGGAGTGAAGATATTTGCATCTATATCATTGGACGACATTGGGTATTCTGGATAATTCGGCTTATGGATCGACCTGAGTCCAAAGAGATTCGCTTTTGTCAAGTGCTCCCCACAAATCTTGTACATTTGCACCTCCTGGACAAGATATGATGAGGCAGAATCCTGTCAAATTGATAGGTGTGAAGACATTTGCATCTATATCTTTGGACGAAATTGGCAATTCTGGATGCGCCGGCATATGATCCGACCGGAGGCCAAAGAGATTCGCTTTTGTCAAGTGCTACCGCACAAATCTTGTACATTTGGACCTCCTGGACAAGATACGATGAGGCAGAATCCTGTCAAATTGATAGCAGTGAGGATATTTGCATCTATATCATTGGACGACATTGGCAGTTTTGGATGCTCCGGCTTATGATTCGACCGGAGCCAAAGAGAGTCGCTTTGGACAAGTCCTATCGCACAAATCTTGTACATTTGGACCTCCTGCACAAGGTATGATGAGGCAGAATCCTATCACATTGATAGGAGAAAGATATTTGCATCCATATAATTGGACGACATTGGCAATTCTGGATGCTCGGCTTATGATTCGACCTGAGTCCAAAGAGATTCGCTTTTGTCAAGTGCTCCCCACAAATCTTGTACATTTGCACCTCCTGGACAAGACATGATGAGGCAGAATCCTGTCAAATTGATAGGAGTGAACATATTTTCATTTATATCTTTGGACGACATTGGCAATTCTGGATGCTGCGGCATATGATTCGACCGGAGGCCAAAGAGATTCGCTTTTGTCAAGTGCTACCGCACAAATCTGGTACATTCGCACCCCCTGGACAAGATACGATGGGGCAGAATCTTGTCAAATTGATAGGAGTGAAGATATTTGCATCTATATCATTTGACGACATTGGCAATTTTGGATGCTCCGGCATATGATACGACCGGAGTCCAAAGAGAGTCGCTTTGGGCAAGTGCTGCCGCACAAATCGTGTACATTTGAACCTCCTGGACAAGATATGATGAGGCAGAATCCTGTCAAAATGGATAGGAGTGTAGATATTTGCATTTATATCTTTGGACGACATTGGCAATTCTGGATGCTCCGGCATATGATTCGCCCGGAGGCCAAAGAGAGTCGCTTTGGACAAGTGCTACCGCACAAATCTTGTACATTTTGACCCCCTGGATAAGATACGATGAGGCAGAATCCTGGCAAATTGATAGGAGTAAAGATATTTGCATCTATATCATTGGACGACATTGGTTATTCTGGATACTTCGGCTTATGGATCGACCTGAGTCCAAAGATATTCACTTTTGTCAAGTTCTACCCCTGAAATCTTGTACATTTGAACCTCCTGGACAAGATATAATGAGGCAGAATCCTGTCAAATTGATAGGAGTGAAGATATTTGCATTTATATCATTGGACGACATTGGCAGTTTTGGATGCTCCGGCTTATGATTCGACCTAGGTCCAAAGAGAGTCGCTTTGGACAAGTCCTACCGCACAACTCTTGTACATTTGGACCTCCTGCACAAGGTATGATGAGGCAGAATCCTATCACATTGATAGGAGAAATATATTTGCATCTATATAATTGGACGACATTGGCAATTCTGGATGCTCGGCTTATGATTCGATCTGAGTCCAAAGAGATTCGCTTTTGTCAAGTGCTCCCCACAAATCTTGTACATTTGCACCTCCTGGACAAGATATGATGAGGCAGAATCCTGTCAAATTGATAGGAGTGAAGATATTTGCATCTATATCATTGGACGACATTGGCTATTCTGGATAATTCGGCTTATGGATCGACCTGAGACCAAAGAGATTCGCTTTTGTCAAGTGCTCCCCACAAATCTTGTACATTTGCACCTCCTGGACAAGATATGATGAGGCAGAATCCTGTCAAATTGATAGGAGTGAACATATTTGCATTTATATCTTTGGACGACATTGGCAATTCTGGATGCTGCGGCATATGATTCGACCGGAGGCCAAAGAGATTCGCTTTTGTCAAGTGCTACCGCACAAATCTTGTACATTTGGACCTCCTGGACAAGATACGATGAGGCATAATCCTGTCAAATTGATAGCAGTGAGGATATTTGCATCTATATCATTGGACGACATTGGCAGTTTTGGATGCTCCGGATTATGATTCGACCGGAGTCCAAAGAGATTCACTTTTGTCAAGTTCTACCCCTGAAATCTTTTACATTTGAACCTCCTGGACAAGATATAATGAGGCAGAATCCTGTCAAATTGATAGGAGTGAACATATTTGCATTTATATCTTTGGACGAAATTGGCAATTCTGGATGCGCCGGCATATGATCCGACCGGAGGCCAAAGAGAGACGCTATGGACAAGTGCTGCCGCACAAATCTTGTACATTTATATCTCCTGGACAAGGAATGATGAGACAGAATCCTATCACATTGATAGGAGTAAAGATATTTGCATCTATATCATTGGACGACATTGGTTATTCTGGATACTTCGGCTTATGGATCGACCGGAGTCCAAAGAGATTCACTTTTGTCAAGTTCTACCCCTGAAATCTTGTACATTTGAACCTCCTGGACAAGATATAATGAGGCAGAATCCTGTCAAATTGATACGAGTAAAGATATTTGCATCTATATCATTGGACGACATTGGCAGTTTTGGATGCTCCGGCTTATGATTCGACCTAGGTCCAAAGAGAGTCGCTTTGGACATGTGCTACCGCACAAATCTGGTACATTCGGACCCCTGGACAAGATACGATGAGGCAGAATCCTGTCAAATTAATAGGAGTGAAGATATTTGCATCTATATCATTGGACGACATTGGCAGTTTTGGATGCTCCGGCTTATGATTCGACCTAGGTCCAAAGAGAGTCGCTTTGGACAAGTGCTACCGCACAAATCTTGTACATTTGGACCCCCTGGACAAGATACGATGAGGCAGAATCCTGTACAATTCATAGGAGTAAAGATACTTGCATTTATATCTTTGGACGACATTGGCAATTCTGGATGATGCGGCTTATGGATCGACCTGAGTCCAAAGAGATTCGCCTTTGTCAAGTGCTACCGCACAAATCTTGTAAATTTGCACTTCCTGGACAAGGTATGATGAGGCAGAATCCTATCAGATTGATAGGAGTAAAGATATTTGCATCTATATCATTGGACGACATTGGCAATTCTGGATGCTCGGGCATATGATTCGACATGAGTCCAAACAGAATCGCTTTGGACTAGTGCTACCGCACAAATCTTGTACATTTTGACCCCCTGGATAAGATACGATGAGGCAGAATCCTGGCAAATTGATAGGAGTAAAGATATTTGCATCTATATCATTGGACGACATTGGTTATTCTGGATACTTCGGCTTATGGTTCGACCTGAGTCCAAAGAGATTCGCTTTTGTCAAGTGCTCCCCACAAATCTTGTACATTTGAACCTCCTGGACAAGATTCGATGATGCAGAATGCTGTCAAATTGATAGGAGTAAAGATATTTCCATCTATATCATTGCACGACATTGGCAATCCTCGGGATCCGGCATATGATTCGACCTGAATCCAAAGAGAGTCGCTTTTGTCAAGTGCTACCGCACAAATCTGGTACATTCGCACCCCCTGGACAAGATACGATGAGGCAGAATCCTGTCACATTGATTGGAGTAAAGATATTTGCATTTATATCTTTGGACGACATTGGCAATTCTGGATGCTGCGGCATATGATTCGACCGGAGGCCAAAGAGATTCGCTTTTGTCAAGTGCTACCGCACAAATCTGGTACATTCGCACCCCCTGGACAAGATACGACGGGGCAGAATCCTGTCAAATTGATAGCAGTGAAGATATTTGCATCTATATCATTGGACGACATTGGCAGTTTTGAATGCTCCGGCTAATGATTCGACCTAGGTCCAAAGAGAGTCGCTTTGGACAAGTGCTACCGCACAAATCTTGTTCATTTTGACCGCCTGGATAAGATACGATGAGGCAGAATCCTGGCAAATTGATAGGAGTAAAGATATTTGCATCTATATCATTGGACGACATTGGTTATTCTGGATACTTCGGCTTATGGATCGACCTGAGTCCAAAGAGATTCACTTTTGTCAAGTCCTACCGCACAAATCTTGTACATTTGGACCTCCTGAACAAGGTATGATGAGGCAGAATCCTATCACATTGATAGGAGTAAGATATTTGCATCTATATAATTGGACGACATTGGCAATTCTGGATGCTCGGCTTATGATTCGACCTGAGTCCAAAGAGATTCGCTTTTGTCAAGTGCTACCCCACAACTCTTATACATTTGAACCTCCTGGATAAGATATGATGTGGCAGAATCCGGTCAAATTGATAGGAGTGAAGATATTTGCATCTATATCATTGGACGACATTTGCAGTTTTAGATGCTCCGGCTTATGATTCGACCTAGGTCCAAAGAGAGTCGCTTTGGACATGTGCTACCGCACAAATCTGGTACATTTGGACCCCCTGGACAAGACACGATGAGGCAGAATCCTGTCAAATTGATAGGAGTGAAGATATTTGCATCTATATCATTGGACGACATTTGCAGTTTTAGATGCTCCGGCTTATGATTCGACCTAGGTCCAAAGAGAGTCGCTTTGGACATGTGCTACCGCACAAATCTGGTACATTCGGACCCGTGGACAAGATACGATGAGGCAGAATCCTGTCAAATTAATAGGAGTGAAGATATTCGCATCTATATCATTTGACGACATTGGCAATTTTGGATGCTCCGGCATATGATTCGACCGGAGTCCAAAGAGAGTCGCTTTGGACAAGTGCTGCCGCACAAATCGTGTACATTTGAACCTCCTGGACAAGATATGATGAGGCAGAATCCCGTCAAACTGATAGGAGTGAAGATATTTGCATTTATATCTATGGACGACATTGGCAATTCTGGGTGCTGCGGCATATGATTCGACCGGATGCCAAAGAGAGTCGCTTTGGACAAGTCTACCGCACAAATCTTGTACATTTGTATCTCCTGGACACGGTATGATGATGGCAGAATCCTATCACATTGATAGGAGTAAAGATATTTCCATCTATATAATTGGACGTCATTGGCAATTCTGGATGCTTCGGCTTATGGATCGACCTGAGTCCAAAGAGATTCGCTTTTGTCAAGTGCTACCCCACAACTCTTATACATTTGAACCTCCTGGATAAGATATGATGTGGCAGAATCCGGTCAAATTGATAGGAGTGAAGATATTTGCATCTATATCATTGGACGACATTTGCAGTTTTAGATGCTCCGGCTTATGATTCGACCTAGGTCCAAAGAGAGTCGCTTTGGACATGTGCTACCGCACAAATCTGGTACATTCGGACCCCTGGACAAGATACGATGAGGCAGAATCCCGTCAAATTGATAGGAGTGAAGATATTTGCATTTATATCTATGGACGACATTGGCAATTCTGGGTGCTGCGGCATATGATTCGACCGGATGCCAAAGAGAGTCGCTTTGGACATGTCTACCGCACAAATCTTGTACATTTGTATCTCCTGGACAAGATATGATGAGGCAGATTCCTGTCAAATTGATAGGAGTGAAGACATTTGCATCTATATCATTGGACGACATTGGCAATTTTAGATGCTCCGGCATATGATTCGACCGGAGGCCAAAGAGAGTCGCTTTGGACAAGTGCTACCGCACAAATCTTGTACATTTGGACCTCCTGGACAAGATACGATGAGGCAGAATCCTGTCAAATTGATAGCAGTGAAGATATTTACATCTATATCATTGGACGACATTGGCAGTTTTGGATGCTCCGGCTTATGATTCGACCTAGGTCCTAAGAGAGTCGCTTTGGACAAGTGCTACCGCACAAATCTTGTACATTTGGACCCCCTGGACAAGATACGATGAGGCAGAACCCTTTACAATTCATAGGAGTAAAGATACTTGCATCTGTATCATTAGACCACATTGGCAATTCTGGATGCTCCGGCTTATGATTCGACCTGAGTCCAAAGAGATTCGCTTTTGTCAAGTGCTACCGCACAAATATTATCCATTTGAACCTCCTGGACAAGATATGATGAGGCAGAATCCTATCACATTGTTAGGAGTAAAGATATTTGCATCTATATCATTGGACGACATTGGCAATTCTGGATGCTCCGGCATATGATTCGCCCGGAGGCCAAAGAGGGTCGCTATGGACAAGTGCTACCGCACAAATCTTGTTCATTTGTATCTCCTGGACAAGGTATGATGAGGCAGAATCCTATCACATTGATAGGAGTAAAGATATTTGCATCTATATAATTGGACGTCATTGGCAATTCTGGATGCTCGGCTTATGGATCGACATGAGTCCAAAGAGATTCGCTTTTGTCAAGTGCTACCGCACAAATCTTGTAAAGTTGCACTTCCTGGACGAGGTATGATGAGGCAGAATCCTATCAGATTGATAGGAGTAAAGATATTTGCATCTATATCATTGGACGACATTGGCAATTCTGGATGCTCCGGCATATGATTCGACCGGAGGCCAAAGAGAGTCGCTGTGGACACGTGCTGCCGCACAAATCTTATACATTTGGACACCCTGGACAAGATACGATGAGGCAGAATCCCATCAAATTGATAGCAGTAAAGATATTTGCATCTATATCATTGCACGACATTGGCAATTCTGGTTGCTTCGGCTTATGGATCGCCCTGAGTCCAAAGAGTTTCGTTTTTGTCTAGTGCTACCGCACAAATCTTGTACATTTGAACCTCCTGGAGAAGATACGATGAGGCAGAATCCTGTGCAATTGATAGGAGTGAAGATATTTGCATCTATATCTTTGGACGAAATTGGCAATTCTGGATGCGCCGGCATATGATTCGACCGGAGGCCAAAGAGAGACGCTATGGACAAGTGCGACCGTACAAATCTTGTACATTCGGACCCCCTCGACAAGATACGATGAGGCAGAATCCTGTCAAATTGATAGGAGTTAAGATAATTACTTCTGTATCATTTGACGACAATGGCAAATTTGGATGCTCCGGCTTATGATTCGACCGGAGGCCAAAGAGACTCGGTTTCGACAAATGCTGCCGCTCAAATCTTGTCCATTTTGACCTCCTGGAAAAGGTATGATGAGGCAGAATCCTGTCACATTGATAGGAGTAAAGATATTTGCATCTATATCATTGCACGACATTGGCAATCCTGGGGATCCGGCTTATGATTCGACCTGAATCCAAATAGAGTCGCTTTGGACAAGTGCTACCGCCCAAATCCTGTACATTTGGACCTCCGGGACAAGATACGATGAGGCAGAATCCTGGCAAATTGATAGGAGTTAAGATATTTACATCTGTATCATTGGACGACATTGGCAATTTTGGATGCTCCGGCATATGATTCGACCTGAGTCCAAAGAGAGTCTCTTTAGACAAGTGCTACCGCACAAATCCTGTAAATTTGGACCTCCTGGACAAGATACGATGAGGCATAATCCTGGCAAATTGATAGGAGTAAGATATTTGCATCTATATAATTCGACGACATTGGCAATTCTGGATGCTCAGCTTAAGATTCGACCTGAGTCCAAAGAGATTCGCTTTTGTCAAGTGCTACCGCACACATCTGGAACATTTGGACCTCCTTGACAAGGTATGTAGAAGCAGAATCCTATCACATTGATAGGAGTAAAGATATTTGCATCTATATCATTGCACGACATTGGCAATCCTGGGGATCCGGTTTATGATTCGACCTGCATCCAAAGAGAGTCGCTTTGGACAAGTCTACCGCACAAATCTTATACATTTGTATCTCCTGGACAAGATATGATGAGGCAGATTCCTGTCAAATTGATAGGAGTGAAGACATTTGCATCTATATCATTGGACGACATTGGCAATTTTAGATGCTCCGGCATATGATTCGACCGGAGGCCAAAGAGAGTCGCTTTGGACAAGTGCTACCGCACAAATCTTGTACATTTGGACCTCCTGGACAAGATACGATGAGGCAGAATCCTGTCAAATTGATAGCAGTGAAGATATTTACATCTATATCATTGGACGACATTGGCAGTTTTGGATGCTCCGGCTTATGATTCGACCTAGGTCCTAAGAGAGTCGCTTTGGACAAGTGCTACCGCACAAATCTTGTACATTTGGACCCCCTGGACAAGATACGATGAGGCAGAACCCTTTACAATTCATAGGAGTAAAGATACTTGCATCTGTATCATTAGACCACATTGGCAATTCTGGATGCTCCGGCTTATGATTCGACCTGAGTCCAAAGAGATTCGCTTTTGTCAAGTGCTACCGCACAAATATTATCCATTTGAACCTCCTGGACAAGATATGATGAGGCAGAATCCTATCACATTGTTAGGAGTAAAGATATTTGCATCTATATCATTGGACGACATTGGCAATTCTGGATGCTCCGGCATATGATTCGCCCGGAGGCCAAAGAGGGTCGCTATGGACAAGTGCTACCGCACAAATCTTGTTCATTTGTATCTCCTGGACAAGGTATGATGAGGCAGAATCCTATCACATTGATAGGAGTAAAGATATTTGCATCTATATAATTGGACGTCATTGGCAATTCTGGATGCTCGGCTTATGGATCGACATGAGTCCAAAGAGATTCGCTTTTGTCAAGTGCTACCGCACAAATCTTGTAAAGTTGCACTTCCTGGACGAGGTATGATGAGGCAGAATCCTATCAGATTGATAGGAGTAAAGATATTTGCATCTATATCATTGGACGACATTGGCAATTCTGGATGCTCCGGCATATGATTCGACCGGAGGCCAAAGAGAGTCGCTGTGGACACGTGCTGCCGCACAAATCTTATACATTTGGACACCCTGGACAAGATACGATGAGGCAGAATCCCATCAAATTGATAGCAGTAAAGATATTTGCATCTATATCATTGCACGACATTGGCAATTCTGGTTGCTTCGGCTTATGGATCGCCCTGAGTCCAAAGAGTTTCGTTTTTGTCTAGTGCTACCGCACAAATCTTGTACATTTGAACCTCCTGGAGAAGATACGATGAGGCAGAATCCTGTGCAATTGATAGGAGTGAAGATATTTGCATCTATATCTTTGGACGAAATTGGCAATTCTGGATGCGCCGGCATATGATTCGACCGGAGGCCAAAGAGAGACGCTATGGACAAGTGCGACCGTACAAATCTTGTACATTCGGACCCCCTCGACAAGATACGATGAGGCAGAATCCTGTCAAATTGATAGGAGTTAAGATAATTACTTCTGTATCATTTGACGACAATGGCAAATTTGGATGCTCCGGCTTATGATTCGACCGGAGGCCAAAGAGACTCGGTTTCGACAAATGCTGCCGCTCAAATCTTGTCCATTTTGACCTCCTGGAAAAGGTATGATGAGGCAGAATCCTGTCACATTGATAGGAGTAAAGATATTTGCATCTATATCATTGCACGACATTGGCAATCCTGGGGATCCGGCTTATGATTCGACCTGAATCCAAATAGAGTCGCTTTGGACAAGTGCTACCGCCCAAATCCTGTACATTTGGACCTCCGGGACAAGATACGATGAGGCAGAATCCTGGCAAATTGATAGGAGTTAAGATATTTACATCTGTATCATTGGACGACATTGGCAATTTTGGATGCTCCGGCATATGATTCGACCTGAGTCCAAAGAGAGTCTCTTTAGACAAGTGCTACCGCACAAATCCTGTAAATTTGGACCTCCTGGACAAGATACGATGAGGCATAATCCTGGCAAATTGATAGGAGTAAGATATTTGCATCTATATAATTCGACGACATTGGCAATTCTGGATGCTCAGCTTAAGATTCGACCTGAGTCCAAAGAGATTCGCTTTTGTCAAGTGCTACCGCACACATCTGGAACATTTGGACCTCCTTGACAAGGTATGTAGAAGCAGAATCCTATCACATTGATAGGAGTAAAGATATTTGCATCTATATCATTGCACGACATTGGCAATCCTGGGGATCCGGTTTATGATTCGACCTGCATCCAAAGAGAGTCGCTTTGGACAAGTGCTACCGCCCAAATCCTGTACATTTGGACCTCCTGGACAAGATACGATGAGGCAGAATCCTGGCAAATTGATAGGAGTTAAGATATTTGCATCTGTATCATTGGACGACATTGGCAATTTTGGATGCTCCGGCATATGATTCGACCTGAGTCCAAAGAGAGTCGTTTTAGACAAGTGCTACCGCACAAATCTTGTACATTTGGACTTCCCGGAAGGGTATGATGAGACAGAATCCTGTCACATTGATTGGAGTAAAGATATTTATATCTATATCATTGGACGACATTGGCAATCCTAGGGATCCGGTTTATGATTCGACCTGAATTCAAAGAGAGTCGCTTTGGACAAGTGCAACCGCACAAATCCTGTACATTTGGACCTCCTGGACAAGATACGATGAGGCAGAATCCTGGCAAATTGATAGGAGTTAAGATATTTGCATCTATATAATTCGGATAACATCGGCAATTTTTGTTACTTCGGCATATGGATCGACCTGAATCCAACGGTGTCGCTTTGGACATGTGCTGCCGCCAAAATCTTGTCCAGTTTGACCTGCTGGAAAAGGTATGATGAGGCAGAATCCTGTCACATTCATAGGAGTAAAGATATTTGCATCTATAACATTGCACGACATTGGCAATCCTGGGGATCCGGCATATGATTCGACCTGAATCCAAAGAGAGTCGCTTTGGACAAGTGCTGCCGCACACATCCTGTACATTTGAACCTCCTGGACAAGATACGATGAGGCAGAATCCTGGCAAATTGATAGGAGTTAAGATATTTGCATCTACATCATTGGACGACATTGGCAATCCTGGGGATCCGGCTTATGATTCGACCTGAATCCAAATAGAGTCGCTTTGAACAAGTGCTACCGCCCAAATCCTGTATATTTGGACCTCCTGGACAAGATACGATGAGGCAGAATCCTGGCAAATTGATAGGAGTAAGATATTTGCATCTATATAATTGGACGACATTGGCAATTCTGGATTCTCAGCATATGATTCGACCTGAGTCCAAAGAGATTCGCTTTGGACAAGTGCTACCACACAAATCCTGTACATTTGGACCCCCTGGACAAGATACGATGAGGCAGAATCCTGTCAAATTGATAGGAGTAAAGATATTTGTATCTATATCATTGGACGACATTGGCAATTCTGGATAATTCGGCGTATGGATCGACCTGAGTCCAAAGAGATTCGCTTTTGTCAAGTGCTCCCCACAAATCTTGTACATTTGCACCTCCTAGACAAGATATGATGAGGCAGAATCCTGTCAAATTGATAGGAGTGAAGACATTTGCATCTATATCTTTGGACGAAATTGGCAATTCTGGATGCGCCGGCATATGATTCGATCGGAGGCAAAGAGAGACGCTATGGACAAGTGCTGCCGCACAAATCTTGTACATTTGGACCCCCTAGACAAGATACGATGAGGCAGCATCCTGTACAATTCATATGAGTAAAGATACTTGCATTTATATCTTTGGACGATATTGGCAATTCTGGATGATGCGGCTTATGATTCGACCTGAATCCAAAGAGAGTCGCTTTGGACAAGTGCTACCGACAAATCCTGTACATTTGGACCTCCTGGACAAGATACGATGAGGCAGAATCCTGGCAAATTGATAGGAGTTAAGATATTTGCATCTATATAATTCGTATAACATCGGCAGTTTTTGTTACTTCGGCATATGGATCGACCTGAATCCAACGGTGTCGCTTTGGACATGTGCTGCCGCCACAATCTTGTCCAGTTTGACCTCCTGGAAAAGGTATGATGAGGCAGAATCCTGTCACATTCATAGGAGTAAAGATATTTGCATCTATAACATTGCACGACATTGGCAATCCTGGGGATCCGGCATATGAGTCGACCTGAATCCAAAGAGAGTCGCTTTGGACAAGTGCTACCGCACAAATCCGGTACATTTGAACCTGCTGGACAATATACGATGAGGCAGAATCCTGGCAAATTGATAGGAGTTAAGATATTTGCATCTACATCATTGGACGACATTGGCAATCCTGGGGATCCGGCTTATGATTCGACCTGAATCCAAATAGAGTCGCTTTGGACAAGTGCTGCCGCCCAAATCCTGTACATTTGGACCTCCTGGACAAGATACGATGAGGCAGAATCCTGTACAATTCATAGGAGAAAGATATTTTCATCTATATAATTGGACGACATTGGCAATTCTGGATGATGCGGCTTATGATTCGACCTGAATCCAAAGAGAGTCGCTTTTGTCAAGTGCTCCCCACAAATCTTGTACATTTGCACTTCCTGGACAAGATATGATGAGGCAGAATCCTGTCAAATTGATAGGAGTAAAGATATTTGTATCTATATCATTGGACGACATTGGCAATTCTGGATAATTCGGCTTATGGATCGACCTGAGTCCAAAGATATTCGCTTTTGTCAAGTGCTCCCCACAAATCTTGTACATTTGTACCTCCTGGACAAGATACGATGATGCAGAATGATGTCAAAAGGATAGGAGTAAAGATATTTGCATCTATAACATTGCACGACATTGGCAATGCTCGGGATCCGGCTTATGATTCGACCTGAATCCAAAGAGAGTCGCTTTGGACAAGTCCTACCGCACAACTCTTGTACATTTGGACCTCCTGCACAAGGTATGATGAGGCAGAATCCTATCACATTGATAGGAGAAAGATATTTTCATCTATATAATTGGACGACATTGGCAATTCTGGATGCTCGGCTTATGATTCGACCTGAGTCCAAAGAGATTCGCTTTTGTCAAGTGCTCCCCACAAATCTTGTACATTTGCACTTCCTGGACAAGATATGATGAGGCAGAATCCTGTCAAATTGATAGGAGTGAAGATATTTGCATCTATATCATTGGACGACATTGGCTATTTTGGATAACTCGGCTTATGGATCGACCTGAGTCCAAAGAGATTCGCTTTTGTCAAGTGCTCCCCACAAATCTTGTACATTTGCACCTCCTGGACAAGATATGATGAGGCAGAATCCTGTCAAATTGATAGGAGTGAAGACATTTGCATCTATATCTTTGGACGAATTTGGCAATTCTGGATGCGCCGGCATATGATCCGACCGGAGGCCAAAGAGAGACGCTATGGACAAGTGCTGCCGCACAAATCTTGTACATTTGTATCTCCTGGATAAGGAATGATGAGACAGAATCCTATCACATTTATAGGAGTAAAGATATTTGCATCTATATCATTGGACGACATTGGTTATTCTGGATACTTCGTCTTATGGATCGACCGGAGTCCAAAGAGATTCACTTTTGTCAAGTTCTACCCCTGAAATCTTGTACATTTGAACCTCCTGGACAAGATATAATGAGGCAGAATCCTGTCAAATTGATAGGAGTGAACATATTTGCATTTATATCTTTGGACGACATTGGCAATTCTGGATGCTGCGGCATATGATTCGACCGGAGGCCAAAGAGATTCGCTTTTGTCAAGTGCTACCGCACAAATCTGGTACATTCGCACCCCCTGGACAAGATACGATGGGGCAGAATCCTGTCAAATTGATAGGAGTGAAGATATTTGCATCTATATCATTGGACGACATTGGCAATTTTAGATGCTCCGGCATATGATTCGACCGGAGGCCAAAGAGAGTCGCTTTGGACAAGTGCTACCGCACAAATCTTGTACATTTGGACCTCCTGGACAAGATACGATGAGGCAGAATCCTGTCAAATTGATAGGAGTGAAGACATTTGCATCTATATCTTTGGACGAAATTGGCAATTCTGGATGCGCCGGCATATGATTCGACCGGAGGCCAAAGAGAGACGCTATGGACAAGTGCTGCCGGACAAATCTTGTACATTTGTATCTCCTGGACAAGGAATGATGAGACGGAATCCTATCACATTGATAGGAGTAAAGATATTTGCATCTATATCATTGGACGACATTGTTTATTCTGGATACTTCGGCTATGGATCGACCTGAGTCCAAAGAGATTCACTTTTGTCAAGTTCTACCCCTGAAATCTTGTACATTTGAACCTCCTGGACAAGATATAATGAGGCAGAATCCTGTCAAGTTGATAGGAGTGAAGATATTTGCATTTATATCTTTGGACGACATTGGCAATTCTGGATGCTGCGGCATATGATTCGACCGGAGGCCAAAGAGATTCGCTTTTGTCAAGTGCTACCGCACAAATCTGGTACATTCGCACCCCCTGGACAAGATACGATGGGGCAAAATCCTGTCAAATTGATAGCAGTGAAGATATTTGCATCTATATCATTGGACGACATTGGCAGTTTTGGATGCTCCGGCTTATGATTCGACCTAGGTCCAAAGAGAGTCGCTGTGGATAAGTGCTACCGCACAAATCTTGTACAGTTGGACCCCCTGGACAAGATACGATGAGGCAGAATCCTATCACATTGATAACAGTGAAGATATTTGCATCTATATCTTTGGACGACATTGGCAAATCTGGATGCTCCGGCATATGATTCGCCCGGAGGCCAAAGAGGGTCGCTATGGACAAGTGCTACCGCACAAATCTTGTACATTTGGACCTCCTGGACAAGGTATGGTGAAGCAGAATCCTATCATATTGATAGGAGTAAGATATTTGCATCTATATAATTGGACGACATTGGCAATTCTGGATGCTCGGCTTATGATTCGACCTGAGTCCAAAGAGATTCGCTTTTGTCAAGTGCTACCGCACAAATCTGGTACATTCGCACACCCTGGACAAGATACGATGAGGCAGAATCCTGTACAATTGATAGGAGTAAAGATATTTGCATCTATATCATTGGACGACATTGGCAATTCTGGATACTTCGGCTTATGGATCGACCTGAGTCCAAAGAGATTCGCTTTTGTCAAGTGCTACCCCACAACTCTTGTATATTTGAACCTCCTGGACAAGATATGATGAGGCAGAATCCGGTCAAATTGATACGAGTGAAGATATTTGCATCTATATCTTTGGACGACATTGGCAATTCTGGATGCTCCGGCATATGATTCGCCCGGAGGCCAAAGAGGGTCGCTATAGACAAGTGCTACCGCACAAATCTGGTACAATCGGACCCCCTGGACAAGATACGATGAGGCAGAATCCTGTCAAATTGATAGGAGTGAAGATATTTGCATCTATATAATTCGGATAACATCGGCAATTTTTGTTACTTCGGCATATGGATCGACCTGAATCCAACGGTGTCGCTTTGGACATGTGCTGCCGCCCAAATCCTGTCCAGTTTGACCTCCTGGAAAAGGTATGATGAGGCAGTCTCCTGTCACATTCATAGGAGTAAAGATATTTGCATCTATAACATTGCACGACATTGGCAATCCTGGGGATCCGGCATATGATTCGACCTGAATCCAAAGAGAGTCGCTTTGGACAAGTGCTACCGCACAAATCCTGTACATTTGAACCTACTGGGCAAGATACGATGAGGCAGAATCCTGGCAAATTGATATTAGTTAAGATATTTGCATCTATATCATTGGACGACATTGGCAATTTTGGATGCTCCGGCATATAATACGACCTGAGATCAAAGAGAGTCGGTCTGGACAAGTGCTACCGCACAAATCCTGTACATTTGAACCTCCTGGCAAAGATACGATGATGCAAAATGCTGTCAAATTGATAGGAGCGAAGATATTTGCATCTATATCATTGGACAATATCGGCAATTTTGCATTCTTCGCCTTATGATTCGACCTGAAACCAAAGGGAGTCGCTTCTGACAAGTGCTACAGCACAAACCTTGTACATTGGGACTTCCTGGACAAGGTATGATGAGACAGAATCCTATTGCATCGATAGGAGTAAAGTTATTTGCAACTATATCATTGGGCGATAATGGCAATTCTGGATGCTCGGCTTATGATTCGAACTGAGTCCAAAGAGAGTCGTTTTAGACAAGTACTACCGCACAAATCTTGAACATATGAACCTCGTTGACAAGGTATGATGATGCAGAATCCTATCACATTGATAGGAGTGAAGATATTTGCATCTACATCATTGGACGACATTGGCAATTCTGGATGCTCGGGCATATGATGCGACGTGAGTCCAAAGAGAGTCACTTTGGACAAGTGCTACCACACAAATCTTGTACGTTTGGACCTCCTGGACAAGGTATGGTGAAGCAGAATCCTATCACATTGATAGGAGTAATATATTTGCATCTATATAATTGGACGACATTGGCAATTCTGGATACTTCGGCTTATGGATCGACCTGAGTTCAAAGAGATTCACTTTTGTGAAGTTCTACCCCAGAAATCTTAAACATTTGAACCTCCTGGACAAGATATGATGAGACAGAATCCGGTCAAATTGATAGGAGTGAAGATATTTGCATCTATATCATTGGACGACATTGGCAATTTTAGATGCTCCGGCTTATGATTCGACCGGAGGCCAAAGAGAGTCGCTTTGGACAAGTGCTACCGCACAAATCTGGTACATTTGGACCTCCTTCTTCAAGATACGATGAGGCAGAATCCTATCACATTGATAGGAGTGAAGATATTTGCATCTATATCTTTGGACGACATGTGCAAATCTGGATGCTCCGGCATATGATTCGCCCGGAGGCCAAAGAGGGTCGCTATGGACAAGTGCTACCGTACAAATCTGGTACAATCGGACTCCCTGGACAAGATACGATGAGGCAGAATCCTGTCAAATTGATAGGAGTGAAGATATTTGTATCTATATAATTGGACGTCATTGGCAATTCTGGATGCTTCGGCTTATGGATCGACCTGAGTCCAAAGAGATTCGCTTTTGTCAAGTGCTACCACACAAATCTTGTAAACTTCCACTTCCTGGACAAGGTATGATGAGGCAGAATCCTATCACATTGATAGGAGTAAAGATATTTGCATCTATATCATTGGACGACATTGGCAATTTTGGATGCTCCGGATTATGATTCGACCTAGGTCCAAAGAGAGTCGCTTTTGTCAAGTTCTACCCCAGAAATCTTGTACATTTGAACCTCCTGGACAAGATATGATGAGGCAGAATCCGGTCAAATTGATAGGAGTGAAGATATTTGCATTTATATCTTTGGACGACATTGGCAATTCTGGATGCTGCGGCATATGATTCGACCGGAGGCCAAAGAAAGTCGCTTTGGACAAGTCCTACCGCACAAATCTTGTACATTTGGTCCTCCTGGACAAGGTATGGCGAAGCAGAATCCTATCACATTGATAGGAGTAAGATATTTGCATCTATATAATTGGACGACATTGGCAATTCTGGATGCTTGGCTTATGATTCGAACTGAGTCCAAAGAGATTCGCTTTTGTCAAGTGCTACCGCACAAATCTGGTACATTCGCACCCCCTGGACAAGATACGATGAGGCAGAATCCTGTCAAATTGATAGGAGTGAAGATATTTGCATCTATATCTTTGGACGACCTTGGCAATCCTGGGAATCCGACATATGATTCGACCTGAGTCCAAAGAGAGTCGGTCTGGACAAGTGCTACCGCACAAATTTTGTGCATTTGGACCCCCTGGACAAGATACGATGAGGCAGAATCCTGTACAATTGATAGGAGTAAAGATATTTGCATCTATATCATTGGACGATATTGGCTATTCTGGATACTTCGGCTTATGGATCGACCGGAGTCCAAAGAGATTCACTTTTGTCAAGTTCTACCCCTGAAATCTTGTACATTTGGACCTCCTGGACAAGATGTAATGAGGCAGAATCCTGTCAAATTGATAGGAGTGAACATATTTGCATTCATATCTTTGGACGACATTGGCAATTCTGGATGCTGCGGCATATGATTCGACCGGAGGCCACAGAGAGTCGCTTTGGACAAGTGCTGCCGCACAAATCCTGTACATTTGGACCCCCTGGACAAGATACGATGAGGCAGAATCCTGTCAAATTGATAGGAGTAAAGATATTTGTATCTATATCATTAGACGACATTGGCAATTCTGGATGCTGCGGCATATGATTCGACCGGAGGCCACAGAGAGTCGCTTTGGACAAGTGCTGCCGCACAAATCCTGTACATTTGGACCCCCTGGACAAGATACGATGAGGCAGAATCCTGTCAAATTGATAGGAGTAAAGATATTTGTATCTATATCATTAGACGACATTGGCAATTCTGGATAATTCGGCTTATGGATCGACCTGAGTCCAAAGAGATTCCCTTTTGTCAAATGCTCCCCACAAATCTTGTACATTTGTACCTCCTGGACAAGATACGATGATGCAGAATGATGTCAAATTGATAGGAGTAAAGATATTTGCATCTATGTCATTGGACGACATTGGCTATTCTGGATACTTCGGCTTATGGATCGACCGGAGTCCAAAGAGATTCACTTTTGTCAAGTTCTACCCCTGAAATCTTGTACATTTGGACCTCCTGGACAAGATATAATGAGGCAGAATCCTGTCAAATTGATAGGAGTGAACATATTTGCATTCATATCTTTGGACGACATTGGCAATTCTGGATGCTGCGGCATATGATTCGACCGGAGGCCACAGAGAGTCGCTTTGGACAAGTGCTGCCGCACAAATCCTGTACATTTGGACCCCCTGGACAAGATACGATGAGGCAGAATCCTGTCAAATTGATAGGAGTAAAGATATTTGTATCTATATCATTGGACGACATTGGCAATTCTGGATAATTCGGCTTATGGATCGACCTGAGTCCAAAGAGATTCGCTTTTGTCAAGTGCTCCCCACAAATCTTGTACATTTGCACCTCCTGGACAAGATATGATGAGGCAGAATCCTGTCAAATTGATAGGAGTGAAGACATTTGCATCTATATCTTTGGACGAAATTGGCAATTCTGGATGCGCCGGCAATGATTCGATCGGAGGCAAAGAGAGACGCTATGGACAAGTGCTGCCGCACAAATCTTGTACATTTGGACCCCCTAGACAAGATACGATGAGGCAGCATCCTGTACAATTCATATGAGTAAAGATACTTGCATTTATATCTTTGGACGACATTGGCAATTCTGGATGATGCGGCTTATGATTCGACCTGAATCCAAAGAGAGTCGCTTTGGACAAGTGCTACCGACAAATCCTGTACATTTGGACCTCCTGGACAAGATACGATGAGGCAGAATCCTGGCAAATTGATAGGAGTTAAGATATTTGCATCTATATAATTCGGATAACATCGGCAATTTTTGTTACTTCGGCATATGGATCGACCTGAATCCAACGGTGTCGCTTTGGACATGTGCTGCCGCCAAAATCTTGTCCAGTTTGACCTCCTGGAAAAGGTATGATGAGGCAGAATCCTGTCACATTCATAGGAGTAAAGATATTTGCATCTATAACATTGCACGACATTGGCAATCCTGGGGATCCGGCATATGAGTCGACCTGAATCCAAAGAGAGTCGCTTTGGACAAGTGCTACCGCACAAATCCGGTACATTTGAACCTGCTGGACAATATACGATGAGGCAGAATCCTGGCAAATTGATAGGAGTTAAGATATTTGCATCTACATCATTGGACGACATTGGCAATCCTGGGGATCCGGCTTATGATTCGACCTGAATCCAAATAGAGTCGCTTTGGACAAGTGCTGCCGCCCAAATCCTGTACATTTGGACCTCCTGGACAAGATACGATGAGGCAGAATTATGGCAAATTGATAGGAGTAAGATATTTGCATCTATATAATTGGACGACATTGGCAATTCTGGATTCTCAGCTTATGATTCGACCTGAGTCCAAAGAGATTCGCTTTTGTCAAGTGCTACCGCACAAATCTGGTACATTTGGACCTACGTGACAAGGTATGATGAGGCAGAATCCTATCACATTGATAGGAGTGAAGATATTTGCATCTACATCATTGGACGACATTGGCAATCCTGGGGATCCGGCATATGAGTCGACCTGAATCCAAAGAGAGTCGCTTTGGACAAGTGCTACCGCACAAATCCGGTACATTTGAACCTGCTGGACAATATACGATGAGGCAGAATCCTGGCAAATTGATAGGAGTTAAGATATTTGCATCTATATAATTGGACGACATTGGCAATTCTGGATGCTCGGCTTATGATTCGACCTGAGTCCAGAGAGATTCGCTTTTGTCAAGTGCTCCCCACAAATCTTGTACATTTGCACCTCCTGGACAAGATATGATGAGGCAGAATCCTGTCAAATTGATAGGAGTGAAGATATTTGCATCTATATCATTGGACGACATTGGCTATTTTGGATAACTCGGCTTATGGATCGACCTGAGTCCAAAGAGATTCGCTTTTGTCAAGTGCTCCCCACAAATCTTGTACATTTGCACCTCCTGGACAAGATATGATGAGGCAGAATCCTGGCAAATTGACAGGAGTAAAGATATTTGCATCTATATCATTGGACGACATTGGTTATTCTGGATACTTCGGCTTATGGATCGACCTGAGTCCAAAGAGATTCAATTTGGACAAGTGCTACCGCACAAATCTTGTACATTTGAACTCCTGGACAAGATACGATGAGGCAGAATCCTGTCAAATTGATAGGAGTGAAGATATTTGCATCTATATCATTGGACGACATTTGCAGTTTTAGATGCTCGGCTTATGATTCGACCTGAGTCCAAAGAGATTCGCTTTTGTCAAGTGCTCCCCACAAATCTTGTACATTTGCACCTCCTGGACAAGATATGATGAGGCAGAATCCTGTCAAATTGATAGGAGTGAAGATATTTGCATCTATATCATTGGACGACATTGGCTATTCTGGATAATTCGGCTTATGAATCGACCTGAGTCCAAAGATATTCGCTTTTGTCAAGTGCTCCCCACAAATCTTGTACATTTGCACCTCCTGGACAAGATATGATGAGGCAGAATCCTGTCAAATTGATAGGAGTGAAGACATTTGCATCTATATCTTTGGACGAAATTGGCAATTCTGGATGCGCCGGCATATGATCCGACCGGAGGCCAAAGAGAGACGCTATGGACAAGTGCTGCCGCACAAATCTTGTAAATTTGCACTTCCTGGACAAGGTATGATGAGGCAGAATCCTATCAGATTGATAGGAGTAAAGATATTTGCATGTATATCTTTGGAAGTCATTGGCAATTCTGGGTGCTGCGGCATATGATTCGTCATGAGTCCAAACAGAGTCGCTTTGGACAAGTGCTACCGCACAAAACTTGTACATTTTGACCCCCTGGATAAGATACGATGAGGCAGAATCCTGGCAAATTGATAGGAGTAAAGATATTTGCATCTATATCATTGGACGACATTGGTTATTCTGGATACTTCGGCTTATGGATCGACCTGAGTCCAAAGAGATTCGCTTTTGTCAAGTGCTACCGCACAAATCTGGTACATTCGCACCCCCTGGACAAGATACGATGGGGCAGAATCCTGTCAAATTGATAGCAGTGAAGATATTCGCATCTATATCATTGGACGACATTGGCAGTTTTGGATGCTCCGGCTTATGATTCGACCTAGGTCCAAAGAGAGTCGCTTTGGACAAGTGCTACCGCACAAATCATGTACATTTGGACCCCCTGGACAAGATACGATGAGGCAGAATCCTGTACAATTCATAGGAGTAAAGATACTTGCATTTATATCTTTGGACGATATTGGCAATTCTGGATGATGCGGCTTATGGATCGACCTGAGTACAAAGAGATTCGCCTTTGTCAAGTGCTACCGCACAAATCTTGTAAATTTGCACTTCCTGGACAAGGTATGATGAGGCAGAATCCTATCAGATTGATAGGAGTAAAGATATTTGCATGTATATCATTGGACGACATTGGCAATTCTGGATGCTCGGGCATATGATTCGTCATGAGTCCAAACAGAGTCGCTTTGGACAAGTGCTACCGCACAAATCTTGTACATTTTGACCCCCTGGATAAGATACGATGAGGCAGAATCCTGGCAAATGGATAGGAGTAAAGATATTTGCATCTATATCATTGGACGACATTGGTTATTCTGGATACTTCGGCTTATGGATCGACCTGAGTCCAAAGAGATTCGCTTTTGTCAAGTACTCCCCACAAATCTTGTACATTTGCACCTCCTGGACAAGATATGATGGGGCAGAATCCTGTCAAATTGATAGGAGTGAAGACATTTGCATCTATATCTTTGGACGAAATTGGCAATTCTGGATGCGCCGGCATATGATTCGACCGGAGGCCAAAGAGAGACGCTATGGACAAGTGCTGCCGGACAAATCTTGTACATTTGTATCTCCTGGACAAGGAATGATGAGACGGAATCCTATCACATTGATAGGAGTAAAGATATTTGCATCTATATCATTGGACGACATTGGTTATTCTGGATACTTCGTCTATGGATCGACCTGAGTCCAAAGAGATTCACTTTTGTCAAGTTCTACCCCTGAAATTTTGTACATTTGAACCTCCTGGACAAGATATGATGAGGCAGAATCCGGTCAAATTGATAGGAGTGAAGATATTTGCATTTATATCTTTGGACGACATTGGCAATTCTGGATGCTGCGGCATATGATTCGACCGGAGGCCACAGAGAGTCGCTTTGGACAAGTGCTGCCGCACAAATCCTGTACATTTGGACCCCCTGGACAAGATACGATGAGGCAGAATCCTGTCAAATTGATAGGAGTAAAGATATTTGTATCTATATCATTAGACGACATTGGCAATTCTGGATAATTCGGCTTATGGATCGACCTGAGTCCAAAGAGATTCCCTTTTGTCAAATGCTCCCCACAAATCTTGTACATTTGTACCTCCTGGACAAGATACGATGATGCAGAATGATGTCAAATTGATAGGAGTAAAGATATTTGCATCTATATCATTGGACGACATTGGCTATTCTGGATACTTCGGCTTATGGATCGACCGGAGTCCAAAGAGATTCACTTTTGTCAAGTTCTACCCCTGAAATCTTGTACATTTGGACCTCCTGGACAAGATATAATGAGGCAGAATCCTGTCAAATTGATAGGAGTGAACATATTTGCATTCATATCTTTGGACGACATTGGCAATTCTGGATGCTGCGGCATATGATTCGACCGGAGGCCACAGAGAGTCGCTTTGGACAAGTGCTGCCGCACAAATCCTGCACATTTGGACCCCCTGGACAAGATACGATGAGGCAGAATCCTGTCAAATTGATAGGAGTAAAGATATTTGTATCTATATCATTGGACGACATTGGCAATTCTGGATAATTCGGCTTATGGATCGACCTGAGTCCAAAGAGATTCGCTTTTGTCAAGTGCTCCCCACAAATCTTGTACATTTGCACCTCCTGGACAAGATATGATGAGGCAGAATCCTGTCAAATTGATAGGAGTGAAGACATTTGCATCTATATCTTTGGACGAAATTGGCAATTCTGGATGCGCCGGCCTATGATTCGATCGGAGGCAAAGAGATACGCTATGGACAAGTGCTGCCGCACAAATCTTGTACATTTGGACCCCCTAGACAAGATACGATGAGGCAGCATCCTGTACAATTCATATGAGTAAAGATACTTGCATTTATATCTTTGGACGACATTGGCAATTCTGGATGATGCGGCTTATGATTCGACCTGAATCCAAAGAGAGTCGCTTTGGACAAGTGCTACCGACAAATCCTGTACATTTGGACCTCCTGGACAAGATACGATGAGGCAGAATCCTGGCAAATTGATAGGAGTTAAGATATTTGCATCTATATAATTCGGATAACATCGGCAATTTTTGTTACTTCGGCATATGGATCGACCTGAATCCAACGGTGTCGCTTTGGACATGTGCTGCCGCCAAAATCTTGTCCAGTTTGACCTCCTGGAAAAGGTATGATGAGGCAGAATCCTGTCACATTCATAGGAGTAAAGATATTTGCATCTATAACATTGCACGACATTGGCAATCCTGGGGATCCGGCATATGAGTCGACCTGAATCCAAAGAGAGTCGCTTTGGACAAGTGCTACCGCACAAATCCGGTACATTTGAACCTGCTGGACAATATACGATGAGGCAGAATCCTGGCAAATTGATAGGAGTTAAGATATTTGCATCTACATCATTGGACGACATTGGCAATCCTGGGGATCCGGCTTATGATTCGACCTGAATCCAAATAGAGTCGCTTTGGACAAGTGCTGCCGCCCAAATCCTGTACATTTGGACCTCCTGGACAAGATACGATGAGGCAGAATCCTGGCAAATTGATAGGAGTAAGATATTTGCATCTATATAATTGGACGACATTGGCAATTCTGGATTCTCAGCTTATGATTCGACCTGAGTCCAAAGAGATTCGCTTTTGTCAAGTGCTACCGCACAAATCTGGTACATTTGGACCTACGTGACAAGGTATGATGAGGCAGAATCCTATCACATTGATAGGAGTGAAGATATTTGCATCTACATCATTGGACGACATTGGCAATTCTGGATGCTCGGGCATATGATGCGACGTGAGTCCAAATAGAGTCACTTTGGACAAGTGCTACCACACAAATCCTGTACATTTGGACCCCCTGGACAAGATACGATGAGGCAGAATCCTGTCAAATTGATAGGAGTAAAGATATTTGTATCTATATCATTGGACGACATTGGCAATTCTGGATAATTCGGCTTATGGATCGACCTGAGTCCAAAGATATTCGCTTTTGTCAAGTGCTCCCCACAAATCTTGTACATTTGTACCTCCTGGACAAGATACGATGATGCAGAATGATGTCAAAAGGATAGGAGTAAAGATATTTGCATCTATAACATTGCACGACATTGGCAATGCTCGGGATCCGGCTTATGATTCGACCTGAATCCAAAGAGAGTCGCTTTGGACAAGTGCTACCGCACAAATCTTGTAAATTTGCACTTCCTGGACATGGTATGATGAGGCAGAATCCTATCAGATTGATAGGAGTAAAGATATTTACATCTATATCATTGGACGACATTGGCAATTCTGGATGCTCGGGCATATGATTCGACATGAGTCCAAACAGAGTCGCTTTGGACAAGTGCTACCGCACAAATCTTGTACATTTTGACCCCCTGGATAAGATACGATGAGGCAGAATCCTGGCAAATTGATAGGAGTAAAGATATTTGCATCTATATCATTGGACGACATTGGTTATTCTGGATACTTCGGCTTATGGATCGACCTGAGTCCAAAGAGATTCGCTTTTCTCAAGTACTCCCCACAAATCTTGTACATTTGTACCTCCTGGACAAGATACGATGATGCAGAATGATGTCAAATGGATAGGAGTAAAGATATTTGCATCTATAACATTGCACGACATTGGCAATCCTCGGGATCCGGCTTATGATTAAACCTGAATCCAAAGAGAGTCGCTTTGGACAAGTGCTACCGCACAAATCCTGTACATTTGAACTCCTGGACAAGATACGATGAGGCAGAATCCTGTCAAATTGATAGGAGTGAAGATATTTGCATCTATATCATTGGACGACATTTGCAGTTTTAGATGCTCGGCTTATGATTCGACCTGAGTCCAAAGAGATTCGCTTTTGTCAAGTGCTCCCCACAAATCTTGTACATTTGCACCTCCTGGACAAGATATGATGAGGCAGAATCCTGTCAAATTGATAGGAGTGAAGATATTTGCATCTATATCATTGGACGACATTGGCTATTCTGGATAATTCGGCTTATGAATCGACCTGAGTCCAAAGAGATTCGCTTTTGTCAAGTGCTCCCCACAAATCTTGTACATTTGCACCTCCTGGACAAGATATGATGAGGCAGAATCCTGTCAAATTGATAGGAGTGAAGACATTTGCATCTATATCTTTGGACGAAATTGGCAATTCTGGATGCGCCGGCATATGATCCGACCGGAGGCAAAAGAGAGACGCTATGGACAAGTGCTGCCGCACAAATCTTGTACATTTGAACCTCCTGGACAAGATATGATGAGGCAGAATCCTGTCAAATTGATAGGAGTGAAGATATTTGCATTTATATCTTTGGAAGTCATTGGCAATTCTGGGTGCTGCGGCATATGATTCGACCGGAGGCCAAAGAGAATCGCTTTGGACAAGTCCTACCGCACAAATCTTGTACATTTGGACCTCCTGCACAAGGTATGATGAGGCAGAATCCTGTCAAGTTGATAGCAGTGAAGATATTTGCATCTATATCATTGGACGACATTGGAAATTCTGAATGCTCGGCTTATGATTCGACCTGAGTTCGAAGAGAGTCGTTTTGGACAAATGCTGCCGTCCAAATCTTGTCCATTTGGACCTCCTGGACAAGATATGATGAGGCAGAATCCTGTTAAATTGATAGGAGTGAAGATGTTTGCATCTATATCATTGGACGACATTGGAAATTCTGAATGCTCGGCTTATTATTCGACCTGAGTTTGAAGAGAGTCGTTTTGGACAAATGCTGCCGCCCAAATCTTGTCCATTTGGACCTCCTGGACAAGATATGATGAGGCAGAATCCTGTTAAATTGATAGGAGTGAAGATATTTGCATCTATATCACTGGGCGACATTGGCAATTCTGGATGCTCCGGCATATGATTCGACCGGAGTCTAAAGAGAGTCGCTTTGGACAAGTGCTACCTCACAAATCGTGTACATTTGAACATCCTGGACAAGATATGATGGGGTAGAATCCTGTCAAATTGATAGGAGTAAAGATATTTGCATCTATATCATTTGGCCACATTGGCAATTTTTTATGCTTCGGCTTGTGGATCGACCTGAGGCCAAAGGGAGTCGCTTTGGACAAGTGCTACAGCACAAATATTGTACATTTGGACCTCGTGTACAAGATACGGTGAGGCAGAAAACCTGTCAAATTAATAGGAGTAAAGATATTTGCATCTATATCATTGGTCAACATCGGCAGTTCTGGATGGTCCGGCTTATGGTTCGACCTAAGTCCAAATAATGTCGTTTTGGACAAGTGCTACAGCACAAATATTGTACATTTGGACCTCGTGTACAAGATACGGTGAGGCAGAAAACCTGTCAAATTAATAGGAGAAAAGATATTTGCATCTATATCATTGGTCAACATCAGCAGTTCTGGATGGTCCGGCTTATGGTTCGACCTAAGTCCAAAGAATGTCGCTTTGGACAAGTGCTACCGCACAAATCTTGTACATTTGAACCTCGTGGACCAGGTATGATGAGGCAGAACCCTATGACATTGATAGGTGTAAAGATATTTACATCTATATCATTGGACGACATTGGCAATTCTGGATGCTCGGCATATGTTTCGACCTGAGTCCAAAAATATTCGCTTTTGTCAAGTGCTACCGCACAAATCTTGTACACTTGAACCTCCTGGACAATATACGATGAGCCAGAATCCTGTGCAACTGTTAGGAGTGAAGATATTTGCATCTATATCGTTGGACGAAATTGGCAATTCTGGATGCTCCGGCTTATGGTTCGACCTGAGTCCAAAGAGAGTCGCTTTCGACAATTTTTAACCCACAAATCTGGTACATTTGGACCTCCTGGGCAAGGTATGATGTGGCAGAATCCTATCACATTGATGGGAGTGAAGGTATTTGCATCTTTATCATCGGACAATATCGGCAATTTTGGATTCTTCGCCTTATGATTAGACCTGAATCCAAAGCGAGTCGCTTTGGACAAGTGCTACCGCACAAATCTTGTACATTTGGACCTCCTGTACAAGGCATGATGGGGCAGAATCCTATCACATTGATAGGAGTAAAGATATTTGCATCTATATCACTGGACGACATTGGCAATTCTTGATGCTTCGGCTTATGGAACGACCTGAGTCCAAAGAGTTTCGCTTTGGAAAGTGCTACCGCACAAATCTTGCACATTTGCACCTCGTGGACAAGATACGATGAGGCAGAATCCTGTCAAATAGATAGGAGTGAAGATGTTTGCACCTATATCATTGGACGACATTGGCAATTCTGGAAGTTCGGCATATGATTCGACCTGAGTTGAAAGAGAGTCACTTTGGACAAATACTGCCGCCCATATATTGTACATTTGGACCCCCTGGACAAGATACGATGAGGCAGAATCCTGTCAAATTGATAGCAGTAAAGATATTTGCATCTATACCATTGCACGACATTGGCAATTCTTGATGCTTCGGCTTATGGAACGACCTGAGTCCAAAGAGTTTCGCTTTGGACAAGTGCTACCGCACAAATCTTGTACATTTGGACCTCCTGTACAAGGTATGATGAGGCAGAATCCTATCAAATTGATAGGAGTAATGATATTTGCATCTATATCACTGGACCACATTGGCAATTCTGGATGCTCCGGCATATGATTCGAGAGGAGGCTATAGAGAGTCGCTTTGGACACGTGCTACCGCACAAATCTTGTACATTTGGACCCCCTGGACAAGATACGATGAGGCAGAATCCTGTCAAATTGATAGCAGTAAAGATATTTGCATCTATATCACTGGGCGACATTGGCAAATCTGGATGCTCCGGCATATGATTCGACCTGAGTCCAAAGAGAGTCGCTTTGGACAAGGGCTACCGCACAAATCTTGTACATTTTGACCTACTGGACAAGGTATGATAAGGCAGAATCCTGTCAAATTGATAGCAGTAAAGATGATTGCACCTATATCATTGGACAACATTGGTAATTCTGGAAGTTCGGCATATGATTCGACCTGAGTTGAAAGAGAGTCACTTTGGACAAATACTGCCGCCCATATCTTGTACATTTGGACCCCCTGGACAAGATACGATGAGGCAGAATCCTGTCAAATTGATAGCAGTAAAGATATTTGCATCTATACCATTGCACGACATTGGCAATTCTTGATGCTTCGGCTTATGGAACGACCTGAGTCCAAAGAGTTTCGCTTTGGACAAGTGCTCCCCCACAAATCTTGTACATTTGAACCTCATGGACAAGATACGATGAGGCAGAATCCTGTCAAATTTATAGGAGTAAAGATGTTTGCATCTATATCATTGGACGACATTGGCAATTCTGGATGCTCCGGCATAAGATTCGACCGGAGGCCAAAGAGAGTCGCTTTGGACACGTGCTACCTCACAAGTCTTGTACATTTGGACCCCCTGGACAAGATGCGACGAGGCAGAATCCTGTCAAATTGATAGCAGTAAAGATATTTGCATCTATATCATTGGACGACATTGGCAATTCTGGATGCTCCGGCATATGATTCGACCGGAGGCCAAAGAGAGTCCCTTTGGACACGTGCTACCGCACAAGTCTTGTACATTTTGACCCCCTGGACAAGAGGCGATGAGGCAGAATCCTGTCAAAGTGATAGCAGTGAAGATATTTGCATCTATATCATTGGACGACATTGGAAATTCTGAATGCTCGGCTTATGATTCGACCTGAGTTCGAAGAGAGTCGTTTTGGACAAATGCTGCCGTCCAAATCTTGTCCATTTGGACCTCCTGGACAAGATATGATGAGGCAGAATCCTGTTAAATTGATAGGAGTGAAGATGTTTGCATCTATATCATTGGACGACATTGGAAATTCTGAATGCTCGGCTTATTATTCGACCTGAGTTTGAAGAGAGTCGTTTTGGACAAATGCTGCCGCCCAAATCTTGTCCATTTGGACCTCCTGGACAAGATATGATGAGGCAGAATCCTGTTAAATTGATAGGAGTGAAGATATTTGCATCTATATCACTGGGCGACATTGGCAATTCTGGATGCTCCGGCATATGATTCGACCGGAGTCTAAAGAGAGTCGCTTTGGACAAGTGCTACCTCACAAATCGTGTACATTTGAACATCCTGGACAAGATATGATGGGGTAGAATCCTGTCAAATTGATAGGAGTAAAGATATTTGCATCTATATCATTTGGCCACATTGGCAATTTTTTATGCTTCGGCTTGTGGATCGACCTGAGGCCAAAGGGAGTCGCTTTGGACAAGTGCTACAGCACAAATATTGTACATTTGGACCTCGTGTACAAGATACGGTGAGGCAGAAAACCTGTCAAATTAATAGGAGTAAAGATATTTGCATCTATATCATTGGTCAACATCGGCAGTTCTGGATGGTCCGGCTTATGGTTCGACCTAAGTCCAAATAATGTCGTTTTGGACAAGTGCTACAGCACAAATATTGTACATTTGGACCTCGTGTACAAGATACGGTGAGGCAGAAAACCTGTCAAATTAATAGGAGAAAAGATATTTGCATCTATATCATTGGTCAACATCAGCAGTTCTGGATGGTCCGGCTTATGGTTCGACCTAAGTCCAAAGAATGTCGCTTTGGACAAGTGCTACCGCACAAATCTTGTACATTTGAACCTCGTGGACCAGGTATGATGAGGCAGAACCCTATGACATTGATAGGTGTAAAGATATTTACATCTATATCATTGGACGACATTGGCAATTCTGGATGCTCGGCATATGTTTCGACCTGAGTCCAAAAATATTCGCTTTTGTCAAGTGCTACCGCACAAATCTTGTACACTTGAACCTCCTGGACAATATACGATGAGCCAGAATCCTGTGCAACTGTTAGGAGTGAAGATATTTGCATCTATATCGTTGGACGAAATTGGCAATTCTGGATGCTCCGGCTTATGGTTCGACCTGAGTCCAAAGAGAGTCGCTTTCGACAATTTTTAACCCACAAATCTGGTACATTTGGACCTCCTGGGCAAGGTATGATGTGGCAGAATCCTATCACATTGATGGGAGTGAAGGTATTTGCATCTTTATCATCGGACAATATCGGCAATTTTGGATTCTTCGCCTTATGATTAGACCTGAATCCAAAGCGAGTCGCTTTGGACAAGTGCTACCGCACAAATCTTGTACATTTGGACCTCCTGTACAAGGCATGATGGGGCAGAATCCTATCACATTGATAGGAGTAAAGATATTTGCATCTATATCACTGGACGACATTGGCAATTCTTGATGCTTCGGCTTATGGAACGACCTGAGTCCAAAGAGTTTCGCTTTGGAAAGTGCTACCGCACAAATCTTGCACATTTGCACCTCGTGGACAAGATACGATGAGGCAGAATCCTGTCAAATAGATAGGAGTGAAGATGTTTGCACCTATATCATTGGACGACATTGGCAATTCTGCATGCTGCGACATATGATTCGACCGGAGGCCAAAAAGAGTCGCTTTAGACAAGTGCTACCGCTCAATTCTTGTACATATGGACCACCTGGAAAAGATACGATGAGGCAGAATCCTGTACATTTGATCGGAGTAAAGATATTTGCATCTATATCATTGGACGACATTGGCAATTCTGGATACTTCGGCATATGGATCGACCTGAGTTCAAAGAGAATCGCTTTGGACAAATGCTGCCGCCCAAATCCTGTCCATTTGGACCTCCTGGACAAGATAAGATGCGGCAGAATCCTGTCAAATTGATAGGAATAAAGATATTTGCATCTATATCATTGGACGACATTGGCAATTCTGGATGCTCCGGCTTATGATTCGACCTAAGTCCAAAGAGATTCGCTTTTGTGAAGTGCTAAGGTACAAATCTTGTACACTTGATCCTCCTGGACAAGATATGATGAGACAGGAACCTGTCAAATTGATAGGAGTAAAGATATTTGCATCTATATCAATGGACGTCATTGGCAATTTTGGATGTTCCGGCATATGATTCGACCTGAATCCCAAGAGAGTCGCTTGGACAAGTACTAGAGCACAAATCCTATACATTTGCACCTCCGGAACAAGGTATGATGAGGCAGAATCCTGGCGTATTGATAGGAGTAAAGATATTTGCATCTATATCATTGGGCGACATTGGCAATTCTGGATACTTCGGCTTATGATTCGACCTGAGTACAACGAGAGTCGCTTTGGACAAGTGCTCCCGCACAAATCTTGTACATTTGAACCTCATTGAAAAGATACGATGAGGCAGAATCCTGTCAAATTGATAAGAGTAAAGATATTTGAATCTATATCAATGGACGTCATTGGCAATTCTGGATATTCCGGCAGATGATTCGACCTGAATCCCAAGAGAGTCGCTTGGACAAGTACAAGAGCACAAGTCCTGTACATTTGCACCTCCGAAACAAGGTATGATGAGACAGAATCCTGTAAAATTGATAGCAGTAAAGATATTTGCATCTATATCATTCCGATAAGATCTACAATTTTTGTTACTTCGGCATATGGATCGACCTGAGTCCAAAGAGAGTCGCTTTGGACAAGTGCTACCACACAAATCTTGTATGTGTGGACCTCCGAAACAAGGTATGATGAGACAGAATCCTGTCAAATTGATAGCAGTAAAGATATTTGCATCTATATCATTCCGATAAGATCGGCAATTTTTGTTACTTCGGCATATGGATCGACCTGAGTCCAAAGAGAGTCGCTTTGGACAAGGGCTACCGCACAAATCTTGTACATTTTGACCTACTGGACAAGGAATGATGACGCAGAATCCTGTCAAATTGATAGCAGTAAAGATATTTGCATCTATATCATTGGACGACATTGGCAATTCTGGATACTCGGCTTATGATTCGACCTGAGTTCAAAGAGTGTCGATTCGGACAAATGCTGCCGCCCAAATCTTGTCCATCTGGACCTCCTGGACAAGATATGATGAGGCAGAATCCTGTCAAATTGATAGGAGTGAAGATATTTGCATCTATATCATTGGACGACATTGGCAATTCTGTATTTTTCGGCTTACGGATCGACCTCATTCCAAAGAGATTCGCTTTTGTCAAGTGCTACCGCACAAATCGTGTACATTTGAACCTCCTGGACAAGATATGATGAGGCAGAATCCTTTCAAATTGATAGGAATAAAGATATTTGCGTCTATATCATTGGACGACATTGGCAATTCTGGATGCTCCGGCATATGATTCGACCGGAGGCCAAAGAGAGTCGCTTTGGACACGTGCTACCGCACAAGTCTTGTACATTTGGATCCCCTGGACAAGATGCGATGAGGCAGAATCCTGTCAAATTGATAGCAGTAAAGATATTTGCATCTATATCATTGGACGACATTGGAAATTCTGGATGCTCGGCTTATGATTCGACCTGAGTTCGAAGAGAGTCGTTTTGGACAAATGCTGCCCCCCAAATCTTGTCCATTTGGACTTCCTGGACAAGATATGATGAGGCAGAATCCTGTTACATTGATAGGAGTGAAGATGTTTGCATCTATACCATTGCACGACATTGGCAATTCTTGATGCTTCGGCTTATGGTTCGATCTGAGTCCAAAGAGTTTGGCTTTGGACAAGTGCTACCGCACTAATCTTGTACATTTGGACCTCCTGTACAAGGCATGATGAGGCAGAATCCTAACACTTTGATAGGAGTAAAGATATTTGCATCTATATCACTGGGCGACATTGGCAATTCTGGATGCTCCGGCGTATGATTCGACATGAGTCCAAAGAGAGTCGCTTTGGACAAGGGCTACCGCACAAATCTTGTACATTTTGACCTACTGGACAAGGTATGATGAGGCAGAATCCTGTCAAATTGATAGGTGTGAAGATGTTTGCATCTATATTATTCGGATAAGATCGGCAATTTTTGTAACTTCTGCATATGGATCGACCTGAGTCCAAAGAGAGTCGCTTTGGACAAGTGCTACCTCACAAATCGTATACATTTGAACCTCCTGGACAAGATATGATGAGGTAGAATCCTGTCAAATTGATAGGAGTAAAGATATTTGCATCTATATCATTTGGCCACATTGGCAATTTTTTATGCTTCGGCTTGTGGATCGACCTGAGGCCAAAGGGAGTCGCTTTGGACAAGTGCTACAGCACAAATATTGTACATTTGGACCTCGTGTACAAGATACGGTGAGGCAGAATCCTGTCAAATAGATAGGAGTGAAGATATTTGCATCTATATCATTGGACGACATTGGCAATTCTGGATGCTCGGCATATGATTCGACCGGAGGTCAAAGAGAGTCGCTTTGGACACGTGCTGCCGCACAAATCATGTACATTTGGACCCCCTGGACAAGATACGATGAGGCAGAATCCTGTCAAATTGATAGCAGTAAAGATATTTGCATCTATATCATTGCACGACATTGGCAATTCTGGTTGCTTCGGCTTATGTATTGACCTGAGTCCAAAGAGTTTCGCTTTTATCTAGTGCTAACGCACAAATCTTGTACACTTGATCCTCCTGGACAAGACACGATGAGCCAGAATCCTGTCAAATGGATAGGAGTAAAGATATTTGCATTTATATCACTAGACGACATTGGCAATTCTGGATGCTCCGGCATATGATTCGACCTGAATCGAAAGGGAGTCGGTTTGGGCAAATGCTGCCGCCCAAAACTTGTGCATTTAGACCTCCTGGAAAAGGTATGATGAGGCAGAATCCTGTCAAATTGATAGGAGTGAAGATATTTGCATCTATATCATTAGATAATATCGGAAATTTCTGATGCTTCGGCTTATGGATCGACATGAGTCCAAAGAGTTTCGCTTTTGTCTAGTGCTACCGCACAAATCTTGTACACTTGATCCTCCTGGACAAGACACGAAGAGCCAGAATCCTGTCAAATTGATAGGAGTGGAGATATTTGCATCTATATCATTAGATAATATCGGAAATTTCTGATGCTTCGGCTTATGGATCGACCTGAGTCCAAAGAGAGTCGCTTTGGACAAGTCCTACCGCACAAATCGTGTCCATTGGATCCTCCTGGACAATACCGGATGAGGCAGAATCCTGTCAAATTGATAGGAGTAAATATATTTCTATCTATATCATTGGACGACATTGGCAATCCTGGGGATCCGGCTTATGATTCGACCTGAATCCAAAGAGAGTCGGTCTGGACAAGTGCTACTGCCCAAATCTTGTACACTTGAACCTCCTGGACAAGATAAGATGTGGCAGAAGGCTGTAAAATGTATAGGAGTGACGATATTTGCCTCTAAATCATTGGACGACATTGGCAATTGTGGATTCTTCGCCTTATGATCAGACCTGAATCCAAAGCGAGTCGCTTTGGACAAGTGCTACCGCACAAATCTTGTACATTTGGACCTCCTGGACCAGGTATGATGAAGCAGAACGCTATGACATTGATAGGTGTAAAGATATTTACATCTATATCATTGGACGACATTGGCAATTCTGGATGCTCGGCATATGTTTCGACCTGAGTCCAAAAATATTCGCTTTTGTCAAGTGCTACCGCACAAATCTTGTACACTTGAACCTCCTGGACAATATACGATGAGCCAGAATCCTGTCCAACTGTTAGGAGTGAAGATATTTGCATCTATATCGGTGGACGAAATTGGCCATTCTGGATGCTCCGGCTAATGGTTCGACCTGAGTCCAAAGAGAGTCGCTTTCGACAATTTTTAACCCACAAATCTGGTACATTTGGACCTCCTGGGCAAGGTATGATGTGGCAGAATTCTATCACATTGATAGGAGTGAAGGTATTTGCATCTTTATCATCGGACAATATCGGCAATTTTGGATTCTTCGCCTTATGATTAGACCTGAATCCAAAGCGAGTTGCTTTGGACAAGTGCTACCGCACAAATCTTGTACATTTGGACTTCCTGGCCATGTTTCGATGAGGCAGAATCCTGTACAATTGATAGGAGTAAAGATATTTGCATCTATATCATTGGACGAAATTGGCAATTCTGGATGCTGCGGCTTATGATTCGACCTGAGTCCAAAGAGAGTCGCTTTGGACAAGTGCTACCGCACAAATCTTGTACATTTGGACCTCCTGTACAAGGTATGATGAGGCAGAATCCTATCACATTGATAGGAGTAAATATATTTGCATCTATATCATTGGACGACATTGGCAATTCTGGATGCTCCGGCGTATGATTCGACATGAGTCCAAAGAGAGTCGCTTTGGACAAGGGCTACCGCACAAATCTTGTACATTTTGACCTACTGGACAAGGTATGATGAGGCAGAATCCTGTCAAATTGATAGGTGTGAAGATGTTTGCATCTATATTATTCGGATAAGATCGGCAATTTTTGTAACTTCTGCATATGGATCGACCTGAGTCCAAAGAGAGTCGCTTTGGACAAGTGCTACCTCACAAATCGTATACATTTGAACCTCCTGGACAAGATATGATGAGGTAGAATCCTGTCAAATTGATAGGAGTAAAGATATTTGCATCTATATCATTTGGCCACATTGGCAATTTTTTATGCTTCGGCTTGTGGATCGACCTGAGGCCAAAGGGAGTCGCTTTGGACAAGTGCTACAGCACAAATATTGTACATTTGGACCTCGTGTACAAGATACGGTGAGGCAGAATCCTGTCAAATAGATAGGAGTGAAGATATTTGCATCTATATCATTGGACGACATTGGCAATTCTGGATGCTCGGCATATGATTCGACCGGAGGTCAAAGAGAGTCGCTTTGGACACGTGCTGCCGCACAAATCATGTACATTTGGACCCCCTGGACAAGATACGATGAGGCAGAATCCTGTCAAATTGATAGCAGTAAAGATATTTGCATCTATATCATTGCACGACATTGGCAATTCTGGTTGCTTCGGCTTATGTATTGACCTGAGTCCAAAGAGTTTCGCTTTTATCTAGTGCTAACGCACAAATCTTGTACACTTGATCCTCCTGGACAAGACACGATGAGCCAGAATCCTGTCAAATTGATAGGAGTAAAGATATTTGCATTTATATCACTAGACGACATTGGCAATTCTGGATGCTCCGGCATATGATTCGACCTGAATCGAAAGGGAGTCGGTTTGGGCAAATGCTGCCGCCCAAATCTTGTGCATTTAGACCTCCTGGAAAAGGTATGATGAGGCAGAATCCTGTCAAATTGATAGGAGTGAAGATATTTGCATCTATATCATTAGATAATATCGGAAATTTCTGATGTTTCGGCTTATGGATCGACATGAGTCCAAAGAGGTTCCCTTTTGTCTAGTGCTACCGCACAAATCTTGTACACTTGATCCTCCTGGACAAGACACGAAGAGCCAGAATCCTGTCAAATTGATAGGAGTGGAGATATTTGCATCTATATCATTAGATAATATCGGAAATTTCTGATGCTTCGGCTTATGGATCGACCTGAGTCCAAAGAGAGTCGCTTTGGACAAGTCCTACCGCACAAATCGTGTCCATTGGATCCTCCTGGACAAGACCGGATGAGGCAGAATCCTGTCAAATTGATAGGAGTAAATATATTTCTATCTATATCATTGGACGACATTGGCAATCCTGGGGATCCGGCTTATGATTCGACCTGAATCCAAAGAGAGTCGGTCTGGACAAGTGCTACTGCCCAAATCTTGTACACTTGAACCTCCTGGACAAGATAAGATGTGGCAGAAGGCTGTAAAATGTATAGGAGTGACGATATTTGCCTCTAAATCATTGGACGACATTGGCAATTCTGGATGCTTCGGCATATGATTCGACCTGAGTCCAAAGAGAGTCGCTTTGGACAAATGCTGCCGCCCAAATATTGTACATTCGGACCTCCTGGAAAAGGTATGATAAGGCAGAATCCTGTCACAATGATAGGAGTGAAGATATTTGCATCTATATCTTTGGACGACATTGGCAATTCTGGATGCACCGGCTTATGATTCGACCTGAGTCCAAAGAGAGTCGCTTTGGACAAGTGCTACCGCACAAATCTTGTACATTTGGACCTCCTGGACAAGACCGGATGAGGCAGAATCCTGTCAAACTGATAGGAGTGACGATATTTGCCTCTAAATCATTGGACGACATTGGCAATTCTGGATGCTTCGGCTTATGATTCGACCTGAGTCCAAAGAGTTTCGCTTTTGTCTAGTGCTACCGCGCAAATCTTGTACATTTGGACCCCCTGGACAAGATGCGATGAGGCAGAATCCTGTCAAAATGATAGCAGTAAAGATATTTGCATCTATATCATTGCACGACATTGGCAATTCTGGATGCTTCGGCTTATGGACCGACCTGAGTCCAAAGAGTTTCGCTTTTGTCTAGTGCTACCGCACAAATCTTGTACATTTGAATCTCCTGGAAAAGGTATGGTGAGGCAGAATCCTGTCACATTGATAGTAGTATAGATATTTGCATCGATATCATTGGGCGACATTGGCAATTCTGGATGCTCCGGCTTATGATTCGACCTGAGTCCAAAGAGTTTCGCTTTGGACAAGTGCTACCGCACAAATCTTGTACATTTGGACCTCCTGTACAAGGTATGAGGAGGCAGAATCCTATCACATTGATAGGAGTAAAGATATTTGCATCTATATCACTGGACGACATTGGCAATTCTGGATGCTCCGGCTTATGATTCAACCTGAGTCCAAAGAGAGTCGCTTTGGACAAGTGCTACCTCACAAATCTTGTACATTTGGACCTCCTGTACAAGGTATGATGAGGCAGAATCCTATCACATTGATAGGAGTAAATATATTTGCATCTATATTACTGGACGACATTGGCAATTCTGGATGCTCCGGCATATGATTCGACCGGAGGCCAAAGAGAGTCGCTTTCGACACATGCTGCCGCACAAATCATGTACATTTGGACCCCCTGGACAAGATACGATGAGGCAGAATCCTGTCAAATTGATAGCAGTAAAGATATTTGCATCTATATCATTGCACGACATTGGCAATTCTGGTTGCTTCGGCTTATGTATTGACCTGAGTCCAAAGAGTTTCGCTTTTATCTAGTGCTAACGCACAAATCTTGTACACTTGATCCTCCTGGACAAGACACGATGAGCCAGAATCCTGTCAAATTGATAGGAGTAAAGATATTTGCATTTATATCACTAGACGACATTGGCAATTCTGGATGCTCCGGCATATGATTCGACCTGAATCGAAAGGGAGTCGGTTTGGGCAAATGCTGCCGCCCAAATCTTGTGCATTTAGACCTCCTGGAAAAGGTATGATGAGGCAGAATCCTGTCAAATTGATAGGAGTGAAGATATTTGCATCTATATCATTAGATAATATCGGAAATTTCTGATGTTTCGGCTTATGGATCGACATGAGTCCAAAGAGGTTCCCTTTTGTCTAGTGCTACCGCACAAATCTTGTACACTTGATCCTCCTGGACAAGACACGAAGAGCCAGAATCCTGTCAAATTGATAGGAGTGGAGATATTTGCATCTATATCATCAGATAATATCGGAAATTTCTGATGCTTCGGCTTATGGATCGACCTGAGTCCAAAGAGAGTCGCTTTGGACAAGTCCTACCGCACAAATCGTGTCCATTGGATCCTCCTGGACAAGACCGGATGAGGCAGAATCCTGTCAAATTGATAGGAGTAAATATATTTCTATCTATATCATTGGACGACATTGGCAATCCTGGGGATCCGGCTTATGATTCGACCTGAATCCAAAGAGAGTCGGTCTGGACAAGTGCTACTGCCCAAATCTTGTACACTTGAACCTCCTGGACAAGATAAGATGTGGCAGAAGGCTGTAAAATGTATAGGAGTGACGATATTTGCCTCTAAATCATTGGACGACATTGGCAATTCTGGATGCTTCGGCATATGATTCGACCTGAGTCCAAAGAGAGTCGCTTTGGACAAATGCTGCCGCCCAAATATTGTACATTCGGACCTCCTGGAAAAGGTATGATAAGGCAGAATCCTGTCACAATGATAAGAGTGAAGATATTTGCATCTATATCTTTGGACGACATTGGCAATTCTGGATGCACCGGCTTATGATTCGACCTGAGTCCAAAGAGAGTCGCTTTGGACAAGTGCTACCGCACAAATCTTGTACATTTGGACCTCCTGGACAAGACCGGATGAGGCAGAATCCTGTCAAACTGATAGGAGTGACGATATTTGCCTCTAAATCATTGGACGACATTGGCAATTCTGGATGCTTCGGCTTATGATTCGACCTGAGTCCAAAGAGTTTCGCTTTTGTCTAGTGCTACCGCGCAAATCTTGTACATTTGGACCCCCTGGACAAGATGCGATGAGGCAGAATCCTGTCAAAATGATAGCAGTAAAGATATTTGCATCTATATCATTGCACGACATTGGCAATTCTGGATGCTTCGGCTTATGGACCGACCTGAGTCCAAAGAGTTTCGCTTTTGTCTAGTGCTACCGCACAAATCTTGTACATTTGAATCTCCTGGAAAAGGTATGGTGAGGCAGAATCCTGTCACATTGATAGTAGTATAGATATTTGCATCGATATCATTGGGCGACATTGGCAATTCTGGATGCTCCGGCTTATGATTCGACCTGAGTCCAAAGAGTTTCGCTTTGGACAAGTGCTACCGCACAAATCTTGTACATTTGGACCTCCTGTACAAGGTATGAGGAGGCAGAATCCTATCACATTGATAGGAGTAAAGATATTTGCATCTATATCACTGGACGACATTGGCAATTCTGGATGCTCCGGCTTATGATTCAACCTGAGTCCAAAGAGAGTCGCTTTGGACAAGTGCTACCTCACAAATCTTGTACATTTGGACCTCCTGTACAAGGTATGATGAGGCAGAATCCTATCACATTGATAGGAGTAAATATATTTGCATCTATATTACTGGACGACATTGGCAATTCTGGATGCTCCGGCATATGATTCGACCGGAGGCCAAAGAGAGTCGCTTTCGACACATGCTGCCGCACAAATCTTGTACATTTGGACCCCCTGGACAAGATACGATGAGGCAGAATCCTGTCAAATTGATAGCAGTAAAGATATTTGCATCTATATCATTGCACGACATTGGCAATTCTGGTTGCTTCGGCTTATGGATCGACCTGAGTCCAAAGAGTTTCGCTTTTATCTAGTGCTACCGCACAAATCTTGTACACTTGATCCTCCTGGACAAGACACGATGAGCCAGAATCCTGTCAAATTGATTGGAGTGAAGATATTTGCATCTATATCATTGGGCGACATTGGCAATTCTGGATGCTCCGGCTTATGATTCGACCTGAGTCCAAAGAGAGTCGCTTTGGACAAGTGCTACCGCACGAATCGTGTACATTTGGACCTCCTGTACAAGGTATGATGAGGCAGAATCGAATCACATTGATAGGAGTAAAGATATTTGCATCTATATCATTGGACGACATTGGAAATTCTGGATGCTCGGCTTATGATTCGACCTGAGTTCAAAGCGATTCGCTTTGGTCAAGTGCTACCGCACAAATCGTGCACATTTGAACCTCCTGGAAAAGGTATGGTGAGGCAGAATTGTGTCACATTGATAGTAGTAAAGATATTTGCATCGATATCATTGGACGACATTGGCAATCCTGGGGATCCGGCTCATGATTCCATCGAAGGCCAAAGAGGGTCGCTTTTGACACGTGCTACCGCACAAATCTTGTACATTTGGACCCCCTGGACAAGATGCGATGAGGCAGAATCCTGTCACATTGATAGTAGTATAGATATTTGCATCGATATCATTGGACGACATTGGCAATCCTGGGGATCCGGCTCATGATTCGATGGGAGGCCAAAGAGAGTCGCTTTGGACACGTGCTACCGCACAAATCTTGTACATTTGGACCCCCTGCACAATATACGATGAGGTAGAATCCTGTCAAATTGATAGCAGTAAAGATATTTGCATCTATATCATTAGATAATATCGGAAATTTCTGATGCTTCAGCTTATGGATCGACTTGAGTCCAAAGGGAGTCGGTTTGGGCAAATTCTGCCGCCCACAACTTGTACATTTGGACCTCCTGTACAAGGTATGATGAGGCAGAACCCTATGACATTGATAGGTGTAAAGATATTTGCATCTATATTTTTAACCCACAAATCTGGTACATTTGGACCTCCTGGGCAAGGTATGATGTGGCAGAATTCTATCACATTGATAGGAGTGAAGGTATTTGAATCTTTATCATTGGACAACATTGGCAATCCTGGGGATCCGGCATATGATTCGACCTGAATCCAAATAGAGTCGGTCTGGACAAGTGCTACCGCACAAACCTTGTACATTTGCACCTCCTGGACAAGATACGATGAGGAAGAATGCTGTAAAATTGATAGGAGTGAGGATATTTGCCTCTATATCATTGGACAATATCGGCAATTGTGGATTCTTCGCCTTATGATCAGACCTGAATCCAAAGCGTGTCGCTTTGGACTAGTTCTACCGCACAAATCTTGTACATTTAGACCACCTGGCCAAGTTTCGATGAGGCAGAATCCTGTACAATTGATAGGAGTAAAGATATTTGCATCTATATCATTGGACGACATTGGAAATTCTGGATGCTGCGGCTTATGGTTCGACCTGAGTCCAAATAGAGTCGGTCCGGACAAGTGCTACCGCACAAACCTTGTACATTTGCACCTCCTGGATAAGATACGATGAGGAAGAATGCTGTAAAATTGATAGGAGTGAGGATATTTGCCTCTATATCATTGGACAATATCGGCAATTGTGGATTCTTCGCCTTATGATCAAACCTGAATTCAAAGCGAGTCGCTTTGGACAAGTGCTACCGCACAAATCTTGTACATTTGGACCTCCTGGACCAGGTATGATGAGGCAGAACCCTATGACATTGATAGGTGTAAAGATATTTACATCTATACCATTGGACGACATTGGCAATTCTGGATTCTCGGCATATGTTTCGACCTGAGTCCAAAAATATTCGCTTTTGTCAAGTGCTACCGCACAAATCTTGTACACTTGAACCTCCTGGACAATATACGATGAGCCAGAATCCTGTCCAACTGTTAGGAGTGAAGATATTTGCATCTATATCGTTGGTCGAAATTGGCAATTCTGGATGCTCCGGCTTATGGTTCGACCTGAGTCCAAAGAGAGTCGCTTTCGACAATTTTTAACCCACAAATCTGGTACATTTTGACCTCCTGGGCAAGGTATGATGTGGCAGAATCCTGTCAAATTGATAGGAGTAAAGATATTTGTATCTATATCATTGGACGACATTGGCAATTCTGGATGCTCCGGCATATGATTCGACAGGAGGCCAAAGAGAGTCGCTTTGGACACGTGCTGCCGCACAAATCTTGTACATTTGGACACCCTGGACAAGATACGATGAGGCAGAATCCTGTCAAATTGATAGCAGTAAAGATATTTGCATCTATATCATTGCACGACATTGGCAATTCTGGTTGCTTCGGCTTATGGATCGACCTGAGTCCAAAGAGTTTCGCTTTTATCTAGTGCTACCGCACAAATCTTGTACACTTGATCCTCCTGGACAAGACACGATGAGCCAGAATCTTGTCAAATTGATTGGAGTGAAGATATTTGCATCTATATCATTGGGCGACATTGGCAATTCTGGATGCTCCGGCTTATGATTCGACCTGAGTCCAAAGAGAGTCGCTTTGGACCAGTGCTACCGCACGAATCGTGTACATTTGAACCTCCTGGACCAGGTATGATGAGGTAGAATCCTGTCAAATTGATAGGAGTAAAGTTATTTGCATCTATATCATTTGGCCACATTGGCAATTTTTTATGCTTCGGCTTGTGGATCGACCTGAGGCCAAAGGGAGTCGCTTTGGACAAGTGCTACAGCACAAATATTGTACATTTGGACCTCGTGTACAAGATACGGTGAGGCAGAATCCTGTCAAATAGATAGGAGTGAAGATATTTGCATCTATATCATTGGACGACATTGGCAATTCTGGATGCTCGGCATATGATTCGACCGGAGGCCAAAGAGAGTCGCTTTGGACACGTGCTGCCGCACAAATCATGTACATTTGGACCCCCTGGACAAGATACGATGAGGCAGAATCCTGTCAAATTGATAGCAGTAAAGATATTTGCATCTATATCATTGCACGACATTGGCAATTCTGGTTGCTTCGGCTTATGTATTGACCTGAGTCCAAAGAGTTTCGCTTTTATCTAGTGCTAACGCACAAATCTTGTACACTTGATCCTCCTGGACAAGACACGATGAGCCAGAATCCTGTCAAATTGATTGGAGTGAAGATATTTGCATCTATATCATTGGGCGACATTGGCAATTCTGGATGCTCCGGCTTATGATTCGACCTGAGTCCAAAGAGAGTCGCTTTCGACAAGTGTTACCGCACAAATCTTGTACATTCGGACGCCCTGGACAATATACGATGGGGCAGAATCCTGTCAAATTGATAGGAGTAAAGATATTTGCATCTATATCATTGGACGTCATTCGCAATTCTGGATGCTCGGCTTATGATTCGACCTGAGTTCAAAGAGATTCGCTTTGGTCAAGTGCTACCGCACAAATCGTGCACATCTGAACCTCCTGGACAACATAAAATGAAGCAGATGGCTGTAAAATTTATAGGTGTAAGGATATTTGCCACTAAATCATTGGACAATATCGGCAATTTTGGATTCTTCGCCTTATGATTCGACCTGAATCCAAAGGGAGTCGCTTTGGAAAAGTGCTACCGCACAAATCTTGTACATTCGGACCCCCTGCACAAGATACGATGAGGCTGAATCCTGTCAAATTGATAGGAGTGAAGATATTTGCATCTATATCATTGGTTAACATCGGCAGTTCTGGATGGTCCGGCTTATGGTTCGACCTAAGTCCAAAGAATGTCGCTTTGGACAAGTGCTAACGCACAAATCTGGTACATTTGAACCTCCTGGACAAGACACGATGAGCCAGAATCCTGCAAAATTGATAGGAGTGAAAATATTTGCATCTATATCATTGGACGTCATTCGCAATTCTGGATGCTCGGCTTATGATTCGACCTGAGTTCAAAGAGATTCGCTTTGGTCAAGTGCTACCGCACAAATCGTGCACATTTGAACCTCCTGGAAAGGGTATGGTGAGGCAGAATCGTGTCACATTGATAGTAGTAAAGATATTTGCATCGATATCATTGGACGACATTGGCAATTCTGGATGCTCCGGCTTATGATTCGACCTGAGTTCAAAGAGAGTCGCTTTCGACAAGTGCTACCGCACAAATCTTGTACATTTGGACCTCGTGTACAAGATACGGTGAGGCAGAAAACCTGTCAAATTAATAAGAGAAAAGATATTTGCATCTATATCATTGGACGACATTGGCAATTCTGGATGCACCGGCATATGATTCGACCTGAGTCCAAAGAGAGTCGCTTTGGACAAGTGCTACCGCACAAATCTTGTACATTTGGACCTCCTGTACAAGGTATGATGAGGCAGAATCCCATCACATTGATAGGAGTAAAGATATTTGCATCTATATCATTGCACGACATTAGCAATTCTGGATGCTCCGGCATATGATTCGCCCGGAGGCCAAAGAGAGTCGCTTTGGACACGTGCTACCGCGCAAATCTTGTACATTTGGACCCCCTGGACAAGATGCGATGAGGCAGAATCCTGTCAAATTGATAGCAGTAAAGATATTTGCATCTATATCATTGGACGACATTGGCAATTCTGGATGCTCGGCTTATGATTCGACCTGAGTTCAAAGAGATTCGCTTTGGTCAAGTGCTACAGCACAAATCGTGCACATCTGAACCTCCTGGACAACATAAGATGAAGCAGATGGCTGTAAAATTTATAGGTGTAAGGATAATTGCCACTAAATCATTGGACAATATCGGCAATTTTGGATTCTTCGCCTTATGATTCGACCTGAATCCAAAGGGAGTCGCTTTGTAAAAGTGCTACCGCACAAATCTTGTACATTCGGACCCCCTGCACAAGATACGATGAGGCTGAATCCTGTCAAATTGATAGGAGTGAAGATATTTGCATCTATATCATTGGTCAACATCAGCAGTTCTGGATGGTCCGGCTTATGATTCGACCTGAATCCAAAGGGACTCGGTTTGGGCAAATGCTGCCGCCCACAACTTGTGCATTTGGACCTCCTGGAAAAGGTATGATGAGGCAGAATCCTGTCACATTGATAGGAGTGAAGATACTTGCATCTATATCACTAGACGACATTGGCAATTCTGGATGCTCCGGCATATGATTCGCCCGGAGGCCAAAGAGAGTCGCTTTGGACACGTGCTACCGCACAACTCTTGTACATTTGGACCCCCTGGACAAGATGCGATGAGGCAGAATCCTGTCAAATTGATAGCAGTAAAGATATTTGCATCTATATCATTGCACGACATTGGCAATTCTGGATGCTTCGGATTATGGACCGACCTGAGTCCAAAGAGTTTCGCTTTTGTCTAGTGCTACCGCACAAATCTTGTACTTTTGAATCTCCCGGAAAAGGTATGGTGAGGCAGAATCCTGTCACATTGATAGTAGTATAGATATTTGCATCGATATCATTGGACGACATTGGCAATCCTGGGGATCCGGCTCATGATTCGATCGGAGGCCAAAGAGAGTCGCTTTGGACACGTGCTACCGCACAAATCGTGTACATTTGGACCCCCTGGACAAGATGCGATGAGGCAGAATCCTGTCAATTTGATAGCAGTAAAGATATTTGCATCTTTATCATTGGACGACATTGGCAATTCTGCATGCTCCGGCGTATTATTCGACCGGAGGCCAAAGAGAGTCGCTTTGGACAAGTGCTACCACACAAATCGTCTACTTTTGGACCCCCTGCACAATATACGATGAGGTAGAATCCTGTCAAATTGATAGCAGTAAAGATATTTGCATCTATATCATTAGATAATATCGGAAATTTCTGATGCTTCGGCTTATGGATCGACTTGAGTCCAAAGGGAGTCGGTTTGGGCAAATTCTGCCGCCCACAACTTGTGCATTTGGACCTCCTGGAAAAGGTATGATGAGGCAGAATCCTGTCACATTGATAGGAGTGAAGATATTTGCATCTATATCACTAGACGACATTGGCAATTCTGGATGCTTCGGCTTATGGATCGACCTGAGTCCAAAGACAGTCGCTTTGGACAAGTGCTACCGCACAAATCTTGTATGTGTGAACCTCCTGTACAAGGTATGATGAGGCAGAATCCTATCACATTGATAGGAGTGAAGATATTTGCATCTATATCATTGGACGACATTGGCAATTCTGGATGTACCGGCTTATGATTCGACCTGAGTCCAAAGCGAGTCGCTTTGAACAAGTGCTACCGCACAAATGTTGTACATTTAGACCTCCTGGAAAAGATATGATGAGGCGGAATCCTGTCACATTGATAGGAGTGAAGATATTTGCATCTAAATCATTGGACGACATTGGCAATTCTGGATGCTTCGGCTTATGATTCGACCTGAGTCCAAAGAGAGTCGCTTTGGACAAGTGCTACCACACAAATCTTGTTCATTTGGACCTCCTGGACAAGGTATGATGAGGCAGAATCCTATCATATCGATAGGAGTGAAGATATTTGCATCTATATCACTAGACGACATTGGCAATTCTGGATGTTTCGGCTTATGGATCGACCTGAGTCCATACAGTTTCGCTTTTGTCTAGCGCTACCGCACAAATCTTGTGCATTTGGACCTCCTGGAAAAGGTATGATAAGGCAGAATCCTGTCACATTGATAGGAGTAAAGATATTTGCATTTATATCACTAGACGACATTGGCAATTCTGGATGCTCCGGCATATGATTCGACCTGAATCGAAAGGGAGTCGGTTTGGGCAAATGCTGCCGCCCAAAACTTGTGCATTTAGACCTCCTGGAAAAGGTATGATGAGGCAGAATCCTGTCAAATTGATAGGAGTGAAGATATTTGCATCTATATCATTAGATAATATCGGAAATTTCTGGTGCTTCGGCTTATGGATCGACATGAGTCCAAAGAGTTTCGCTTTTGTCTGGTGCTACCGCACAAATCTTGTACACTTGATCCTCCTGGACAAGACACGATGAGCCAGAATCCTGTCAAATTGATAGGACTGGAGATATTTGCATCTATATCATTAGATAATATCGGAAATTTCTGATGCTTCGGCTTATGGATCGACCTGAGTCCAAAGAGAGTCGCTTTGGAGAAGTCCTACCGCACAAATCGTGTCCATTGGATCCTCCTGGACAAGACCGGATGAGGCAGAAGCCTGTCAAATTGATAGGAGTAAAGATATTTCCATCTATATCATTGGACGACATTGGCAATCCTGGGGATTCGACTTATGATTCGACCTGAATCCAAAGAGAGTCGGTCTGGACAAGTGCTACCGCACAAACCTTGTACATTTGCACCTCCTGGACAAGATACGATGAGGAAGAATGCTGTAAAATTGATAGGAGTGAAGATATTTGCCTCTATATCATTGGACAATATCGGCAATTGTGGATTCTACGCCTTATGATCAGACCTGAATCCAAAGCGAGTCGCTTTGGACAAGTGCTACCGCACAAATCTTGTACATTTGGACCTCCTGGACCAGGTATGATGAGGCATAACCCTATGACATTGATAGGTGTAAAGATATTTACATCTATATCAATGGAAGACATTGGCCATCATGGGGATCCGGCTTATCATTCGACCTGAGTCCAAAGGGAGTCGGTTTGGGCAAATTCTGCCGCCCACAACTTGTGCATTTGGACCTCCTGGAAAAGGTATGACGAGGCAGAATCCTGTCACATTGATAGGAGTGAAGATATTTGCATCTATATCACTAGACGACATTGGCAATTCTGGATGCTTCGGCATATGGATCGACCTGAGTCCAAAGAGAGTCGGTCTGGACAAGTGTTACTGCCCAAATCTTGTACACTTGAACCTCCTGGACAAGATAAGATGAGGCAGAAGGTTGTAAAATGTATAGGAGTGACGATATTTGCCTCTAAATCATTGGACGACATTGGCAATTCTGGATGCTCCGGCTCATGATTCGATCGGAGGCCAAAGAGAGTCGCTTTGGACACGTGCTACCGCACAAATCTTGTACATTTGGACCCGCTGCACAATATACGGTGAGGTAGAATCCTGTCAAATTGATAGCAGTAAAGATATTTGCATCTATATCATTAGATAATATCGGAAATTTCTGATGCTTCGGCTTATGGATCGACTTGAGTCCAAAGGGAGTCGGTTTGGGCAAATTCTGCCGCCCACAACTTGTGCATTTGGACCTCCTGGAAAAGGTATGATGAGGCAGAATCCTGTCACATTGATAGGAGTGAAGATATTTGCATGTATATCACTAGACGACATTGGCAATTCTGGATGCTTCGGCTTATGGATCGATCTGAGTCCAAAGAGAGTCGGTCTGGACAAGTGTTACTGCCCAAATCTTGTACACTTGAACCTCCTGGACAAGATAAGATGAGGCAGAAGGCTGTAAAATGTATAGGAGTGACGATATTTGCCTCTAAATCATTGGACGACATTGGCAATTCTGGTTGCTTCGGCTTATGGATCGACCTGAGTCCAAAGAGTTTCGCTTTTATCTAGTGCTACCGCACAAATCTTGTACACTTGATCCTCCTGGACAAGACACGATGAGCCAGAATCCTGTCAAATTGATTGGAGTGAAGATATTTGCATCTGTATCATTGGGCGACATTGGCAATTCTGGATGCTCCGGCTTATGATTCGACCTGAGTCCAAAGAGAGTCGTTTGGACAAGTGCTACCGCACGAATCGTGTACATTTGGACCTCCTGTACAAGGTATGATGAGGCAGAATCGAATCACATTGATAGTAGTAAAGATATTTGCATCGATATCATTGGACGACATTGGCAATCCTGGGGATCCGGCTCATGATTCGATCGAAGGCCAAAGAGGGTCGCTTTGGACACGTGCTACCGCACAAATCTTGTACATTTGGACCCCCTGGACAAGATGCGATGAGGCAGAATCCTGTCAAATTGATAGCAGGCAAGGTATTTGCATCTATATCATTGGACGACATTGGCAATCCTGGGGATCCGACATATGATTCGACCTGAATCCAAATAGAGTCGGTCCGGACAAGTGCTACCGCACAAACCTTGTACATTTGCACCTCCTGGACAAGATACGATGAGGAAGAATGCTGTAAAATTGATAGGAGTGAAGATATTTGCCTCTATATCATTGGACAATATCGGCAATTGTGGATTCTTCGCCTTATGATCAGTGCTGAATCCAAAGCGAGTCGCTTTGGACAAGTGCTACTGCACAAATCTTGTACATTTGGACCTCCTGGACCAGGTATGATGAGGCATAACCCTATGACATTGATAGGTGTAAAGATATTTACATCTATATCATTGGAAGACATTGGCCATCATGGGGATCCGGCTTATGATTCGACCTGAGTCCAAAGGGAGTCGGTTTGGGCAAATTCTGCCGCCCACAACTTGTGCATTTGGACCTCCTGGAAAAGGTATGACGAGGCAGAATCCTGTCAAATTGATAGGAGTGAAGATATTTGCATCTATATCACTAGACGACATTGGCAATTCTGGATGCTTCGGCTTATGGATCGACCTGAGTCCAAAGAGAGTCGGTCTGAACAAGTTTTACTGCCCAAATCTTGTACACTTGAACCTCCTGGACAAGATAAGATGAGGCAGAAGGCTGTAAAATGTATAGGAGTGACGATATTTGCCTCTAAATCATTGGACGACATTGGCAATTCTGGATGCTCCGGCATATGATTCGACCTGAATCCAAAGGGAGTCGGTTTGAACAAGTGCTACCGCACAAATGTTGTACATTTAGACCTCCTGGAAAAGATATGATGAGGCGGAATCCTGTCACATTGATAGGAGTGAAGATATTTGCATCTAAATCATTGGACGACATTGGCAATTCTGGATGCTTCGGCTTATGATTCGACCTGAGTCCAAAGAGAGTCGCTTTGGACAAGTGCTACCACACAAATCTTGTTCATTTGGACCTCCTGGACAAGGTATGATGAGGCAGAATCCTGTCACATTGATAGGAGTGAAGATATTTGCATCTAAATCATTGGACGACATTGGCAATTCTGGATGCTTCGGCTTATGATTCGACCTGAGTCCAAAGAGAGACGGTTTGGGCAAATGCTGCCGCCCATAACTTGTGCATTTGGACCTCCTGGAAAAGGTATGATGAGGCAGAATCCTGTCAAATTGATAGGAGTGAAGATATTTGCATCTATATCATTAGATAATATCGGAAATTTCTGATGCTTCGGCTTATGGATCGACTTGAGTCCAAAGAGTTTCGCTTTTGTGTAGTGCTACCGCACAAATCTTGTACACTTGATCCTCCTGGACAAGATACGATGAGGCTGAATCCTGTCAAATTGATAGGAGTGAAGATATTTGCATCTATATCATTGGTTAACATCGGCAGTTCTGGATGGTCCGGCTTATGGTTCGACATAAGTCCAAAGAATGTCGCTTTGGACAAGTGCTACCGCAACAAATCGCGTACATTTGGACCCCCTGGACAAGGTATGATGAGGCAGAATACTATCACATTGATAGGAGTAAAGATATTTGCATCTATATCATTGGACGACATTGGCAATTCTGGATGCTCGGCATATGATTCGACCTGAATCCAAAGGGAGTCGGTTTGGGCAAATGCTGCCGCCCACAACTTGTGCATTTGGACCTCCTGGGCAAGGTATGATGTGGCAGAATTCTATCACATTGATAGGAGTGAAGGTATTTGCATCTTTATCATTGGACGACATTGGCAATTCTGGATGCTCCGGCATATGATTCGACCTGAATCCAAAGGGAGTCGGTTTGGGCAAATGCTGCCGCCCACAACTTGTGTATTTGGACCTCCTGGAAAAGGTATGATGAGGCAGAATCCTGTCACATTGATAGGAGTGAAGATATTTGCATCTATATCACTAGACGACATTGGCAATTCTGGATGCTTCGGCTTATGATTCGACCTGAGTCCAAAGAGAGTCGCTTTGGACAAGTGCTACCGCACAAATCTTGTACATTTGGACCTCCTGTACAAGGTATGATGAGGCAGAATCCCATCACATTAAATAGGAGTAAAGATATTTGCATCTATATCATTGGACGACATTGGCAATTCTGGATGCTCCGGCATATGATTCGCCCGGAGGCCAAAGAGAGTCGCTTTGGACACGTGCTACCGCACAAATCTTGTACATTTGGACCCCCTGGACAAGATGCGATGAGGCAGAATCCTGTCAAATTGATAGCAGTAAAGATATTTGCATCTATATCATTGGACGACATTGGCAATTCTGCATGCTCCGGCGTATGATTCGACCTGAATCCAAAGGGAGTCGGTTTGGGCAAATGCTGCCGCCCAAAACATGTGCATTTGGACCTCCTGGAAAAGGTATGATGAGGCAGAATCCTGTCAAATTGATAGGAGTCAGGATATTTTCCTCTATATCATTTCACGATATTGGCAATTCTGGATGCTTCGGCTTATGGATCGACCTGAGTCCAAAGACTTTCGCTTTTGCCTAGTGCTACCACACAAATCTTGTACACTTGATCCTCCTGGACAAGACACGATGAGACAGAATTCTGTCAAATTGATAGGAGTGGAGATATTTGCATCTATATCATTAGATAATATCGGAAATTTGTGATGCTTCGGCTTATGGATCGACCTGAGTCCAAAGAGAGTCGCTTTGGACAAGTCCTACCGCACAAATCGTGTACATTTGATCCTCCTGGACAAGACCGGATGAGGCAGAATCCTGTCAAATTGATAGCAGTAAAGATATTTGCATCTATATCATTGCACGACATTGGCAATTCTGGATGCTTCGGCTTATGGACCGACCTGAGTCCATACAGTTTCGCTTTTGTCTAGCGCTACCGCACAAATCTTGTGCATTTGGACCTCCTGGAAAAGGTATGATAAGGCAGAATCCTGTCACATTGATAGGAGTAAAGATATTTGCATTTATATCACTAGACGACATTGGCAATTCTGGATGCTCCGGCATATGATTCGACCTGAATCGAAAGGGAGTCGGTTTGGGCAAATGCTGCCGCCCAAAACTTGTGCATTTGGACCTCCTGGAAAAGGTATGACGAGGCAGAATCCTGTCACATTGATAGGAGTGAAGATATTTGCATGTATATCACTAGACGACATTGGCAATTCTGGATGCTTCGGCATATGGATCGATCTGAGTCCAAAGAGAGTCGGTCTGGACAAGTGCTACTGCCCAAATCTTGTACACTTGAACCTCCTGGACAAGATAAGATGAGGCAGAAGGCTGTAAAATGTATAGGAGTGACGATATTTGCCTCTAAATCATTGGACGACATTGGCAATTCTGGTTGCTTCGGCTTATGGATCGACCTGAGTCCAAAGAGAGTCGTTTGGACAAGTGCTACCGCACGAATCGTGTACATTTGGACCTCCTGTACAAGGTATGATGAGGCAGAATCGAATCACATTGATAGTAGTAAAGATATTTGCATCGATATCATTGGACGACATTGGCAATCCTGGGGATCCGGCTCATGATTCGATCGAAGGCCAAAGAGGGTCGCTTTGGACACGTGCTACCGCACAAATCTTGTACATTTGGACCCCCTGGACAAGATGCGATGAGGCAGAATCCTGTCAAATTGATAGCAGGCAAGGTATTTGCATCTATATCATTGGACGACATTGGCAATCCTGGGGATCCGACATATGATTCGACCTGAATCCAAATAGAGTCGGTCCGGACAAGTGCTACCGCACAAACCTTGTACATTTGCACCTCCTGGACAAGATACGATGAGGAAGAATGCTGTAAAATTGATAGGAGTGAAGATATTTGCCTCTATATCATTGGACAATATCGGCAATTGTGGATTCTTCGCCTTATGATCAGTGCTGAATCCAAAGCGAGTCGCTTTGGACAAGTGCTACTGCACAAATCTTGTACATTTGGACCTCCTGGACCAGGTATGATGAGGCATAACCCTATGACATTGATAGGTGTAAAGATATTTACATCTATATCATTGGAAGACATTGGCCATCATGGGGATCCGGCTTATGATTCGACCTGAGTCCAAAGGGAGTCGGTTTGGGCAAATTCTGCCGCCCACAACTTGTGCATTTGGACCTCCTGGAAAAGGTATGACGAGGCAGAATCCTGTCACATTGATAGGAGTGAAGATATTTGCATCTATATCACTAGACGACATTGGCAATTCTGGATGCTTCGGCTTATGGATCGACCTGAGTCCAAAGAGAGTCGGTCTGGACAAGTTTTACTGCCCAAATCTTGTACACTTGAACCTCCTGGACAAGATAAGATGAGGCAGAAGGCTGTAAAATGTATAGGAGTGACGATATTTGCCTCTAAATCATTGGACGACATTGGCAATTCTGGATGCTCCGGCATATGATTCGACCTGAATCAAAGAGATTGGCTTTTGTCAAGTGCTACCGCACAAATCTTGTACATTCGGACCCCCTGCACAAGATACGATGAGGCTGAATCCTGTCAAATTGATAGGAGTGAAGATATTTGCATCTATATCATTGGTTAACATCGGCAGTTCTGGATGGTCCGGCTTATGGTTCGACCTAAGTCCAAAGAATGTCGCTTTGGACAAGTGCTAACGCACAAATCTGGTACATTTGAACCTCCTGGACAAGACACGATGAGCCAGAATCCTGCAAAATTGATAGGAGTGAAAATATTTGCATCTATATCATTGGACGTCATTCGCAATTCTGGATGCTCGGCTTATGATTCGACCTGAGTTCAAAGAGATTCGCTTTGGTCAAGTGCTACCGCACAAATCGTGCACATTTGAACCTCCTGGAAAGGGTATGGTGAGGCAGAATCGTGTCACATTGATAGTAGTAAAGATATTTGCATCGATATCATTGGACGACATTGGCAATTCTGGATGCTCCGGCTTATGATTCGACCTGAGTTCAAAGAGAGTCGCTTTCGACAAGTGCTACCGCACAAATCTTGTACATTTGGACCTCGTGTACAAGATACGGTGAGGCAGAAAACCTGTCAAATTAATAAGAGAAAAGATATTTGCATCTATATCATTGGACGACATTGGCAATTCTGGATGCACCGGCATATGATTCGACCTGAGTCCAAAGAGAGTCGCTTTGGACAAGTGCTACCGCACAAATCTTGTACATTTGGACCTCCTGTACAAGGTATGATGAGGCAGAATCCCATCACATTGATAGGAGTAAAGATATTTGCATCTATATCATTGCACGACATTAGCAATTCTGGATGCTCCGGCATATGATTCGCCCGGAGGCCAAAGAGAGTCGCTTTGGACACGTGCTACCGCGCAAATCTTGTACATTTGGACCCCCTGGACAAGATGCGATGAGGCAGAATCCTGTCAAATTGATAGCAGTAAAGATATTTGCATCTATATCATTGGACGACATTGGCAATTCTGGATGCTCGGCTTATGATTCGACCTGAGTTCAAAGAGATTCGCTTTGGTCAAGTGCTACAGCACAAATCGTGCACATCTGAACCTCCTGGACAACATAAGATGAAGCAGATGGCTGTAAAATTTATAGGTGTAAGGATAATTGCCACTAAATCATTGGACAATATCGGCAATTTTGGATTCTTCGCCTTATGATTCGACCTGAATCCAAAGGGAGTCGCTTTGTAAAAGTGCTACCGCACAAATCTTGTACATTCGGACCCCCTGCACAAGATACGATGAGGCTGAATCCTGTCAAATTGATAGGAGTGAAGATATTTGCATCTATATCATTGGTCAACATCAGCAGTTCTGGATGGTCCGGCTTATGATTCGACCTGAATCCAAAGGGACTCGGTTTGGGCAAATGCTGCCGCCCACAACTTGTGCATTTGGACCTCCTGGAAAAGGTATGATGAGGCAGAATCCTGTCACATTGATAGGAGTGAAGATACTTGCATCTATATCACTAGACGACATTGGCAATTCTGGATGCTCCGGCATATGATTCGCCCGGAGGCCAAAGAGAGTCGCTTTGGACACGTGCTACCGCACAACTCTTGTACATTTGGACCCCCTGGACAAGATGCGATGAGGCAGAATCCTGTCAAATTGATAGCAGTAAAGATATTTGCATCTATATCATTGCACGACATTGGCAATTCTGGATGCTTCGGATTATGGACCGACCTGAGTCCAAAGAGTTTCGCTTTTGTCTAGTGCTACCGCACAAATCTTGTACTTTTGAATCTCCCGGAAAAGGTATGGTGAGGCAGAATCCTGTCACATTGATAGTAGTATAGATATTTGCATCGATATCATTGGACGACATTGGCAATCCTGGGGATCCGGCTCATGATTCGATCGGAGGCCAAAGAGAGTCGCTTTGGACACGTGCTACCGCACAAATCGTGTACATTTGGACCCCCTGGACAAGATGCGATGAGGCAGAATCCTGTCAATTTGATAGCAGTAAAGATATTTGCATCTTTATCATTGGACGACATTGGCAATTCTGCATGCTCCGGCGTATTATTCGACCGGAGGCCAAAGAGAGTCGCTTTGGACAAGTGCTACCACACAAATCGTCTACTTTTGGACCCCCTGCACAATATACGATGAGGTAGAATCCTGTCAAATTGATAGCAGTAAAGATATTTGCATCTATATCATTAGATAATATCGGAAATTTCTGATGCTTCGGCTTATGGATCGACTTGAGTCCAAAGGGAGTCGGTTTGGGCAAATTCTGCCGCCCACAACTTGTGCATTTGGACCTCCTGGAAAAGGTATGATGAGGCAGAATCCTGTCACATTGATAGGAGTGAAGATATTTGCATCTATATCACTAGACGACATTGGCAATTCTGGATGCTTCGGCTTATGGATCGACCTGAGTCCAAAGACAGTCGCTTTGGACAAGTGCTACCGCACAAATCTTGTATGTGTGAACCTCCTGTACAAGGTATGATGAGGCAGAATCCTATCACATTGATAGGAGTGAAGATATTTGCATCTATATCATTGGACGACATTGGCAATTCTGGATGTACCGGCTTATGATTCGACCTGAGTCCAAAGCGAGTCGCTTTGAACAAGTGCTACCGCACAAATGTTGTACATTTAGACCTCCTGGAAAAGATATGATGAGGCGGAATCCTGTCACATTGATAGGAGTGAAGATATTTGCATCTAAATCATTGGACGACATTGGCAATTCTGGATGCTTCGGCTTATGATTCGACCTGAGTCCAAAGAGAGTCGCTTTGGACAAGTGCTACCACACAAATCTTGTTCATTTGGACCTCCTGGACAAGGTATGATGAGGCAGAATCCTATCATATCGATAGGAGTGAAGATATTTGCATCTATATCACTAGACGACATTGGCAATTCTGGATGTTTCGGCTTATGGATCGACCTGAGTCCATACAGTTTCGCTTTTGTCTAGCGCTACCGCACAAATCTTGTGCATTTGGACCTCCTGGAAAAGGTATGATAAGGCAGAATCCTGTCACATTGATAGGAGTAAAGATATTTGCATTTATATCACTAGACGACATTGGCAATTCTGGATGCTCCGGCATATGATTCGACCTGAATCGAAAGGGAGTCGGTTTGGGCAAATGCTGCCGCCCAAAACTTGTGCATTTAGACCTCCTGGAAAAGGTATGATGAGGCAGAATCCTGTCAAATTGATAGGAGTGAAGATATTTGCATCTATATCATTAGATAATATCGGAAATTTCTGGTGCTTCGGCTTATGGATCGACATGAGTCCAAAGAGTTTCGCTTTTGTCTGGTGCTACCGCACAAATCTTGTACACTTGATCCTCCTGGACAAGACACGATGAGCCAGAATCCTGTCAAATTGATAGGACTGGAGATATTTGCATCTATATCATTAGATAATATCGGAAATTTCTGATGCTTCGGCTTATGGATCGACCTGAGTCCAAAGAGAGTCGCTTTGGAGAAGTCCTACCGCACAAATCGTGTCCATTGGATCCTCCTGGACAAGACCGGATGAGGCAGAAGCCTGTCAAATTGATAGGAGTAAAGATATTTCCATCTATATCATTGGACGACATTGGCAATCCTGGGGATTCGACTTATGATTCGACCTGAATCCAAAGAGAGTCGGTCTGGACAAGTGCTACCGCACAAACCTTGTACATTTGCACCTCCTGGACAAGATACGATGAGGAAGAATGCTGTAAAATTGATAGGAGTGAAGATATTTGCCTCTATATCATTGGACAATATCGGCAATTGTGGATTCTACGCCTTATGATCAGACCTGAATCCAAAGCGAGTCGCTTTGGACAAGTGCTACCGCACAAATCTTGTACATTTGGACCTCCTGGACCAGGTATGATGAGGCATAACCCTATGACATTGATAGGTGTAAAGATATTTACATCTATATCAATGGAAGACATTGGCCATCATGGGGATCCGGCTTATCATTCGACCTGAGTCCAAAGGGAGTCGGTTTGGGCAAATTCTGCCGCCCACAACTTGTGCATTTGGACCTCCTGGAAAAGGTATGACGAGGCAGAATCCTGTCACATTGATAGGAGTGAAGATATTTGCATCTATATCACTAGACGACATTGGCAATTCTGGATGCTTCGGCATATGGATCGACCTGAGTCCAAAGAGAGTCGGTCTGGACAAGTGTTACTGCCCAAATCTTGTACACTTGAACCTCCTGGACAAGATAAGATGAGGCAGAAGGTTGTAAAATGTATAGGAGTGACGATATTTGCCTCTAAATCATTGGACGACATTGGCAATTCTGGATGCTCCGGCTCATGATTCGATCGGAGGCCAAAGAGAGTCGCTTTGGACACGTGCTACCGCACAAATCTTGTACATTTGGACCCGCTGCACAATATACGGTGAGGTAGAATCCTGTCAAATTGATAGCAGTAAAGATATTTGCATCTATATCATTAGATAATATCGGAAATTTCTGATGCTTCGGCTTATGGATCGACTTGAGTCCAAAGGGAGTCGGTTTGGGCAAATTCTGCCGCCCACAACTTGTGCATTTGGACCTCCTGGAAAAGGTATGATGAGGCAGAATCCTGTCACATTGATAGGAGTGAAGATATTTGCATGTATATCACTAGACGACATTGGCAATTCTGGATGCTTCGGCTTATGGATCGATCTGAGTCCAAAGAGAGTCGGTCTGGACAAGTGTTACTGCCCAAATCTTGTACACTTGAACCTCCTGGACAAGATAAGATGAGGCAGAAGGCTGTAAAATGTATAGGAGTGACGATATTTGCCTCTAAATCATTGGACGACATTGGCAATTCTGGTTGCTTCGGCTTATGGATCGACCTGAGTCCAAAGAGTTTCGCTTTTATCTAGTGCTACCGCACAAATCTTGTACACTTGATCCTCCTGGACAAGACACGATGAGCCAGAATCCTGTCAAATTGATTGGAGTGAAGATATTTGCATCTGTATCATTGGGCGACATTGGCAATTCTGGATGCTCCGGCTTATGATTCGACCTGAGTCCAAAGAGAGTCGTTTGGACAAGTGCTACCGCACGAATCGTGTACATTTGGACCTCCTGTACAAGGTATGATGAGGCAGAATCGAATCACATTGATAGTAGTAAAGATATTTGCATCGATATCATTGGACGACATTGGCAATCCTGGGGATCCGGCTCATGATTCGATCGAAGGCCAAAGAGGGTCGCTTTGGACACGTGCTACCGCACAAATCTTGTACATTTGGACCCCCTGGACAAGATGCGATGAGGCAGAATCCTGTCAAATTGATAGCAGGCAAGGTATTTGCATCTATATCATTGGACGACATTGGCAATCCTGGGGATCCGACATATGATTCGACCTGAATCCAAATAGAGTCGGTCCGGACAAGTGCTACCGCACAAACCTTGTACATTTGCACCTCCTGGACAAGATACGATGAGGAAGAATGCTGTAAAATTGATAGGAGTGAAGATATTTGCCTCTATATCATTGGACAATATCGGCAATTGTGGATTCTTCGCCTTATGATCAGTGCTGAATCCAAAGCGAGTCGCTTTGGACAAGTGCTACTGCACAAATCTTGTACATTTGGACCTCCTGGACCAGGTATGATGAGGCATAACCCTATGACATTGATAGGTGTAAAGATATTTACATCTATATCATTGGAAGACATTGGCCATCATGGGGATCCGGCTTATGATTCGACCTGAGTCCAAAGGGAGTCGGTTTGGGCAAATTCTGCCGCCCACAACTTGTGCATTTGGACCTCCTGGAAAAGGTATGACGAGGCAGAATCCTGTCAAATTGATAGGAGTGAAGATATTTGCATCTATATCACTAGACGACATTGGCAATTCTGGATGCTTCGGCTTATGGATCGACCTGAGTCCAAAGAGAGTCGGTCTGAACAAGTTTTACTGCCCAAATCTTGTACACTTGAACCTCCTGGACAAGATAAGATGAGGCAGAAGGCTGTAAAATGTATAGGAGTGACGATATTTGCCTCTAAATCATTGGACGACATTGGCAATTCTGGATGCTCCGGCATATGATTCGACCTGAATCCAAAGGGAGTCGGTTTGAACAAGTGCTACCGCACAAATGTTGTACATTTAGACCTCCTGGAAAAGATATGATGAGGCGGAATCCTGTCACATTGATAGGAGTGAAGATATTTGCATCTAAATCATTGGACGACATTGGCAATTCTGGATGCTTCGGCTTATGATTCGACCTGAGTCCAAAGAGAGTCGCTTTGGACAAGTGCTACCACACAAATCTTGTTCATTTGGACCTCCTGGACAAGGTATGATGAGGCAGAATCCTGTCACATTGATAGGAGTGAAGATATTTGCATCTAAATCATTGGACGACATTGGCAATTCTGGATGCTTCGGCTTATGATTCGACCTGAGTCCAAAGAGAGACGGTTTGGGCAAATGCTGCCGCCCATAACTTGTGCATTTGGACCTCCTGGAAAAGGTATGATGAGGCAGAATCCTGTCAAATTGATAGGAGTGAAGATATTTGCATCTATATCATTAGATAATATCGGAAATTTCTGATGCTTCGGCTTATGGATCGACTTGAGTCCAAAGAGTTTCGCTTTTGTGTAGTGCTACCGCACAAATCTTGTACACTTGATCCTCCTGGACAAGATACGATGAGGCTGAATCCTGTCAAATTGATAGGAGTGAAGATATTTGCATCTATATCATTGGTTAACATCGGCAGTTCTGGATGGTCCGGCTTATGGTTCGACATAAGTCCAAAGAATGTCGCTTTGGACAAGTGCTACCGCAACAAATCGCGTACATTTGGACCCCCTGGACAAGGTATGATGAGGCAGAATACTATCACATTGATAGGAGTAAAGATATTTGCATCTATATCATTGGACGACATTGGCAATTCTGGATGCTCGGCATATGATTCGACCTGAATCCAAAGGGAGTCGGTTTGGGCAAATGCTGCCGCCCACAACTTGTGCATTTGGACCTCCTGGGCAAGGTATGATGTGGCAGAATTCTATCACATTGATAGGAGTGAAGGTATTTGCATCTTTATCATTGGACGACATTGGCAATTCTGGATGCTCCGGCATATGATTCGACCTGAATCCAAAGGGAGTCGGTTTGGGCAAATGCTGCCGCCCACAACTTGTGTATTTGGACCTCCTGGAAAAGGTATGATGAGGCAGAATCCTGTCACATTGATAGGAGTGAAGATATTTGCATCTATATCACTAGACGACATTGGCAATTCTGGATGCTTCGGCTTATGATTCGACCTGAGTCCAAAGAGAGTCGCTTTGGACAAGTGCTACCGCACAAATCTTGTACATTTGGACCTCCTGTACAAGGTATGATGAGGCAGAATCCCATCACATTAAATAGGAGTAAAGATATTTGCATCTATATCATTGGACGACATTGGCAATTCTGGATGCTCCGGCATATGATTCGCCCGGAGGCCAAAGAGAGTCGCTTTGGACACGTGCTACCGCACAAATCTTGTACATTTGGACCCCCTGGACAAGATGCGATGAGGCAGAATCCTGTCAAATTGATAGCAGTAAAGATATTTGCATCTATATCATTGGACGACATTGGCAATTCTGCATGCTCCGGCGTATGATTCGACCTGAATCCAAAGGGAGTCGGTTTGGGCAAATGCTGCCGCCCAAAACATGTGCATTTGGACCTCCTGGAAAAGGTATGATGAGGCAGAATCCTGTCAAATTGATAGGAGTCAGGATATTTTCCTCTATATCATTTCACGATATTGGCAATTCTGGATGCTTCGGCTTATGGATCGACCTGAGTCCAAAGACTTTCGCTTTTGCCTAGTGCTACCACACAAATCTTGTACACTTGATCCTCCTGGACAAGACACGATGAGACAGAATTCTGTCAAATTGATAGGAGTGGAGATATTTGCATCTATATCATTAGATAATATCGGAAATTTGTGATGCTTCGGCTTATGGATCGACCTGAGTCCAAAGAGAGTCGCTTTGGACAAGTCCTACCGCACAAATCGTGTACATTTGATCCTCCTGGACAAGACCGGATGAGGCAGAATCCTGTCAAATTGATAGCAGTAAAGATATTTGCATCTATATCATTGCACGACATTGGCAATTCTGGATGCTTCGGCTTATGGACCGACCTGAGTCCATACAGTTTCGCTTTTGTCTAGCGCTACCGCACAAATCTTGTGCATTTGGACCTCCTGGAAAAGGTATGATAAGGCAGAATCCTGTCACATTGATAGGAGTAAAGATATTTGCATTTATATCACTAGACGACATTGGCAATTCTGGATGCTCCGGCATATGATTCGACCTGAATCGAAAGGGAGTCGGTTTGGGCAAATGCTGCCGCCCAAAACTTGTGCATTTGGACCTCCTGGAAAAGGTATGACGAGGCAGAATCCTGTCACATTGATAGGAGTGAAGATATTTGCATGTATATCACTAGACGACATTGGCAATTCTGGATGCTTCGGCATATGGATCGATCTGAGTCCAAAGAGAGTCGGTCTGGACAAGTGCTACTGCCCAAATCTTGTACACTTGAACCTCCTGGACAAGATAAGATGAGGCAGAAGGCTGTAAAATGTATAGGAGTGACGATATTTGCCTCTAAATCATTGGACGACATTGGCAATTCTGGTTGCTTCGGCTTATGGATCGACCTGAGTCCAAAGAGTTTCGCTTTTATCTAGTGCTACCGCACAAATCTTGTACACTTGATCCTCCTGGACAAGACACGATGAGCCAGAATCCTGTCAAATTGATTGGAGTGAAGATATTTGCATCTGTATCATTGGGCGACATTGGCAATTCTGGATGCTCCGGCTTATGATTCGACCTGAGTCCAAAGAGAGTCGTTTGGACAAGTGCTACCGCACGAATCGTGTACATTTGGACCTCCTGTACAAGGTATGATGAGGCAGAATCGAATCACATTGATAGTAGTAAAGATATTTGCATCGATATCATTGGACGACATTGGCAATCCTGGGGATCCGGCTCATGATTCGATCGAAGGCCAAAGAGGGTCGCTTTGGACACGTGCTACCGCACAAATCTTGTACATTTGGACCCCCTGGACAAGATGCGATGAGGCAGAATCCTGTCAAATTGATAGCAGGCAAGGTATTTGCATCTATATCATTGGACGACATTGGCAATCCTGGGGATCCGACATATGATTCGACCTGAATCCAAATAGAGTCGGTCCGGACAAGTGCTACCGCACAAACCTTGTACATTTGCACCTCCTGGACAAGATACGATGAGGAAGAATGCTGTAAAATTGATAGGAGTGAAGATATTTGCCTCTATATCATTGGACAATATCGGCAATTGTGGATTCTTCGCCTTATGATCAGTGCTGAATCCAAAGCGAGTCGCTTTGGACAAGTGCTACTGCACAAATCTTGTACATTTGGACCTCCTGGACCAGGTATGATGAGGCATAACCCTATGACATTGATAGGTGTAAAGATATTTACATCTATATCATTGGAAGACATTGGCCATCATGGGGATCCGGCTTATGATTCGACCTGAGTCCAAAGGGAGTCGGTTTGGGCAAATTCTGCCGCCCACAACTTGTGCATTTGGACCTCCTGGAAAAGGTATGACGAGGCAGAATCCTGTCACATTGATAGGAGTGAAGATATTTGCATCTATATCACTAGACGACATTGGCAATTCTGGATGCTTCGGCTTATGGATCGACCTGAGTCCAAAGAGAGTCGGTCTGGACAAGTTTTACTGCCCAAATCTTGTACACTTGAACCTCCTGGACAAGATAAGATGAGGCAGAAGGCTGTAAAATGTATAGGAGTGACGATATTTGCCTCTAAATCATTGGACGACATTGGCAATTCTGGATGCTCCGGCATATGATTCGACCTGAATCAAAGAGATTGGCTTTTGTCAAGTGCTACCGCACAAATCTTGGCCATTTGGACCTCCTGGACAAGATATGATGAGGCAGAGTCCTACCACATTGATAGGAGTAAAGATATTTGCATCTATATCACTGGACGACATTGGCCATTCTGGATGCTCCGGCATATGATTCGACCGGAGGCTAAAGAGAGTCGCTTTGGACACGTGCTGCCGCATAAATCTTATACATTTGGACCCCCTGGACAAGATACGATGAGGCAGAATCCTGTCAAATTGATAGCAGTAAAGATATTTGTATCTATATCATTGCATGACATTGGCAATTCTGGTTGATTCGGCTTATGGATCGACCTGAGTCCAAAGAGTTTCGCTTTTGTCTAGTGCTACCGCACAAATCGTGTGCACTTGATCCCCCCGGACAAGACACGATGAGGCAGAATCCTGTCAAATTGATTGCAGTAAAGATATTTGCATCTATACCATTGCACGACATTGGCAATTCTTGATGCTTCGGCTTATGCATCGACCTGAGTCCAAAGAGACTCGTTTTTGTGAAGTGCTAACACACAAATCTTGTACATTTGGACCTCCGGAACACGGTATGTTGAGATAGAATCCCGTCAAATTGATAGGAGTAAAGATATTTGCATCTATACCATTGCACGACATTGACAATTCTGGATGCTCCGGCGTATGATTCGACCGGAGGCCAAAGAGAGTCGCATTGTATAAGTGCTACCGCACAAGTATTGTACATTTGGACCCCCTGGACAATATACGATGAGGCAGAATCCTGTCAATTTGATGGGAGTAAAGATATTTGCATCTATATCATTGGAAGACATTGGCAATTCTGGATGCCCCGGCTTATGATTCGACCTGAGTCCAAAGAGAGTCGCTTTGGACAAGGGCTACCGCACAAATCTTGTACATTTGAACCTCCGGAACAAGGTATGATGAGGCAGAATCCTATCACATTGATAGGAGTAAAGATATTTGCATCTATATCATTAGACAGCATTGGCAATTCTGGATGCTCAGGCATATGATTCGACCTGAGTCCAAGAAGAGTCGCTTTGGACAAGTGCTACCACAACAAATCTTGTACATTTGGACCCCCTGGACAAAATACGATGAGGCAGAATCCTGTCAAATTAATAGGAGTAAAGATATTTGCATCTATATCATTGGTCAACAACGGCAATTCTGGATGGTCCGGCTTATGGTTCGACATAAGTCCAAAGAATGTCGCTTTGGACAAGTGCTACCGCAACAAATCGTGTACATTTGGACCCCCTGGACAAGATACGGTGAGGCAGAATCCTTTCAAATTGATAGCAGTAAAGATATTTGGATCTATACCATTGCTCGACATTGGCAATTCTTGATGCTTCGGCCTATGGTTCGACCTAAGTCCAAAGAATGTCGCTTTGGACAAGTGCTACCGCAACAAATCTTATACATTTGGACCCCCTGGACAAGATACGATGAGGCAGAATCCTGTCAAATTGATAGGAGTAAAGATATTTGCATCTATATCATTGGTCAACATCGGCAATTCTAGATGGTCCGGCTTATGTTCGACCTAAGTCCAAACAATGTCGTTTTGGACACGTGCTACCGCAACAAATCTTATACATTTGAACCTCGTGGACAAGATACGATGAGGCAGAATCCTGTCAAATTGATAGGAGTGATGATGTTTGCATCTATATCATTGGCCGACATTGGCAATTCTGGAAGATCGGCATATGATTCGACCGGAGGCCAAAGAGAGTCGCTTTGGACACGTGCTACCGCACAAATCTTGTACATTTGGACCCCCTGGACAAGATCTGATGAGGCCGAATCCTGTCAAATTGATAGCAGTAAAGATATTTGCATCTATATCATTGCACGACATTGGCAATTCTGGATGCTTCGGCTTATGGATCGACCTGAGTCCAAAGAGTTTCGCTTTGGACAAGTGCTACCGCACAAATCTTGTACATTTGGTCCCCCTGGACAAGGTATGATGAGGCAGAATACTATCACATTGATAGGAGTAAAGATATTTGCATCTATATCATTGGACGACATTGGCAATTCTGGATGCTCGGCATATGATTCGACCTGAGTCAAAGAGATTGGCTTTTGTCAAGTGCTACCGCACAAATCTTGGCCATTTGGACCTCCTGGACAAGATATGATGAGGCAGATTCCTTTCACATTGATAGGAGTGAAGATATTTGCATCTATATCATTGGACGACATTGGCAATTCTGGATGCTCAGGCTTATGATTTGACCTGAGTCCAAAGAGAGTCGCTTCGGACAAGTGCTACCGCAACAAGTCTTGTACATTTGGACCTCTTGTAAAAGGTATGATGAGGCAGAATCCTATCACATTCATAGGAGTGATGATATTTCCATCTGTATCATTGGACGTCATGGCAATTCTGGATGCTTCGGCATATGAATCGACCTGAGTCAAAGAGATTGGCTTTTGTCAAGTGCTACCGCACAAATCTTGTACATTTGGACCTCCTGTACAAGATATGATGAGTCAGAATCCTACCACATTGATAGGAGTAAAGATATTTGCATCTACATCATTGCACGACATTGGCAATTCTTGATGCTTCGGCTTATGCATCGACCTGAGTCCAAAGAGACTCGTTTTTGTGAAGTGCTAACACACAAATCTTGTACATTTGGACCTCCGGAACACGGTATGTTGAGATAGAATCCCGTCAAATTGATAGGAGTAAAGATATTTGCATCTATACCATTGCACGACATTGACAATTCTGGATGCTCCGGCGTATGATTCGACCGGAGGCCAAAGAGAGTCGCATTGTATAAGTGCTACCGCACAAGTATTGTACATTTGGACCCCCTGGACAATATACGATGAGGCAGAATCCTGTCAATTTGATGGGAGTAAAGATATTTGCATCTATATCATTGGAAGACATTGGCAATTCTGGATGCCCCGGCTTATGATTCGACCTGAGTCCAAAGAGAGTCGCTTTGGACAAGGGCTACCGCACAAATCTTGTACATTTGAACCTCCGGAACAAGGTATGATGAGGCAGAATCCTATCACATTGATAGGAGTAAAGATATTTGCATCTATATCATTAGACGGCATTGGCAATTCTGGATGCTCAGGCATATGATTTGACCTGAGTCCAAGAAGAGTCGCTTTGGACACGTGCTACCGCACAAGTCTTGTACATTTGGACCCCCTGGACAAGATGCGATGAGGCAGAATCCTGTCAAATTGATAGCAGTAAAGATATTTGGATCTATATCATTGGACGATATTGGAAATTCTGAATGCTCGGCTTATGATTCGACCTGAGTTCGAAGAGAGTCGTTTCGGACAAATGCTGCCGCCCACATCTTGTCCATTTGGACCTCCTGGACAAGATATGATGAGGCCGAATCCTGTCAAATTGATAGGAGTGAAGATATATGCTTCTATATCATTGGACGACATTGGCAATTCTGGATGCTCAGGCTTATGATTCGACCTGAGTCCAAAGAGAGTCGCTTCGGACAAGTGCTACCGCAATAAGTCTTGTACATTTGGACCTCCTGTACAAGATACGATGAGGCAGAATCCTGTCAAATTGATAGGAGTAAAGATATTTGCATCTATATCATTGGTCAACTTCGGCAATTCTAGATGGTCCGGCTTATGTTCGACCTAAGTCCAAACAATGTCGTTTTGGACAAGTGCTACCGCACAAATCTTGTACATTTGAACCTCGTGGACAAGATACGATCAGGCAGAATCCTGTCAAATTGATAGGAGTGATGATGTTTGCGTCTATATCATTGGCCGACATTGGCAATTCTGGAAGATCGGCATATGATTCGACCGGAGGCCATAGAGAGTCGCTTTGGAGACGTGCTACCGCAAAAAATCTTGTAAATTTGGACCCCCTGGACAAGATACGATGAGGCATAGTCCTGTCAAATTGATAGCAGTAAAGATATTTGCATCTATATCATTGCACGACATTGGCAATTCTGGATGCTTCGGCATATGGATCGACCGGAGGCCAAACAGAGCCGCTTTGGAGACGTGCTACCGCAAAAAATCTTGTAAATTTGGACCCCCTGGACAAGATACGATGAGGCATAGTCCTGTCAAATTGATAGCAGTAAAGATATTTGCATCTATATCATTGCACGACATTGGCAATTCTGGATGCTTCGGCATATGGATCGACCTGAGTCCAAAGAGTTTCGCTTTGGACAAGTGCTACCGCACAAATCTTGTACATTTGGACCTCCGGAACAAGGTATGCTGAGATAGAATCCCGTCAAATTGATAGGAGTAAAGATATTTGCATCTATACCATTGCACGACATTGGCAATTCTGGATGCTGCGGCGTATGATTCGACCGGAGGCCAAAGAGAGTCGCATTGTATAAGTGCTACCTCACAAGTATTGTACATTTGGACCCCCTGGACAATATACGATGAGGCAGAATCCTGTCAATTTGATGGGAGTAAAGATATTTGCATCTATATCATTGGACGACATTGGCAATTCTGGATGCTCCGGCTTATGATTCGACCTGAATACAAAGAGAGTCGGTTTCGGCAAATGCTGCCGCCCAAAACTTGTGCATTTGGACCTCCTGGAAAAGGTAGGATGAGGCAGAATCCTGTCAAATTGATAGGAGTGAATATATTTGCATCTATTTCATTGGACGACATTGGCAATTCTGGAAGTTCGGCATATGATTCGACCTGAGTTCAAAGAGAGTCGCTTGGACAAATACTGCCGCCCAAATCTTGTCCATTTGGACCTCCTGGACAAGACACGATGAGCCAGAATCCTGTCAAATTGATAGGAGTGAAGATATTTGCATCTATATCATTAGACGACATTGGCAATTCTGGATGCTCCGGCATATGATTCGACCGGAGGCTAAAGAGAGTCGCTTTGGACACGTGCTGCCGCATAAATCTTATACATTTGGACCCCCTGGACAAGATATGATGAGGCAGATTCCTGTCACATTGATAGGAGTGAAGATATTTGCATCTATATCATTGGACGACATTGGCAATTCTGGATGCTCGGCATATGATTCGACCTGAGTCCAAAGAGATTCGCTTTAGTCAAGTGCTCCCCACAAATCTTGTACATTTGCACCTCCTGGACAAGACATGATGAGGCAGAATCCTGTCAAATTGATAAAAGTGAACATAATCGCATCTATATCATTGGACGACATTGGCTATTCCGGATAATTCGGCTTATGGATCGACCTGGGTCCAAAGAGATTCACTTTTGTCAAGTTCTACCCCTGAAATCTTGTACATTTGAACCTCCTGGACAAGATATAATGAGGCAGAATCCTGTCAAGTTGATAGGAGTGAAGATATTTGCATTTATATCTTTGGACGACATTGGCAATTCTGGATGCTGCGGCATATGATTCGACCGGAGGCCAAAGAGATTCGCTTTTGTCAACTGCTATCGCACAAATCTGGTACATTCGCACCCCCTCGACAAGATACGATGGAGCAGAATCCTGTCAAATTGATAGCAGTGAAGATATTTGCATCTATATCATTGGACGACAATGGCAGTTTTGGATGCTCCGGCTTATGATTCGACCTAGGTCCAAAGAGAGTCGCTTTGGACAAGTGCTACCGCACAAATCTTGTACATTTGGACCACCTGGACAAGATACGATGAGGCAGAATCCTGTACAATTCATAGGAGTAAAGATACTTGCATTTATATCTTTGGACGACATTGGCAATTATGGATGCTCGGGCATATGATTCGACATGAGTCCAAACAGAGTCGCTTTGGACAAGTGCTACCGCACAAATCTTGTACATTTTGACCCCCTGGATAAGATACGATGAGGCAGAATCCTGGCAAATTGATAGGAGTAAAGATATTTGCATCTATATCATTGGACGACATTGGTTATTCTGGATACTTCGGCTTATGGATCGACCTGAGTCCAAAGAGATTCGCTTTTGTCAAGTACTCCCCACAAATCTTGTACATTTGCACCTCCTGGACAAGATATGATGAGGAAGAATCCTGTCAAATTGATAGGAGTGAAGACATTTGCATTTATATCTTTGGACGACATTGGTTATTCTGGATACTTCGGCTTATGGATCGACCTGAGTCCAAAGAGATTCACTTTTGTCAAGTTCTACCCCTGAAATCTTGTACATTTGAACCTCCTGGACAAGATATAATGACGCAGAATCCTGTCAAATTTGAAAGGAGTGAAGATATTTGCATCTATATCATTGGACGACATTGGCAGTTTTGGATGCTCCGGCTTATGATTCGACCTAGGTCCAAAGAGAGTCGCTTTGGACAAGTGCTACCGCACAAATCTTGTACATTTGGACCCCCTGGACAAGATACGATGAGGCATAATCCTGTACAATTCATAGGAGTAAAGATACTTGCATCTATATAATTGGACGACATTGGCAATTCTGGATGCTCGGCATATGATTCGACCTTAGTCCAAAGAGATTCGCTTTTGTCAAGTGTTACCACACAAATCGGGTACATTCGGACCCCTGTTCAAGATACGATGAGGCAGAATCCTGTCAAATTAATAGGAGTGAAGATATTTGCATCTATATCATTCGACGACATTGGCAATTTTGGATGCTCCGGCATATGATTCGACCGGAGGCCAAAGAGAGTCGCTTTGGAGAAGTGCTGCCGCACAAATCTTGTACATTTGAACCTCCTGGACAAGATATGATGAGGCAGAATCCTGTCAAATTGATAGGAGTGAAGATATTTGCATTTATATCTTTGGACGACATTGGCAATTCTGGGTGCTGCGGCATATGATTCGACCGGAGGTCAAAGAGAATCGCTTTGGACAAGTCCTACCGCACAAATCTTGTACATTTGCACCTCCTGCACAAGGTATGATGAGGCAGAATCCTATCACATTGATAGGAGAAAGATATTTGCACGTATATAATTGGACGACATTGGCAATTCTGGATGCTCGGCTTATGATTCGAACTGAGTCCAAAGAGATTCGCTTTAGTCGAGTGCTCCCCACAAATCTTGTACATTCGCACCTCCTGGACAAGACATGATGAGGCAGAATCCTGTCAAATTGATTAAAGTGAACATATTTGCATCTATATCATTGGACGACATTGGCTATTCTGGATAATTCGGCTTATGGATCGACCTGAGTCCAAAGAGATTCACTTTTGTCGAGTTCTACCCCTGAAATCTTGTACATTTGAACCTCCTGGACAAGATATAATGAGGCAGAATCCTGTCAAGTTGATAGGAGTGAAGATATTTGCATTTATATCTTTGGACGACATTGGCAATTCTGGATGCTGCGGCATATGATTCGACCGGAGGCCAAAGAGATTCGCTTTTGTCAACTGCTATCGCACAAATCTGGTACATTCGCACCCCCTCGACAAGATACGATGGAGCAGAATCCTGTCAAATTGATAGCAGTGAAGATATTTGCATCTGTATCATTGGACGACAATGGCAGTTTTGGATGCTCCGGCTTATGATTCGACCTAGGTCCAAAGAGAGTCGCTTTGGACAAGTGCTACCGCACAAATCTTGTACATTTGGACCCCCTGGACAAGATACGATGAGGCAGAATCCTGTACAATTCATAGGAGTAAAGATACTTGCATTTATATCTTTGGACGACATTGGCAATTATGGATGCTCGGGCATATGATTCGACATGAGTCCAAACAGAGTCGCTTTGGACAAGTGCTACCGCACAAATCTTGTACATTTTGACCCCCTGGATAAGATACGATGAGGCAGAATCCTGGCAAATTGATAGGAGTAAAGATATTTGCATCTATATCATTGGACGACATTGGTTATTCTGGATACTTCGGCTTATGGATCGACCTGAGTCCAAAGAGATTCGCTTTTGTCAAGTACTCCCCACAAATCTTGTACATTTGCACCTCCTGGACAAGATATGATGAGGAAGAATCCTGTCAAATTGATAGGAGTGAAGACATTTGCATTTATATCTTTGGACGACATTGGTTATTCTGGATACTTCGGCTTATGGATCGACCTGAGTCCAAAGAGATTCACTTTTGTCAAGTTCTACCCCTGAAATCTTGTACATTTGAACCTCCTGGACAAGATATAATGACGCAGAATCCTGTCAAATTTGAAAGGAGTGAAGATATTTGCATCTATATCATTGGACGACATTGGCAGTTTTGGATGCTCCGGCTTATGATTCGACCTAGGTCCAAAGAGAGTCGCTTTGGACAAGTGCTACCGCACAAATCTTGTACATTTGGACCCCCTGGACAAGATACGATGAGGCATAATCCTGTACAATTCATAGGAGTAAAGATACTTGCATCTATATAATTGGACGACATTGGCAATTCTGGATGCTCGGCATATGATTCGACCTTAGTCCAAAGAGATTCGCTTTTGTCAAGTGTTACCACACAAATCGGGTACATTCGGACCCCTGTTCAAGATACGATGAGGCAGAATCCTGTCAAATTAATAGGAGTGAAGATATTTGCATCTATATCATTCGACGACATTGGCAATTTTGGATGCTCCGGCATATGATTCGACCGGAGGCCAAAGAGAGTCGCTTTGGAGAAGTGCTGCCGCACAAATCTTGTACATTTGAACCTCCTGGACAAGATATGATGAGGCAGAATCCTGTCAAATTGATAGGAGTGAAGATATTTGCATTTATATCTTTGGACGACATTGGCAATTCTGGGTGCTGCGGCATATGATTCGACCGGAGGTCAAAGAGAATCGCTTTGGACAAGTCCTACCGCACAAATCTTGTACATTTGCACCTCCTGCACAAGGTATGATGAGGCAGAATCCTATCACATTGATAGGAGAAAGATATTTGCACGTATATAATTGGACGACATTGGCAATTCTGGATGCTCGGCTTATGATTCGAACTGAGTCCAAAGAGATTCGCTTTAGTCGAGTGCTCCCCACAAATCTTGTACATTCGCACCTCCTGGACAAGACATGATGAGGCAGAATCCTGTCAAATTGATTAAAGTGAACATATTTGCATCTATATCATTGGACGACATTGGCTATTCTGGATAATTCGGCTTATGGATCGACCTGAGTCCAAAGAGATTCACTTTTGTCGAGTTCTACCCCTGAAATCTTGTACATTTGAACCTCCTGGACAAGATATAATGAGGCAGAATCCTGTCAAGTTGATAGGAGTGAAGATATTTGCATTTATATCTTTGGACGACATTGGCAATTCTGGATGCTGCGGCATATGATTCGACCGGAGGCCAAAGAGATTCGCTTTTGTTAAGTGCTATCGCACAAATCTGGTACATTCGCACCCCCTGGACAAGATACGATGGGGCAGAATCCTGTCAAATTGATAGCAGTGAAGATATTTGCATCTATATCATTGGACGACAATGGCAGTTTTGGATGCTCCGGCTTATGATTCGACCTAGGTCCAAAGAGAGTCGCTTTGGTCAAGTGCTACCGCACAAATCTTGTACATTTGGACCCCCTGGACAAGATACGATGAGGCAGAATCCTGTACAATTCATAGGAGTAAAGATACTTGCATTTATATCTTTGGACGACATTGGCAATTCTGGATGATGCGGCTTATGGATCGACCTGAGTCCAAAGAGATTCGCCTTTGTCAAGTGCTACCGCACAAATCGTGTAAGTTTGCACTTCCTGGACAAGGTATGATGAGGCAGAATCCTATCAGATTGATAGGAGTAAAGATATTTGCATCTATATCATTTGACGACATTGGCAATTTTGGATGCTCCGGCATATGATTCGACCGGAGGCCAAAGAGAGTCGCTTTGGAGAAGTGCTACCGCACAAATCTTGTACATTTGGACCTCCTGTACAAGGTATGATGAGGCAGAATCCTGTCAAATTGATAGGAGTGAACATGTTTGCATCTATATCATTAGACGACATTGGCAATTCTGGATGCTTCGGCATATGGATCGACCTGAGTCCAAAGAGTTTCGCTTTTGTCTAGTGCTACCGCACAAATCTTGTACATTTGGACCTCCTGTACAAGGTATGATGAGGCAGAGGAAGATATTTGCATCTATATCACTGGGCGGCATTGGCAATTCTGGATGCTCCGGCATATGAATCGACCGGAGTCCAAAGAGAGTCGCTTTGGACAAGTGCTACCTCACAAATCGTGTACATTTGAACCTCCTGGACAAGATATGATGAGGTAGAATCCTGTCGAATTGATAGGAGTAAAGATATTTGCATCTATATCAATGGGCGTCATTGGCAATTCTGGATGTTCCGGCATATGATTCGACCTGAATCCCAAGAGATTCGCTTGGACAAGTACTAGAGCACAAATCCTATACATTTGAACCTCCGGAACAAGGCATGATGAGGCAGAATCCTGGCGTATTGATAGGAGTAAAGATATTTGCATCTATATCATTGGACGATATTGGCAATTCTGGATGCTCCGGCTTATGATTCGACCTGAATCCAAAGAGAGTCGGTTTAGGGAAATGCTGCCTCCCAAAGCTTGTGCATTTGGACCTCCTGGTAAAGGTACGATGAGGCAGAATCCTGTCCATTGATAGGATTGAAGATATTTGCATCTATATCATTGGACGACATTGGCAATTCTGGATGCTGCGGCTTATGATTCGACCTGAGTTCAAAGAGAGTCGCTTTGGACAAGGGCTACCGCACAAATCTTGTAAATTTTGACCTACTGGACAAGGTATGATGAGGCAGAATCCTGTCAAATTGATTGGAATAAAGATATTTGCATCTATATCATTGGTCAACATCGGCAGTTCTGGATGGTCCGGCTTATGGTTCGACCTAAGTCCAAATAATGTCGCTTTGGACAAGTGCTACAGCACAAATATTGTACATTTGGACCTCGTGTACAAGATACGGTGAGGCAGAAAACCTGTCAAATTAATAGGAGTAAAGATATTTGCATCTATATCATTGGTCAACATAAGCAGTTCCGGATGGTCCGGCTTATGGTTCGACCGGATATTGTACATTTGAACCTCCTGGACAAGATATGATGAGGTAGAATCCTGTCAAATTGATAGGAGTAAAGATATTTGCATCTATATCAATGGGCGTCATTGGCAATTCTGGATGTTCCGGCATATGATTCGACCTGAATCCCAAGAGATTCGCTTGGACAAGTACTAGAGCACAAATCCTATACATTTGAACCTCCGGAACAAGGCATGATGAGGCAGAATCCTGGCGTATTGATAGGAGTAAAGATATTTGCATCTATATCATTGGGCGACATTGGCAATTCTGGATACTTCGGCTTATGATTCGACCTGAGTACAACGAGAGACGCTTTGGACAAGTGCTCCCGCACAAATCTTGTACATTTGAACTTCATGGACAAGATACGATGAGGCAGAATCCTGTCAAATTGATAGGAGTAAAGATGTTTGCATCTATATCATTGGACGACATTGGCAATTCTGGATGCTCCGGCATATGATTCGACCGGAGGCCAAAGAGAGTCGCTTTGGACACGTGCTACCGCACAAGTCTTGTACATTTGGACCCCCTGGACAAGATGCGATTAGGCAGAATCCTGTCAAATTGATAGGAGTAAAGATATTTGCATCTATATCATTGGACGATATTGGCAATTCTGGATGCTCCGGCTTATGATTCGACCTGAATCCAAAGAGAGTCGGTTTAGGGAAATGCTGCCGCCCAAAGCTTGTGCATTTGGACCTCCTGGTAAAGGTACGATGAGGCAGAATCCTGTCCATTGATAGGATTGAAGATATTTGCATCTATATCATTGGACGACATTGGCAATTCTGGATGCTGCGGCTTATGATTCGACCTGAGTTCAAAGAGAGTCGCTTTGGACAAGGGCTACCGCACAAATCTTGTAAATTTTGACCTACTGGACAAGGTATGATGAGGCAGAATCCTGTCAAATTGATTGGAATAAAGATATTTGCATCTATATCATTGGTCAACATCGGCAGTTCTGGATGGTCCGGCTTATGGTTCGACCTAAGTCCAAATAATGTCGCTTTGGACAAGTGCTACAGCACAAATATTGTACATTTGGACCTCGTGTACAAGATACGGTGAGGCAGAAAACCTGTCAAATTAATAGGAGTAAAGATATTTGCATCTATATCATTGGTCAACATAAGCAGTTCTGGATGGTCCGGCTTATGGTTCGACCGGATATTGTACATTTGGACCTCGTGTATAAGATATGGTGAGGCAGAAAACCTGTCAAATTAATAGGAGTAAAGATATTTGCATCTATATCATTGGTCAACATCGGCAGTTCTGGATGGTCCGGCTTATGGTTCGACCTAAGTCCAAATAATGTCGCTTTGGACAAGTGCTACAGCACAAATATTGTACATTTGGACCTCGTGTACAAGATACGGTGAGGCAGAAAACCTGTCAAATTAATAGGAGTAAAGATATTTGCATCTATATCATTGGTCAACATAAGCAGTTCTGGATGGTCCGGCTTATGGTTCGACCTAAGTCCAAAGAATGTCGCTTTGGACAAGTGCTACCGCACAAATCTTGTACATTTGGACCTCCTGTACAAGGTATGATGAGGCAGAATCCTATCACATTGATAGGAGTAAAGATATTTGCATCTATATCACTGGGCGACATTGGCAATTCTGGATGCTCCGGCATATGATTCGACCGGAGGCCAAAGAGTGTCGCTTTGGACACGTGCTACCGCACAAATCTTGTACATTTGAACCTCGTGGACAAGATACGATGAGGCAGAATCCTGTCAAATTGATTGGAATAAAGATATTTGCATCTATATCAATGGACGTCATTGGCAATTCTGGATGTTCCGGCATATGATTCGACCGGAGGCCAAAGAGAGTCGCTTTGGACACGTGCTACCGCACAAGTCTTGTACATTTGGACCCCCTGGACAAGATGCGATTAGGCAGAATCCTGTCAAATTGATAGGAGTAAAGATATTTGCATCTATATCATTGGACGATATTGGCAATTCTGGATGCTCCGGCTTATGATTCGACCTGAATCCAAAGAGAGTCGGTTTAGGGAAATGCTGCCGCCCAAAGCTTGTGCATTTGGACCTCCTGGTAAAGGTATGATGAGGCAGAATCCTGTCCATTGATAGGAATGAAGATATTTGCATCTATATCATTGGACGACATTGGCAATTCTGGATGCTGCGGCTTATGATTCGACCTGAGTTCAAAGAGAGTCGCTTTGGACAAGGGCTACCGCACAAATCTTGTAAATTTTGACCTACTGGACAAGGTATGATGAGGCAGAATCCTGTCAAATTGATAGCAGTAAAGATATTTGCATCTATATCATTGGACGACATTGGCAATTCTGGATGCCCCGGCTATTGATTCGACCTGATTCCAAAGATAGTTGCTTTGGACAAGTGCTACCGCAACAAATCGTGTACATTTGGACCCCCTGCACAAGATACGATGAGGCAGAATCCTGTCAAATTGATAACAGTAAAGATATTTGCATCTATATCATTGGACGACATTGGAAATTCTGAATGCTCGGTTTATGATTCGACCTGAGTTCGAAGAGAGTCGTTTTGGACAAATGCTGCCGCCCAAATCTTGTCCATTTGGACCTCCTGGACAAGATATGATGAGGCAGAATCCTGTTAAATTGATAGGAGTGAAGATGTTTGCATCTATATCATTGGACGACATTGGCAATTCTGGATGATCCGGCTCATGATTCGACCTCAGTTCAAAGAGAATCGCTTTGGAAAAGTGTTACCGCACAAATCTTGTACATTTGAACCTCGTGGACAAGGTATGATGAGGCAGAGGAAGATATTTGCATCTATATCACTGGGCGACATTGGCAATTCTGGATGCTCCGGCATATGATTCGACCGGAGTCCAAAGAGAGTCGCTGTGGACAAGTGCTACCTCACAAATCGTGTACATTTGAACCTCCTGGACAAGATATGATGAGGTAGAATCCTGTCAAATTGATAGCAGTAAAGATATTTGCTTCTATATCATTGGACGACATTGGCAATTCTGGATGCTCCGGCATATGATTCGACCGGAGGGCAAAGAGAGTCGCTTTGGACACGTGCTACCGCACAAGTCTTGTACATTTGGACCCCCTGGACAAGATGCGATGAGGCAGAATCCTGTCAAATTGATAGCAGTAAAGATATTTGGATCTATATCATTGGACGACATTGGAAATTCTGAATGCTCGGCTTATGATTCGACCTGAGTTCGAAGAGAGTCGTTTCGGACAAATGCTGCCGCCCACATCTTGTCCATTTGGACCTCCTGGACAAGATATGATGAGGCAGAATCCTGTTAAATTGATAGGAGTGAAGATGTTTGCATCTATATCATTGGACGACATTGGCAATTCTTGATGATCCGGCTCATGATTCGACCTCAGTTCAAAGAGAATCGCTTGGGAAAAGTTCTACTGCACAAATCTTGTACATTTGGACCCCCTGCACTATACACGATGAGCCAGAATCCTGTCAAATTGATAGGAGTAAAGATATTTGCATCTATACCATTGAACGACACTTGCAATTCTTGATGCTTCGGCTTATGGATCGACCTGAGTCCAAAGAGTGTCGCTTTGGACAAGTGCTACCGCACAAATCTTGTACATTTGAACCTCGTGGACAAGATACGATGAGGCAGAATCCTGTCAAATTGATAGCAGTGAAGATGTTTGCACCTATATCATTGGACGACATTGGCAATTCTGGATGCTCCGGCTTATGGATCGACCTGAGTCCAAAGAGTTTCGCTTTTGTCTAGTGCTACCGCACAAATCTTGTACATTTGGACCTCCTGTACAAGGTATGATGAGGCAGAGGAAGATATTTGCATCTATATCACTGGGCGACATTGGTAATTCTGGATGCTCCGGCATATGATTCGACCGGAGTCCAAAGAGAGTCGCTTTGGACAAGTGCTACCTCACAAATCGTGTACATTTGAACCTCCTGGACAAGATATGATGAGGTAGAATCCTGTCAAATTGATAGGAGTGTTACGTCCTGCGTCCTCCACCCGCCTTTTTTTTACGACTATATTCTCGCAACGAGCTCATCGCACCGCGTATCTAATTAACTAGATGTAAGTCGTACAGGAACTGAAACGCGAGTCGCGGCACCGTGCCACCGAAATTCCTTCACGTAACGCTGACTCCCATCCCGGACGTAATCCGCGCCACGCGAAGGAATTACATAACGACCGCGCACAATAGTAATGTAAGTAGAAATGAAAGAATGCTGACACCGAGTCAGCATAGGCTAACCCCAACGATGGACTAGCGATCCGTGGGAATACATAGTTCCGAGAACGCCAACTTCCAAACGGAAGCTAGGGTGCCAGTTCCGCGAAGGACCTGGCGACCCTCAGCAAAATCCACCGCTTAAATAGAGCCACGAAAGCGAGCGAACAATCAATTACAATCTTCCGTTCTACAGTCAACATCACGTTCGAGTCGGGCATTTACTTCCGTCAAACGCGTTCATCTGAACTATCCAGCTCACTACAGTTAAGTGCTAGTTCAGTAAAACGGTTGTGAACCTCAAGCAAGTGTAACGACAGAAATACAACCCCATTTCGATCAAGGTAACCGTCGCAGCTATTAATCATCCGCCCCCACAACTATCTCCTTAGAGACGTCCGACCTTCCTCTAAAACCTCCTAACCAACGACCAGCGTAACTTCACCAAATCTCCGCGATAATTCAGTCAACTATCAGTACACTCTTTTCTCGGCAGCTTCGGCTACACTCCCAGTCCTTCTCAGAGATCCCTGCGATCTGCGAGCCACCAGCGAGAGTTGATGCCCCCGGGCTCCCTTGCGGCAGCTCCCGTACCGCACTAGACGCGAGCGCTCTGATAGGGGCAACTAGCAGCGAGGTAACTGGGTAGCTTCTGGCTTCCTGCACCCCGCGCTTACTGCCCCGGTCGACCGCCCTCTCGGTTATGGGAAAACCTCTGGGTAAGTGAATTGGAACCAGCCGAAACCTCCGTAGTTTCGCCGTTTACGAACCACCACTAAAGAAACAACCGCGGCGTAGGTCCCCGCCGGAAGTTTCGCCGGAACTCTCGCCGGAAGAGCCCCCGTGCCGGACGACGAATCCAGGCCCGAAGGGAACAAGCCAGACTCCGGGAGTACCTGACCACCCCGCCTGAAATCGAGGTCTCAGCTCCCCTGACCAACCCCTCTCCCTCCTACCGCCCCAGCACGGCCCGTGTTTCCCCCACCGATCCCCACAATTCCCCTATTCACTCCACCGAACCAAATCCTCCCCCTGAACCTGTCCCTACGTAATCCTTCGCCGACCCCTACATATTCGACGACGAACTCGGTAGGCATTACTTGTACCCATCCGCCGCATACCTGCGAGACCTAGTTGAGGGAGTCCCGTCCACGGTTACGGTGACGGAACTCTACGAGGACTCGGATATCGAGATACTAAACTAAATGTAACGGCGATTCCACAATAAAGCCCGACCAAAGACTCTCAACGTCGACGTATTTCCCATTCCTTCCCCCCCGCGCGCTTATAACCATTAAGGTAACCAGTAGGCCGGTTAAACCCCCGCCGAAGCACAAACAGTAGAGCCGTAACCATTCGGACCCATTCCTCTTATATCGCGCGATACGTCAGTGCGCCGCTCCACTGACCAATACAAACAAATAGAGCCGTAACCATTCGGACGCATTTCTCCTATACCACGCGATACGTCGGTGAGCCGCTCCACTGACCAATACAAACAAATAGAGCCGTAACCATTCGGACGCATTTAGAGCCTAGACGAAGGACTCTTACACCACGCGATACGTCGGCACGCCGCTCCGCTGACGGATAAGCCCCCTCTTACGGTGCGATACCCCTTTTCCGTCTATCCTCGATCCCTGGTATACCCGGTGAACGCAGGGTGCCGAAAACGAGGACGTAACAGGAGTAAAGATATTTGCATCTATATCATTTGGCCACATTGGCAATTTTTTATGCTTCGGCTTGTGGATCGACCTGAGGCCAAAGGGAGTCGCTTTGGACAAGTGCTACAGCACAAATATTGTACATTTGGACCTCGTGTACAAGATACGGTGAGGCAGAAAACCTGTCAAATTAATAGGAATAAAGATATTTGCATCTATATCATTGGTCAACATCGGCAGTTCTGGATGGTCCGGCTCATGGTTCGACCTAAGTCCAAATAATGTCGCTTTGGACAAGTGCTACAGCACAAATATTGTACATTTGGACCTCGTGTACAAGATACGGTGAGGCAGAATCCTGTCAAATTGATAGGAATAAAGATATTTGCATCTATATCATTGGACGACATTGGCAATTCTGGATGCTCCGACATATGATTCGACCGGAGGCCAAAGAGAGTCGCTTTGGACACGTGCTACCGCACAAGTCTTGTACATTTGGACCCCCTGGACAAGATGCGATGAGGCAGAATCCTGTCAAATTGATAGCAGTAAAGATATTTGCATCTATATCATTGGACGACATTGGCAATTCTGGATGCTGCGGCATATGATTCGACCGGAGGCCAAAGAGAGTCGCTTTGGACACGTGCTACCGCACCAGTCTTGTACATTTGGACCCCCTGGACAAGATGCGATGAGGCAGAATCCTGTCAAATTGATAGCAGTAAAGATATTTGCATCTATATCATTGGACGACATTGGAAATTCTGAATGCTCGGCTTATGATTCGACCTGAGTTCGAAGAGAGTCGTTTTGGACAAATGCTGCCGCCCAAATCTTGTCCATTTGGACCTCCTGGACAAGATATGACGAGGCAGAATCGTGTTAAATTGATAGGAGTGAAGATGTTTGCATCTATATCATTGGACGACATTGGCAATTCTGGATGATCCGGCTCATGATTCGACCTCAGTTCAAAGAGAATCGCTTGGGAAAAGTTCTACCGCACAAATCTTGTACATTTGGACCCCCTGCACTATACACGATGAGGCAGAATCCTGTCAAATTGACAGGAGTAAAGATATTTGCATCTATATCATTGGACGACATTGGCAATTCTGGATGCTCCGGCTTATGATTCGACCTGAATCCAAAGAGAGTCGGTTTAGGGAAATGCTGCCGCCCAAGGCTTGTGCATTTGGACCTCCTGGTAAAGGTATGATGAGGCAGAATCCTGTCCATTGATAGGATTGAAGATATTTGCGTCTATATCATTGGACGACATTGGCAATTCTGGATGCCCCGGCTTATGATTCGACCTGATTCCAAAGATAGTCGCTTTGGACAAGTGCTACCGCAACAAATCGTGTACATTTGGACCCCCTGCACAAGATACGATGAGGCAGAATCCTGTCAAATTGATAGTAGTAAAGATATTTGCATCTATACCATTGCACGACATTGGCAATTCTTGATGCTTCGGCTTATGGTTCGACCTGAGTCCAAAGAATTTGGCTTTGGACAAGTACTACCGCACTAATCTTGTACATTTGGACCTCCTGTACAAGGCATGTTGAGGCAGAATCCTATCACATTGATAGGAGTAAAGATATTTGCATCTATATCACTGGGCGACATTGGCAAGTCTGGATGCTCCGGCATATGATTCGACCGGAGGCCAAAGAGAGTCGCTTTGGACACGTGCTATCGCACAAATCTTGTAAATTTGGACCCCCTGGACAAGATACGATGAGGCAGAGTCCTGTCAAATTGATAGCAGTAAAGATATTTGCATCTATATCATTGCACGACATTGGCAATTCTGGATGCTTCGGCATATGGATCGACCTGAGTCCAAAGAGTTTCGCTTTTGTCCAGTGCTAGCGCACAAATCTTGTACATTTGGACCTCCTGTACAAGGTATGTTGAGGCAGAATCCTGTCAAATTGATAGGAGTGAACATGTTTGCATCTATATCATTAGACGACATTGGCAATTCTGGATGCTTCGGCATATGGATCGACCTGAGTCCAAAGAGTTTCGCTTTTGTATAGTGCTACCGCACAAATCTTGTACATTTGGACCTCCTGTACAAGGTATGATGAGGCAGAGGAAGATATTTGCATCTATATCACTGGGCGACATTGGCAATTCTGGATGCTCCGGCATATGATTCGACCTGAGTCCAAAGAGAGTCGCTTTGGACAAGGGCTACCGCACAAATCTTGCAAATTTGGACCCCCTGCACAAGATACGATGAGGCAGAATCCTGTCAAATTGATAGCAGTAAAGATATTTGCATATATACCATCGCACGACACTTGCAATTCTTGATGCTTCGGCTTATGGATCGACCGGAGTCCAAAGAGTGTCGCTTTGGACAAATGCTACCGCACAAATCTTGTACATTTGGACCTCCTGTACAAGGTATGATGAGGCAGAATCCTGTCAAATTGATAGGAGTGAACATGTTTGCATCTATATCATTAGACGACATTGGCAATTCTGGATGCTTCGGCATATGGATCGACCTGAGTCCAAAGAGTTTCGCTTTTGTCTAGTGCTACCGCACAAATCTTGTACATTTGGACCTCCTGTACAAGGTATGATGAGGCAGAGGAAGATATTTGCATCTATATCATTGGACGACATTGGCAGTTTTGGATGCTCCGGCTTATGATTCGACCTAGGTCCAAAGAGAGTCGCTTTGGACAAGTGCTACGGCACAAATCTTGTACATTTGGACCCCCTGGACAAGATACGATGAGGCATAATCCTGCACAAATCATAGGAGTAAAGATACTTGCATCTATATAATTGGACGACATTGGCAATTCTGGATGCTCGGCTTATGATTCGACCTGAGTCCAAAGAGATTCGCTTTTGTCAAGTGCTCCCCACAAATCTTGTACATTTGCACCTCCTGGACAAGACATGATGAGGCAGAATCCTGTCAAATTGATAAAAGTGAACATATTTGCATCTATATCATTGGACGACATTGGCTACTCTGGATAATTCGGCTTATGGATCGACCTGAGTCCAAACAGATTCGCTTTTGTCAAGTGCTACCCCACAAATCTTGTACATTTGCACCTCTTGGACAAGATATGATGGGGCAGAATCCTGTCAAATTGATAGGAGTAAAGACATTTGCATCTATATCTTTGGACGAAATTGGCAATTCTGGATGCGCCGGCATATGATTCGACCGGAGGCCAAAGAGAGACGCTATGGACAAGTGCTGCCGCACAAATCTTGTACATTTGTATCTCCTGGACAAGGAATGGTGAGACGGAATCCTATCACATTGATAGGAGTAAAGATATTTGCATCTATATCATTGGACGACATTGGTTATTCTGGATACTTCGGCTTATGGATCGGCCTGAGTCCAAAGAGATTCACTTTTGTCACGTTCTACCCCTGAAATCTTGTACATTTGAACCTCCTGGACAATATATAATGAGGCAGAATCCTGTCAAGTTGATAGGAGTGAAGATATTTGCATTTATATCTTTGGACGACATTGGCAATTCTGGATGCTGCGGCATATGATTCGACCGGAGGCCAAAGAAATTCGCTTTTGTCAAGTGCTACCGCACAAATCTGGTACATTCGCACCCCCTGGACAAGATACGATGGGGCAGAATCCTGTCAAATTGATAGCAGTGAAGATATTTGCATCTATATCTTTGGACGACATTGGCAAATCTGGATGCTCCGGCATATGATTCGCCCGGAGGCCAAAGAGGGTCGCTGTGGACAAGTACTAACGCACAAATCTTGTACATTTGGACCTCCTGGACAAGGTATGGTGAAGCAGAATACTATCACATTGATAGGAGTAAGATATTTGCATCTATATAATTGGACGACATTGGCAATTCTGGATGCTCGGCTTATGATTCGACCTGAGTCCAAAGAGATTCGCTTTTGTCAAGTGCTACCGCACAAATCTGGTACATTTGCACCCCCTGGACAAGATACGATGAGGCAGAATCCTGTACAATTGATAGGAGTAAAGATATTTGCATCTATATCATTGGACGACATTGGCAATTCTGGACACTTCGGCTTATGGATCGACCTGAGTCCAAACAGATTCGCTTTTGTCAAGTGCTACCCCACAACTCTTGTATATTTGAACCTCCTGGACAAGATATGATGAGGCAGAATCCGGTCAAATTGATAGCAGTGAAGATATTTGCATCTATATCTTTGGACGACATTGGCAATTCTGGATGCTGCGGCATATGATTCGACCGGAGGCCAAAGAAATTCGCTTTTGTCAAGTGCTACCGCACAAATCTGGTACATTCGCACCCCCTGGACAAGATACGATGGGGCAGAATCCTGTCAAATTGATAGCAGTGAAGATATTTGCATCTATATCATTGGACGACATTGGCAGTTTTGGATGCTCCGGCTTATGATTCGACCTAGGTCCAAAGAGAGTCGCTTTGGACAAGTGCTACCGCACAAATCTTGTACAGTTGGACCCCCTGGACAAGATACGATGAGGCAGAATCCTATCACATTGATAGGAGTGAAGATATTTGCATCTATATCTTTGGACGACATTGGCAAATCTGGATGCTCCGGCATATGATTCGCCCGGAGGCCAAAGAGGGTCGCTGTGGACAAGTACTAACGCACAAATCTTGTACATTTGGACCTCCTGGACAAGGTATGGTGAAGCAGAATCCTATCACATTGATAGGAGTAAGATATTTGCATCTATATAATTGGACGACATTGGCAATTCTGGATGCTCGGCTTATGATTCGACCTGAGTCCAAAGAGATTCGCTTTTGTCAAGTGCTACCGCACAAATCTGGTACATTCGCACCCCCTGGACAAGATACGATGAGGCAGAATCCTGTACAATTGATAGGAGTAAAGATATTTGCATCTATATCATTGGACGACATTGGCAATTCTGGACACTTCGGCTTATGGATCGACCTGAGTCCAAACAGATTCGCTTTTGTCAAGTGCTACCCCACAACTCTTGTATATTTGAACCTCCTGGACAAGATATGATGAGGCAGAATCCGGTCAAATTGATAGCAGTGAAGATATTTGCATCTATATCTTTGGACGACATTGGCAATTCTGGATGCTCCGGCATATGATTCGCCCGGAGGCCAAAGAGGGTCGCTATGGACAAGTGCTACCGCACAAATCTGGTACAATCGGACCCCCTGGACAAGATACGATGAGGCAGAATACTGTCAAATTGATAGGAGTGAAGATATTTGCATCTATATCATTGGATGACATTGGCAATTTTGGATGCTCCGGCTTATGATTCGACCGGAGGCCAAAGAGAGTCGCTTTGGACAAGTGCTGCCGCACAAATCTTGTACATTTGTATCTTCTGGACAAGGTATGATGAGGCAGAATCCTATCACATTGATAGGAGTAAAGATATTTGCATCTATAACATTGCACGACATTGGCAATCCTGGGGATCCGGCATATGATTCGACCTGAATCCAAAGAGAGTCGCTTTGGACAAGTGCTACCGCACAAATCCTGTACATTTGAACCTACTGGACAAGATACGATGAGGCAGAATCCTGGCAAATTGATAGTAGTTAAGATATTTGCATCTATATCATTGGACGACATTGGCAATTTTGGATGCTCCGGCATATAATACGACCTGAGATCAAAGAGAGTCGGTCTGGACAAGTGCTACCGCACAAATCCTGTACATTTGAACCTCCTGGCAAAGATACGATGATGCAAAATGCTGTCAAATTGATAGGAGCAAAGATATTTGCATCTATATCATTGGACAATATCGGCAATTTTGCATTCTTCGCCTTATGTGTCGACCTGAAACCAAAGGGAGTCGCTTCTGACAAGTGCTACAGCACAAACCTTGTACATTGGGACTTCCTGGACAAGGTATGATGAGACAGAATCCTATTGCATCGATAGGAGTAAAGTTATTTGCATCTATATCATTGGGCGATAATGGCAATTCTGGATGCTCGGCTTATGATTCGAACTGAGTCCAAAGAGAGTCGTTTTAGACAAGTACTACCGCACAAATCTTGTACATTTGAACCTCGTTGACAAGGTATGATGATGCAGAATCCTATCACATTGATAGGAGTGAAGATGTTTGCATCTACATCATTGGACGACATTGGCAATTCTGGATGCTCTGGCTTATGATTCGACCGGAGGCCAAAGAGAGTCGCTTCGGACAAGTGCTACCGCAACAAGTCTTGTACATTTGGACCTCCTGTACAAGGTATGATGAGGCAGAATCCTATCACATTCATAAGAGTGATGATATTTGCATCTGTATCATTGGACGACATGGCAATTCTGGATGCTTCGGCATATGAATCGACCTGAGTCCAAAGAGATCCGCTTTTGTGAAGTGCTAACGCACAAATCTTGTACATTTTGACCTACTGGACAAGGTATGATGAGGCAGAATCCTGCCAAATTGATAGCAGTAAAGATATTTGCATCTATATCATTGGACGACATTGGCAATTCTGGATGCACCGGCTTATGATTCGACCTGAGTTCAAAGAGAGTCACTTTGGACAAGTGCTACAGCACAAATCTTGTATGTGTGGACGTCCTGTACAAGGTATGATGAAGCAGAATCGTATCACATTGATAGGAGTAAAGATATTTGCATCTATATCATTGGACGCCATTGGCAATTCTGGAAGTTCGGCATATGATTCGACCTGAGTTCAAAGAGAGTCACTTTGGACAAATACTGCCGCCCATATCTTGTACATTTGGACCCCTGGACAAGATACGATGAGGCAAAATCCTGTCAAATTGATAGCAGTAAAGATATTTGCATCTATACCATTGCACGACATTGGCAATTCTTGATGCTTCGGCGTATGGAACGACCTGAATCCAAAGAGTTTCGCTTTGGACAAGTGCTACCGCACAAATCTTGTACATTTGGACCTCCTGTACAAGGTATGATGAGGCAGAATCCTATCAAATTGATAGGAGTAAAGATATTTGCATCTATATCACTGGACGTCATTGGCAATTCTGGATGCTCCGGCTTATGATTCGACCGGAGGCCAAATAGAGTCGGTCTGAACAAGTGCTACCGCACAAACCTTGTACATTTGAACCTCCTGGACAAGATACGATGAGGAAGAATGATGTAAAATTGATAGGAGTGAGGATATTGGCCTCTATATCATTGAACAATATCGGCAATTTCTGGATTCTTCGGCTTATGATTAGACCTGAATCCAAAGCGAGTCGCTTTGGACTAGTTCAACCGCACAAATCTTGTATATTTAGACCCCCTGGCCAAGTTTCGATGAAGCAGAATCCTGTTCAATTGATAGGAGTAAAGATATTTGCATCTATATTATTGGACGACATTGGCAATTCTGGATGCTGCGGCTTATGATTCGACCTGAGTCCAAATAGAGTCGGTCTGGACAAGTGCTACCGCACAAACCTTGTACATTTGCACTTCCTGGACAACATACGATGAGGAAGAATGCTGTAAAATTGATAGGAGTGAGGATATTTGCCTCTATATCATTGGACAATATCGGCAATTGTGGATTCTTCGCTTTATGATCAGACCTGAATCCAAAGCGAGTCGCTTTGGACAAGTGCTACCGCACAAATCTTGTACATTTGGACCTCCTGGACCAGGTGTGATGAGGCAGAACCCTATGACATTGATAGGTGTAAAGATATTTACATCTATATCATTGGACGACATTGGCAATTCTGGATGCTCGGCATATGTTTCGACCTGAGTCCAAAAATATTCGCTTTTGTCAAGTGCTACCGCACAAATCTTGTACACTTGAACCTCCTGGACAATATACGATGAGCCAGAATCCTGTGCAACTGTTAGGAGTGAAGATATTTGCATCTATATCGTTGGACGAAATTGGCAATTCTGAATGCTCCGGCATATGGTTCGACCTGAGTCCAAAGAGAGTCGCTTTCGACAATTTTTAACCCACAAATCTGGTACATTTGGACCTCCTGGGCAAGGTATGATGTGGCAGAATCCTATCACATTGATAGGAGTGAAGGTATTTGCATCTTTATCATCAGACAATATCGGCAATTTTGGATTCTTCGCCTTATGATTAGACCTGAATCCAAAGCGAGTCGCTTTGGACAAGTGCTACCGCACAAATCTTGTACATTTGGACCTCCTGTACAAGGTATGATGGGGCAGAATCCTATCACATTGATAGGAGTAAAGATATTTGCATCTATATCACTGGACGACATTGGCAATTCTTGATGCTTCGGCTTGTGGAACGACCTGAGTTCAAAGAGTTTCGCTTTGGAAAGTGCTACCGCACAAATCTTGTACATTTGCACCTCGTGGACAAGATACGATGAGGCAGAATCCTGTCAAATAGATAGGAGTGAAGATGTTTGCACCTATATCATTGGACGACATTGGCAATTCTTGATGCTTCGGCTTATGGAACGACCTGAGTCCAAAGAGTTTCGCTTTGGACAAGTGCTACCGCACAAATCTTGTATATTTGGACCTCCTGGACCAGGTATGATGAGACAGAACCCTATGACATTGATAGGTGTAAAGATATTTACATCTACATCATTGGACGACATGGGCAATTCTGGAGACTTCGGCGTATGGATCGACCTAAGTCCAAAGAATGTCGCTTTGGACAAATACTGCCGCCCATATCTTGTACATTTGGACCCCCTGGACAAGATACGATGAGGCAGAATCCTGTCAAATTGATAGCAGTAAAGATATTTGCATCTATACCATTGGACGACATTGGCAATTCTGGATGCTCCGGCATATGATTCGACCTGAATCCCAAGAGAGTCGCTTGGATAAGTACTAGAGCACAAATCCTGTACATTTGCACCTCCGGAACAAGGTATGATGAGGCAGAATCCTGGCGTATTGATAGGAGTAAAGATATTTGCATCTATATCATTGGGCGACATTGGCAATTCTGGATACTTCGGCATATCGATCGACCTGAGATCAAAGGGAGTCGGTTTGGACAAATACTGCCGCCCATATCTTGTACATTTGGACCCCCTGGACAAGATACGATGAGGCAGAATCCTGTCAAATTGATAGCAGTAAAGATATTTGCATCTATACCATTGGACGACATTGGCAATTCTGGATGCTCCGGCATATGATTCGACCTGAATCCCAAGAGAGTCGCTTGGATAAGTACTAGAGCACAAATCCTGTACATTTGCACCTCCGGAACAATGTATGATGAGGCAGAATCCTGGCGTATTGATAGGAGTAAAGATATTTGCATCTATATCATTGGGCGACATTGGCAATTCTGGATACTTCGGCATATCGATCGACCTGAGATCAAAGGGAGTCGGTTTGGACAAATGCTGCCGCCCAAATCTTGTGCATTTGGATCTCCTGGAAAAGGTACGATGAGGCAGAATCCTGTACAATTGATAGGAGTAAAGATATTTGCATCTATATCATTGGACGACATTGGCAATTCTGGATACTTCGGCATATGGATCGATCTGAGATCAAAGGGAGTCGGTTTGGACAAATGCTGCCGCCCAAATCTTGTGCATTTGGATCTCCTGGAAAAGGTACGATGAGGCAGAATCCTGTCACATTGATAGGAGTAAAGATATTTGCCACTATATCATTAGGCGACTTCGGCAATCCCGGGGTTCCGGCTTATAATTAGACCTGAATCCAAAGAGAGTCGGCCTGGACAAGTGCTACCGCACAAATCTTGAACATTTGAACCCCCTGGACAAGATACGATGAGGCAGAATCCTGTTAAATTGATAGGAGTGAAGATATTTGCATCTATATCATAGGACGACATTGGCAATTCCGGATGCTCCGGCATATGATTCGACCGGAGGCCAAAGAGAGTCGCTTTGGACACGTGCTACCGCACAAGTCTTGTACATTTGGACCCCCTGGACAAGATGCGATGAGGCAGAATCCTGTCAAATTGATAGCAGTAAAGATATTTGCATCTATATCACTGGGCGACATTGGCAAATCTGGATGCTCCGGCATATGATTCGACCTGAGTCCAAAGAGAGTCGCTTTGGACAAGGGCTACCGCACAAATCTTGTACATTTTGACCTACTGGACAAGGTATGATAAGGCAGAATCCTGTCAAATTGATAGCAGTAAAGATGATTGCACCTATATCATTGGACAACATTGGTAATTCTGGAAGTTCGGCATATGATTCGACCTGAGTTGAAAGAGAGTCACTTTGGACAAATACTGCCGCCCATATCTTGTACATTTGGACCCCCTGGACAAGATACGATGAGGCAGAATCCTGTCAAATTGATAGCAGTAAAGATATTTGCATCTATACCATTGCACGACATTGGCAATTCTTGATGCTTCGGCTTATGGAACGACCTGAGTCCAAAGAGTTTCGCTTTGGACAAGTGCTCCCCCACAAATCTTGTACATTTGAACCTCATGGACAAGATACGATGAGGCAGAATCCTGTCAAATTTATAGGAGTAAAGATGTTTGCATCTATATCATTGGACGACATTGGCAATTCTGGATGTTCCGGCATAAGATTCGACCGGAGGCCAAAGAGAGTCGCTTTGGACACGTGCTACCTCACAAGTCTTGTACATTTGGACCCCCTGGACAAGATGCGACGAGGCAGAATCCTGTCAAATTGATAGCAGTAAAGATATTTGCATCTATATCATTGGACGACATTGGCAATTCTGGATGCTCCGGCATATGATTCGACCGGAGGCCAAAGAGAGTCCCTTTGGACACGTGCTACCGCACAAGTCTTGTACATTTTGACCCCCTGGACAAGATGCGATGAGGCAGAATCCTGTCAAAGTGATAGCAGTGAAGATATTTGCATCTATATCATTGGACGACATTGGAAATTCTGAATGCTCGGCTTATGATTCGACCTGAGTTCGAAGAGAGTCGTTTTGGACAAATGCTGCCGTCCAAATCTTGTCCATTTGGACCTCCTGGACAAGATATGATGAGGCAGAATCCTGTTAAATTGATAGGAGTGAAGATGTTTGCATCTATATCATTGGACGACATTGGAAATTCTGAATGCTCGGCTTATTATTCGACCTGAGTTTGAAGAGAGTCGTTTTGGACAAATGCTGCCGCCCAAATCTTGTCCATTTGGACCTCCTGGACAAGATATGATGAGGCAGAATCCTGTTAAATTGATAGGAGTGAAGATATTTGCATCTATATCACTGGGCGACATTGGCAATTCTGGATGCTCCGGCATATGATTCGACCGGAGTCTAAAGAGAGTCGCTTTGGACAAGTGCTACCTCACAAATCGTGTACATTTGAACATCCTGGACAAGATATGATGGGGTAGAATCCTGTCAAATTGATAGGAGTAAAGATATTTGCATCTATATCATTTGGCCACATTGGCAATTTTTTATGCTTCGGCTTGTGGATCGACCTGAGGCCAAAGGGAGTCGCTTTGGACAAGTGCTACAGCACAAATATTGTACATTTGGACCTCGTGTACAAGATACGGTGAGGCAGAAAACCTGTCAAATTAATAGGAGTAAAGATATTTGCATCTATATCATTGGTCAACATCGGCAGTTCTGGATGGTCCGGCTTATGGTTCGACCTAAGTCCAAATAATGTCGTTTTGGACAAGTGCTACAGCACAAATATTGTACATTTGGACCTCGTGTACAAGATACGGTGAGGCAGAAAACCTGTCAAATTAATAGGAGAAAAGATATTTGCATCTATATCATTGGTCAACATCAGCAGTTCTGGATGGTCCGGCTTATGGTTCGACCTAAGTCCAAAGAATGTCGCTTTGGACAAGTGCTACCGCACAAATCTTGTACATTTGAACCTCGTGGACCAGGTATGATGAGGCAGAACCCTATGACATTGATAGGTGTAAAGATATTTACATCTATATCATTGGACGACATTGGCAATTCTGGATGCTCGGCATATGTTTCGACCTGAGTCCAAAAATATTCGCTTTTGTCAAGTGCTACCGCACAAATCTTGTACACTTGAACCTCCTGGACAATATACGATGAGCCAGAATCCTGTGCAACTGTTAGGAGTGAAGATATTTGCATCTATATCGTTGGACGAAATTGGCAATTCTGGATGCTCCGGCTTATGGTTCGACCTGAGTCCAAACAGAGTCGCTTTCGACAATTTTTAACCCACAAATCTGGTACATTTGGACCTCCTGGGCAAGGTATGATGTGGCAGAATCCTATCACATTGATAGGAGTGAAGGTATTTGCATCTTTATCATCGGACAATATCGGCAATTTTGGATTCTTCGCCTTATGATTAGACCTGAATCCAAAGCGAGTCGCTTTGGACAAGTGCTACCGCACAAATCTTGTACATTTGGACCTCCTGTACAAGGCATGATGGGGCAGAATCCTATCACATTGATAGGAGTAAAGATATTTGCATCTATATCACTGGACGACATTGGCAATTCTTGATGCTTCGGCTTATGGAACGACCTGAGTCCAAAGAGTTTCGCTTTGGAAAGTGCTACCGCACAAATCTTGCACATTTGCACCTCGTGGACAAGATACGATGAGGCAGAATCCTGTCAAATAGATAGGAGTGAAGATGTTTGCACCTATATCATTGGACGACATTGGCAATTCTGGAAGTTCGGCATATGATTCGACCTGAGTTGAAAGAGAGTCACTTTGGACAAATACTGCCGCCCATATATTGTACATTTGGACCCCCTGGACAAGATACGATGAGGCAGAATCCTGTCAAATTGATAGCAGTAAAGATATTTGCATCTATACCATTGCACGACATTGGCAATTCTTGATGCTTCGGCTTATGGAACGACCTGAGTCCAAAGAGTTTCGCTTTGGACAAGTGCTACCGCACAAATCTTGTACATTTGGACCTCCTGTACAAGGTATGATGAGGCAGAATCCTATCAAATTGATAGGAGTAATGATATTTGCATCTATATCACTGGACCACATTGGCAATTCTGGATGCTCCGGCATATGATTCGAGAGGAGGCTATAGAGAGTCGCTTTGGACACGTGCTACCGCACAAATCTTGTACATTTGGACCCCCTGGACAAGATACGATGAGGCAGAATCCTGTCAAATTGATAGCAGTAAAGATATTTGCATCTATATCATTGGTCAACATCGGCAATTCTGGATGGTCCGGCTTATGGTTCGACATAAGTCCAAAGAATGTCGCCTTGGATAAGTACTACCGCAACAAATCGTGTCCATTTGGACCCTCTGGACAAGATACAATGAGGCAGAATCCTGTCAAATTGATAGCAGTAAAGATATTTGCATCTATATCACTGGACGATATTGGCAATTCTGGTTGCTTCGGCTTAAGGATCGACCTGAGTCCAAAGAGTTTCGCTTTGGACAAGTGCTACCGCACAAATCTTGTACATTTGGACCTCCTGTACAAGGTATGATGGGGCAGAATCCTATCACATTGATAGGAGTAAAGATATTTGCATCTATATCACTGGACGACATTGGCAATTCTGGATGCTCCGGCATATGATTCGACCGGAGGCCAAAGAGAATCGCTTTGGACACGTGCTACCGCACAAATCTTGTACATGTGAACATCCGGAACAAGGTATCATGGGGCAGAATCCTATCACATTGATAGGATTAAAGATATTTGCATCTACATCATTGGACGACATTGGCAATTCTGGATGCTCCGGCTTATGATTCGACCGGAGGCCAAAGAGAGTCGCTTCGGACAAGTGCTACCGCAACAAGTCTTGTACATTTGGACCTCCTGTACGAGGTATGATGAGGCAGAATCCTATCACATTCATAGGAGTGATGATATTTGCATCTATATCATTGGACGCCATTGGCAATTCTGGAAGTTCGGCATATGATTCGACCTGAGTTCAAAGAGAGTCACTTTGGACAAATACTGCCACCCATATCTTGTACATTTGGACCCCCGGGCCAAGATACGATGAGGCAGAATCCTGTCAAATTGATAGCAGTAAAGATATTTGCATCTATACCATTGCACGACATTGGCAATTCTTGATGCTTCGGCGTATGGACCGACCTGAATCCAAAGAGTTTCGCTTTGGAAAGTGCTACCGCACAAATCTTGTACATTTGCACCTCGTGGACAAGATACGATGAGGCAGAATCCTGTCAAATTGATAGGAGTGAAGATATTTGCATCTATATCATTGGACGACATTGGCCATTCTGTATTTTTCGGCTTACGGATCGACCTGAGTCCAAAGAGATTCGCTTTTGTCAAGTGCTACCGCACAAATCGTGTACATTTGAACCTCCTGGACAAGATATGATGAGGCAGAATCCTGTCAAGTTGATAGGAGTAAAGATATTTGCATCTATATCATTGGACGACATTGGCAATTCTGGATGCTCCGGCTTAAGATTCGACCTGAGTCCAAAGAGAGTCGCTTTCGACAATTTTTAACCCACAAATCTGGTACATATGGACCTCCTGGGCAAGGTATGATGTGGCAGAATCCTATCACATTGATAGGAGTGAAGGTATTTGCATCTTTATCATCGGACAATATCGGCAATTTTGGATTCTTCGCCTTATGATTAGACCTGAATCCAAAGCGAGTCGCTTTGGACAAGTGCTACCGCACAAATCTTGTACATTTGGACCTCCTGTACAAGGTATGATGGGGCAGAATCCTATCACATTGATAGGAGTAAAGATATTTGCATCTATATCACTGGACGACATTGGCAATTCTTGATGCTTCGGCTTATGGAACGACCTGAGTCCAAAGAGTTTCGCTTTGGAAAGTGCTACCGCACAAATCTTGCACATTTGCACCTCGTGGACAAGATACGATGAGGCAGAATCCTGTCAAATAGATAGGAGTGAAGATGTTTGCACCTATATCATTGGACGACATTGGCAATTCTGGAAGTTCGGCATATGATTCGACCTGAGTTGAAAGAGAGTCACTTTGGACAAATACTGCCGCCCATATCTTGTACATTTGGACCCCCTGGACAAGATACGATGAGGCAGAATCCTGTCCAATTGATAGCAGTAAAGATATTTGCATCTATACCATTGCACGACATTGGCAATTCTTGATGCTTCGGCTTATGGAACGACCTGAGTCCAAAGAGTTTCGCTTTGGACAAGTGCTCCCCCACAAATCTTGTACATTTGAACCTCATGGACAAGATACGATGAGGCAGAATCCTGTCAAATTTATAGGAGTAAAGATGTTTGCATCTATATCATTGGACGACATTGGCAATTCTGGATGCTCCGGCATAAGATTCGACCGGAGGCCAAAGAGAGTCGCTTTGGACACGTGCTACCTCACAAGTCTTGTACATTTGGACCCCCTGGACAAGATGCGATGAGGCAGAATCCTGTCAAATTGATAGCAGTAAAGATATTTGCATCTATATCATTGGACGACATTGGCAATTCTGGATGCTCCGGCATATGATTCGACCGGAGGCCAAAGAGAGTCGCTTTGGACACGTGCTACCGCACAAGTCTTGTACATTTTGACCCCCTGGACAAGATGCGATGAGGCAGAATCCTGTCAAAGTGATAGCAGTGAAGATATTTGCATCTATATCATTGGACGACATTGGAAATTCTGAATGCTCGGCTTATGATTCGACCTGAGTTCGAAGAGAGTCGTTTTGGACAAATGCTGCCGTCCAAATCTTGTCCATTTGGACCTCCTGGACAAGATATGATGAGGCAGAATCCTGTTAAATTGATAGGAGTGAAGATGTTTGCATCTATATCATTGGACGACATTGGAAATTCTGAATGCTCGGCTTATGATTCGACCTGAGTTTGAAGAGAGTCGTTTTGGACAAATGCTGCCGCCCAAATCTTGTCCATTTGGACCTCCTGGACAAGATATGATGAGGCAGAATCCTGTTAAATTGATAGGAGTGAAGATATTTGCATCTATATCACTGGGCGACATTGGCAATTCTGGATGCTCCGGCATATGATTCGACCGGAGTCTAAAGAGAGTCGCTTTGGACAAGTGCTACCTCACAAATCGTGTACATTTGAACATCCTGGACAAGATATGATGGGGTAGAATCCTGTCAAATTGATAGGAGTAAAGATATTTGCATCTATATCATTTGGCCACATTGGCAATTTTTTATGCTTCGGCTTGTGGATCGACCTGAGGCCAAAGGGAGTCGCTTTGGACAAGTGCTACAGCACAAATATTGTACATTTGGACCTCGTGTACAAGATACGGTGAGGCAGAAAACCTGTCAAATTAATAGGAGTAAAGATATTTGCATCTATATCATTGGTCAACATCGGCAGTTCTGGATGGTCCGGCTTATGGTTCGACCTAAGTCCAAATAATGTCGTTTTGGACAAGTGCTACAGCACAAATATTGTACATTTGGACCTCGTGTACAAGATACGGTGAGGCAGAAAACCTGTCAAATTAATAGGAGAAAAGATATTTGCATCTATATCATTGGTCAACATCAGCAGTTCTGGATGGTCCGGCTTATGGTTCGACCTAAGTCCAAAGAATGTCGCTTTGGACAAGTGCTACCGCACAAATCTTGTACATTTGAACCTCGTGGACCAGGTATGATGAGGCAGAACCCTATGACATTGATAGGTGTAAAGATATTTACATCTATATCATTGGACGACATTGGCAATTCTGGATGCTCGGCATATGTTTCGACCTGAGTCCAAAAATATTCGCTTTTGTCAAGTGCTACCGCACAAATCTTGTACACTTGAACCTCCTGGACAATATACGATGAGCCAGAATCCTGTGCAACTGTTAGGAGTGAAGATATTTGCATCTATATCGTTGGACGAAATTGGCAATTCTGGATGCTCCGGCTTATGGTTCGACCTGAGTCCAAAGAGAGTCGCTTTCGACAATTTTTAACCCACAAATCTGGTACATTTGGACCTCCTGGGCAAGGTATGATGTGGCAGAATCCTATCACATTGATAGGAGTAAAGATATTTGCATCTATATCACTGGACCACATTGGCAATTCTGGATGTTCCGGCATATGATTCGACCGGAGGCCAAAGAGAATCGCTTTGGACACGTGCTACCGCACAAATCTTGTACATGTGAACATCCGGAACAAGGTATCATGGGGCAGAATCCTATCACATTGATAGGATTAAAGATATTTGCATCTACATCATTGGACGACATTGGCAATTCTGGATGCTCCGGCTTATGATTCGACCGGAGGCCAAAGAGAGTCGCTTCGGACAAGTGCTACCGCAACAAGTCTTGTACATTTGGACCTCCTGTACGAGGTATGATGAGGCAGAATCCTATCACATTCATAGGAGTGATGATATTTGCATCTATATCATTGGACGCCATTGGCAATTCTGGAAGTTCGGCATATGATTCGACCTGAGTTCAAAGAGAGTCACTTTGGACAAATACTGCCACCCATATCTTGTACATTTGGACCCCCTGGACAAGATACGATGAGGCAGAATCCTGTCAAATTGATAGCAGTAAAGATATTTGCATCTATACCATTGCACGACATTGGCAATTCTTGATGCTTCGGCGTATGGAACGACCTGAATCCAAAGAGTTTCGCTTTGGAAAGTGCTACCGCACAAATCTTGTACATTTGCACCTCGTGGACAAGATACGATGAGGCAGAATCCTGTCAAATTGATAGGAGTGAAGATATTTGCATCTATATCATTGGACGACATTGGCCATTCTGTATTTTTCGGCTTACGGATCGACCTGAGTCCAAAGAGATTCGCTTTTGTCAAGTGCTACCGCACAAATCGTGTACATTTGAACCTCCTGGACAAGATATGATGAGGCAGAATCCTGTCAAGTTGATAGGAGTAAAGATATTTGCATCTATATCATTGGACGACATTGGCAATTCTGGATGCTCCGGCTTAAGATTCGACCTGAATCCAAAGAGTGTCGGTTTAGGGAAATGCTGCCGCCCAAGCCTTGTGCATTTGGACCTCCTGGTAAAGGCATGATGAGGCAGAATCCTGTCCATTGATAGGATTGAAGATATTTGCATGTATATCATTGGACGACATTGGCAATTCTGGATGCTGCGGCTTATGATTCGACCTGAGTCCAAAGAGAGTCGCTTTGGACAAGGGCTACCGCACAAATCTTGTAAATTTGGACCCCCTGCACAAGATACGATGAGGCAGAATCCTGTCAAATTGATAGCAGTAAAGATATTTGCATCTATACCATTGCACGACACTTGCAATTCTTGATGCTTCGGCTTATGGATCGACCGGAGTCCAAAGAGTGTCGCTTTGGACAAATGCTACGGCACAAATCTTGTACATTTGGACCTCCTGTACAAGGTATGATGAGGCAGAATCCTGTCAAATTGATAGGAGTGAACATGTTTGCATCTATATCACTGGGCGACATTGGCAATTCTGGATGCTCCGGCATATGATTCGACCGGTGTCCAAAGAGAGTCGCTTTGGACAAGTGCTCCCGCACAAATCTTGTACATTTGAACTTCATGGACAAGATACGATGAGGCAGAAACCTGTCAAATTTATAGGAGTAAAGATGTTTGCATCTATATCAGAGGACGACATTGGCAATTCTGGATGCTCCGGCATATGATTCGACCGGAGGCCAAAGAGAGTCGCTTTGGACACGTGCTACTGCACAAGTCTTGTACATTTGGACCCTCTGGACAAGATGCGATGAGGCAGAATCCTGTCAAATTGATAGCAGTAAAGATATTTGCATCTATATCATTGGACGACATTGGCAATTCTGGATGCTCCGGCTTATGATTCGACCTGAGTCCAAAGAGTTTCGCTTTTGTCTAGTGCTAGTGCACAAATCTTGTACACTTGATCCTCCTGGACAAGACACGATGAGCGAGAATCTTGTCAAATTGATAGGAGTAAAGATGTTTGCACATATATCATTGGGCTACATTGGCAATTCTGGATGCACCGGCTTATGATTCGACCTGAGTCCAAAGAGAGTCGCTTTCGACAATTTTTAACGCACAAATCTGGTACATTTGGACCTCCTGGGCAAGGTATGATGTGGCAGAATTCTATCACATTGATAGGAGTGACGGTATTTGCATCTTTATCATCGGACAATATCGGCAATTTTGGATTCTTCGCCTTATGATTAGACCTGAATCCAAAGCGAGTCGCTTTGGACAAGTGCTACCGCACAAATGTTGTACATTTGGACCTCCTGTACAAGGTATGATGGGGCAGAATCCTATCACATTGATAGGAGTAAAGATATTTGCATCTATATCACTGGACGACATTGGCAAATCTTGATGCTTCGGCTTATGGAACGACCTGAGTCCAAAGGGTTTCGCTTTGGAAAGTGCTACCGCACAAATCTTGTACATTTGCACCTCGTGGACAAGATACGATGAGGCAAAATCCTGTCAAATAGATAGGAGTGAAGATGTTTGCACCTATATCATTGGACGACATTGGCAATTCTGGAAGTTCGGCATATGATTCGACCTGAGTTGAAAGAGAGTCACTTTGGACAAATACTGCCGCCCATATCATGTACATTTGGACCCCCTGGACAAGATACGATGAGGCAGAATCCTGTCAAATTGATAGCAGTAAAGATATTTGCATCTATACCATTGCACGACATTGGCAATTCTTGATGCTTCGGCTTATGGAACGACCTGAGTCCAAAGAGTTTCGCTTTGGACAAGTGCTACCGCACAAATCTTGTACATTTGGACCTCCTGTACAAGGTATGATGAGGCAGAATCCTATCAAATTGATAGGAGTAAAGATATTTGCATCTATATCACTGGACGACATTGGCAATTCTGGATGCTCCGGCATATGATTCGACCGGAGGCCAACGAGAGTCGCTTTGGACACGTGCTACCGCACAAATCTTGTACATTTGGACCCCCTGGACAAGATACGATGAGGCAGAATCCTGTCAAATTGATAGCAGTAAAGATATTTGCATCTATATCATTGGTCAACATCGGCAATTCTGGATGGTCCGGCTTATGGTTCGACATAAGTCCAAAGAATGTCGCCTTGGATAAGTGCTACCGCAACAAATCGTGTCCATTTGGACCCTCTGGACAAGATACAATGAGGCAGAATCCTGTCAAATTGATAGCAGTAAAGATATTTGCATCTATATCACTGGACGATATTGGCAATTCTGGATGCTTCGGCTTAAGGATCGACCTGAGTCCAAAGAGTTTCGCTTTGGACAAGTGCTACCGCACAAATCTTGTACATTTGGACCTCCTGTACAAGGTATGATGGGGCAGAATCTTATCACATTGATAGGAGTAAAGATATTTGCATCTATATCACTGGACGACATTGGCAATTCTGGATGCTCCGGCATATGATTCGACCGGAGGCCAAAGAGAATCGCTTTGGACACGTCCTACCGCACAAATCTTGTACATGTGAACATCCGGAACAAGGTATGATGGGGCAGAATCCTATCACATTGATAGGAGTAAAGATATTTGCATCTATATCATTGGACGACATTGGCAATTCTGGATGCTCGGCATATGATTCGACCTGAGTTCAAAGAGTTTCGCTATTGTCTAGTGCTACCACACAAATCTTGTACACTGGATCCTCCTGGACAAGACACGATGAGGCAGAATCTTGTCAAATTGATAGGAGTAAACATGTTTGCACCTATATCATTGGGCTACATTGGCAATTCTGGATGCACCGGCTTATGATTCGACCTAAGTCCAAAGAGAGTCTCTTTCGACAATTTTTAACGCACAAATCTGGTACATTTGGACCTCCTGGGCAAGGTATGATGTGGCAGAATTCTATCACATTGATAGGAGTGAAGGTATTTGCATCTTGTTCATCGGACAATATCGGCAATTTTGGATTCTTCGCCTTATGATTAGACCTGAATCCAAAGCGAGTCGCTTTGGACAAGTACTACCGCACAAATCTTGTACATTTGGACCTCCTGAACCAGGTATGATGAGGCAGAACCCTATGACATTGATAGGTGTAAAGATATCTACATCTATATCATTGGACGACATGGGCAATTCTGGAGACTTCGGGTTATGGATCGACCTAAGTCCAAAGAATGTCGCTTTGGACAAGTGCTACCGCATAAATCTTGTACATTTGAACCTAGGAACAAGGTATGATGAGGCAGAATCCTATCACATTGATAGGAGTGAAGATGTTTGCATCTACATCATCGGACAATATCGGCAATTTTGGATTCTTCGCCTTATGATTAGACCTGAATCCAAAGCGAGTCGCTTTGGACAAGTACTACCGCACAAATCTTGTACATTTGGACCTCCTGAACCAGGTATGATGAGGCAGAACCCTATGACATTGATAGGTGTAAAGATATTTACATCTATATCATTGGACGACATGGGCAATTCTGGAGACTTCGGGTTTTGGATCGACCTAAGTCCAAAGAATGTCGCTTTGGACAAGTGCTACCGCATAAATCTTGAACATTTGAACCTAGGAACAAGGTATGATGAGGCAGAATCCTATCACATTGATAGGAGTGAAGATGTTTGCATCTACATCATTGGACGACATTGGCAATTCTGGATGCTCCGGCCTATGATTCGACCGGAGGCCAAAGAGAGTCGCTTCGGACAAGTGCTACCGCACAAGTCTTGTACATTTGGACCCCCTGGACAAGATGCGATGAGGCAGAATCCTGTCAAAGTGATAGCAGTAAAGATATTTGCATCTATATCATTGGACGACATTGGAAATTCTGAATGCTCGGCTTATGATTCGACCTGCGTTCGAAGAGAGTCGTTTTGGACAAATGCTGCCGTCCAAATCTTGTCCATTTGGACCTCCTGGACAAGATATTATGAGGCAGAAACCTGTTAAATTGATAGGAGTGAAGATGTTTGCATCTATATCATTGGACGACATTGGAAATTCTGAATGCTCGGCTTATGATTCGACCTGAGTTTGAAGAGAGTCGTTTTGGACAAATGCTGCCGCCCAAATCTTGTCCATTTGGACCTACTGGAGAAGGTATGATGAGGCAGAATCCTGGAAAATTGATAGGAGTTAGGTTATTTGCATCTATATCATAGGATGACATTGGCCAATTCTGGATGCTTCGGCTCATGGATCGACCTGAGTCCAAAGAGAGTCGGTTTGGACAAATCCTGCTGCAAAAAAACTTGTACCTTAGGACCTCCTGGAAAGGTGTGGTGAGACAGAATCCTGTGCAATTGATCGGAGTAAAGATATTTGCATCTATATCATTGGACGACATTGGCAATTCTGGATACTTCGGCATATGGATCGACCTGAGATCAAAGGGAATCGCTTTGGACAAATGCTGCCGCCCAAATCTTGTCCACTTGGACCTCCTGGACAAGGTATGATGAGGCAGAATCCTGGCAAATTGATAGGAGTTAAGATATTTGCATGTATTTCATTCGGATAACATCGGCAATTTTTGTTACTTCGGTCATATGGATCGACTTGAGATCAAAGGGAGTCGGTTTGGACAAATGCTGCCGCCCAAATCTTGTGCATTTGGACCTCCTGGAAAAGGTACGATGAGGCAGAATCCTGTACATTTGATCGGAGTAAAGATATTTGCATCTATATCATTGGACGACATTGGCAATTCTGGATACTTCGGCATATGGATCGACCTGAGTTCAAAGAGAATCGCTTTGGACAAATGCTGCCACCCAAATCCTGTCCATTTGGACCTCCTGGACAAGATAAGATGCGGCAGAATCCTGTCAAATTGATAGGAATAAAGATATTTGCATCTATATCATTGGACGACATTGGCAATTCTGGATGCTCCGGCTTATGATTCGACCTAAGTCCAAAGAGATTCGCTTTTGTGAAGTGCTAAGGTACAAATCTTGTACACTTGATCCTCCTGGACAAGATATGATGAGACAGGAACCTGTCAAATTGATAGGAGTAAAGATATTTGCATCTATATCAATGGACGTCATTGGCAATTCTGGATGTTCCGGCATATGATTCGACCTGAATCCCAAGAGAGTCGCTTGGACAAGTACTAGAGCACAAATCCTATACATTTGCACCTCCTGAACCAGGTATGATGAGGCAGAACCCTATGACATTGATAGGTGTAAAGATATTTACATCCATATCATTGGACGACATGGGCAATTCTGGAGACTTCGGGTTATGGATCGACCTAAGTCCAAAGAATGTCGCTTTGGACAAGTGCTACCGCATAAATCTTGAACATTTGAACCTAGGAACAAGGTATGATGAGGCAGAATCCTATCACATTGATAGGAGTGAAGATGTTTGCATCTACATCATTGGACGACATTGGCAATTCTGGATGCTCCGGCCTATGATTCGACCGGAGGCCAAAGAGAGTCGCTTCGGACAAGTGCTACCGCTACAAATCTTGTACATTTGGAACTCCTGTACAAGGTATGATGAGGCAGAATCCTATCACATTGATAGGAGTAAAGTTATTTGCATCTATATCATTGGAAGACATTGGCAATTCTGGATGCTGCGGCTTATGATTCGACCTGAGTCCAAATAGAGTCGGTCTGGACAAGTGCTACCGCACAAACCTTGTACATTTGCACCTCCTGGACAAGATACGATGAGGAAGAATGCTGTAAAATTGATAGGAGTGAGGATATTTGCCTCTATATCATTGGACAATATCGGCAATTGTGGATTCTTCGCCTTATGATCAGACCTGAATCCAAAGCGAGTCGCTTTGGACAAGTGCTACCGCACAAATCTTGTACATTTGGACCTCCTGGACCAGTTATGATGAGGCAGAACCCTATGACATTGATAGGTGTAAAGATATTTACATCTATATCATTGGACGACATTGGCAATTCTGGATGCTCGGCATATGTTTCGACCTGAGTCCAAAAATATTCGCTTTTGTCAAGTGCTACCGCACAAATCTTGTACACTTGAACCTCCTGGACAATATACGATGAGCCAGAATCCTGTCCAACTGTTAGGAGTGAAGATATTTGCATCTATATCGTTGGACGAAATTGGCAATTCTGGATGCTCCGGCTTATGGTTCGACCTGAGTCCAAAGAGAGTCGCTTTCGACAATTTTTAACCCACAAATCTGGTACATTTGGACCTCCTGGGCAAGGTATGATGTGGCAGAATTCTATCACATTGATAGGAGTGAAGGTATTTGCATCTTTATCATCGCACAATATCGGCAATTTTGGATTCTTCGCCTTATGATTAGATCTGAATCCAAAGCGAGTCGCTTTGGACAAGTGCTACCGCACAAATCTTGTACATTTGGACCTCCTGGACCAGGTATGATGACGCAGAACCCTATGACATTGGTAGGTGTAAAGATATTTACATCTACATCATTGGACGACATGGGCAATTCTGGAGACTTCGGCGTATGGATCGACCTAAGTCCAAAGAATGTCGCTTTGGACAAATACTGCCGCCCATATCTTGTACATTTGGACCCCCTGGACAAGATACGATGAGGCAGAATCCTGTCAAATTGATAGCAGTAAGGATATTTGCATCTATACCATTGGACGACATTGGCAAATCTGGATGCTCCGGCATATGATTCGACCTGAGTCCAAAGAGAGTCGCTTTGGACAAGGGCTACCGCACAAATCTTGTACATTTTGATCTACTGGACAAGGTATGATAAGGCAGAATCCTGTCAAATTGATAGCAGTAAAGATGTTTGCACCTATATCATTGGACGACATTGGCAATTCTGGATGCTCCGGCTTATGATTCGACCTGAGTCCAAAGAGATTCGCTTTTGTGAAGTGCTAACGCACAAATCTTGTACATTTGAACCTCCTGGACAAGATATGTTGAGGCAGAATCCTGTCAAATTGATAGGAATAAAGATATTTGCATCTATATAATTGGACGACATTGGCAATTCTGGATGCTCCGGCTTATGATTCGACCTAAGTCCAAAGAGATTCGCTTTTGTGAAGTGCTAAGGTACAAATCTTGTACATTTGATCCTCCTGGACAAGATATGATGAGACAGGAACCTGTCAAATTGATAGGAGTAAAGATATTTGCATCTATATCAATGGACGTCATTGGCAATTCTGGATGTTCCGGCATACGATTCGACCGGATATTGTACATTTGGACCTCGTGTATAAGATACGGTGAGGCAGAAAACCTGTCAAATTAATAGGAGTAAAGATATTTGCATCTATATCATTGGTCAACATCAGCAGTTCTGGATGGTCCGGCTTATGGTTCGACCTAAGTCCAAAGAATGTCGCTTTGGACAAGTGCTACCGCACAAATCTTGTACATTTGAACCTCGTGGACAAGATACCATGAGGCAGAATCCTGTCAAATTGATAGGAATAAAGATGTTTGCATCTATATCATTGGACGACATTGGCAATTCTGGATGCTCCGGCATATGATTCGACCGGAGGCCAAAGAGAGTCGCTTTGGACACGTGCTACCTCACAAGTCTTGTACATTTGGACCCCCTGGACAAGATGCGATGAGGCAGAATCCTGTCAAATTGATAGCAGTAAAGATATTTGCATCTATATCATTGGACGACATTGGCAATTCTGGATGCTCCGGCATATGATTCGACCGGAGGCCAAAGAGAGTCGCTTTGGACACGTGCTACCGCACAAGTCTTGTACATTTGGACCCCCTGGACAAGATGCGATGAGGCAGAATCCTGTCAAAGTGATAGCAGTAAAGATATTTGCATCTATATCATTGGACGACATTGGAAATTCTGAATGCTCGGCTTATGATTCGACCTGAGTTCGAAGAGAGTCGTTTTGGACAAATGCTGCCGTCCAAATCTTGTCCATTTGGACCTCCTGGACAAGATATGATGAGGCAGAATCCTGTTAAATTGATAGGAGTGAAGATGTTTGCATCTATATCATTGGACGACATTGGAAATTCTGAATGCTCGGCTTATGATTCGACCTGAGTTTGAAGAGAGTCGTTTTGGACAAATGCTGCCGCCCAAATCTTGTCCATTTGGACCTACTGGAGAAGGTATGATGAGGCAGAATCCTGGAAAATTGATAGGAGTTAGGTTATTTGCATCTATATCATAGCATGACATTGGCCAATTCTGGATGCTTCGGCTCATGGATCGACCTGAGTCCAAAGAGAGTCGGTTTGGACAAATCCTGCTGCAAAAAAACTTGTACCTTAGGACCTCCTGGAAAGGTGTGGTGAGACAGAATCCTGTGCAATTGATCGGAGTAAAGATATTTGCATCTATATCATTGGACAACATTGGCAATTCTGGATGCTGCGACATATGATTCGACCGGAGGACAAAGAGAGGCGCTTTAGACAAGTGCTACCGCTCAAATCTTGTACATATGGACCACCTGGCAGAGATACGATGGGGCAGAATACTGTACAATTGATCGGAGTAAAGATATTTGCATCTATATCATTGGACGACATTGGCAATACTGGGATCCGGCTTATGATTCGACCTGAATCCAAAGAGAGTCGATCTGGACAAGTGCTACCGCACAAATCTTGTACATTTGAACATCCTGGAGAAGATAACATGCGGCAGAATGCTGCAAAATTGATGGGAGTTAGGATATTTGCATCTATATCATTGGACAATATCGGCAATTTTGGATTCTTCGCCATATGATTCGACCTGAATCCAAAGAGAGTCGATCTGGACAAGTGCTACCGCTCAGATCTTGAACATTTGAACCTTCTGGACAAGATACCATGAGGCAGAATCCTGTCAAATTGATAGGAGAGAAGATATTTGCATCTATGTCATTGGACGACATTGACAATTCTGGATGCTGCGACATATGATTCGACCGGAGGCCAAAGAGAGTCGCTTTGGACAAGTGTTACCGCTCAAATCTTGTACATATGGAACTCCTGGAAAAGATACGAGGAGGCAGTATCCTGTACAATTGATAGGAGTAAAGATATTTGCATCTATATCATTGGACGACATTGGCAATTCTGGATACTTCGGCATATGGATCGACCTGAGATCAAAGGGAATCGCTTTGGACAAATGCTGCCGCCCAAATCTTGTCCACTTGGACCTCCTGGACAAGGTATGATGAGGCAGAATCCTGGCAAATTGATAGGAGTTAAGATATTTGCATGTATTTCATTCGGATAACATCGGCAATTTTTGTTACTTCGGTCATATGGATCGACTTGAGATCAAAGGGAGTCGGTTTGGACAAATGCTGCCGCCCAAATCTTGTGCATTTGGACCTCCTGGAAAAGGTACGATGAGGCAGAATCCTGTCACATTGATAGGAGTAAAGATATTTGCCTCTATATCATTAGGCGACATCGGCAATCCCGGGGTTCCGGCTTATAATTAGACCTGAATCCAAAGAGAGTCGGCCTGGACAAGTGCTACCGCACAAATCTTGTACATTTGAACCTCCTGGACAAGATAAGATGCGGCAAAATGCTGTAAAATTGATGGGAGTGAGGATATTTGCATCTATAACATTGGACGACATTGGCAATTTTGGATGCTCCGGCTTATGATTCGGTTTGAGTCCAAAGAGAGTCGCTTTGGACAAGTGCTACCGCACAAATCGTGTACATTTGAATCTCCTGGACAAGATACAATGAGGCAGAATCCTG